>JARQOD010000004.1:179046747-179073859 GCA_033576555.1 Oophaga sylvatica
AATGCGGGAAAACCAAGAAACACTGGTCCCAATCCCAAATGTTCAATTTACTGCCGGGGGCACTGGCTGCTACGCTTTACAAAGCAGTTGTGCCCCGGGGCAGTGTAGAGAGCTCTGAAAAAAGGGGGGAGCACCGCAGTCCCTTGCACGGAAAAACCCTTTTATGTTAAAAATGTGGAAAATTTTTGGGGGGGCCAAAAATTTACACCATCCGAGAGGGCTCCAGCCCGGGGGAGGCAACGTATCCGTGATTGACAGATACGGGTTTCCCTTTTGTACCCCCAGTTTGGCTTTCCCCATTAAAGTTTTGGGCCCTTTAAGCTGGATACGGCCAGAGCTTAGCCTATGCTTGGGGGTGTGGCTTTCCCTGCTCCCAGTGTATTTGAGGGTTTTTAGTGCTGCAGGTGGTGTACTAACAATTCGCATGCAAAACCCCCGAAATGTAGCCCGCTTCTTTTCTAAAAAAAAAACAAGGCATGGTTCGCCAAATTTGTCCCCCCTTTTTTTTTAAAAAAAAAGGGTTCGCAATTTTCCCCTGTCCCCGTTATTTCATCTTTTAAAACCTGAACTTACCCCCGGGGCCCCCAAAAAACTCCCATTGCTGCAAAAGTGTCGTGCCAAACAAAACACAAGCTTATTTGTTGTGGGGTTCAGAAACGCCAGTTTTTCCCCTGCGGGTCGGGGGCAAGAATCTCCGTTCCCGACACGGGACAAAAAAAAATGCCCAAAAATGCCCCCAAATGGGGGAAGAGCGCCCCCCTGTTTTTTATGCTGAAAACATGAAATTGGGAATTTTTGGGGGGGCCCCTAAAAAAAAAATTTTTTATGAAAAATATGGAAAAAAAAAAAATTTTTTGTCATCCGGCTACTGCAAATGTCTATTAGAAAGGGGTAAAAAAAAATAAAAAATGTTCTCTTCACATTTTAAAATTTTAAAAGCATAAAAGTACATTTCAGACTTTGAATTAATTTTTTAAGGAACTTTAAATCTGCCCTTTTTAAATAATGCATCAAGGTGTACGAATCATTACTTCTCATCTCATTCACGATTTTTTTTAAATGAAGAATTAAAAAACCCCCAAAACCTAAAGCCAACTTTTAACTTCAAAATTTTTAAAAGAAATGGCCGCATGTAAAAATGGAAAAAAATTTCCATAAAAAATTTTTTACATCTGAAAGTGAAAATCATGCATAAGACAAAAATTTTTTTACCTGCAAAGGGTGTTGAAAACCACAAAAGATAAAATTAAAATGGTTTAAAAAAGGTTCCCGTGCATTTTTTCCCCTGGAAAAATTTTTATGTAAAACTGTATTTCCAATTTAAAAATCGTGTAAAACCCTTAGGCTTTTTAGTCTTGACTTTGGTTAAGAGGAACGAAATTTTTTTTGGTTTGTCATAGGTGATATTTTAAATTTTTAAAATTTAAAACGCGTACTTTTTTTGGCGTCCCTAGTGCGCAATAACGACCCAAAACCCACATTTTATAGTCGAAATTTCCCCCGCAAACCCCCCCCCCACGCGTGACGTAGAAAAAGTTTTTGGGATAAAGTTTGGGCGCAACCAGAATTCTTTTCCCCCCTTTCAACACTCTACAAGCAAAAAATGCATGTTTTTAGCCCCGACTTTATTGACGTCAGTTAACATCGGCATTACCCCCAGAGGGTCCACGGGGTGATAAGACTAGAAATAAACCCTTTTTATCCGTGCCTTTGTTTTTCCCCCCCCCTTGCAGGGGGCCCCTTTTAAAATTTTGACAAACAATGGGCCAAAAGTTTTTTTTTAAAAGTTTTTTTTATTGTCAATTTTTTTGTATCAAACACTTGTGGGGCCCCCCTGGGGAAAAACATACATGCTATAGAAAAATACGATTTTATAAATTAAATAATTTGAATTGTCTGGACTGACAAAAAATTTCCCATGTGTGATGAAAGGGTATTACAAAAAAAATTGTCCCTTTTTTATGTTATGTTTAACTTGCGGGCCCCCTTTAAAAATTATTCTAAAAAAAAAAAAATTTTTTTTTTTCTTAATTTTTTAAAACAAAATTTTTTTAAATTTTTTGGGGGTTGTGTTGTTCCAAATTTTTTTTTGGGGGTTTATATATGCGTTTATATTTTTTTTTCTTTATTTTTCCTTTTTGAAAAATTTTTAAAAATGTGTTTTTGTACCGTGTTAGCCATAGAAAAGAAAAAAATTTAGACTTTAGAGTAGCGTGGTTTTATCCTTTTTTGGATAACTGAAAAGTGGAAACAAAAATTTTTAAAAAATTTTAAGGCTTTTCACTCTCTTATAGGGAAAACTAAAAAAAAATTAAGGGACACATTTTCAAAACCAACAGGGAAAAGGGGAAAGGAATAGGTAAGACAAAAATTTCGTTTTATCGAAGTCATTTTTAAGGGTTGAACATAAAAATTCGAACAGCCAGATAAGGATAGAAAGTTTGATTCCCCTTTTAAATTTGGGGTTTTTTTTGGGGGTTTTTTTTTACCCTGGAAAGGCAATAGCCCAGTTTTCCCTTTAAATTTAAAAAAAATGACTAATCCATTGATCAATTCATTCCATCCTAAAATGTAAAGGTCATGTTGGTTATATTCTAAAAACCTTTTTTTCGTTTTCTTTTTTAAGTTTTTTTTTTAAAACAAAATTTCCCCTAAACCGAAACTATGACCGGGGATACAAAAGTCTTTTGCCACAGCTAAAAATTTTTAATTTTATCTGTGATTTTTGGGGCTGAAAATTACCCCTTTTTCTCCTTTTTTTTCCCGGGGGCCCTCATTTTCCCCCCTTTGTTTTAGCTTTTCCCCGTTTGTTTGTGGTTAAATATGGGGAAAATTTTCATTTTTTTGGGTTTACCTTGCCCGATTTAAAACCCTAAAAAGGGCTCGAAACTTTGAATTTTTACTTTTTTTTAGTTAGCCCTTTTAAAGTTATCAACCAAGGGACCCGTCAAGTTTTAAATATTTTATATTCTTGTAATTTTTAAATTTTTCATTTTTTTTTTTTAAAATTTTATTTTTTTGTTTAAGTCAACTTTGCAATGGCCAACGTAAAAAAGGCAAAAACTTTTATATTTTATGCCCCCCCCCCTCCTTGCCCTGGGCTTAAACACCCCCAAAGTTGTGTCGAAGTGTTAGTGCACAGATAAAAAAACAACCGGGAAGGGGTTTGGGGGTTTTAGTAAGCCTGTTTTTTCCCTGCTGGGGGGGAAAAAAAAATTTTATGTGCAAACCTTTCAATTTCACTTCAAATCCATAGGGGGCCCCTCTGCCTACCCCCCCTTTCCCCCGGGGGCCCCAACACCGCCGGGTGTTTTTGGGGAAGTGCGTAGCCAGTTCACTTGCCCCCGTGTTACTGGGGTTTTCGTAATGCCACTGTTCCCGCGTTGTAACGGCAAATAGCCCGTGCCTCCCCCATGTTCTCTTCCCCCCCCCTGGGTTACAACCCCGCCATTTGGTTTCTAAGTGCTGTTGCCAGTAAACCCCTTCCCCCCCTTTTTGGGGGGGTTCTAATGTCATTTTCCCCCCTCTTTTGGGTGAACGGAAAATAGTTCCGCTTCCCCCCCGGGGTTTCCCTTTTCACCCGGGGGGTTAAAAACCCCCAGTTGTTTTGGGGGGAGTGTTTTTGCCAGTCTCCCCTTGCCCCCGTGTTGGGGGGTTTTCAGTAATGTCAGCTTTTCCCCCTGCTGTTGAACGGCAAAATTCCTGCTGCCTCCCCCATGTTTCTTTCACCCCGGGGTTTTAACCCCCCAGTTTTTTTCTGGAAGTGCTGTTAGACGTCTACATTCCCCTGTTTAGGGGTTCTTAATGTAAAGCGTTCCCCGGGCTGGGGTGAAGGGAAAATGTCCTCCCTCCCCCCACCATGTCTCTTTTAACCCCTGGGTTAAACCCCCCCCGTTTTTTGGAAGTGGGTTAGCACGTTAAATTTTCCCCCCGGTTACGGGGTTAAATAATGCCCCTGTTCCCCGCTGGTGAACGGAAAAATAGCCCTGCTGCCTCCACCAGTTTTTTTTCCCCCCCCCGGGTTACAACCCCGCCAGTTTTTTTGGGGGAAGTGTTTTTAAAGCCAGCCCCCCCTTTTGCCCCCTTTTTAAAGGGGGTTCTTAATGTCAGTTTTTTCCCCTGCGGGAAAAACCCCAAAAAAATAGCCCCCTGCTCCCCTCCCCATTTTTCTCTTCCCCTCCCGGGTTACACACCGCAGTTTTTTCTCGGAAGTGCGTGGAACAGTTCACTTTCCCGTTTGGGGGGGTTTTAGAAATTTTTCAGTTTCCCCCCTGGGGGGTGAACAAAAATAGTCCTGTGCCCCCCCCATGTTCTCTTCTCACCCCCGGGTTACAACCCCCCCGTTTTTTTGGGGAAGTGCTGTTAGCACCCCAAATTTTTGCTCCTGTGTTACGGGGTTCAGTAAGTCGCTTTTCCCCTTTTTTTGGAACGGAAAATTTCCCTGCTGCCCCCCCCCATGTTCTCTTCTCCCCGGGGTTTTACAACCCCCCCAGTTGTTTTCGGAAGTGTTTTAGCAAGCCCTACATTGCCCCGGTTAGGGGGTTAGTAATTCAGCTTTCCCCCCTGCTGTGGGGGGGGAAATAGTCCGCCCCCACCTTTTTCTCTTCTCACCCTTTGGGTTACAACCCCGGGCCGGGTTGTTTCGGGAATGTTTTTAGACGTTACACTTGCCCCCCGGGTTTTTAAAGGGGTTCATTAATGTCAGTTTTTCCCCTCTTTTTTGGGGGGCCCCAAAAGCCCGGGCTGCCCCCCCCTGTTCCTTTAAAAGGGGGGTTCCCAACACCCCTTTTTTTCCCCGGGGGGGGCTGTTACCCACATTTAAAACCCTTCCCCTTTTGGGGGGGGTTTCAGAAATGTCAGTTTTCCCCCCTGCTGTTGAGGGCAAATGCCCTGCGCCTCCACCTTTCTCTTTTTCACCCCTGGGTTACAACACACCCCATTGTTTCTCGGAAGTGCGTTACACAGTCTACACTTGCTCCCGGTTACTGGGGTCAGTAATGTCAGGTTCCCCTGCTGGGGGAAACGGCAAATAGCCTGTGCCTCCACCATGTTCTTTCTCATCCCTGGGTTACAACACCCCCGTTGTTTCCGGAAGTGCTGTTCACAGTCTAACTTCTCCCTGTTCTGGGGTTCAGTAATGTCAGCTGTTCCCCTGCTGTGTGAACGGCAAATAGTCCTGCTGCCTCCCCCATGTTTCTTCTCATCCCTGGGTACAACACCCCCAGTTGTTTCTCGGAAGTGCTGTTAGCACGTCAAACCCCTTGCTCTGTGTTCTGGGGTTCAGTAATGTGGGTTTCCCCCTGCGTTGGAACGGCAAATTCTGCTGCCTCCACCATGTTCTCTTCTCTCCCTGGGTTACAACACCCCCATTTTTTCGGAAGGGCGTTAGCCAAGTCTACACTTGCTCCTTGTTACGGGGGTTCAAAATTGTCAGCTGTTCCCCGCTGTGTGAACGGCAAATAGTCCTGCTGCCTCCCCATGTTCTCTTTCATCCCTGGGTTACAACACCGCCGTTGTTTCTCGGAAGTGCTGTTAGCACAGTCTACACTTGCTCCCTGTTACTGGGGTTCAGTAATGTCACTGTTCCCCTGCGTGGAACGGCAAATTCCTGCTGCCTCCCCATGTTCTTTCTCATCCCTGGGTTACAACACCGCCAGTTGTTTCTCGGAATGCTGTTGCACGTCTACACTTGCTCCCGTGTTACTGGGGTTCATAATGTCACGTTCCCCTGCTGTGTAACGGCAAATGTCCTGCTGCCCCCACCTGTTCTCTTTCATCCTGGGTTACAACACCGCCAGTTGTTTCTCGGAATTTCTTTTTTTGCACAGCTACACTTGCTCCCGTGTTATGGGGTTCAGTTGTCAGCTTTCCCCTGCTGTGTGAAGGCAAATATCCTGCTGCCTCCACCATGTTCCTTTCCATCCCTGGGTTACAACCACCGCCGGGTTTTTCTCGGAAGTGCTGTTAGCACAGTTCACTTGCTCCTGTGGTATGGGGTTCAGAATGTCAGCTGTTCCCTCCCGTGGTGAAGGAAAATAGTTGCTGCCTCCCCAGTTCTCTTCTCATCCCGGGTTACAACACCGCCAGGTTTTTCTCGGAAGTGCTGTTCCCAGTCTACACTTGCTCCCGGTTACTGGGGTTTCAGTAATGTCCACTGTTCCCTGCTGTGTAACGGCAAATAGTCCGCTGCCTCCACCTTTTCTTTTCTCCCGGGGTTTACACACCGCCAGTTTTTTCTCGGAATGCTGTTAGCAAGTTACCTTTCCTGTGTTAGGGTTCAGTAATGTCGCTGTTCCCCGCGTGTGAACGGCAAACACCTGCTCCCCTCAATTTTTTAATTTCCATGGGACCTTCTTCCCATCCGGGTTCCAACCGCGTGGTTCTCCGCAGTGCCTTTGGCCTGGGTGCCTCCATGGGTATCCGAGGTTCCAGCAAGTCGCTGGTCCTTGGTAGTGCTTTGGGCACAGGTCCTCCTGCTTAGAAAAACCCTGTCCCAGTAACGTCAGCGGGGCCTCGGGGCCATTGGCTTTTTCCTTCGCTGACCCTCCGGGTTCCAGCACAGTCAGCTGGCCTCTTTTTTTCATTGGTTCTTTACCTTCTGCACCCATCCGGGTTCCATACCGTCAGGGGGTTCCCGCAGTGCCTTTGGCCTAGGTGCCCCATGTCTTCCGAGTTCCGCAAGTCTGCGGGCCCTTTGGGAGTGCTTTGGAGCACAGGTACCTCCCTTAGTAACCCTTTTCCAGTAACGTCAGTGGCCTCGGTTGTCCCTTTGGCTTTTTTCCTCTGCTGCCCTCCGGGTTCCAGCACAGTCAGCTGGTCCTCGTTACTTCCTTGGCTTTTGTACCATCACCAACAACAAAAAAGGGTTTAAAGACAAATAAAAATAAGAACAAGAACAGAAGAACAATAAGCAGAAGATCAAAAGCAGAAGAACATTAAGTATAAGACCAAAATGAAGAGCAAAATTATGCTCTAAATTCTAAGCAAAGAAACAAGCATGTATGGGGTTTGAGTCCGTTCCTCCTCGTGGTGCCCCTGGAAAATGCCTGATGCTGCTGCAGGCTAAACTGAACGCGGACAAATACTGTTGTAATTAAAATCTTTCGTGACAGCAAGAACGGAAGGATGAAAATTCAGAGTTTTACAGATTATAAGTACGGGAATGTCTGTCACAAATAAGAATATGATGAAAAGGATGAATAGGAAGAAGATGAAGAAGTAGAATATGAAGAATAATAACTGTTAATAAGAACAATATAAGTAATGTTAACAAAAAGATGAATAGCAAGAAGTTTTAGAAGATTAATAAGGTGAAGATGAAGAATAATTTGATGAAAAGATGATGCTGCTGAAAATTATGAAGGAGAAAGTGTGTGAAAAGTTAAAAAGGTGAAGACCATGGAAGTTGTGAAACAGACATATTTGACAAAATAGAAAAAAGGTTAACAACATTGTCAATTTGTTCGTCAATCCGAACGTATTTCCTAAAAAAAAAAAATTAATGCTATTCCATTGGATTGGGTCAAACATCTATGCCTTTAATGTCTCCTCAACCTCCCCCAATACATTCTACATTACTCTTTCTTGTTTTCCTTCATGTACAATTAACCAACAAGGCAAGAATGGGTTTTTTTTAATTTCGATATTTTGTTCCCATAGACTTACATGGGACTTCCGGTATCGGTATCGGGTATCGCCGATATTTTAGTGATATCGGCGATACCATTACGATTCCGATACTTTAGGATATCGGAAAGTATCGCTCAACTCTACCCTTGAGGTATTTGTTAGACCGCTATTAAATCTCTCAGTCTTCTCTTTTGCAAGCTAAACATTCCCAAATCCTCTAACTGTTCCTCATATGATATTGTTTGTAGACAGATCACCAGTCTGGTAGCTTTTCTCTGAGCTTGCTCCAATTTTTCTATGTCGTTTTTAAAATGTGGTGCCCAGAAATGGACACAGTATTCCACATGAAATTTGACCAAAGAGAAGTAGAAGGGGGTAATTAATTCACGTGATCTAGATTGTATTCTTCCGTTAATGCATGCCAGAATGTGTTTGCCTTTTTTTGCTGCTGCATCACACTGCTGACTGATGTTCAGTCTGTGATCTATTAGTATACTCAAGTCTTTTTCACATGTGCTGTTGCTTAGCCCTATTCCTTCAATTCTGTATATGCTTTTTTCATTTTTCTTGCCCAGATGTTCCACTCATTGACCACCCTCACCTTGCGATATTTCCACTGCTGGTTTTAATACTTTATGTATATTTGTATAGTAATGGCGTGGCTCTAATTATTTTGGTTGGGACCAGTTTTTTAGTATTTTTAAATGTGTGTGTTTCCAAATATATAATAAAGAATCGATTTACAAAGCAAGTGATATGTTTGCCTCTATTACACTCTCTTTGTGAAAAACTGGTTTGTGTGCTTCTTGAGGAACACGTGCACCAATCTTTTAGGTTATCTACCCATTGTTTGCACAGTGTCCTTACATTTTGTACCATTACATTCTAGCAATATGGCATCAATTTTATAAAATATGTAGGAAATTGTATTTAAAAATAAAACCATATAAATCAAACATGGAAAAATGTTCTTATTTATTGTACATTGATTGAATTAACACAATGTTTTCCAGCTTTCCAGAATAACTTTGATAAGTAGGTACTAGCATATGTTATATTGATTTAAATATTGCAGTAATTTATCAGTGAAGAAACATTCTTGTAAACTATTAGTGTTACATAAGCAGTTCACTTCATTGTCATCAAGTCAAGTGTTTTGCTGCTACAAGTAAGTATACCAAAGATCCATACTGATTCTGGAAGGAAAAAAGTCCCAAGCCAAACTTTATGGTCATCCAGCCCTCCCTCCGTAGACCAACTCATGCAATATTTGTATATATCTAACACAGAAAGGCAGCAGAAATTGACTAAACTTCTATAGATGTGGCTTCACCATCAAACATGTTCACACTGATGTCCAGACTAAAACAGTTGAAAAAGCAGCGGACTGTCTGGACTTGCTCATTCTCTCTCCTGTCTACTGGCATCCAGCTCTCGTAAATAAGAGTCGATGATAGACAGAGGCACACCTTGCATTAGAAGGCGGTAAAATGTCACTCCACCTGAAACCAGAGTATAGAAAGGATTAGCATCCTCCTGGTAATCTCTGTGCATTGTACAGTTCTGCTCTTGTCATTGAATACTTTAATCTTACCACACTTTATTGTTATGTACCTTCTACTAACTGTTGCATCATAAAAAATCCGGTTCATGCAGTGAAACACAACATATGACCATGCTGAATCAACATAGGCATTTCTTGGAAAATAAAGTCTAAGGCTACTTTCACACATCAGGTTTTTTTGTGTCAGGCATAATCCGTTGAATACCTGAAAGGACGGAATTTTGGAAAAACTGATGCAACGGATCAGTTTTCTTGCCCGATCCGAGCTGAACTTTTCAACCCGGAAAATGCAGGTATGCATGTCTGGCACGGAAGAGAGAGAGACCTTGGTTTCCAGAATCCGGATCAGTCTTTTGACGGATTGCACAAATGACTGGTCCGGTACCATAGACTTGTATTATTTCCGGCCGCCAGATGCGCCGCTTCAGGCACTATCAGGCGGGTCCGGCAAAAAAAAAAACGTTGCAGTGACGGTCTTGTCCGGCCGCCGGAATGTACATTTCCGCCGGATCCGGACAAAAACGGATGCAACGCAAAGACATCAGGCGCGATCCGGCGCTAATGAAACTCAATGACAAAAAAACGCATCCGGTACTGGATCCGATTTTTTAACAACACGCCTGATCGCGCCTGACGTCAAAAAACTGATGTGTGAAAGAGGCCTAAGGAATGCACAGATTCTTATATGCATTCAGCTATCTATTGGCATACTGTCAATTACTAATCAACTGTTCAATGGAACTTTGCTTGTATTGACATTTTATTGCTCATCTTTACACAAAAAGGGGTTAAACATCTTGTCCAATAACATTTTTCCATATTCATAAAATGGTCCCAATTACCCTGTACAGCGGAAACACGGTTTACAATGTGGCAAGCTAAGCATAAAATATCAGGGATTGTGGACCACTCTTAAACTGTCAAAAATCATTGTCTACTATTCCATGTTAGATTTCTTTCTACAGAGTTTGGTTTCAATCAATATATCTGGCTAGTTATGCATCCTCCAGTGATTAAAGGGAATTTGAGAGATTTCTCAGGTCCCCCTTACTGCCACCATGTATTTATTCCACTAATCATGTTATCACGCTCCTGTGGGCGTCAGTAACATGATTTGCAAGAGCGCGTCACTGTTGTCTCTTTGCAAATCTCTGCCTCCCTTACAATGCACACCGAAGCCCGTAGTATGAACCCTGGCTTCATTGGCGCACTGTACACACCTAGGGAGACAATGGGAACATAGGACACAGCCAGCTGTAAGATTTGCAGAGCCGGTGGAAACGGTTGGCTGAATAATGCGTCAACACTGCCTCCCTAGCCATGCGCAGTGGCGTGATGAAGCTGGAGTAGCACACACTTAGCAATAAATACATGGTGGTCTGGACGGCATAGGGATGTGATCAGGTCCCATTTAACTTGCTATCAAAGTGAATGTACCACTTTCAAGAGAATTTGCCACCATTAAGAAACACAGCTCTGAACTGATTATAATGTATAGAAAGGTAATGTGGCATCAGAAAATGGCCTATTGTCTAAATCAGGTTTTTGTGCCATATATTTTTAAAACACTTACAGCATTTTACAGCATTTTTTTCTTCCATATCACAATATTTAATTAAAAAAATAGTAATTGTGCAATTTTCACACAGGCCAGTGAGGCTTTTTCAGATTTATATTTCCTGTTCTTTGAGAGAGAAGTTTCAGCAAGGTACCTTATCATCAGAGGCAGGATTACAATGACAGGTAACACCTCTATACACAGCTGATAACACAGGACCCATCAATCACAATAGCGGATGTCACCACTGATCATGCTCTTCTCCCTTTACAATGACCTATGTGTGAGCAGGTTGCAGGATGCAGTAATGGACGGCAGACAGAGCAAGGGTTAACGTATTTACTATTAACTAGTAGTTACTCAACGCAGGGAGATGTATGGTATACAGGAGTAATGTGGTAATGAGGGGTATTAGGTATGTAGTTTGGGGTATAATCAGGGGCGTACATAAAATCATGGGGCCCCATAGCAAAAGTCTGAATGGGGCCCCCCCCCCAAAAAAAAACAGGTGCTCTTAACTCCACACACACACACACCTGCAGTGCATGCAGGGCCCCCTACACCCTCCACAGTGCATGCAGCCGGGCCCCCCTCCCTAAGGTGCAAAGTGCAGTCAGAGCCATTGTAAATGTAAAGTGCCAGCACAGTGAGGGGACACATTTAACAAAAAAAATCGACCCCCAGCCAGGCTCACCATATTGTGTGTGCAGTGGCGTAGCAACTGTTTGTGGGGCCCGGGGCGGCTGAAAAATTTGCCGCCCCTTTGGTCATTGATAATCCTGAAGCATTCACCATTACAACCAAAAAAAGGCTCAAAGTAAATACTTTCACCTGTAAAATCAGCATGGCAAAAATACACACTGCAAAGCAGCAACACACAGTATGGACTTGTGTTTATGATGTGCTTTATCCTCCTTGGACAAAAAGGACTTCTTTAGGCTTGGCTCACATTTATACAGTGCAGTCTGCTGGACAAATATGTCTGAATTGCAAAAAAAATGGTATTCAGACGTATATGGAGGCATACACAAACCATAATGGGCAACACGTAGTGTAAAAAAAATGTTCTTCTGACTATGTTTTGCCCTGATCACGTTGTATTGTGGGAAAAAAACATAATTGACTAAAGGTACGCGTTTTTAATGTGGGGTGAAAAAAAGTTTATTCCTCTGGACACCTCCTCACAGAACTGATGCCAAAATGGAGTGGGATGGGACTGTTGACACCAGTAAAACTGGATGGAAAAAAAATGATTCTTTTTAAGTAAAAAAACATATAGGGACAAAGATGGAAGTACGATATGTATCAAATGTACTTGTTTAAATTCGTAGGTTGATGCATGGCATACGTTTTAATGTATACGTCCAACGCATTAAGTCTGCAGGCGTATAAATGTGAACCTAGCCTGACGGAACATGCTGCATAGTGTGCTCCGATGTAAGAAGTGTAGTGCCTAATCTGACAGCAGGTACAAGCAATGCCCATCATTCATGGCATCATATAAGACAGGTAGACGGATGTCATATCTTTGTATATGAAATGATTGGAATATGTAAGCTATGCAAAGTTCCAACATGTGTACAAACTGCAAGACACATTTTATCACAGGTAAGGTGACACAGAAATGCCGCACACAATATCTTCCATAACATCTGCAGAACTTCCACTCTCAGGCACCTCATGAGCTCAGCACGCCCCATGTAATTGCTGTCTCCCAGGTGCATGCCTCTGGGGTGAAGGAGCAGAATAAATTAGTAACATTTATTGGCTGCACCATGATTTCCAGGGCATTGCACATTTTTAGTATTGCATGACATGCATTGTTGCACACCTTGACAGTGAAGTTGGTGGTGGGACATAGACTGGACATGGTCTTACCTACAGCTAGGAAGCATCATCCTGCCTGGTGGTGGTACAGGGGTTAAATCACATGAAACCAGCTCTAATGGAGAAGCATTGTGAGGAGTACAGAAGGTGGCTGCAGTGCATGCAGGGCCCCCCTCCTCCACAGCGCATGCAGTCAGGCCCCCCTCCCTCCACAGTGCATGCAGGGCCCCCCTCCTCCACAGTGCATGCAGGGCCCCCCTCCTCCACCCTCCACAGTGCCTGCAATCAGGACCCCCTCACTCCCTAAGGTGCAAAGTGCAGCCAGAGGCTAGCCATTGTAAATATAAAGTGCCAGCACAGTGAGGGGACACATTCAACAAAAAAAATCCACCCCATACCTCAGCCAGCAGGACTCACCGTCTTGTGTATCTCTCCCTAAGTGAAACTTATGAATGTTTTCTGCTTCCTGTGATGCACGTGTCTCTGGCTGCAGGCTGGCTTTCTTCTTATGCAAATGCAGCCAGAGACTTGCTGACCAGGAGACAACAAGGAAAGGGACCTTCAAGGGGGTTTACAGTGTCCGGCCGTCGCTTATATTTAATTAAAGGAGATAGTACTGTGTCAGCACAGCACAGCTGCCAAACGACAGCGGCCGTCGTGGGCCCCCTCACCTGTCTGGGCCCCATAGCAGCTGCTTAGTCTGCTCTATTCACGGAATGCCACTGGGTATAATGCAGGTAAAAGGAGGGCAAAAATAAACAGTTTTTAGATTTAACTTATCCGGTCCAGATGTCTCCCGGACTGGAATGTCCACAAGGCAGAAGATGGTGCCAACTAAGGTAAGCAAGTAGTGGATCCAGTAGAGTCCCGGGAAGAAGATGAGCTGCGTCACGACGGCAGCGGTGAGTCTCTGAGGTCTGCAGCGGGATCCTTGATCTGGTATGGTCCTGTGGAAGTGAATGAGAAGCGTTCCGCCGGCAGCTGTGAGTCTCTGAGGTCTGTCATGGAGTTCTTGACCCAGTATGAAGTACAAGAAGAGGGTCACAGTTCAAGACCTTTCCGGGGCTCAACGTAGCCCGACAGATATAGACCGTGGGAGCAGGATACAGTTCACGGTAACAACCCCGGTCTAACTTAGGCAGTCTGCGCATGGTACTCATGGTCCTGGGTGTTTGGCACTTTGCTTTGTGGGAGCCACTGGACAATCTACCAGGCTCTGGTCACAGTCCCCGTGAATAGTCGTGTGTGCGCTGCCGCACGGGCCTGCTCTGCGGCAGTGCTCAAGAGCCGGAGCACTGCCTTCTTTCTGCCGCGCACTGTCTCTTCCCACCAAGTCTACATGCTTCCGCAAGCGTTCAGCCTTTTTTAGCTTAGCCACACCTGCTGGCAAGTGCAAAGGTCGGTCTGTTATGTAAGCTTTCCGGCGGACAACAGGGGAGACAGCCCCGTCAGTTCAGCACCCGGCGTGAAAGAGGTACCCCGGGTCCAGTCGTCATTCTTACATATGCACAGGTTCATTAGATACTTCAACACAAAAGATAGGTTGGGGTCTGAACATTGTGGCTATGTACATGTGTTGTTTCCTGAAACAATAGGATATTAGAATCTAAAATAGCCCCAGAGGCCAGTGTGAAAAATAAATAATATTTTAAATTTTTAATTCAGCTCGCATTATGTAAAATTTTTTTTACAAAAATAAAAAATGCATTAAACATAAAAACCTGATTTAAACAATAGGTCATTTTCTGAGGATAGCTTCCCTTTGTGAGACTCTCATTTGAAAAATGTCATTCTTATCTCTGAACTCATTTTCACTCCCTGCAGGAAGCATGGAAAAATTCTGCGCTGTGAGATGCATTGCATCTCAAAGACTCCTAAGCTCAGAGAAATATTACAGTGGATTCCAAGATGTTTCATTTGCACATAGAGCTATTCTGGATATATTCTGTATATATGCTGATACACAGCTTTACAATAAAGCTTTAAAAGGTAAAGCTTTTAAACGTTTCCATGTTTTATAAAAGCTCTTTTATTTTACAGCTTGTCATATAAATAAGCCGGGACTAGTCGAGCAGGCCATCACTCATCCCAGGATAGTCCTGGCTCTGATTCTCTAATCAACCCCCCTTGGGCATGATTTACATATTCCATATACTCGACTTTATAGCAGAACCACCAAAAATCCTGCACATGCGCTTGAGGTGTTGGTGGTCTAACAATGAAGTGGATTGTTTAAGGGATGTCAGTCAAGCCCCACCTCATGCATGCAATTGGAAAGGGTCCTGCCATAAAGTAAAGGTTTCCAATACTTAGGGAATGTGACAGGTTTCCTTTAATGACTTAGACTAAAACCATCATAGATCACTTAGTTTGGGATGATAAAGTTAGGTTTGTGTAGGTTGAAAATCGCAATATTACTCATGTACCTTATTTACTGCAATTAACTTAGGTGCCCTGATCTCCTGATGTAAGCATCGTCCCTGATCCTGGCAACTTCACTTGAGACTTGGGTCCAACACAGAAGAGATTTAAGCTAGTCCTCTGTTTCTTCTATGGATAGTCCATGGCAGATAGTGGGACTGACTTAGCTAGTCAAGTGAGCTAGTCGGCCCCCATTACACACGACACTGGTCACTTGGTGACACAAAAAACACTCTGATACTGTACACAAGCCAGAATAGGAGCCGTTAGAACCTGAGACTAGCGCTGATATTGGTTATGTTAATTAAAGTATATGAGTAAACTGTATGTCTTGCTACTTGACACCCATCTAAAGACAAATTTTTCAAACTGGATAACCTTTTTAAATAATAGTATAGAATTTAGATCTATGCTGCATACAGTTTTATTATTGAGTACAATATATAACTCATATTAAGTAGCTTTTCACCTGCCCCTAGTGATGAGAGGCAGCCGGAATTTTATCATTGAACTTCATGTCTAATCACAAAATGTGGAGCTGTTTATCAAAAACACAAAGCTACTCCTAAGTACTGTTGGTCTATCCTCGGAACGGAATGGTGAGGGCTTGAGAAACCTTTGCCTATGTGTTTTTTCTCATTTTTCCTCTTTTGCTTTAATTTTTTTCTTCTTTTTTATTTTATTGGGTTGCCTTTTATCTGCAATGATATGTGATACAATAGTGTATTTTCTTATGGCCCTTTTTGCCTTTTGTTTGTCTGTAAACCCTTTACCTTCTTCATTGAGCCTTTGATCCCTTTTTTTAAGTAACAGCAAGAAAAGTAAAAAATCGGCATGCCCATCTAATATATAAAGGGGTATCCTGACTCTACATGAGCGGCAGATTTTTAGAGAAAGCTATGTTGGTTATTAACTTTCCCATCAAAAGAGGGTAGATTATCAGAATAATCTTGGAGTGGCTATTTTTCATCTCCTATTCAAAACACATACCGTATTTTCCGGCGTATAAGACGACTGGGCGTATAAGACGACCCCCCAACTTTTTGTGCAGCCTGGGGGGGCTCTGTGCTGGGGGACAGCGGCGGCTCCTCTTTGTGCAGCCTGGGAGGGGCTCTGTGCTGGGTGATGGCGGCGGCTCCTCTTGTGCAGCCCCCCAGGCTCTGTGCTGGGGGACGGCGGCGGTGGTTCTTTCTGCAGAGTCTTGGCTCTGCAGGCATTTTCTCAATCCCCGGAGGCCCCGGCAGCTTCATTGCTGCGATGCGGTGGCCTCCGGGAAAATGGCCACTGAGGGCGGCGCATTCTCAATTTCAGATCTCGTCTCCCGAGATCTTGAGACGAGATCTGAAGCTAAGCATGCAGCGGCCATTTTCCCGGAGGCCACCGCATCGCAGCAATGAAGCTGCTGGGGCCTCCGGGGATTGAGAAAATGCTTGCAGAGCCAAGACTCTGCAGAAAGAACCACCGCTGCCGTCCCCAGCACAGAGCCTGGGGGGCTGCACAAGAGGAGCTGCCGCCGTCACCCAGCACAGAGCCCCCCCAGGCTGCACAAAGAGGAGCCGCCGCCGTCCCCCAGCACAGAGCCCCCCCAGGTTGCACAAAAAGGAGCCGCCAACGCCGCCCTCCAGCGCCTAGACCCTCGCTGATATGATCAGGTAAACACCTTGCCTCTGAAACGCCCACTTCCCCCACCATATGTTCCGTACCCGGCGTATAAGACGACCCCCGACTTTGAAGACGATTTTCAGGGGTTAAAAAGTCGTCTTATACGCCGGAAAATACGGTACATGTTCGGTCGAACCCAGTGTCTATGGTTGGAGTTTGGAGCAATAAATATCAGCCAGATAAGCAGTGGGTTGACAGCTATCTTAAGTGTATGGGTAGCTTAGTAATTCAAGTGCATGGTCAAGCTTTCATCCTTGGCTGGGGGTACACTTTAATGCTCTGAGTAACACTACTCCTTCCTTAAAGTAGCACTCCTCCATCAAAATTGTTATCCTCTTAATATATTGCAATAATATTATATAGCACTGTGAACTTACACACTCTATGTAGAAAGAGGAAGTCTATTTTCCCTGTATGAGTCATGAATCACTGCAAAGTCCCTGGCAGAGGGAGAATGGAGCAGCTGGGTCAGGAGTTGAAGAGGGAATGATAAATGCAAGGACAAGAGACTTCCTTTTTCTACATAAAAGAGAAAAAATAAAGGGGTAGAAAGGCAAAATGAGCAATTGTAACTTGACAGTGCTATGGTATGGTGATATGGTGACTGCAATATATTAAGAGGATAAAATCTTTGATGGGCAGAGGAGTGCTTCTTTAATTAATCAGTTTAGGAAGTAATGCAACGGCAGAAACTCTTTTGTATTCAGTGAATCAGAAGTGAGTGTTTTTTTTGGGGGAAAAGAGGTCATTACAATTGTCACCAACAATAAAGTATAATTTAATTCTTAAATACTATTTGTAACCAAGTAGTCAGTCATAACTGATTAGGAGTGAGTTGATAATGTAGCTTGACTACAAGAATTTCTTTGTGTATCTTCAATGATGTCATTAGAACTGATAAACATAAAGTACTTGTATTTAAGATTCATAAAGAGTGTATCTGCTGTGTTTTGTAATGTCATATTTATACAAGAGTCTTTCTTTATGTGAAAGTGAATTGGTGATCTATTGTAGATAATATCACACAAAGATTAATCTCCCATCAATATACCATGAGGATG
The DNA here is from genome assembly GCA_033576555.1 of Oophaga sylvatica. Lineage (NCBI taxonomy): Eukaryota > Metazoa > Chordata > Amphibia > Anura > Dendrobatidae > Oophaga > Oophaga sylvatica. The sequence continues at coordinate 179,064,470 of JARQOD010000004.1, forward strand.
ACACCGCATACCCATAGAGATACATGTATATGTATCAGTGGTCATGTCCACATGATGTGTAGATTAACCTGCTACTGCAGATATGACATGTAGCTTTGCTATCATGCCTTCATTCCACGTACAGTAGCTGACAGATGCATCATCTTCATATGTAAATTGAAATGAACAGTACTTATGAAGATGACTTTTAGTTGACAAGTAAAGAAATAAATTATAAAAGCAGGGAAAGTTATCAGTATAACACATAGGACCCAATCCATCATTTGAAATTTTATTTAAGCCACTTTTCTTTTTCTTATCTTGTTGTATTCGCTTACATTTTTCATGTTAAATTTGTGAAAATAGTGCTCAAGAATTTTCTGCGAAAAAAAAATAAAAATTGCTTTTTAATTGATTTTACCACATAGTGTACTGGAAAACAGGAAAAAAAAATGTGCGGTGAAATTGCAAAAAAAGTGTAATTCCACAATTGTTTTTTTTTTTCTTTACCATGTTCACCAAATGGTTAAACTGACCTGCCATTATGATTCTCCAGGTCATTACGAGTTCGCAGATACTAAACATGTATAGGTTCATTTTTATTTAAGTGGTTAAAAAAAATCCAAAGTTTGTAAAAAATATTAAAAAATAAAAAATCACCATTGTCCGAAACCCATAACATCTCCATTTTTTGGAATATGGGCCCGGGTGAGGACTTATTTTTTGCATGCCAAGCTGACACTTTTATTAACGCCATTTTGGGGTAGATACAATGCTATGATCGCCTGTTATTGCGTTTTATTGCAATGTTGCAGTTACCAAAAAAGCTTAATTCTGGCGTTTTGATTTTTTTCTCATTACATTTTTTAACTATCGGATTAATTATTTTTTATTTTAATAGATCGCGTGTTTCTGTGCGCGTTGATACCAAATATGTGTATTTTTTGTTATTGTTTTATTTTAAAAGGGGCAAAAGGAGGGTGATTTGAACTTTTATATTTTTTTATTTTTTTTATATTTTTAAAAACTTTTTTTCTACTTCTTGCTTCAATAGTCAGCTTAGAAGACTTGAAGCTGCAATTGTCTAATCGCTTGTGCTACACTGAAACGATCATCTCCTATGAATGCCAGCCACGGGGCAGCGCCAACCATGCAGAGTTTGTTATGTGCTTCCTGCACAATCATGTTAAATACCGCTATCAGAGATTGACAGTGGCATTTAACATGTTAATAGCTGCGGGTGGATTGCAATTCCACCCGCTGCTGTTAGGCTGGAGTCACACTAGCGACAAAATCGGACGACTGCAATGCGATGAAATATCGTATTGCAGTCTGCCCTATGTTAATCTATGGAGCAGCTCCCACCATCAGATTTTTTGTGGTCCGTTTTAAACATCCGAGTGCAATCGCAGCATGCTGCGATTGTCACCGATTGTGGGTCGACTATCGCCAATGCAAGTCTATGGGAGCGATGAAAAATCGGATTACAAACGGACCACACTGTGTGACTTGCGATGAAATCGCATCGGTGTCCTTTAGAAAAGCCGGCAATTCATCCCCGGCTATACTGTAAAATCACACTGACAGCTTTATTAAAGAATAGAATCAATACATATACACACATAGAATACATATATATATATATATATATATATATATATGTCATTGTGACATATATATAAACATATATTTATAGTTCCTAGACTTCTACATACTGTTATAGCCGCTAATTCAATTGCCGGCTTTTGTGAAATCACAGAAGCCGACATGAAATGATACATTGTTTCCACACAGTTAACCATGTAATTTCCTGTATTTTGATATATGGTTTGAACTTACAATTACATGAGTGTATTTGTGCAAAATTTCAGACATGTAGGGGTTAATTAAAGGTGTAAATTCGTTGAAAAAAAATGCGTGGGCTCCCGCTGTATTTTCTCCACAGACAGACAAAGCAAGCGAGTGGGGGCAGATAATAATAGCCTAGGGAGGGTACATTTTTTTTGTGCCCCCCCTGGCTACTGACATCTGCCCCCAGACACCCCAGAAAGGGCAAATCTAATTAGAGATTTGACACATTTTTTTACAACGAATTTACACCTTTAATTAACCCCTACATGTCTGAAATTTTGTACACATACACTTATGTAATTGTAAGTTCAAACCATATAGCAAAATACAGGAAATTACATGGTTAACTGTGTCTAAACAATGTATCATTTCATGTCGGCTTCTGTGATTTCACAAAAGCCGGCAATTGAATTAGCGGCTATTACAGTATGTAGAAGTCTAGGAACTATAAATATATATATATATACACATGTCACAATGACATGTGTATATATATATATATATATATATATGTGTATATATCTATTCTTTCTATTGTGATTTAAATACTATTCTTTTGGATCCATTATATGTCAGTTTTGCAAGCCTGCGAGAAATTCTCGCAAGTCGGATGTAAATCGGATGTGACAACTACGGTCAGATGTGACTAAATCGCATCAACTACAAAAAATCGGATGCCAGTCGCATCAATGTTCATGAAATTTTAATCCGATTATCGACCGACTAAAACGGATCAGCTGTCATGTGCCAGAAAAGATGCGGGCTCAACACCAGAGCCTGCATCAAAGGGGATACACGACTTGTGACGTACCTATACGACGCAGGTTGTCAAGAGGTTAGATTAAGAATTAGGTACACATGAAAAATAAGTAAAAACACCAAAAATAAGACAAAAAAGGTGCAAATGCAATAATGAATTGGGTCCATAGTATTCTAGTCCACAGTTATCAAGCCTGTAGAATTGACATGCTGAAGAATAGGAATAATAGGATATGAGAAATCTGGAATTTTATTTGACCTCCATTATTCTCTGAAATGTAAAGATATTGGCATCATTGATTATTGGAGATTGATTTCCAATATCTTCTACAACATATCGATATTCAACTGTTATACTCAGACTTTGAGGTGTGCAAATACAAAAAGCCAAGTCAAGTTTCCACAGATTATAATAACGCCTAGGTGGTTTACAAAAAATCTAAACCTTGTGATTGAGAAAACTAGAATCAACCAATATTATTAGTAAATTGTTGGACCATATTTTTTTAACTGTATAGCAACAACAATAGTATGTTAGCTCATAATGCAAACTACCATTAGATATGGAAATGACAGTCAGTAGTGGAATTCATGGAAAGACATAAGCTTCATATGACATGACCATATGAAAGCTTACCTTAGGTGACAATACACATTCAATAATCCTTATTGTGCAACTAAGGGAGAGAGAAAGAGAAGTAATGAACATTTAGAAGCTAAGAAAGAACATAGCGATTACTGAATGGAGCACTCTGTGATGTCATGAGAGCTTAGTAAATGTGGATAAAGCATATGGAAAATGGAACCCCAGAATATTTCATAAATGAATTAATAACATCATATTAATGCACACATATTTTTCAAATGAAAGCACTTTACCATGTTAACCTTTCTGGAAAAGGTCAGTTTAATTAAAAGAATATATAAATATATACATACATATATATTTATAGACACACACGTCACACCTAATATATAAATATATACATATTTAGATTATTTTATAGAAATAATGTATATGTGTATATTTTAAATATTGATTGATACTGTAAATAGATACTAGGGTTCATTTACAAAGATTGCTTTTAGAAGCCAAATTAGCATTAAGATGACCAGGGACTTGCTGTCACTGTCTAAGGTTGGTTTCTCACTTCCGACATTCATGGTCTCAGTACGGACAAGAATGTCTGGACCAGGTGCCGGTCTCCTAACCTGAACTCAACGGCCTAATGGTCATACAGATATGGACAAAATTGTAGGTACCCTTCTGGTAAAGTAAAAAAAAACAGCACAATGATCACTGAAATAACTGGAAACTGGCAAAGTAATTTTCAATTAAAATGTACTGAATGTCAACTTATAAAAATAAGAAATTGATTTTGAGTTGTGGTTCAACAGAAAAAAAAATTATGAAAATATCTTGGACAAAAAAAGATGATAGCCCATAGAAAAGATTGAAAGTCATTTTACATGTTAAACTAAGGTGTGTCCTGTAATTAGCATCACAGATGTGTACAAACTTATAATCCGTCAGTTTGCCTATTAGAAGGGTGAAAAGTAGTCACTGTATTGTTTTATATCATTGTGTACTACACTTAACATGGACCAAACAGAGTTGTCTCAGGAAATTAGAAATAAAATGATAGACAAATATCTAAAAGGTAAAGGCTATAAGACCATCTCCAAACAGCTCAGTGTTCCTGTTACTAGAGTTGCACATATTTTTCAGAAGTAGCCTGTAGCCAACCCCCTGAACATGGCCATAGAGAAGAAATTAATGAGGAGAAGGATATTAAAAATGATAACCAAGAAGCCCAGAACAAGTTCCAAATAGATTAGAGGTGAACCCCGTGGTCAAGGTACGTCAGTGTCAGATCGTACAAGCCGTCACAGTCTTGGCCAAACTGGACTTCATGGAAGACGACCAAAGAGGAAACCACTGTTGAATGTAAATCATAAAAAAGGGAGGCTGGAATTTGTCAAAGTGCATATTTATAAGGCACAACACTTCTGTTAGAATGTCCGGTAGAATGAGACAAAGCTGTAGCTTTTTGGCAACTCATCTCAGCTCCATGTTCACAGACAAAAAAAAGAAACATGCAAAAAAAGATCTTTGTACCTACTTTCAAACACGGAGGCTCAGATATGTTTTGGGGATACTTTGCTGCATCTGGCACAGGGTGTCTAGAATCTGTGCAGGGGACAATGAAATCTCAAGACTATCAAGACATTCTTGAGTGAAATGTGCTGCCCAGTGTCAGAAAGCTTGGTTTGAGTTGCAGGTCATAGGTCCCCCAACAGAATAGTGACCCAAAATGCACTGCAAGAAAACAGCCATGAATAGGTAAGAGCAAAGCTTTGGACTCTTCTGAAGTGGCCTCCTAGAAGCCCTGATCCAATTTCTGTTAAACATCTGTGGAAGGAGCTGAAGAATGCGGCCTGGAGGGACCTTCAAACCTGGGACAGCTGGAGCAGTTTGCTCTTGAGGAGTGGGCCAACATACCCATGGACAGGGCAAAAGTCTCCCTGTCAGTTACAGAAATCGTTTGTTTGCAGTGATGGCCTCAAAAGGTTGAGCAACAAGCTATTAAAGTTATCATCATTTTTGTCCAGGCCATTTCATTTTTTTTGCTAAATTTTCTGTTGAAACACAATTCAGAAGCAAAGTTTTATTTTCATTAGTTGATATTTAGTAAATTTACATTGAAAATACTTTCGGCACTTTCAAGTTATTTCAGTGACCATTGTGGGATTTTTCTTACTTTAACAGAAGGTACCAACAATTTTGCCCATGTGTGTATATGAAGCGGTTCAGTTCTCGTCTGACATAGGAAACCAGCCTAACATAGGTGTTAAATTTATTAAAAGCAGCTAAATAATTGTGAATGGACCCTATTATTTTCCAAATTCAGATGCTATACTATGTAATAGATCAATTTATGTTCATCAGTAGTTGAAAGGGTATGGCCAACTTAAAAAGTAATGGCATATCTAAATGTTATCACATTCGTGGCCTGTGGAGGTACAGCCTTTAGGAGCCCCAGCACTAGACTGAAGGGGCCCCAGCTCTAGTACAGCACTGTGACCCCTTCACTGTCTTTCCTTGGAGAGTAGAATCATGGACTACAGCTATGTAAGGGGACTGCAGCACATGTCTGTTAAAGTGAATTAAGCCAACTGCTCCACCGGGTGGCTGCAAGCCCTTCAGTCTCAGAACTGATGAGGGTCCCAAAGCCATCACTTTATAAGCGGGAAATACCCTTTAAATTATATCATTTGGGGCCTCATGTAACAAAAGCCATGCTGCCCATAGTAACCATTGAGACTTTAGTTTGGATTCCATTTGGTTGCTATGAGGATGATGCTTCTGTACCAGTTTTGATACATGAGCTCCACAATGTATCATCCATAATTTTCAATATGGAATTTTTAACATTTAAAATTTTAAGGTATAGATTTTGTGTTTTTATTTTCTATTAGAGATTATACTGAGTGTTATTTATTTCGTTCATGGTAAAATGAATATGGGCATGTTTTACCATGAAGCAAGATTTGCAATCTGGCCTCAGATTACAAATACCAGTTTTACATGCAAAGTCAGGCTTAACGTGAGCACGGATTATTTCATGATGAGGTATCACTGAGTGTAATATTTGTGTGGTAAACCTGCTTCTGTTTCCACAAGTCGAATGGTTCTCCGCCTATTGAGCCTGTAGAATTAGAACATGTCAAATGATATATATGGAATGGTTTCATTCATTTTCGGCACGTTTATTTACTTTACGGTTAATTTACGTAATCTGGAACACTACCTGTCGCTCTCATAAGAAGACTCTTACCAGTGGATCGGCCAAGGAATTAGCAGAAATCTGTTAGAAATATTTGTGACCTGTGTAGATGAGGTGATTGAGCATTAAAAAACGGATTGTAGTTTCTCTTCTATGATTTTTTAGTTGGATTAAGATAAATTCTGAGGATAAATTATTAATTGAATTGGGACATATGATGTTGATGACCTTTCCTCAGGATAGGTCATCAATTTTCGGAGGGGATGCGACACCACGCAATTCCACAAATCAGCTGTGATTAGTCAGGTGGTGGTCAGATGTGTACACGGAACAGGCACAACAGCACAGCTCTATTCAATGATTACCTGCCACTGTCGCTCTTGAGCAAGTCATCAATATCATGTGAGTAGACAACCCCTTTAAGATTCCAAAATAAACCCCATTAATTCTGACTTATCACTACTACATCCATATTTCCGTCTAGACTACATTCCCATTGTTACCTGTTATTGGAAGCTCAACTCGTCATTTTTCAAGTTGTCAATCAAATGTGTATCCTATAAATATTCTCACAGGAGCTTGATCGATTTTTTATCATATAAGGAGTAAATCTATGCAAAAACTTAGCTTTTGTCAAGTAAAAAGTATGCTTGTTGTGTAAGTGACAATAGAGTCTACAGTATAGTGCACCATGTGATGTGCCAATAGAGATCAGGATGAAAGCCATCCTTCAGTAATATACGCAAACAATTACAATTAATGTATTCCCTTCTTTTTTTTATAATTTTCTTCATTAAAGAGAACCTATTAGGTCAGTAATGTTTTAACCTGCAGATATAGGGTTAATCTGCAGGTTAATAGAATTAGGAAGGTACCTGGCCGCAGTACTGAAAGTCCAGCACCCGGGAGAAAATGAACTTTATTTCTCCTGGAAGCCGCCGCTTTCAGTTATACAGTCATGCCAACATTCCTATGGTCACCACTCACAGCACTGTGAGCGGTGACTATAACCATACCCTGGCACTTTGATTGACAGCCGGCACTGCAGTACATCACTGCAAAGATGGATGTCAGTCAAACTGCTGGGACCTGCTTACACCCGCCGCTTACAGTGCTGTTAGTGGTGTCTGTAGCATGCTGGCATACCTGTATAACTGAAAGCCGCTGCTCCCAGGAGAAATAACGTTCATTTCTCCCGGGTACTGGACTTTAGATTAACTCTATTTCTGCAGGTTAATAGTGTTATCCAACATGACAGGTTCCCTTTAAATGCTCAGCTAAGAAGTAACATTAATACAGTAGTCATAAAAGATTAGGCAGAAACTACAATACTAGCTGTATTTGTATGTGCATTTGCTTGACATAAAAAGATAACATTGAGCCGGAAAATGCAGCACTACAGAATATGTTGGTGCAAAATGACTTTACATTACATTTTTATGAAACTTAAATGCACATGAAACATTTTACCTTTCACTTCAAGTTTGCAGTCAACCTCAGCCTCACCCAGATCATTTACTGCTTTGCAGGTGTAAAGTACCACCATCATACGGGCTTGGCTTACGTATCTCCAATGTGCATACACTTTGGTTGCTAAACATTCTGTATCGGGGTCATTCATTATAACCACTTTATTTTCATCCAGGAATTTTAGGCTGTAAGTAATATTAAAAAATAAATTGAAAGAACATTATTTTTAGTACACAGCAGCACCTATACATGCTTCCTTCCTACGTGTCAAGTACTTGCCCCAAACATAATGTGAAAAAAGCCTGATGGATCCTAAACTACACTTTTTTTACCAAGCCTTTATTAGTAGAAGTGTCAGAGGAAGTTGTAGCTACAACTGATGTAACACTGTTTCTTAACATATTTATAGTCTAACTGTTAATAGAGTCATCAAACATAAAAAAGATAAAAAAACAACAAAATATTACAAAACTGAGAGTCCTCAGTGGTTGAAAACCTTTTAATGGCTAAGTGAAAAGATGGTAAACAAACTGCAAGCTTTCCAGACTACTCAGGACTCTTCATCAGCACAGAGACCTGAGTTGTCTTGAAAGCTTGCTATTTGTCATCATCTTCTCAGTTAGCCATTAAAAGGTATCAACCACTAAATATTTTTCTTACTGGCTAACACGGTACAAAGACATATATCTTTCCTGTATAGAAAACACAGTTATGTAATGACATAAGAAGCATGGTATAATATTGTGAACAGTATAGAAGTGGCCTCATAAATATAATGAAAGCCTGTTTCACCCAAAATCTGCTGTTGGGTTATGTTCCAAATGAGTTTTTTTGTTATGTGGATTTGAAACAGGTCTGCGTAGGCAGACAGTCCGAATCCGCCTGAAAAACCACAGCAAACGCACCCCATAATATGAGCATAATGCACAGCAATGCTAAAACAATATTTGTTGTTGACGTTCCATCTTATGTCACTTCTTTTAACTGCTTCAAGGTTTCCGACCCTACGAGTGCTGTGTTTTTCATGGATAGCACTCTTACCTATAATTGTGAATGAGGGCCCTTCACATGTCTGATTTTTCATGGGTTGAGCAAGATCTGGAGACCTGTCCAATATTGATCCGATTAAAATTGGCAATGCAAGTCTAAAGGTCTGTGAAAAAAATCAATAGCACTCGGATGATATCTGAGTATTCTGATTTTCATGAACTGTTAGATAGGGGAAGGTGGATGATTATTTTCACGTACAAGAATAATTGCTGGAACTCGAACAAAAACTCTCATAAAACTCCAATGAAACTCTGACCGAAGTTGCTGAGAAAACATGATCATTTTTCTCATACGTGAAAAAAACTGATATCTGAATGAGCTTTTACACACGATTAGTAATGGAACTAACCCAGCTTGCAATTAAAGATATCCGGTACAAAATGTCAACTGATTGACTTTGACCTTGATTTTTTTCTGTGAAAGATATACTGGCTGATATATTCATTTCATAGATTTCCTACATAGCTTAGATACAAGGCTTTGTTCATATCAC
>JARQOD010000004.1:179073959-179369725 GCA_033576555.1 Oophaga sylvatica
TTTTTTTGGGAACAACCCTTTTAAACTATAATTTCCAAAGCTAAGTTTGAACAGCAGACTATGTTTCTTTTTACTACTGTGCATACAAAAATTATTTTTATTATCATTTAATCCCATTTATTCCATGGCGCTTTACATATGAAAGGGGAAAAAATAGACAGGTACAATAAACATGGCTAGACAAGGCACAACAAGTCAAAAGGAAGAGACCCTGCCCGCGAGGGCTCACATTTACAGGGATGGGTGAGGATCACTGGGAAGGGGGGTGAGCTGGTCGTGCGAGGGTTTTAAAACTGAGGCCCTGCAGGCTGTGCTTGTGGAACAGGTGGGTCTTCAGGTTCTTCTTGAAGGTTTCCGTTTTTGGGGAAAGTTGATTTTTTTGGGCGGGAGTTCCAATATGGGAAAGCCCGGAGAATTTTTTTATCGGTTGGGAAAAGAGAGGGGGGGAGTCGAAAAGGGAGATCTTGAAGTCAAAGGTTGCGTGTGGGTAAACGGGAGACCATGTCCGATGTAGGAGGAAAATTGTGAGGTTTTTGTATGCAGGGTTTAGGGTTTTGAACGGGAGCCTCTGGCAATGGGAAGCCATGGGGGGCCTGGCATAGGGGGGGGGGTGGGAATACGGGGAGACAGGTGGGATTAGGGGCAGCAGAGTGTAGATGGACTAGGTGGTCCAAGTGCAAGGACAGGCCAGACATGGGGATTGGTATCGAGGGGGGGAGATGATAAGGGCTGCCTGGGTTTTTTGGGTTTTTTCATGGTTGAGGAACCGGGGACCCGGGGGAAATTTTTTTTGATTTGAGGTGGCGGAGTGGCGAGGGTTTGGGATTTTGGGTTTTAAAAGAGAGGCAAGTCGGGGAAACCCCCCAACCCCGGCATCGGGGACGGGGGAAGCGAGCAGCCTTGACATTGGGATAGGTTGGTGCAGGGTAAATGAGGGGGGGGAAAGATGAGAATTCTGTTTTTTCCGTTCATTGAGAAAACGAGCAGAAAAAAGGCTGAGTACAAAAACACTGTGGGATTTTTTGGTCATAGGGAGGTGGGGTCAGGTCCAGATAGGTAATCTGCGTGTCATTGGCGTAGGTTATACTGCAACCCGGGGGATTCTATGAACATATATATTTCACAATATTCCAAAATTGAATTCAATTTATCAGTTTTGGGCAAAAATTAATTTCCAAGAATCAAAGTTCAAAAAATTATGTATAAAACAGAAAAGTCCGCAAGTAGTTCCTTTTTGCAAAATTGATGAAGCTGTTCACCATCTTCATAACAGCTCTACAAACCTTCTTTCTACACTGTTTTAAATTTTGCCAATGTTTTCCCTTTTGTTTCTTTGTCGCTTGAGTTTTTTTTCCATAAGTGACATTTGGATGAAAAACTGAAGATGTTTCTCCCCCCGGCAAAAATAAAGATACGAGGGAAATTTTAGAAAGAAACCATTGCTTTTGCTATTGACGCTGGAATTTCATTAAATTAATGATGGGGATTTTAAATTTCTCCTGTTCTTCGATAATTAAAAACCGAAAACAGAATCTAAACAGAGAAGCTGATGGGGAAAAACCTCATGAAATGTTGGAAGAAGACCATGAGAATGGAAGTGCCTCACAGATGACATCTCGTCGGTGTTCTTTACAGGCTTGTTTTGGAAAGAAATGCGATAGAACAATGTAGAGCTATATGGGTATAATTATATGATAAGATCAAGCTACCTTCATCTTGTAGTATCCACTTAGGCTGAAACAACAGATCACTTGGGGAATGAATAACCATATTTATTAAGATACCATGTCTGGTTACAGGCAGTACAGGCGGCCCTCTTACTGCTGCCTGCTAGGGCGGAGATGGAACTCATGGGCTCCAATGCAAAATAATGTAACAGGACGCTGCTTGCCATGTGCCATTTTTAATACCGGACTCTTCTGACGTAGGATAGTTGCCATTTCACAAGCTTAACCAACAGAAACTAAATACAATTACCATTGTTACCGCACTGGGCTAGTCTTAATTTTTTTGCCTTATTACAACATTTAGACAATGAAAATAGAGAATTAATCTGTAAACAATAATAGCACTAACATGCTTTATTTTATACAATTTGCAAGAAGCTAATGATCACAAAATGTTTAATATTGTAATTAGCATTCATACAAAGTCTAAAGCCCCCCATGCACATTAGACTAATGTTGGACAAATCCGCCAATACCGACAGGTTTGGCCAACACTCTAATCTATTTGGCGGCCCCAGACAGATGATTCTTGTTAAAAGTTAAAGGGAACCTGTCACCAGGAATAACACTGTTAACCTGCAGATATGGGGTTAATCTGCAGGTTAACAGCATTACAGCAACCACTCTGTATACTCAGAGCGGTGACTGAACCAGCGGCGCCCCCGCCGCATGACGGAACACTGAATGCTGGCGGGGATAATAAAGAACATTTTGTCCCAGCTGCATTCGGCTGCGTGCAGGCGCCGGACAGCATCATAACGCTGTTAATCTGCTGATTAACTGCATATCTGCAGGTTAACAGCGTTATTCCTGGCGACAGGTTCCCTTTAAGGATCCGGTATGTCCAATTTCAGACTGTCCTTTTGTTCTTCCTGAGATAAACTTCTGCCAGAGATGTGTGACAAAGGCTCTCTAATAGAGAGCACAGGAGTGCTCAATAGAGTGACCGCTTCCATGTATGGGAGAATCAGCCGATCTAGCTGCCATATAAGGTCTATGGGGAATTGTTGAGATATATTTGTTAGATAGATATTAGATAATGTAGAGATAGATAGATAATAGAATAGATAGATAGATAGATAGTAGATAGATCGGTTAGATAGATGTGGTTTGATGGAGTGCTGTGGGCTCTATTTTTTGCCTACATTACATGCTATATACCTTATACCTGTGATTTATGTTTTAATTATTTACAACCCATGCACAAGACAATATTAGAAGTTGGTGGAAAAGTCATATATTTAGTGGCAAATAATAGATTAAATTAAATCCTAAATGATCAGAATGGTCTTTCCTGGAGAAAGTGATGGCCTTCTTGATCTACCACGACTGGATCGGATCCTGTCCTTTGCGCTAAATATACAGTTCACGCTCACAACCATAATACGGAAAGAAATTCATGCAACACTTTGCTCACTGTTCACAAGCTAAAAGTTGTGTGTGAACATTGGCAAATATACCTTATGTGCTTTCTATAAAGCTATCATTACTAAAACTAACGATACAGGCTTTAAATGTGGAACAAAGATTTGTTACAATTACATTGTGAATCTGCATTGAATACCGTGTTACATTACATGTTTTATACAACTTTTTATTAGCGGAACAGTGGATTACTGCCAATTCAGAACTCACTGACAAAACAAGGTTTACCATTACGGGGCTTCCTACTGGATCGAAAATATTAGTAAGAGTGAAAGCGGTGAATGCTGCCGGTCAAAGTGATCATAAATTACATCCCAATCCAATCTTGGTAAAGGAAGTTATAGGTAATGACCCAATTTAATGTTGTAAATTACAGACAATGATTTCAATTGTTGGATATGTTGCGTGCAATTTTCCCCTTGTCAAATTGGCAAACTATAACTTATAAATAAGTCTTTATTGCTTAGAAAATAGAAACTGCTTCTAAAGAAATTCATCTCAATAAAGCATTAAAGTAGCTATGTGCTATCCTTCCTTCAAGGGAAATTGTCAGCAGATTTTTGCTATGTAATCTGAGGACACCATAAAGTAGGGGCTAAGACACTGATTTCAGTGATGTGTCACTTATTAGGCTGTGTGCTGTTGTTTCAACACAATCATTGTTTTATCAGCAAGAGATTAGCACTGCTGAACTATCTGACTACCTCAGTGCCTTCTGGTTCAGCTCCACCCCCAGCGCTGATTAGCAGCTTACTGTCAATATACAATCTACACAGAAGCTGTAGTGTGAGCAGGGTTAGCTTTCTGAGCTCTTCTACATTCTACATCTAAAAACTCTGATTGTATCACAACTGCTGCACCCAGTAAACAAAGTAATACATCGCTGGAACCAGGGTTTCTTTTCGTACATTATACAACTCTCAGATGAAGTAGCAAAAACCTGGTGACAGAATCCCTTTAACCTGTTTCTAAACCCAACATATCCTGAAATGCTGTGAGATCTTAGACTAATACCAGCCATGCTTCATTCATAGGCGGAAAAAAAGGCATTACCATATATGTTTTTTTTCTTGTTAGGTGCAACAAATGCTACTGACAGTAGCCATAAGTCAGCCATCCGTCACCTATAGGCGCTTATGTATGTTTTTTTTAAAGTATACGTTATATATAGTGATGAGCGAGTATGCTCGTTGCTCGGTTTTCCCGAGCATCGTTGTGTGGTCTCTGAGTATTTGGAAGTGCTCGGAGATTTAGCTTCTGTCGACGCAGCTGCATGATTTGCGGCTACTAGACAGCCTGAATACATGTGAGGAATGCCTGTTAGTTAGGGAATCCCCACATGTATTCAGGCTGTCTAGCAGTCACAAATCATGCAGCAGCGGTGACATAAACTAAATCTCCAAGCACTTCCAAATACTCGGAGACCTCCTGAGCATGCTCGGGAAAACCCAAGCAACGAGTATACTCGCTCATCACTGTTTATATAAATTAACATATTCATTTTTTACTTGATGTTGCAAAATTGTCCTATGTGGCAAAAGAGACAAATATACTCTTACATGTGTGAATAATAAAATAAAGTTTGGGCTATAATCATGAAATTGCTATGCTTTTTATTTTTTACAAAACTTTCTGTATTTTAATAGTATATCTAACTTTTTTTTTTTAGTTCCTCCAAAGATTCGCCTTCCACGTCATCTTAAACAAACCTACATCCGAAAAGTAGGAGAAGCTGTAAACCTTGTAATACCTTTCCAGGCAAGTTAGGATGACCTACACTCATAAATCTTATTTCTTGTTATATGTCTTTATCAAATTCAAACTTTAAGGGTAAATGTTTCATGTAGTTTATTTCCTGCCAAACTGCACCTAGAAATCAAGTTTGACTTAAAGAAGCACTCCTAGCTACATTTGTATTCCTTAACCCATTCCCAGCCTTAGACGTATCCATACATCCTGATTGGGAAGAACTTCCCAACCTTGGATGTATGGATACGTCATGCAACTTTGCTCTCACAAAAGTTGACACCCAGCTGTCACTGCCAAGAGTGGTGCCTGCACCTCTTCCGGCTGCTTAATTCCCTAAATGCTGCAATAGATATTGATCACAGCATTTAGAAGGCAGGGAGAGGGAGGGGGCTCCCTCTCCCATCCGATCGGCAATCCCGCAATGTCATCACGAGAGCCCGATTGTTGTCATGGTAACCCAAAGTCATTATGATGACATCCAGGTCACCAGGGCTAGGAAGCCTGTTAGACCATGCTCTAGGTCTAACAAGCTTGTGTGTCAGTGCAGCACTGACAATTTATAAAGCTGTCACAAAGTGGCAAGGGAAAATGGGCACCTACCCAATCAATCATGCTAGGGGCACCCTAGACTAACCCTGTCCCCCGTATTACCCTGGTTGGCAGAGACGCCAGGGTCTCGTAACTTGCTATGCACCTATCTGTTCCCTCCCTCGCACCAACCTAAAGAATAAAGTCATCTAATCACTTATACTGCATGTGGAACGGTGTAAAAAAATAAATAAAACCTATTCTTGACCTGCTGCTGATTTGTTCATTCTGCCTCCCAAAGATTGCAGTAAGGATCGGCTCACATTTATCCTGCACTCTACGCTGAGTGCTTACACCAGGGTTTCCGTGTAGATCTCTGAAATACGTGATTCAGACAGAACCCCAGATGAAATATTCCCTATATTGAAGCAGATGGAGTCACTTTGGACATTGTCTGGCCTATGATCCGGCGGTGTCCGTCTTTTTAGGATTGCAAAAAAGTGCTGTCTGCCACAGTTTTGTGCACCTCTGAAAGGAACACCGCTGAACAGAGGCCAGACGGAGTCCAGAGTATCTCTTGCTGCCTCATTATAGTGAATGGATCCCTCGGAGGTTTCATCTGAATCACGTCATTCAGAGATTTAGATGGAAACCCCAAAGTAAGTGCTCAATGCACAGCACCGGATAAACATGATCCCAAATGTTTCGTAAAATGTTCCCAATAAAAGCTTCAACTCAATCCACAAAAAAAAGCAGGCCCCCACTTAGGTCCATCATCTGTCAATGGAAATATAGGGGCTTCCGCATTACTGGTAATAGGCTCTGGAACAGCACTATGGCTTCTCAACCCCTGGCTTCAAAGCCAGCGAATTATGCAATCCGGAATCGAAAGGCCCCCTTCCTCCTGAGCCCCAGGGTGCCTTAACCACATTTAGCGTCCACATGTTTGGAATTTCTATGGGAAAAATTAAACATTTCTGATAAAATTAACTTCTAACTTATTTATTATTATTATGCATTGCTTATATAGCACTATCATATTCCACAGCACTTTACATACATTATTCTTGCTATCCCCAATGGTGCTCACTATCTATCTTACTGGCTGCACCACACATGATTCAGGATAACATAATATTTATGATTTCATTGCCAGGGTAAACCCAGACCTAAGGTATCTTGGAAAAAGAATGGCTCACATGTGGACAAGACACAAATAAGTATTCGCAACAGTGAATGCGATACTATTCTCTTCATCCGCAAAGCGGAGAGAAGTCATTCTGGAAAATATGACTTGAAGGTGAAAGTCGAGAACCTCCAAGATAAGGCATCAATTTACATTCAGATTGTTGGTATGTTTCATCAGAAAGTTATCCTAAATATTACTTAATGATTACACACGGGAACATTTTCCAAGTCTTTGTATGGCTATAACTAATATTACCATCCTGATTGTGATTCTCAAGCCGAGTTCTGATGAGTTTATTTTATCTGATTACCATCCAGAAAATGTGAACAATTTTCATCTATATTGTCCTTTTTTATCCCATCCATATGCCATCGATGTGTCTGTTTTTACATTGGTATGACTTCCGCATTGCATCCGTTTTTATACATCAAAATGTTAAAATGTCCATGATCAAATATAGTTTCCCTTGTTAATAATTACAACGTATCCACAGAAATTGGATGCAATTTGGATGCTCAGTATGGGATTTTTTTTTTTGTGTGCATCCATACACTTGAATAAGCGACTCTCATCCAAAATATTAAATAGTGCATGCTGCTATTTGTTTCACGGGGGCACACGGTCCATGTGATAAAACTGTCAAGTGTCATCTGAACGACCCTATTGAATAACATTGGTTCATGTGCCATCCAACAGCGGACCAATGTTATTCAATAGGGTTATCTAGATGACAGTTTCTCCACATGGTCCAAGTGTCCATGTAAAAAAAATTACAGCATGTGCTGCTATTCTCTTCCTTATTTCAGAAAAGTCGCCCATTCAAGTCTATGAGTGCTTAAAATAAAATCAGATTCCATACAGATCATTTGCATCATATTTTTACAGATACATTACAATTCTTAATATAGGAAACGGTATTTGATCATTTACGTTTTTTAACTTGATGTAGAAAACCGGATGCTGTACGTATATGATAAAATTAACATACGGATGGAACATAAATGTCAATATGAGGAAAATCAGAGAAAACAGGAGTTTTTGAAAAAATATCAAAAGATTTTATTGACACCATACAAAAAAAGTGCACAGATATTTAAAACCATAACAAGATGTGTGTTTTTACAAAAAGACACCAAAACTATAGACACCCAGCAATCAAGTCATCATAGGTAAATAACCACATAGTATAATAGATCAAATAGGTGAAGCTGAAATGTTAATTCCTTGCCATAATAATTAAGGGGCTATAGTAACATCCCCCACAGACATAAAACTGCGTTTTCCATCCGCAGTACCTTACACCATAAGTCTGAATATTAATGGCCAAATTCAGAAGGACCAGTCTCACCTATATTGCGGGTGCCACACCGAATATACCCCGACGCGCGTTTCGCTGCTTGTCTGCCTCGCTTTCTCAAGGGGGAAGTAACACAGCGAGGCAGACAAGCAGCGAAACGCGCGTCGGGGTATATTCGGTGTGACACCCGTAATATAGGTGAGACTGGTCCTTCTGAATTTGGCCATTAATATTCAGACTTATGGTGTAAGGTACTGCGGATGTAAAACGCAGTTTTATGTCTGTGGGGGATGTTACTATAGCCCCCTAATTATTATGGTAAGGAATTAACATTTCAGCTTCACCTATTTGATCTATTATACTATGTGGTTATTTACCTATGATGACTTGATTGCTGGGTGTCTATAGTTCTGGTGTCTTTTTGTAAAAACACACATCTTGTTATGGTTTTAGATATCTGTGCACTTTTTTGTATGGTGTCAATAAAATCTTTTGATATTTTTTCAAAAACTCCTGTTTTCTCTGTGGTTTATATGATCTAATATGGAGTTTAAATCAGTAAGTAGGTGAGTTTTGTTCACCGCTATTTAATATGGATCTGGATTTTTGGATATTAATATGAGGAAAATCGTCTGTTTTTTTACTGCAAGAACATTGGTGCTTTTTTATATGCTCCTTTGAACCCTGCCTGATCTACATGACACATAAGACAGAAGCGTAGAGCACGTATGGAGGTGCATTGACGCCTTGAGGTACTATGCTATAAAGCCACAAATATTCCCTGTACCACTATTTGGTAGCTTCGTACAATGTGACATACAACAATGAAAAAATTCTTGACTTTTTGTGAAAGTATCTTTTATTGATAATTTTAACTGATGATTGAATTTCTTATAGTTGCCATTCTTTAAGAAAGACAGGAAAACAATGTTGATCAGTTAAGCATTAAAAGGTATTTTAGCTGGTTTTTACTATGCAATCTGACAGCATTGTGAAGTAGGGACAGAGATCCATATTCCAGCGATGTCTCGCTTAGTTTACCTGGTTCAGCAGTTATGATAGCATCACAGTTTTCTCTGCTGAAGATCTAGCAGAGCTCAGAACGTTGAGCCCTGTGTAACCCCGCCCAAACCACTGATTGGAAGCATTCTGTGTACAATGTATATTGGCAGAGAGCTGACAATCAGTGGAGGGTTTGTGGTTTAATTAGGATGCATGACTCAGCTTGTCCTGTAGTGATAATCTCCTGCTGATAAAACACTCATTGCTGCATTGCAACAGAAAACACAGCCTAGTAGGTGACACATCACTGTAACCAGAGTCTCTGCTCCTTCATCATGGTGCTTTCAGATTACCTAGCAAAAATTTGCCGACAGATTCCCTCTAAATTGATAAGGTGTTATTTGTTGATTTTTCCAGAACGACCTGGACCTCCAGAATCAGTAGTAATTGAAGAAGTCTGGGGAGATAATGTTGCATTAGAATGGAAACCACCAACGGACAATGGGAATGCTGCTATCACGGGATACACTATTCAGAAGGCTGATAAGAAAACAATGGTTTGGTTTTTTTTAAGCTATTTTAATTTTACAACTAATATTACATATCATCTTACAAATTTCTAAATGCTGGAAATAGAATATTATACTATGGTGTAAAACGTGTGAACACCTTCTCTAAAGATAGCAGTTAATAAACCTGTCATGGACGAATAATATGACATGAAGGCATTAAATGAGGGCAAATTTGAAAATTTAGACTAGGCTGTGGTAGGCATCTACGAGGTAAAGGGATTTTCTTTATGGAAAGTGTAATATACCCAGAGTACTAAATTGAAATGCAAACCATAATTAAAATAGAAATGATGGACGCCATCAACAGCAGCTAGTGGTTTCAATAGAGTAGATAAAAATATAATGAAAAAAATATTAAGGATGTTACATTGGCATGCTACATGACGGTAAGGTGAAGGTTCAGTTCAGATAAAAGGGGAGATTTATCATCCTATATATGCGAGAAAATTGGCATAAAAAAGTTGCAAAATTTGGTGAAATTAGTAATTGCAGTATATTTTGTGACTTGTTTCTATTTTGTTCCCATCCCAGCAAAATTTTTTGAAAACTGGGTGGGGCTTATTAAAAGGGAGCGTGACAAATTTACTAGAAGCTTTCTTCAGATCAGTTGGGGCTACTGGTGTTCACTAATTGAATAGCAATTATTTTTAGTGTATTTTAAATAAAAATACTTCCTGTACTATTGTAACAATTGTTATTGATGCTGTTCGTCATTATGACTTGTTATCGTATTTGATGATGCTGTTGTGCGTTTTCAGGAATGGTTTACAGTTTTGGAGCATTACCACAGAACGAGTGCAACCATTTCTGAGCTTGTGATAGGAAATGAATACTACTTCCGCGTATTCTCTGAAAATATGTGTGGCCTCAGCGAGATGGCAACAAAGACACCAAACAGCGCACTTATTGAGAAGGAAGGTCAGACATTTGGTTGTTCTCAATATACATTGCTTCTGCAAACAGAGTAGAATTCAGATTCTGCTTGTTAGGGTACATTCACATGCTGTGGTAAAAATGCATTTTTTTTTCTTCCCAATTACCACATATATGTGGTAAAATACTCTACTTGTTGCAAACTCATGCTGTGGCTCTACAAGTATTCTGCAAGAATTGTAGTTTGTTGCAGATATTGAGCTCTAAGGGTAAAATCTGCAAGTACCATATTTTTCGGATTATAAGACACACCGGACCATAAGGTCTTAGAGGAGGAAATTAGGAAAAAAAAACTGAAGCAAAAAATGCGGTCAATTCTGTACTTAATATCACATATCCTGGTAAATATGGCCCCCTCATCCCCATCCTGATACACATGGCCCCTCATCCCTATCCTGGTATGCATGGTCCCCTTATCCCTATTCTGATATGCATGGCCCTCTTCCTCATCCTGGTATGCATGCCTCCTCATCCCTAGCCGGGTATGCATGGCCCCCTCATCCCTATCCTGGTAGGAATGGTCCCCTCATCCTTATCCTGGCAGGAATGATTGCCCCCTCATTGCCCCCTATACTGGTATGCAGAGTACCCATCTTATTCAAGTATGCAAGGCACCATCCCTATCCTGGTATGCAGGACCTCATCCTTAACCTGGTATGATTAGCCCCCATCCCAGTCCTGGTATGCATGGCCCCATCCTTTTCCTGGTATGATTGGCCCCCATCCCAGTCCTGGTATGCATAGCCCCATCCTTATCCTGGTATAATTAGCCCCCATCCCAGTCCTGGTATGATTGGTCCCATCCTTATTCTGGCATGATTGGCCCCATCCCGTTCCTGGCATGCATGGCCCCATCAGAAAAAACAAACCATTACACAAGCAGCGCACAGCTGCCGGAATACTCACCGTGACTGTGCATTGGAGATCGCGATGAGTATTCATTCCTCTTCAGTAGTGCGCAGTGTCAGCTGCCGGCTTCCTGCTGCTTTCTTGCGGTCACATGTGCCGATAATTAAGAGAAATGAATATTCTGAATATTCATTTCTCGTATCGGCACATGTGACCGCTGCAGCAGCAGGAAGCCGGCGGCTGACACTGCGCGCTACTGAAGAGGAATGAATACTCATCGCGATCTCCGATGAACAGTCCCGGTGAGTGTTCCGGCAGCTGTGCTCTGCTTGTGAGCAGCGCATGACGTCCCAGCCATGCGCTGCTTACAAGCATTAAGCAGCTGCTGGCACCGGAGCAGGATGCTGCGACTGTGAAGGAGCGGATGAAAGTAAGTCTAATGTTTTTTTTTCTCATCTTTTCTGATGGTGCCATGCATGCCAGGAACGGGATGGGGCCAATCATACCAGAATAAGGATGGGACCAATCATACCAGGAACGGGATGGGGCAAATCATACCAAAATAAGGATGGGACCAAACATTCAAGGAACGGGATAGGGCCAATCATACGAGGATGCCAGAAAAAATGAATATTCATTGCCCTCCACGCCCATGGACATGGAATGCAGTGCATATTTATTTCTCTTTAGCAGCGGGCACAGGAGTTAGCCGGAGCCCCTGGCTCCTGCCTCTGTGACCCGCTGCTCTGCCAAAACCGCTCTCCCACCTCCCCATCACAGCAAAAGCCCCTATATCCGGACTATAAGACGCACCCCCCATTTTCCTCCATATTTTGGCAAGAAAAAGTATGTCTTATAGTCTGAAAAATACGGTAATCTGTGTCATAAATTGACAATCTGTACATGGAAAATTTCTACAATTGGATGAGATTTCTTTAGACATTAACCAATGTGCTAAAACTTTATTGTGCTGCAGATTTTTCCATATAAAAATGTGTGGGGTAAATCTACAGCCATTCTGGTACATGTGAACTTGCCCTAAAGCGTTACCATACTTCTGATCCTGTTCTGCAATAGCAAAAATAACATTGTTTCTCATTTGTCCCTTTTCTATCAGCTATATAGGGAAAAAAAAGATGGAATCCATTTGCTGTCTGCTTTTTAACTGACCCAAGCATCTATTAACTACTGTTAACATTTCCACACTTCTGTGCTGTGTAATATATTTTTATATCTTGACAGGATTTGTAGACTCAGTTCATGTGACCCTGATGACATCACAAATACTTTTGCACTTCTATGTTGCTGCCTTCTTATGATTGGTCAGCGTCATACACTAGGCAGAAGTAAAGTAACAATGGAAGAAAAGAAGTATGCACATGATCATCCACAAAATAACCATGTTTATTAACATATAAGCCAAGACAAACATGAAAAACAATTCCAATTCAAATTGTTTTCATATTTATTCACTCTCGCTGTATTGTTTCCCACGGCTTACTTCATTTTGCAAGGCTAGTTCTTTCAATATTGTGACTCATTTTTTGAGGGTCTAAATCCTGGAACACATCTTTATTTTGGTGTTTGCACCATTTTATATGTGTATGTGTTTATTTCATTAACAGATAGGGCAGTCTCAAGCTCTGTTAACGGTTTGCCTGGTCATTATTATATACAGCCTTTGGGTTTTATAATTGTTTTTAACGTTTGTCTTGGCTTATATGTTAATAAATATTGTTATTTTATGAGTCATCCCTTCATGTGCATCCTTCTTTTTCTCCATTTTTACTTGAATTTTTTGGTGTGCTTTACGTTGATCCCTATTGTACTTTAGTGGTGCCCTCTAACTTTCACAGGTACACACCCCCAGTGAAAACTAATACCACCACTTGGACATACCTAAAGTTAACTCATTAGGTGCAAATTGATAGTGGAGAAATAGAAAAAACAACATGTTTTATTCGGCTCTGCAGCCATCATGTGTCCAGTTTACCATGAAACATTTTGTGACAGGTCCCTTTTTAAGGACAGTCTCCACTAAAAAAAAAAAAAAATAGTTGCAGCTCTTTCAGGAATATATTTTACTTACTCTACTAGGTAAACCTTATAAGCGTCCGGAGTACACAGATTTTGACTTCAAAGAAGCTCCACAATTCACTCACCCATTAATCAATACAGTAGCCATTGCTGGATACAATGCTACATTGAACTGCAGCGTACGTGGAAATCCAAAGGTAAGTTACAAATAATGCGAGTTTGGTCAGAGTGTCATAATTTTCTTTTTAATTAAAAAAATTGTTGGAGGTTTCTCAAACTTCACCAGAATGTGAAATACGGACAGCACAAGGATGGCATCTGAGTGCTGTCTTATTTTTTCATAGACCCATAGACTAGCAATGGTGAGTTGGTCCATGACTCAGATCAGATATATCTCTATGATTTTTTGCGGATCACTTGGTCCACAAAACATACATGGACATGTGATTAGCCCAATACACTATATGGGTACGTTTCCAAGGTCAGTAAACGCTCCGGGTTGGATGCTCCGTACCTCTGCCGCATCAAACCCGCAACGGCCAGATGTTGCAGCATAGTGGATGGGATTTCAGCAAATCCCATACCCACTATGCGTCCTGAGACGCCTCCGGCTTCCCTGCGGAGACGCATGTGCGATGCGCCTTTCCAGACCGCAGCATGTCAATTTATGTAGCGGAGACGCTCCGTCTATGCTGCATAAATTACCCATTCACTATCATTAGATGTGGTAAAACCGCATTATCTTTATAGTCACATGCGTATTAAGTGTGGGAACGCAGCTTACTAGGCATGTGTACTAATTTAAATAATGGTGTACCTTGTTGCAGCTGGAAGTTCGCGTACACTGCAGTTCTCGTGATGAACTGAGCTGATTGCAAGAACATCTCCGGTCACTAGCCAAGTTCTCACGATCAGCTGACCACGAGAACTGCATTGCACGTGACCGCCGGGGACCGTGTTATCTCCGCTGTGTCTGGATGTCAGGCTATGTAGTGGCATAATTACACCGTTCAGCCAAAGGCATCCAGATGTAGCAGAGCTGGACTCGTCGTGGGACAGTGTGTTTATCTTCTCGGCGGACAGGTATGGTATATTGTTGCTTTTTTTATTTTATTTTCCTTACAGGAGATTGAGGGCTTCGGTGGAATAGGCAATGCAGTAAGTATGGTTTAATTAAGATTACTAAAGGAGTCTGTGTCATTATTTCAATTAAAAGACTTTATTCTGGCTGTGTCTTTATTTACCATGTAACTATAGGATTAGTAATGGATAGGTGTCTTATAGACGCTTTTCCATTACTAAGCCGTGACTTGATGTCACCTGACAATACAAAGGTGACATCAACCCTACAAATATTACCCCACTTGCCACCGCTACAGGGCAAGTGGGAAGAGCTGGGAAAAATGCCACAATTGGCGCATCTTTGGATGTGCCATTTGTGGGGCTGCTGCGGGTTGCTATTTTTAGGCTGATGAAGACCAAAATCCATGGGCCTTGTCAGCTTACGCATGTGTACTCCACTACATAGATGGACATGCTGCAGTCTGGAAATACGCGCCGCATGTGCATCTCCGCAGGGAAGTTGGAGGCATCTGTGCATGCATAGTGGAGATGGGATTTCTTGAAATCCCATCCATTATGCTGTAATATCTGGATGTTGCGGATTTGACGCTGCAGAGGTCCAACCCGCAGCATTTACTGACCGTGGGAACATATCCTAATAGTCTGTAAAAATGTAAAGGTTCAATATCTAAAAAACATGAATAGAACTCAAATGCAAAAAAGCTAATGTCTGAATGGGCCCTAAATCAATCTGTCCATTCTCCATGGTGCACTGGGAACTTGCACTCACTGCCCAGTGCTTGTTTTACCACACTATTGTACTCTGTTCCTGTGACAGAAGGCACAAAGGTGATATGAACAAAGCCTTGTATCTAAGCTGTGTAGGAAATCTATGAAATGAATATATCAGCCAGTTATCTTTCACAGAAAAAAAATCAAAGGTCAAAGTCAATCAGTTGACATTTTGTACCGGATATCTTTAATTGCAAGCTGGGTTAGTTCCATTACTAATCGTGTGTAAAAGCTCATTCAGATATCAGTTTTTTTCACGTATGAGAAAAATGATCATGTTTTCTCAGCAACTTCGGTCAGAGTTTCATTGGAGTTTTATGAGAGTTTTGTTCGAGTTCCAGCAATTATTCTTGTACGTGAAAATAATCATCCACCTTCCCCTATCTAACAGTTCATGAAAATCAGAATACTCAGATATCATCCGAGTGCTATCTGATTTTTTTCACAGACCTTTAGACTTGCATTGCCAATTTTAATCGGATCAATATTGGACAGGTCTCCAAGATCTTGCTCAATCCATGAAAAATCAGACATGTGAATGGCCTCATTCACAATTATAGGTAAGAGTGCTATCCATGAAAAACACAGCACTCGTAGGGCTCGGAAACCTTGAAGCAGTTAAAAGAAGTGACATAAGATGGAACGTCAACAACAATATTGTTTTAGCATTGCTGTGCATTATGCTCATATTATGGGGTGCGTTTGCTGTGGTTTTTCAGGCGGATTCCGGACTGTCTGCCTACGCAGACCTGTTTCAAAATCCACATAACAAAAAAACTCATTTGGAACATAACCCAACAGCGATCTTGTGAAACAGGCTTTCATTATATTTATGAGGCCACTTCTATACTGTTCACAATATTATACCATGCTTCTTATGTCATTACATAACTGTGTTTTCTATACAGGAAAGATATATGTCTTTGTACCGTGTTAGCCAGTAAGAAAAATATTTAGTGGTTGATACCTTTTAATGGCTAACTGAGAAGATGATGACAAATAGCAAGCTTTCAAGACAACTCAGGTCTCTGTGCCTGATGAAGAGTCCTGAGTAGTCTCGAAAGCTTGCAGTTTGTTACCATCTTTTCACTTAGTCATTAAAAGGTTTCAACCACTGAGGACTCTCAGTTTTGTAATATTTTGTTGTTTTTTTATCTTTTTTATGTTTGATGACTCTATTAACAGTTAGACTATAAATATGTTAAGAAACAGTGTTACATCAGTTGTAGCTACAAACTTCCTCTGACACTTCTACTAATAAAGGCTTGGTAAAAAAAAGTGTAGTTTAGGATCCATCAGGCTTTTTTCACATTATGTTTGGGGCAAGTACTTGACACAGTAGGAAGGAAGCATGTATAGGTGCTGCTGTGTACTAAAACATAATGTTCTTTCAATTTATTTTTTAATATTACTTACAGCCTAAAATTACCTGGATGAAAAATAAAGTGGTTATAATGAATGACCCCCGATACAGAATGTTTAGCAACCAAAGTGTATGCACATTGGAGATACGTAAGCCAAGCCCGTATGATGGTGGTACATACACCTGCAAAGCAGTCAATGATCTGGGTGAGGCTGAGGTTGACTGCAAACTTGAAGTGAAAGGTAAAATGTTTCATGTGCATTTAAGTTTCATAAAAATGCAATGTAAAGTCATTTTGCACCAACATATTCTGTAGTGCTGCATTTTCCGGCTCAATGTTATTTTTTATGTCAAGCAAATGCACATACAAATACAGCTAGTATTGTAGTTTCTGCCTAATCTTTTTATGACCTACTGTATTAATGTTACTTCTTAGCTGAGCATTTAAAGGGAACCTGTCATGTTGGATAACACTATTAACCTGCAGAAATAGAGTTAATCTAAAGTCCAGCACCCGGGAGAAAATGAACGTTTTTCTCCTGGGAGCAGCCGGCTTTCAGTTATACAGGTATGCCAGCATGCCTACGGACACCACTAACAGCACTGTAAGCGGCGGGTGTGTAAGCAGGTCCCAGCAGTTTGACTGACATCCATCTTTGCAGTGATGTACTGCAGTGCCGGCTGTCAATCAAAGTGCCAGGGTATGGTTATAGTCACCGCTCACAGTGCTGTGAGTGGTGACCATAGGAATGTTGGCATGACTGTATAACTGAAAGCCGGCGGCTTCCAGGAGAAATAAAGTTCATTTTCTCCCGGGTGCTGGACTTTCAGTACTGCGGCCAGGTACCTTCCTAATTCTATTAACCTGCAGATTAACCCTATATCTGCAGGTTAAAACATTACTGACCTAATAGGTTCTCTTTAATGAAGAAAATTATAAAAAAAAGAAGGGAATACATTAATTGTAATTGTTTGCGTATATACTGAAGGATGGCTTTCATCCTGATCTCTATTGGCACATCACATGGTGCACTATACTGTAGACTCTATTGTCACTTACACAACAAGCATACTTTTCTACTTGACAAAAGCTAAAGTTTTTGCATAGATTTACTCCTTATATGATAAAAAATCGATCAAGCTCCTGTGAGAATATTTATAGGATACACATTTGATTGACAACTTGAAAAATGACGAGTTGAGCTTCCAATAACAGGTAACAATGGGAATGTAGTCTAGACGGAAATATGGATGTAGTAGTGATAAGTCAGAATTAATGGGGTTTATTTTGGAATCTTAAAGGGTTGTCTACTCACATGATATTGATGACTTGCTCAAGAGCGACAGTGGCAGGTAATCATTGAATAGAGCTGTGCTGTTGTGCCCTGTTCCGTGTACACATCTGACCACCACCTGACTAATCACAGCTGATTTGTGGAATTGCGTGGTGTCGC
Organism: Oophaga sylvatica; assembly: GCA_033576555.1. Taxonomy (NCBI): domain Eukaryota; kingdom Metazoa; phylum Chordata; class Amphibia; order Anura; family Dendrobatidae; genus Oophaga; species Oophaga sylvatica. Next base: position 179,091,939 of record JARQOD010000004.1, read on the forward strand.
ATCCCCTCCGAAAATTGATGACCTATCCTGAGGAAAGGTCATCAACATCATATGTCCCAATTCAATTAATAATTTATCCTCAGAATTTATCTTAATCCAACTAAAAAATCATAGAAGAGAAACTACAATCCGTTTTAAATGCTCAATCACCTCATCTACACAGGTCACAAATATTTCTAACAGATTTCTGCTAATTCCTTGGCCGATCCACTGGTAAGAGTCTTCTTATGAGAGCGACAGGTAGTGTTCCAGATTACGTAAATTAACCGTAAAGTAAATAAACGTGCCGAAAATGAATGAAACCATTCCATATATATCATTTGACATGTTCTAATTCTACAGGCTCAATAGGCGGAGAACCATTCGACTTGTGGAAACAGAAGCAGGTTTACCACACAAATATTACACTCAGTGATACCTCATCATGAAATAATCCGTGCTCACGTTAAGCCTGACTTTGCATGTAAAACTGGTATTTGTAATCTGAGGCCAGATTGCAAATCTTGCTTCATGGTAAAACATGCCCATATTCATTTTACCATGAACGAAATAAATAACACTCAGTATAATCTCTAATAGAAAATAAAAACACAAAATCTATACCTTAAAATTTTAAATGTTAAAAATTCCATATTGAAAATTATGGATGATACATTGTGGAGCTCATGTATCAAAACTGGTACAGAAGCATCATCCTCATAGCAACCAAATGGAATCCAAACTAAAGTCTCAATGGTTACTATGGGCAGCATGGCTTTTGTTACATGAGGCCCCAAATGATATAATTTAAAGGGTATTTCCTGCTTATAAAGTGATGGCTTTGGGACCCTCATCAGTTCTGAGACTGAAGGGGCTTGCAGCCACCCGGTGGAGCAGTTGGCTTAATTCACTTTAACAGACATGTGCTGCAGTCCCCTTACATAGCTGTAGTCCATGATTCTACTCTCCAAGGAAAGACAGTGAAGGGGTCACAGTGCTGTACTAGAGCTGGGGCCCCTTCAGTCTAGTGCTGGGGCTCCTAAAGGCTGTACCTCCACAGGCCACGAATGTGATAACATTTAGATATGCCATTACTTTTTAAGTTGGCCATACCCTTTCAACTACTGATGAACATAAATTGATCTATTACATAGTATAGCATCTGAATTTGGAAAATAATAGGGTCCATTCACAATTATTTAGCTGCTTTTAATAAATTTAACACCTATGTTAGGCTGGTTTCCTATGTCAGACCGAGAACTGAACCGCTTCATATACACACATGGGCAAAATTGTTGGTACCCTTCTGTTAAAGTAAGAAAAATCCCACAATGGTCACTGAAATAACTTGAAAGTGCCGAAAGTATTTTCAATGTAAATTTACTAAATATCAACTAATGAAAATAAAACTTTGCTTCTGAATTGTGTTTCAACAGAAAATTTAGCAAAAAAAATGAAATGGCCTGGACAAAAATGATGATAACTTTAATAGCTTGTTGCTCAACCTTTTGAGGCCATCACTGCAAACAAACGATTTCTGTAACTGACAGGGAGACTTTTGCCCTGTCCATGGGTATGTTGGCCCACTCCTCAAGAGCAAACTGCTCCAGCTGTCCCAGGTTTGAAGGTCCCTCCAGGCCGCATTCTTCAGCTCCTTCCACAGATGTTTAACAGAAATTGGATCAGGGCTTCTAGGAGGCCACTTCAGAAGAGTCCAAAGCTTTGCTCTTACCTATTCATGGCTGTTTTCTTGCAGTGCATTTTGGGTCACTATTCTGTTGGGGGACCTATGACCTGCAACTCAAACCAAGCTTTCTGACACTGGGCAGCACATTTCACTCAAGAATGTCTTGATAGTCTTGAGATTTCATTGTACCCTGCACAGATTCTAGACACCCTGTGCCAGATGCAGCAAAGTATCCCCAAAACATATCTGAGCCTCCGTGTTTGAAAGTAGGTACAAAGATCTTTTTTTGCATGTTTCTTTTTTTTTGTCTGTGAACATGGAGCTGAGATGAGTTGCCAAAAAGCTACAGCTTTGTCTCATTCTACCGGACATTCTAACAGAAGTGTTGTGCCTTATAAATATGCACTTTGACAAATTCCAGCCTCCCTTTTTTATGATTTACATTCAACAGTGGTTTCCTCTTTGGTCGTCTTCCATGAAGTCCAGTTTGGCCAAGACTGTGACGGCTTGTACGATCTGACACTGACGTACCTTGACCACGGGGTTCACCTCTAATCTATTTGGAACTTGTTCTGGGCTTCTTGGTTATCATTTTTAATATCCTTCTCCTCATTAATTTTCTTCTTATGGCCATGTTCAGGGAGGTTGGCTACAGGCTACTTCTGAAAAATATGTGCAACTCTAGTAACAGGAACACTGAGCTGTTTGGAGATGGTCTTATAGCCTTTACCTTTTAGATATTTGTCTATCATTTTATTTCTAATTTCCTGAGACAACTCTGTTTGGTCCATGTTAAGTGTAGTACACAATGATATAAAACAATACAGTGACTACTTTTCACCCTTCTAATAGGCAAACTGACGGATTATAAGTTTGTACACATCTGTGATGCTAATTACAGGACACACCTTAGTTTAACATGTAAAATGACTTTCAATCTTTTCTATGGGCTATCATCTTTTTTTGTCCAAGATATTTTCATAATTTTTTTTTCTGTTGAACCACAACTCAAAATCAATTTCTTATTTTTATAAGTTGACATTCAGTACATTTTAATTGAAAATTACTTTGCCAGTTTCCAGTTATTTCAGTGATCATTGTGCTGTTTTTTTTTACTTTACCAGAAGGGTACCTACAATTTTGTCCATATCTGTATGACCATTAGGCCGTTGAGTTCAGGTTAGGAGACCGGCACCTGGTCCAGACATTCTTGTCCGTACTGAGACCATGAATGTCGGAAGTGAGAAACCAACCTTAGACAGTGACAGCAAGTCCCTGGTCATCTTAATGCTAATTTGGCTTCTAAAAGCAATCTTTGTAAATGAACCCTAGTATCTATTTACAGTATCAATCAATATTTAAAATATACACATATACATTATTTCTATAAAATAATCTAAATATGTATATATTTATATATTAGGTGTGACGTGTGTGTCTATAAATATATATGTATGTATATATTTATATATTCTTTTAATTAAACTGACCTTTTCCAGAAAGGTTAACATGGTAAAGTGCTTTCATTTGAAAAATATGTGTGCATTAATATGATGTTATTAATTCATTTATGAAATATTCTGGGGTTCCATTTTCCATATGCTTTATCCACATTTACTAAGCTCTCATGACATCACAGAGTGCTCCATTCAGTAATCGCTATGTTCTTTCTTAGCTTCTAAATGTTCATTACTTCTCTTTCTCTCTCCCTTAGTTGCACAATAAGGATTATTGAATGTGTATTGTCACCTAAGGTAAGCTTTCATATGGTCATGTCATATGAAGCTTATGTCTTTCCATGAATTCCACTACTGACTGTCATTTCCATATCTAATGGTAGTTTGCATTATGAGCTAACATACTATTGTTGTTGCTATACAGTTAAAAAAATATGGTCCAACAATTTACTAATAATATTGGTTGATTCTAGTTTTCTCAATCACAAGGTTTAGATTTTTTGTAAACCACCTAGGCGTTATTATAATCTGTGGAAACTTGACTTGGCTTTTTGTATTTGCACACCTCAAAGTCTGAGTATAACAGTTGAATATCGATATGTTGTAGAAGATATTGGAAATCAATCTCCAATAATCAATGATGCCAATATCTTTACATTTCAGAGAATAATGGAGGTCAAATAAAATTCCAGATTTCTCATATCCTATTATTCCTATTCTTCAGCATGTCAATTCTACAGGCTTGATAACTGTGGACTAGAATACTATGGACCCAATTCATTATTGCATTTGCACCTTTTTTGTCTTATTTTTGGTGTTTTTACTTATTTTTCATGTGTACCTAATTCTTAATCTAACCTCTTGACAACCTGCGTCGTATAGGTACGTCACAAGTCGTGTATCCCCCTTTGATGCAGGCTCTGGTGTTGAGCCCGCATCTTTTCTGGCACATGACAGCTGATCCGTTTTAGTCGGTCGATAATCGGATTAAAATTTCATGAACATTGATGCGACTGGCATCCGATTTTTTGTAGTTGATGCGATTTAGTCACATCTGACCGTAGTTGTCACATCCGATTTACATCCGACTTGCGAGAATTTCTCGCAGGCTTGCAAAACTGACATATAATGGATCCAAAAGAATAGTATTTAAATCACAATAGAAAGAATAGATATATACACATATATATATATATATATATATATATATACACATGTCATTGTGACATGTGTATATATATATATTTATAGTTCCTAGACTTCTACATACTGTAATAGCCGCTAATTCAATTGCCGGCTTTTGTGAAATCACAGAAGCCGACATGAAATGATACATTGTTTAGACACAGTTAACCATGTAATTTCCTGTATTTTGCTATATGGTTTGAACTTACAATTACATAAGTGTATGTGTACAAAATTTCAGACATGTAGGGGTTAATTAAAGGTGTAAATTCGTTGTAAAAAAAATGTGTCAAATCTCTAATTAGATTTGCCCTTTCTGGGGTGTCTGGGGGCAGATGTCAGTAGCCAGGGGGGGCACAAAAAAAATGTACCCTCCCTAGGCTATTATTATCTGCCCCCACTCGCTTGCTTTGTCTGTCTGTGGAGAAAATACAGCGGGAGCCCACGCATTTTTTTTCAACGAATTTACACCTTTAATTAACCCCTACATGTCTGAAATTTTGCACAAATACACTCATGTAATTGTAAGTTCAAACCATATATCAAAATACAGGAAATTACATGGTTAACTGTGTGGAAACAATGTATCATTTCATGTCGGCTTCTGTGATTTCACAAAAGCCGGCAATTGAATTAGCGGCTATAACAGTATGTAGAAGTCTAGGAACTATAAATATATGTTTATATATATGTCACAATGACATATATATATATATATATATATATATATATATGTATTCTATGTGTGTATATGTATTGATTCTATTCTTTAATAAAGCTGTCAGTGTGATTTTACAGTATAGCCGGGGATGAATTGCCGGCTTTTCTAAAGGACACCGATGCGATTTCATCGCAAGTCACACGTGCGGTCCGTTTGTAATCCGATTTTTCATCGCTCCCATAGACTTGCATTGGCGATAGTCGACCCACAATCGGTGACAATCGCAGCATGCTGCGATTGCACTCGGATGTTTAAAACGGACCACAAAAAATCTGATGGTGGGAGCTGCTCCATAGATTAACATAGGGCAGACTGCAATACGATATTTCATCGCATTGCAGTCGTCCGATTTTGTCGCTAGTGTGACTCCAGCCTAACAGCAGCGGGTGGAATTGCAATCCACCCGCAGCTATTAACATGTTAAATGCCACTGTCAATCTCTGATAGCGGTATTTAACATGATTGTGCAGGAAGCACATAACAAACTCTGCATGGTTGGCGCTGCCCCGTGGCTGGCATTCATAGGAGATGATCGTTTCAGTGTAGCACAAGCGATTAGACAATTGCAGCTTCAAGTCTTCTAAGCTGACTATTGAAGCAAGAAGTAGAAAAAAAGTTTTTAAAAATATAAAAAAAATAAAAAAATATAAAAGTTCAAATCACCCTCCTTTTGCCCCTTTTAAAATAAAACAATAACAAAAAATACACATATTTGGTATCAACGCGCACAGAAACACGCGATCTATTAAAATAAAAAATAATTAATCCGATAGTTAAAAAATGTAATGAGAAAAAAATCAAAACGCCAGAATTAAGCTTTTTTGGTAACTGCAACATTGCAATAAAACGCAATAACAGGCGATCATAGCATTGTATCTACCCCAAAATGGCGTTAATAAAAGTGTCAGCTTGGCATGCAAAAAATAAGTCCTCACCCGGGCCCATATTCCAAAAAATGGAGATGTTATGGGTTTCGGACAATGGTGATTTTTTATTTTTTAATATTTTTTACAAACTTTGGATTTTTTTTAACCACTTAAATAAAAATGAACCTATACATGTTTAGTATCTGCGAACTCGTAATGACCTGGAGAATCATAATGGCAGGTCAGTTTAACCATTTGGTGAACATGGTAAAGAAAAAAAAAAACAATTGTGGAATTACACTTTTTTTGCAATTTCACCGCACATTTTTTTTTCCTGTTTTCCAGTACACTATGTGGTAAAATCAATTAAAAAGCAATTTTTTTTTTTTTTTCGCAGAAAATTCTTGAGCACTATTTTCACAAATTTAACATGAAAAATGTAAACGAATACAACAAGATAAGAAAAAGAAAAGTGGCTTAAATAAAATTTCAAATGATGGATTGGGTCCTATGTGTTATACTGATAACTTTCCCTGCTTTTATAATTTATTTCTTTACTTGTCAACTAAAAGTCATCTTCATAAGTACTGTTCATTTCAATTTACATATGAAGATGATGCATCTGTCAGCTACTGTACGTGGAATGAAGGCATGATAGCAAAGCTACATGTCATATCTGCAGTAGCAGGTTAATCTACACATCATGTGGACATGACCACTGATACATATACATGTATCTCTATGGGTATGCGGTGTCATCCTCATGGTATATTGATGGGAGATTAATCTTTGTGTGATATTATCTACAATAGATCACCAATTCACTTTCACATAAAGAAAGACTCTTGTATAAATATGACATTACAAAACACAGCAGATACACTCTTTATGAATCTTAAATACAAGTACTTTATGTTTATCAGTTCTAATGACATCATTGAAGATACACAAAGAAATTCTTGTAGTCAAGCTACATTATCAACTCACTCCTAATCAGTTATGACTGACTACTTGGTTACAAATAGTATTTAAGAATTAAATTATTTTTGGTGACAATTGTAATGACCTCTTTTCCCCCAAAAAAACACTTACTTCTGATTCACTGAATACAAAAGAGTTTCTGCCGTTGCATTACTTCCTAAACTGATTAATTAAAGAAGCACTCCTCTGCCCATCAAAGATTTTATCCTCTTAATATATTGCAGTCACCATATCACCATACCATAGCACTGTCAAGTTACAATTGCTCATTTTGCCTTTCTACCCCTTTATTTTTTCTCTTTTATGTAGAAAAAGGAAGTCTCTTGTCCTTGCATTTATCATTCCCCTCTTCAACTCCTGACCCAGCTGCTCCATTCTCCCTCTGCCAGGGACTTTGCAGTGACTCATGACTCATACAGGGAAAATAGACTTCCTCTTTCTACATAGAGTGTGTAAGTTCACAGTGCTATATAATATTATTGCAATATATTAAGAGGATAACAATTTTGATGGGAGGAGTGCTACTTTAAGGAAGGAATAGTGTTACTCAGAGCATTAAAGGATGAAAGCTTGACCATGCACTTGAATTACTAAGCTACCCATACACTTAAGATAGCTGTCAACCCACTGCTTATCTGGCTGATATTTATTGCTCCAAACTCCAACCATAGACACTGGGTTCGACCGAACATGTACCGTATTTTCCGGCGTATAAGACGACTTTTTAACCCCTGAAAATCGTCTTCAAAGTCGGGGGTCGTCTTATACGCCGGGTACGGAACATATGGTGGGGGAAGTGGGCGTTTCAGAGGCAAGGTGTTTACCTGATCATATCAGCGAGGGTCTAGGCGCTGGAGGGCGGCGTTGGCGGCTCCTTTTTGTGCAACCTGGGGGGGCTCTGTGCTGGGGGACGGCGGCGGCTCCTCTTTGTGCAGCCTGGGGGGGCTCTGTGCTGGGTGACGGCGGCGGCTCCTCTTGTGCAGCCCCCCAGGCTCTGTGCTGGGGACGGCAGCGGTGGTTCTTTCTGCAGAGTTTTGGCTCTGCAAGCATTTTCTCAATCCCCGGAGGCCCCAGCAGCCTCATTGCTGCGATGCGGTGGCCTCTGGGAAAATGGCCGCTGCATGCTTAGCTTCAGATCTCGTCTCAAGATCTCGGGAGACGAGATCTGAAATTGAGAATGCGCCGCCCTCAGTGGCCATTTTCAGAGCCAGGACTATCCTGGGATGAGTGATGGCCTGCTCGACTAGTCCCGGCTTATTTATATGACAAGCTGCAAAATAAAAGAGCTTTTATAAAACATGGAAACGTTAAAAGCTTTAACTTTTAAAGCTTTATTGTAAAGCTGTGTATCAGCATATATACAGAATATATCCAGAATAGCTCTATGTGCAAATGAAACATCTTGGAATCCACTGTAATATTTCTCTGAGCTTAGGAGTCTTTAAGATGCAATGCATCTCACAGCGCAGAATTTTTCCATGCTTCCTGCAGGGAGTGAAAATGAGTTCAGAGATAAGAATGACATTTTTCAAATGAGAGTCTCACAAAGGGAAGCTATCCTCAGAAAATGACCTATTGTTTAAATCAGGTTTTTATGTTTAATGCATTTTTTATTTTTGTAAAAAAAAATTTACATAATGCGAGCTGAATTAAAAATTTAAAATATTATTTATTTTTCACACTGGCCTCTGGGGCTATTTTAGATTCTAATATCCTATTGTTTCAGGAAACAACACATGTACATAGCCACAATGTTCAGACCCCAACCCTATCTTTTGTGTTGAAGTATCTAATGAACCTGTGCATATGTAAGAATGACGACCGGACCCGGGGTACCTCTTTCACGCCGGGTGCTGAACTGACGGGGCTGTCTCCCCTGTTGTCCGCCGGAAAGCTTACATAACCAGACCGACCTTTGCACTTGCCAGCAGGTGTGGCTAAGCTAAAAAAGGCTGAACGCTTGCGGAAGCATGTAGACTTGTTGGGAAGAGACAGTGCGCGGCAGAAAGAAGGCAGTGCTCCGGCTCTTGAGCACCGACGCAGAGCAGGCCCGTGCGGCAGCGCACACACGACTATTCACGGGGACTGTGACCAGAGCCTGGTAGATTGTCCAGTGGCTCCCACAAAGCAAAGTGCCAAACACCCAGGACCATGAGTACCATGCGCAGACTGCCTAAGTTAGACCGGGGTTGTTACCGTGAACTGTATCCTGCTCCCACGGTCTATATCTGTCGGGCTACGTTGAGCCCCGGAAAGGTCTTGAACTGTGACCCTCTTCTTGTACTTCATACTGGGTCAAGAACTCCATGACAGACCTCAGAGACTCACAGCTTCCGGCGGAACGCTTCTCATTCACTTCCACAGGACCATACCAGATCAAGGATCCCGCTGCAGACCTCAGAGACTCACCGCTGCCGTCGTGACGCAGCTCATCTTCTTCCCCGGGACTCTACTGGATCCACTACTTGCTTACCTTAGTTGGCACCATCTTCTGCCTTGTGGACATTCCAGTCCGGGAGACATCTGGACCGGATAAGTTAAATCTAAAAACTGTTTATTTTTGCCCTCCTTTTACCTGCATTATACCCAGTGGCGTTCCGTGAATAGAGCAGACTAAGCAGCTGCTATGGGGCCCAGACAGGTGAGGGGGCCCACGACGGCCGCTGTCGTTTGGCAGCTGTGCTGTGCTGACACAGTACTATCTCCTTTAATTAAATATAAGCGACGGCCGGACACTGTAAACCCCCTTGAAGGTCCCCTTTCCTTGTTGTCTCCTGGTCAGCAAGTCTCTGGCTGCATTTGCATAAGAAGAAAGCCAGCCTGCAGCCAGAGACACGTGCATCACAGGAAGCAGAAAACATTCATAAGTTTCACTTAGGGAGAGATACACAAGACGGTGAGTCCTGCTGGCTGAGGTATGGGGTGGATTTTTTTTGTTGAATGTGTCCCCTCACTGTGCTGGCACTTTATATTTACAATGGCTAGCCTCTGGCTGCACTTTGCACCTTAGGGAGTGAGGGGGTTCTGATTGCAGGCACTGTGGAGGGTGGAGGAGGGGGGCCCTGCATGCACTGTGGAGGAGGGGGGCCCTGCATGCACTGTGGAGGGAGGGGGCCTGACTGCATGCACTGTGGAGGAGGGGGGCCCTGCATGCACTGCAGCCACCTTTTGTACTCCTCACAATGCTTCTCCATTAGAGCTGGTTTCATGTGATTTAACCCCTGTACCACCACCAGGCAGGATGATGCTTCCTAGCTGTAGGTAAGACCATGTCCAGTCTATGTCCCACCACCAACTTCACTGTCAAGGTGTGCAACAATGCATGTCATGCAATACTAAAAATGTGCAATGCCCTGGAAATCATGGTGCAGCCAATAAATGTTACTAATTTATTCTGCTCCTTCACCCCAGAGGCATGCACCTGGGAGACAGCAATTACATGGGGCGTGCTGAGCTCATGAGGTGCCTGAGAGTGGAAGTTCTGCAGATGTTATGGAAGATATTGTGTGCGGCATTTCTGTGTCACCTTACCTCTGATAAAATGTGTCTTGTAGTTTGTACACATGTTGGAACTTTGCATAGCTTACATATTCCAATCATTTCATATACAAAGATATGACATCCGTCTACCTGTCTTATATGATGCCATGAATGATGGGCATTGCTTGTACCTGCTGTCAGATTAGGTACCACACTTCTTACATCGGAGCACACTATGCAGCATGTTCCCTGTCAGGCTAGGTTTACATTTATACGCCTGCAGACTTAATGCGTTGGACGTATACATTAAAACGTATGCCATGCATCAACCTACGAATTTAAACAAGTACATTTGATACATATCGTACTTCCATCTTTGTCTCTATATGTTTTTTTACTTAAAAAGAATCATTTTTTTTCCATCCAGTTTTACTGGTGTCAACAGTCCCATCCCACTCCATTTTGGCATCAGTTCTGTGAGGAGGTGTCCAGAGGAATAAACTTTTTTTCACCCCACATTAAAAACGCGTACCTTTGGTCAATTTTGTTTTTTTCCCACAATACAACGTGATCAGGGCAAAACATAGTCAGAAGAACATTTTTTTTACACTACGTGTTGCCCATTATGGTTTGTGTATGCCTCCATATACGTCTGAATACCATTTTTTTTTTTGCAATTCAGACATATTTGTCCAGCAGACTGCACTGTATAAATGTGAGCCAAGCCTAAAGAAGTCCTTTTTGTCCAAGGAGGATAAAGCACATCATAAACACAAGTCCATACTGTGTGTTGCTGCTTTGCAGTGTGTATTTTTGCCATGCTGATTTTACAGGTGAAAGGTATTTACTTTGAGCCTTTTTTTGGTTGTAATGGTGAATGCTTCAGGATTATCAATGACCAAAGGGGCGGCAAATTTTTCAGCCGCCCCGGGCCCCACAAACAGTTGCTACGCCACTGCACACACAAGATGGTGAGCCTGGCTGGGGGTCGATTTTTTTTGTTAAATGTGTCCCCTCACTGTGCTGGCACTTTACATTTACAATGGCTCTGACTGCACTTTGCACCTTAGGCAGGGGGGCCCAGCTGCACGCACTGTGGAGGGTGTAGGGGGCCCTGCATGCACTGCAGGTGTGTGTGTGTGTGGAGTTAAGAGCACCTGTTTTTTTTGGGGGGGGGCCCATTCAGACTTTTGCTATGGGGCCCCATGATTTCTATGTACGCCCCTGATTATACCCCAAACTACATACCTAATACCCCTCATTACCACATTACTCCTGTATACCATACATCTCCCTGCGTTGAGTAACTACTAGTTAATAGTAAATACGTTAACCCTTGCTCTGTCTGCCGTCCATTACTGCATCCTGCAACCTGCTCACACATAGGTCATTGTAAAGGGAGAAGAGCATGATCAGTGGTGACATCCGCTATTGTGATTGATGGGTCCTGTGTTATCAGCTGTGTATAGAGGTGTTACCTGTCATTGTAATCCTGCCTCTGATGATAAGGTACCTTGCTGAAACTTCTCTCTCAAAGAACAGGAAATATAAATCTGAAAAAGCCTCACTGGCCTGTGTGAAAATTGCACAATTACTATTTTTTTAATTAAATATTGTGATATGGAAGAAAAAAATGCTGTAAAATGCTGTAAGTGTTTTAAAAATATATGGCACAAAAACCTGATTTAGACAATAGGCCATTTTCTGATGCCACATTCCCTTTCTATACATTATAATCAGTTCAGAGCTGTGTTTCTTAATGGTGGCAAATTCTCTTGAAAGTGGTACATTCACTTTGATAGCAAGTTAAATGGGACCTGATCACATCCCTATGCCGTCCAGACCACCATGTATTTATTGCTAAGTGTGTGCTACTCCAGCTTCATCACCGCACTGCGCATGGCTAGGGAGGCAGTGTTGACGCATTATTCAGCCAACCGTTTCCACCGGCTCTGCAAATCTTACAGCTGGCTGTGTCCTATGTTCCCATTGTCTCCCTAGGTGTGTACAGTGCGCCAATGAAGCCAGGGTTCATACTACGGGCTTCGGTGTGCATTGTAAGGGAGGCAGAGATTTGCAAAGAGACAACAGTGAGGCACTCTTGCAAATCATGTTACTGACGCCAACAGGAGCGTGATAACATGATTAGTGGAATAAATACATGGTGGCAGTAAGGGGGACCTGAGAAATCTCTCAAATTCCCTTTAATCACTGGAGGATGCATAACTAGCCAGATATATTGATTGAAACCAAACTCTGTAGAAAGAAATCTAACATGGAATAGTAGACAATGATTTTTGACAGTTTAAGAGTGGTCCGCAATCCCTGATATTTTATGCTTAGCTTGCCACATTGTAAACCGTGTTTCCGCTGTACAGGGTAATTGGACCATTTTATTGTGTAGCCCTGGTGTTAGGCACACGCAGTACCCTGGAGAGTGTGTGGCGAGACAGCAGTTTAATGCTACATACCCATTCACTCAACATACACTAGACACACCCTTAGGGTAGTGTAGTTTACTATTGAGGGAGTGGTCAGGGTGTATGTTTGTGGAGTGATTTTAGTGTGGTTCCTGTCTTCGGACAGAGCAGACGTCTGGAGTTTAGCTGGAGGGAGGAAGCAGTCCAGCCTGCTCTATCATCAGTTCAGAACGTGGAGGCTGGTACAGGTGGTCTAATTCACCTTAGTCTAGTCAGAGCTGTACCTCATCAGACTACATTGAAAGAAAGAAGAAGCTTAGTGCAGAAAGACTTCAGTCACCTGTCTAAAGGACAGTGAAAGGTTCAGAGACGTGCTCCTGCCTATTGATAACTGAGCATCTGTAACTAACTTTGAAGAAAGTGAATGAAGGAAGTAACTACCCGACTTTATGCTAGTGTGAGTGCTTATGCTACCAGCGAGGACAAGGCGAAAGGCACAGTGGATTATTGGAAAGGTGCGTTTTGGGATTGAAGAAGTCCTGCACATTGCAACCGGTCACTGGGGACCGAAGGATCACTATTAGCTTCAAGCATAGTGGTAAGAAAACCAGGAATTTACCGGACCTTAGGTCGCGGCAAACAAGCCCCTTATAGTCAGTACGTAACTGGGGTCAGGGGGAGTGAAGACTTTGAGTCAGGCGCAGACAAAATAAGAATTCAGCTCTCTCGCAGGAAGGCTCCTAACACAAAACTGACTGGGCAGTACAGCTATGGATTAGCTGGAGTTATTGAGGGAACTACGCTTCAGGCTGGTTGTACTCATTGTATTGAAAGTAAAGGAGGCCCCTAACTTGTCCAGCTGCTGTCTCAAGATACACTCTCCTTGGATCAGCCTCCCTGGGACCTGCCTGAACATCTTACAAGTAAAGGTATGGAAAGACGCTGACCGTGTGAGACTGTGTTATTTATGTGCACCCGACTTCACTAACTTCATAGACTTTGAGGGACCAGTCCCACCTGTAGGGGACCCGACATCTAGCTGCATCACCATCCCCTCAGAGATCTACAGCAGCGCTGGTACAAATTACCAGAGACTACAGGTGGCGTCACGAACTGTATATAAACCTATCCCCTGTAAATATTCCCCCAACATACGCCAGACCGCCAGGGCCACAGACCGAGCCACAGCTACCTGTGACAAACCCCATAGACTTCCATGGGCTCGGCTCTGAGTACCCCATTGCCCTGGTAATCCACAATTGTGGTGGCGGGTCGACACACAACTTGGCGTCACGAACAGGATGCGAAACTCGCAGAATTGCGAGCCCTGTGTGCCTAAGGAATTGTTTTTGTGAAAAAGGACTGTTTGCACTTTTGGCGCCAAAATCGCCATTTTTGTCGCCATATTCGCGCCCTCAGGCGCTGGAGAAGAAGGTGGGCGTACCTTCGTGGGCGTCTACCCCCCTGTGGCGCGAAGAAAATGCCTGCCCTCTCAAAGTGCTATTACAATATGCGATCCTGCCCTACAGCAAAGGAGGTCCGCCTCCTCTTCACCTTCCCTGCGAGGAGGAGGAGACGTAAACCCCACCTCCACGGAAGAGACCGGACGTCTCTGGAGGAAGAAGGAAGAATCTTCTGGAACATCATGGAAGCAGGACGTGTGCAGCCGAGCAGGGAAGCGGAGGAAGGCAGGCCCCGTGCCCCAGCCAAGCTGCCACCAGCACCGGAGTTATCCGTGGTCCTGCACCTGCAGCAGGCGTTGCTAGAGATTCAAGAAGAAAATGCACGCCTGAAGAAGATGGTCCAGCACCAACCTGGATTGGAGGAGATCGAGAGACGCCGATGTAACTTGATGCAGTGGCGACTGTGGAACACGGCGTCCTCTCCCCTCAACGACCCCCACGATTCGAAATACCGAAGATTCTGCTGCCCAAGGCGAAGGAGCAACCGGAGGCTGCCCCCGAAAGTACCAATCCTGATCCCACCGGTGAAGCGGTGGAGGCGAAGGAGGTTGAGGAGGTATTGCCTGTTCCGGAACGCCCGCCCGGCCAGGAGGCCGCAGCAGATGATCGGTCCCCGGCAGGGACACCGGAGGGGTCCTGTCCGTCGTTACCAGACGTCGACTGGGACGAGATGGCGCGCCTGGATGACGTCGCCTATACCGCCCAGTGGGAACATGAATGGCAGAGTCGTGAGGAGAAGCAGAAACGCCAGCAGGAGGAAGAGCGGGAAGCTCAGCGGAACCGTCAGCGACAACATGCAGAGCTGATCGCAGACAAAGAGAGTGTCCGGAGAGATAAAGGTACCCTGAGGGAACCGCGGCGGCAGGGGTGTGTGACTGAGTTCCAGCTCCGGAAGGGCTGGGGCTTCATCCGTGAACCGGGCCTCTACCCAGGGGTCTTTGTCAGCAGGCGAGACGTAGAATCCCACCTACCGCAAGGCCATCCCGGGAGGGACTTAGTAAATGGAGACCTCGTCACGTACACACGGCATTGGGGAATGAAGGGATGGTATGCCCTTAACGTCACCATCGTCCGTGACCCCGTCCCCGACGCAGGTAACGTCATCACTACCGCAGCGTCCCGTCTCCAGCTCAAGCAGTATCCGGCCGTGCCCAGCATCGCCCCCTGCAAGTTCATCGCAAATTAAAGCAATTTCTACATCGCAACATGCGACCCAGTCTCAATCGCAATCCATGACACGGTCCATATCGTTAACTGTGATTGAAACGCAATCGGTGTCACGTGAGGAGAATGTACCCGTTGCGCCCCTAGAGGTTCGCACAAGAACTGTGGCGACCCAGACCCTAATCGCAGCGCATGATTTGTTAGTCCTGGGATCTAGGGCCCATTGCATTGTTCCAGCCCCCGGGGTGGAAAGTGTATTAGAAGTAAATGAATAAAGTAAAGAAGAATTGGTGAGATCCATATCGGGTCTACCATAAGTAGAAAGTTTAAGGATGTTTTACAAGTTTTTGCACAAGTTGAAAAGTACAACGTATATAATGCATATATATTTTGCTAACCGTAGAATGCCCGGCTGGGTAACCAGAAAAAGTTTTGCACTTTAGTATAATAATGTGATATTATATCTATGTCTTTGGTTTTACAATGGACTTTGAGGTTGAGGACTGTGCCAACCCAGAACTTACTTGTATATAGTTGCGCTTCGGTGCCTTATCTTGGTTTTACAAAAACCAGCACAACTACCTCTGAATACAAAAACCCGTGTGGTGTGGCACTGAGTGAGGTCTGCATTCGGATGTCCTGCAGCCCACCCAGGACCTACGTTGAAGGTTTGGTGCGGGTCCTTCACAAGAATACTGTATATTTATTGAATGCTATTTAATACTTTTGTATTTCTATATATAATGTTATTGTTTGCAACGTTCAAGATATCCTCACCTCCCGGATGGGACGAATTAATGTTATTGTTGATGTTTTCATGCATAAACAAAATGTCTCTTTTGTATTTTACAGTCCGGGAGTGCTGTCTTTTACCATGGGGGAATGTGTAGCCCTGGTGTTAGGCACACGCAGTACCCTGGAGAGTGTGTGGCGAGACAGCAGTTTAATGCTAAATACCCATTCACTCAACATACACTAGACACACCTTAGGGTAGTGTAGTTTACTATTGAGGGAGTGGTCAGGGTGTATGTTTGTGGAGTGATTTTAGTGTGGTTCCTGTCTTCGGACAGAGCAGACGTCTGGAGTTTAGCTGGAGGGAGGAAGCAGTCCAGCCTGCTCTATCATCAGTTCAGAACGTGGAGGCTGGTACAGGTGGTCTAATTCACCTTAGTCTAGTCAGAGCTGTACCTCATCAGACTACATTGAAAGAAAGAAGAAGCTTAGTGCAGAAAGACTTCAGTCACCTGTCTAAAGGACAGTGAAAGGTTCAGAGACGTGCTCCTGCCTATTGATAACTGAGCATCTGTAACTAACTTTGAAGAAAGTGAATGAAGGAAGTAACTACCCGACTTTATGCTAGTGTGAGTGCTTATGCTACCAGCGAGGACAAGGCGAAAGGCACAGTGGATTATTGGAAAGGTGCGTTTTGGGATTGAAGAAGTCCTGCACATTGCAACCGGTCACTGGGGACCGAAGGATCACTATTAGCTTCAAGCATAGTGGTAAGAAAACCAGGAATTTACCGGACCTTAGGTCGCGGCAAACAAGCCCCTTATAGTCAGTACGTAACTGGGGTCAGGGGGAGTGAAGACTTTGAGTCAGGCGCAGACAAAATAAGAATTCAGCTCTCTCGCAGGAAGGCTCCTAACACAAAACTGACTGGGCAGTACAGCTATGGATTAGCTGGAGTTATTGAGGGAACTACGCTTCAGGCTGGTTGTACTCATTGTATTGAAAGTAAAGGAGGCCCCTAACTTGTCCAGCTGCTGTCTCAAGATACACTCTCCTTGGATCAGCCTCCCTGGGACCTGCCTGAACATCTTACAAGTAAAGGTATGGAAAGACGCTGACCGTGTGAGACTGTGTTATTTATGTGCACCCGACTTCACTAACTTCATAGACTTTGAGGGACCAGTCCCACCTGTAGGGGACCCGACATCTAGCTGCATCACCATCCCCTCAGAGATCTACAGCAGCGCTGGTACAAATTACCAGAGACTACAGGTGGCGTCACGAACTGTATATAAACCTATCCCCTGTAAATATTCCCCCAACATACGCCAGACCGCCAGGGCCACAGACCGAGCCACAGCTACCTGTGACAAACCCCATAGACTTCCATGGGCTCGGCTCTGAGTACCCCATTGCCCTGGTAATCCACAATTGTGGTGGCGGGTCGACACACAACTTGGCGTCACGAACAGGATGCGAAACTCGCAGAATTGCGAGCCCTGTGTGCCTAAGGAATTGTTTTTGTGAAAAAGGACTGTTTGCACTTTTGGCGCCAAAATCGCCATTTTTGTCGCCATATTCGCGCCCTCAGGCGCTGGAGAAGAAGGTGGGCGTACCTTCGTGGGCGTCTACCCCCCTGTGGCGCGAAGAAAATGCCTGCCCTCTCAAAGTGCTATTACAATATGCGATCCTGCCCTACAGCAAAGGAGGTCCGCCTCCTCTTCACCTTCCCTGCGAGGAGGAGGAGACGTAAACCCCACCTCCACGGAAGAGACCGGACGTCTCTGGAGGAAGAAGGAAGAATCTTCTGGAACATCATGGAAGCAGGACGTGTGCAGCCGAGCAGGGAAGCGGAGGAAGGCAGGCCCCGTGCCCCAGCCAAGCTGCCACCAGCACCGGAGTTATCCGTGGTCCTGCACCTGCAGCAGGCGTTGCTAGAGATTCAAGAAGAAAATGCACGCCTGAAGAAGATGGTCCAGCACCAACCTGGATTGGAGGAGATCGAGAGACGCCGATGTAACTTGATGCAGTGGCGACTGTGGAACACGGCGTCCTCTCCCCTCAACGACCCCCCACGATTCGAAATACCGAAGATTCTGCTGCCCAAGGCGAAGGAGCAACCGGAGGCTGCCCCCGAAAGTACCAATCCTGATCCCACCGGTGAAGCGGTGGAGGCGAAGGAGGTTGAGGAGGTATTGCCTGTTCCGGAACGCCCGCCCGGCCAGGAGGCCGCAGCAGATGATCGGTCCCCGGCAGGGGTCCGTCGTTACCAGACGTCGACTGGGACGAGATGGCGCGCCTGGATGACGTCGCCTATACCGCCCAGTGGGAACATGAATGGCAGAGTCGTGAGGAGAAGCAGAAACGCCAGCAGGAGGAAGAGCGGGAAGCTCAGCGGAACCGTCAGCGACAACATGCAGAGCTGATCGCAGACAAAGAGAGTGTCCGGAGAGATAAAGGTACCCTGAGGGAACCGCGGCGGCAGGGGTGTGTGACTGAGTTCCAGCTCCGGAAGGGCTGGGGCTTCATCCGTGAACCGGGCCTCTACCCAGGGGTCTTTGTCAGCAGGCGAGACGTAGAATCCCACCTACCGCAAGGCCATCCCGGGAGGGACTTAGTAAATGGAGACCTCGTCACGTACACACGGCATTGGGGAATGAAGGGATGGTATGCCCTTAACGTCACCATCGTCCGTGACCCCGTCCCCGACGCAGGTAACGTCATCACTACCGCAGCGTCCCCGTCTCCAGCTCAAGCAGTATCCGGCCGTGCCCCAGCATCGCCCCCTGCAAGTTCATCGCAAATTAAAGCAATTTCTACATCGCAACATGCGACCCAGTCTCAATCGCAATCCATGACACGGTCCATATCGTTAACTGTGATTGAAACGCAATCGGTGTCACGTGAGGAGAATGTACCCGTTGCGCCCCTAGAGGTTCGCACAAGAACTGTGGCGACCCAGACCCTAATCGCAGCGCATGATTTGTTAGTCCTGGGATCTAGGGCCCATTGCATTGTTCCAGCCCCGGGGTGGAAAGTGTATTAGAAGTAAATGAATAAAGTAAAGAAGAATTGGTGAGATCCATATCGGGTCTACCATAAGTAGAAAGTTTAAGGATGTTTTACAAGTTTTTGCACAAGTTGAAAAGTACAACGTATATAATGCATATATATTTTGCTAACCGTAGAATGCCCGGCTGGGTAACCAGAAAAAGTTTTGCACTTTAGTATAATAATGTGATATTATATCTATGTCTTTGGTTTTACAATGGACTTTGAGGTTGAGGACTGTGCCAACCCAGAACTTACTTGTATATAGTTGCGCTTCGGTGCCTTATCTTGGTTTTACAAAAACCAGCACAACTACCTCTGAATACAAAAACCCGTGTGGTGTGGCACTGAGTGAGGTCTGCATTCGGATGTCCTGCAGCCCACCCAGGACCTACGTTGAAGGTTTGGTGCGGGTCCTTCACAAGAATACTGTATATTTATTGAATGCTATTTAATACTTTTGTATTTCTATATATAATGTTATTGTTTGCAACGTTCAAGATATCCTCACCTCCCGGATGGGACGAATTAATGTTATTGTTGATGTTTTCATGCATAAACAAAATGTCTCTTTTGTATTTTACAGTCCGGGAGTGCTGTCTTTTACCATGGGGGAATGTGTAGCCCTGGTGTTAGGCACACGCAGTACCCTGGAGAGTGTGTGGCGAGACAGCAGTTTAATGCTAAATACCCATTCACTCAACATACACTAGACACACCCTTAGGGTAGTGTAGTTTACTATTGAGGGAGTGGTCAGGGTGTATGTTTGTGGAGTGATTTTAGTGTGGTTCCTGTCTTCGGACAGAGCAGACGTCTGGAGTTTAGCTGGAGGGAGGAAGCAGTCCAGCCTGCTCTATCATCAGTTCAGAACGTGGAGGCTGGTACAGGTGGTCTAATTCACCTTAGTCTAGTCAGAGCTGTACCTCATCAGACTACATTGAAAGAAAGAAGAAGCTTAGTGCAGAAAGACTTCAGTCACCTGTCTAAAGGACAGTGAAAGGTTCAGAGACGTGCTCCTGCCTATTGATAACTGAGCATCTGTAACTAACTTTGAAGAAAGTGAATGAAGGAAGTAACTACCCGACTTTATGCTAGTGTGAGTGCTTATGCTACCAGCGAGGACAAGGCGAAAGGCACAGTGGATTATTGGAAAGGTGCGTTTTGGGATTGAAGAAGTCCTGCACATTGCAACCGGTCACTGGGGACCGAAGGATCACTATTAGCTTCAAGCATAGTGGTAAGAAAACCAGGAATTTACCGGACCTTAGGTCGCGGCAAACAAGCCCCTTATAGTCAGTACGTAACTGGGGTCAGGGGGAGTGAAGACTTTGAGTCAGGCGCAGACAAAATAAGAATTCAGCTCTCTCGCAGGAAGGCTCCTAACACAAAACTGACTGGGCAGTACAGCTATGGATTAGCTGGAGTTATTGAGGGAACTACGCTTCAGGCTGGTTGTACTCATTGTATTGAAAGTAAAGGAGGCCCCTAACTTGTCCAGCTGCTGTCTCAAGATACACTCTCCTTGGATCAGCCTCCCTGGGACCTGCCTGAACATCTTACAAGTAAAGGTATGGAAAGACGCTGACCGTGTGAGACTGTGTTATTTATCTGCACCCGACTTCACTAACTTCATAGACTTTGAGGGACCAGTCCCACCTGTAGGGGACCCGACATCTAGCTGCATCACCATCCCCTCAGAGATCTACAGCAGCGCTGGTACAAATTACCAGAGACTACAGGTGGCGTCACGAACTGTATATAAACCTATCCCCTGTAAATATTCCCCCAACATACGCCAGACCGCCAGGGCCACAGACCGAGCCACAGCTACCTGTGACAAACCCCATAGACTTCCATGGGCTCGGCTCTGAGTACCCCATTGCCCTGGTAATCCACAATTGTGGTGGCGGGTCGACACATTATGAATATGGAAAAATGTTATTGGACAAGATGTTTAACCCCTTTTTGTGTAAAGATGAGCAATAAAATGTCAATACAAGCAAAGTTCCATTGAACAGTTGATTAGTAATTGACAGTATGCCAATAGATAGCTGAATGCATATAAGAATCTGTGCATTCCTTAGGCCTCTTTCACACATCAGTTTTTTGACGTCAGGCGCGATCAGGCGTGTTGTTAAAAAATCGGATCCAGTACCGGATGCGTTTTTTTGTCATTGACTTTCATTAGCGCCGGATCGCGCCTGATGTCTTTGCGTTGCATCCGTTTTTGTCCGGATCCGGCAGAAATGTACATTCCGGCGGCCGGACAAGACCGTCACTGCAACGTTTTTTTTTTTGCCGGACCCGCCTGATAGTGCCTGAAGCGGCGCATCTGGCGGCCGGAAATAATACAAGTCTATGGTACCGGACCAGTCATTTGTGCAATCCGTCAAAAGACTGATCCGGATTCTGGAAACCAAGGTCTCTCTCTCTTCCGTGCCAGACATGCATACCTGCATTTTCCGGGTTGAAAAGTTCAGCTCGGATCGGGCAAGAAAACTGATCCGTTGCATCAGTTTTTCCAAAATTCCGTCCTTTCAGGTATTCAACGGATTATGCCTGACACAAAAAACCTGATGTGTGAAAGTAGCCTTAGACTTTATTTTCCAAGAAATGCCTATGTTGATTCAGCATGGTCATATGTTGTGTTTCACTGCATGAACCGGATTTTTTATGATGCAACAGTTAGTAGAAGGTACATAACAATAAAGTGTGGTAAGATTAAAGTATTCAATGACAAGAGCAGAACTGTACAATGCACAGAGATTACCAGGAGGATGCTAATCCTTTCTATACTCTGGTTTCAGGTGGAGTGACATTTTACCGCCTTCTAATGCAAGGTGTGCCTCTGTCTATCATCGACTCTTATTTACGAGAGCTGGATGCCAGTAGACAGGAGAGAGAATGAGCAAGTCCAGACAGTCCGCTGCTTTTTCAACTGTTTTAGTCTGGACATCAGTGTGAACATGTTTGATGGTGAAGCCACATCTATAGAAGTTTAGTCAATTTCTGCCTGCCTTTCTGTGTTAGATATATACAAATATTGCATGAGTTGGTCTACGGAGGGAGGGCTGGATGACCATAAAGTTTGGCTTGGGACTTTTTTCCTTCCAGAATCAGTATGGATCTTTGGTATACTTACTTGTAGCAGCAAAACACTTGACTTGATGACAATGAAGTGAACTGCTTATGTAACACTAATAGTTTACAAGAATGTTTCTTCACTGATAAATTACTGCAATATTTAAATCAATATAACATATGCTAGTACCTACTTATCAAAGTTATTCTGGAAAGCTGGAAAACATTGTGTTAATTCAATCAATGTACAATAAATAAGAACATTTTTCCATGTTTGATTTATATGGTTTTATTTTTAAATACAATTTCCTACATATTTTATAAAATTGATGCCATATTGCTAGAATGTAATGGTACAAAATGTAAGGACACTGTGCAAACAATGGGTAGATAACCTAAAAGATTGGTGCACGTGTTCCTCAAGAAGCACACAAACCAGTTTTTCACAAAGAGAGTGTAATAGAGGCAAACATATCACTTGCTTTGTAAATCGATTCTTTATTATATATTTGGAAACACACACATTTAAAAATACTAAAAAACTGGTCCCAACCAAAATAAATTAGAGCCACGCCATTACTATACAAATATACATAAAGTATTAAAACCAGCAGTGGAAATATCGCAAGGTGAGGGTGGTCAATGAGTGGAACATCTGGGCAAGAAAAATGAAAAAAGCATATACAGAATTGAAGGAATAGGGCTAAGCAACAGCACATGTGAAAAAGACTTGAGTATACTAATAGATCACAGACTGAACATCAGTCAGCAGTGTGATGCAGCAGCAAAAAAAGGCAAACACATTCTGGCATGCATTAACGGAAGAATACAATCTAGATCACGTGAATTAATTACCCCCTTCTACTTCTCTTTGGTCAAATTTCATGTGGAATACTGTGTCCATTTCTGGGCACCACATTTTAAAAACGACATAGAAAAATTGGAGCAAGCTCAGAGAAAAGCTACCAGACTGGTGATCTGTCTACAAACAATATCATATGAGGAACAGTTAGAGGATTTGGGAATGTTTAGCTTGCAAAAGAGAAGACTGAGAGATTTAATAGCGGTCTACAAATACCTCAAGGGCTGTCACACTGTAGAGGGATCAGCTTTACTCTCTAGAAAGACTAGAAGTAAGGGCCCCGTCACACATAGCGACACACCAGCGATCCCAACAACGATATGCACTTGTCAGGATCGCTGGTGTGTCGCTACATGATCGCTGCTGAGCTGCCAAACAGGCAGCGATCAGGACAGCGACACTGCGGGTAATATCGCTTAGTTACCCGCAGTGTACGTTGGATACCAGCCCGCTGGTGCAGGGAGCTGGTAACCAAGGTACACATAGGGTTTCCAGGCGCTGCGCGGTGCCTGGTAACCCGATGTCTACCTTGGTTACCAGCTCCCCTGCAGCAGCGCGCTGGTATCCAATGTACACATCGGGTTTCCAGGCGCCGCCCGGTGCCTGGAAACCCGATGTGTACCTTGGTAATCAGCTGATCGCTGGTCTCCTGCCTGCCACACGCAGCGATGCGTGCTGGCCAACAGGAGACTAGCGATCAAAGAAATGTCCAGGACATTCAGCGAATGTCACACACAGCGATATCGCTGGGGAGATCGCTGTTGCGTCACAAAACTAGTGACTCAGCAGCGATCTCGCTAGCGAGATCGCTGTGTGTGACGGGAGCTTCATGGGATGAAACTGAAAGCGAGAAGATACAGATTAGATATTAGAAAAAACTTTTTGACAGTGAGGGTGATCAATGAGTGGGACAGGCTGCCACGAGAGGTGGTGATTTCTCCTTCAATGGAAGTCTTCAAACAAAGACTGGACAGGCTGTCTGAGATGATTTAGTAAATCTTGCATTGAGCAGGGGGTTTGACCAGATGACTGTGCCTGGAAGGTCCCTTCTAACTCTACCTTTCTATGATTCTATTAAATACACTTGTGAAGTATGACACCAGAGAGATCACGCAGAATCTTTCTGCTGCCACCAGATGTGATGAATCCGCACCCCGCCAAGCCACTTGATGTCACTATTACATCAGCTCCGCGAGATCACGTTGTATGCTCTCCTCACTTAAATCAGTGTGACGTTCCGCACCCCTTGGGGACACGTAAGGTCAGCTTGGTGCAGTTTTACACACCCACCCTGTCTACATGGGTCCAGGGAGGCAAGGGGAGTGAGAGGATGTGGCCCATGCAGTCACTGACGTGGCACCACACTTGCTCACAACCCTGACAGGCTGAGACGCTGTTTTCACTAGCACCAGTAAAAACAGAGTGCTGCAAGACCAGTAGGACTGCCACCAGTTCCTCGTTAGATATAAGCCCGATTCATTAACCGGATTATATCGGGCCAGAAACCAAACCTGGTTGCATGGGAAGTTAAACCGAGGAACGGATGTGTGGATTAGTGGATCGAGATATAAAAGCAGCCCAAGGTTAGATGATATATTTAATCGCCTTAAGGGCACACTAGACTATACACTATATACACGATGGTTACACATATATAATGGTCAGATTTGCAAATACAGATAGTGGTAGGCAAAAGATATCACAATATATGTCAATTACCTGGTGATGTTAGATCATGGGTGCGCTGGGCCACAGTGGGCATGGGCTGTCTGCTTGGTCCCTTCTCAGCACATTACTCAATGTGGCCCCCACTTTCGAAGTGGACCGCATGCATAACAGAGAGCAGGACCACCATACACTAGCCTTTATATCCTTTGAGTCACTCCCCTCCTGCTCTCTGGGCTGAACTTAAATCCCATATCCTTGCCTCTGCAAACTCCAAAACCTATGAAAGATCATAACTCCTTTCTGGATGGTCCTAAGTTGGCGGTTCGGGGGCCATCAGATCTAGCCGGGCCCCTGCTACACATTAAGACCAAACACAGCTTTGCTATCTGGTTTTTCCTGACTGTACTATGTTCTCCATACCCTTGGGTGCTATAACAGGTCGATACCCAGCTGGGTGTTCATCATGTTCTGGGTATCTCAGAAATATAACCAGTGTGTGGCCAAGACATACGGTAAGTCTATATTCTCCTTATGAAATCATAGCTGACTCAACAAAGCAGTTACCACATGGTTTGGATCCACATGTCAAGCAAGCCTTTTGTTCTGCTCTGAGCTGTCTCAAGGTGCCAGATCTGTCACTCATACCTTTGAGGCTTGACCCCTCTGCTAAGCTAGCTGCATACTGAAAGGGGTGTTTATTTTCAAAGCTTCTGCAATTCAACCTTGCATGCTGGATATCATGGTCTGAACCAAATCCTGACTCATTAAACCCATTATTGTCTAATCAGTGCTTGGATGTTATCACAATTTCTGTTTTTCCACCACTTTTGTAGGGTTGGCCACAGCTTCTCAGTGAGATTGAGATCTGTGGCACTTTCCGGCCATGGATCCAAAATGTCAAAGTTGTATTCACCGAGCCACTTAGTTATCATTTTTGGTCTTGTAACATGGTCTCTATCATGATGGAAAAAGCAATGTTCATTACCAAATTGCTCCTGGATTATTAGCAGAATTTTCTCTCGGAGGATGTTTAAATATCATTCTGGCAGTGTTAAGAAAAATTATGAGTGAGCCCACTGCATGGATGAAAAACAACCCCAAACATGAATGACCTCAAGACACTTTACTGCTGGCTTGACATAGGACTCATCTTTTCTTCTCCTGACAAACATCCTTTCAGATGTCTGAAAGAGTGGGGACTTCATCAGAAAAAATAACTTCTGGAAAGACAGGGACACTGACATATCTGCCTTCCTGGTCATTTAAAGCATCTGTGGCATAATAAGAAGAGTATTAAATCATGGTGAAACTGTAAAAATACATAATCCCTGACTGTCCCTAGTGATAAGTCCTGGATGGGGAGGGGACGGGGTTACGCTAGTGAGCACCCACTAGCACTAAAGACAAAGCAAAAAGACGAACGAGGGCATACACTTAAGACAACACGAGAGCTCACGCCAGCAATCCTCCAAGAGGAACCAAGAAGAAACTAGTCCTCTTCCAGCACTTCCAACAGACAGAGGTAGCGTTCCCCTGAGCCTCCAACACCTTTCCCTCCAGGTCAGGGTATAAGGCCGAAATAACTACCCCCTCCTGCAATATTGGGACAGGGTCCTCATGGTCACCACCACCAGGGAAGCTCCGGGACAAAGCATCCGCCTTCGTGTTTTTAACTCCAGGATGGAATGTAACAACAAAATTGAATCTAGAAAAGAACAGGGACCAGCCAGGTTGTCTAGGGTTAAGACGTTTCATAGGTTGAAGATATGACAGGTTCTTGTGGTCCGTGATAACAGTAATAGGATGGATTCCATCCAATGTCGCCATTCCTCAGACGCCAAATTAATTGCCAAAATCTCCCTATTACTCAAGTCATAATTTCTCTCAGCCGTTGATAATTTTTTTTGAAAAGACGACGCATGGACGCCATTTACCAGGGGACAGACCCTGAGACAACACAGCCCCAACCCCATCTCTGACACATCCACTTCTACGATAAAAGGTTGAGAAACATCAGGTTGACTGAGTATAAAGGCACTGTCACACTTAGCGATCGCACCAGCGATCACGACAACGACAAGACCTGGCGAGATCGTTGGTGCGATCACTATATGGTCGCTAGTTAGCTTCCAAACACAAAGATCTCATCAGAGATCAGCGATCTGTATAACGACCTCTCAGGTCGTTGGGAAAACCTAGTCCCGCCTGCGCCGCTGGTAAAGTCGTTCATAAAGGGTGTCACACTCAGCGATTCATATCAAAAAACTGACCGGCACATCCAAACATAGATTCAGTGTGAACAGGTGCTAAACCTAGAGTCACCAACTCATATACATACAAGAAAAAAAGGTAGCACACTGTAGCGCTATAGCTTGCAAACACGAAATATGAAAAATATGAAAAATGAATTGCATCATTACCTTAGAAATATGAAAAATTGAGAAGTCTTAGCGCATAAGATGGCCAAATTATGTGAGCCTGATAGCCACGTCAAGGCTCTTCTCGTATATCAGGTCCTAACTAATGCCTATCCTCGCTTAGAAAAGTCTGTCTGCATGGGAACATATGAATCCTCTCTCCAGACTAAAATCTACATCTCTGTGGAGGGGTGATGAACCTGTTGTAATTAAAAAGCCTGTGACCACCAGGTGGAGTGCTCAGGTAGAAGGTAAATGAATACATTTCAAAAAACTGACCGGCACATCCAAACATAGATTCAGTGTGAACAGGTGCTAAACCTAGAGTCACCAACTCATATACATACAAGAAAAAAAGGTAGCACACTGTAGCGCTATAGCTTGCAAACACGAAATATGAAAAATATGAAAAATGAATTGCATCATTACCTTAGAAATATGAAAAATTGAGAAGTCTTAGCGCATAAGATGGCCAAATTATGTGAGCCTGATAGCCACGTCAAGGCTCTTCTCGTATATCAGGTCCTAACTAATGCCTATCCTCGCTTAGAAAAGTCTGTCTGCATGGGAACATATGAATCCTCTCTCCAGACTAAAATCTACATCTCTGTGGAGGGGTGATGAACCTGTTGTAATTAAAAAGCCTGTGACCACCAGGTGGAGTGCTCAGGTAGAAGGTAAATGAATACATATCAAAAAACTGACCGGCACATCCAAACATAGATTCAGTGTGAACAGGTGCTAAACCTAGAGTCACCAACTCATATACATACAAGAAAAAAAGGTAGCACACTGTAGCGCTATAGCTTGCAAACACGAAATATGAAAAATATGAAAAATGAATGGCATCATTACCTTAGAAATATGAAAAATTGAGAAGTCTTAGCGCATAAGATGGCCAAATTATGTGAGCCTGATAGCCACGTCAAGGCTCTTCTCGTATATCAGGTCCTAACTAATGCCTATCCTCGCTTAGAAAAGTCTGTCTGCATGGGAACATATGAATCCTCTCTCCAGACTAAAATCTACATCTCTGTGGAGGGGTGATGAACCTGTTGTAATTAAAAAGCCTGTGACCACCAGGTGGAGTGCTCAGGTAGAAGGTAAATGAATACATATCAAAAAACTGACCGGCACATCCAAACATAGATTCAGTGTGAACAGGTGCTAAACCTAGAGTCACCAACTCATATACATACAAGAAAAAAAGGTAGCACACTGTAGCGCTATAGCTTGCAAACACGAAATATGAAAAATATGAAAAATGAATTGCATCATTACCTTAGAAATATGAAAAATTGAGAAGTCTTAGCACATAAGATGGCCAAATTATGTGAGCCTGATAGCCACGTCAAGGCTCTTCTCGTATATCAGGTCCTAACTAAACTTACACTCAGCGATTCAGGCTCACCAGCAGGACACCAACGACCAAAAAACGGTCCAGAACATTCATGAACGATCAGCGACATCGCAGCGGGGGCCACATCGCCGTTACATGTCACACACAGCGACGTCACTAACGAGATCGCTGCTGCGTCATAAAATCGCTGATGCTTTAGCGATCTCGCTAGCGATCTCGCTTAGTGTGACAGTACCTTAAGTGCAGTGTCAAAACAACTCTTTAAGGAGGAAAAAGCCTGCTGAGTAGCATCCGACCATATAAAAAAATCAGACCCCTTCTGTCACGGCACAGCTGTCGGATGACCCGGGATCTTCCCTGGCCCTAATGCTAGTAAACGCCCTAGCTCGCCCTGCTCCCCAGGATACTTCAGATGGCAAAGATTCCGGGGCCTCCGCCCTTGCCTCACCTCCTAAGTTAGCCCTCCTTATGTTCTCTTCCCCACCCAGGGAAGAGGGGGAGCTACTGTGCACCATAGTACACCAACCTGACAAACAAGGCGACACAAATAAGGGTTAACAAAACTCCAGGCATACAAAATAATCACTCACATGTAACAGAGGAATGCACTGGGGTGTGAAGGTAGGGGAATAAACCAAAACAGAGAAGGATAAGAAATTACCTCACATACAGACCAAGCAACAGTCACTAATAACACTTTCAACTCTCCTCATATGTACTCCTCTCCCACTGTTAGCCATGCAGCAAATGCTTGCTCTGAAAAGGATTAGTAACAGAGCCCAGATAATAAAGGGGAAGGGAGTGGCTAACTGAGCTCAGCTGTGAACACAGGGATTTCCAACAAGGCCAATTAACCCCTGTTCTGCCAGAAGAAATAAAGTCATTTAAAATGAAGCAGAAGTGCTTCTTCTCAGCGCCTGAGTAGGAGCAATCAGATGCTGTGGTCTTCTGGATCCATACTGTCGCGGTAACCCCGTGACACCTTCCTTGTCACATCAGTAAGGGGTTTCACCATTACTGAATAATTTTGAATAAACTTCCGGTAAAAATTAGTAAAGCCCAGAAAGTGCTGTAATGCCTTCAGGTTCTCGGAACCGTCCCGATCAAGTACAACATAAACATTCTCTGGATCCTTCCGAAAACCCGAAGATGACAACGGGTACCACTAAAACTGGACAGCGAAAACACATTTCTCAAGTTTGGCATAAAGCTTGTTATCTACTTGTTGTCTACAAATCAGGTGAATAAACCAAAATATCATCCAGACAGAGAACCACAAACCTGCCCACCAAATGATGGAAAATATAATTTATGAAATGCAAGAACACCGCTGGAGCATTGGTTAGACTGAAAGGCATTACCAACTCTTGAAATGTCCCTCAGGGGTTTTCCATTCGTCTCCTTCCCTGATTCTAACCAGGTTATAGGCCCCCCTTAAATCCAACTTTGAGAATACCTTAGCTCCTACAACCTGGTTGAATAAATCTGGAATCAGAGAAAGAGGATATGGATCTCAGATAGTAATTAGATTCAATTCCCAGAAATCTAAACAGGGACGGAGACTGACATCTTTCTTCTTCACGAAAAAGAGCCCTGCTGCCACGGTCGAAGATAAAGGTCTGATATGTCCTTTTCCAAGACTCTCAATAAAATCTTTCTTAGATTGTCTCTCAGGATCGGACAGATTGTACAGTCTGGACTTGGGTAGTTTTGCTCTGGGAGTCAGGTTAATAGGACAGTCATATGAACAATGGGGGGGCAAATCCGGACACCTCTTCTCAGAAAATACATCCTCCTAACCAGACAAAAATGCAGGATTCCCGTAGATACTGCAGAAAGTGAAATGTTTAAGCAGTTATCATGGCAATAATCTCCCCATTCCACAATTTCTCTGGATTGCCAATCCACTATTGGATTATGTTTCACCAACCAGTGTAAACCCAGTACAATTGGAATGGGGAAACCCTCCAGGACATAACAAGGAATTACCTCATGATGAAAAGACCCCACCTTCAGTCTTATGTTATGTACAATCTGCATTAAAGCTTTCTGTGAAAGTGGATTTGAGTCGATGGCGTAAATAGGAATGTGCTTAGCTAAGGTAGAGCAAGCAAGCCCATGAATTCTAGTAAACTCAGCATCCACCATACTGACTCCAGCTCCATTGTCTACAAACACAGAAATTCTCTCAGTCCTGCTCTCTAGCACCATCTCTGCTGTCATGACAAACCGAGAATTACAGGTTGAAGACAAAAACATACCCCTTGATTATCCAACTCCAGACTACCAAGGGTTAATTGAGTCATTTTTGCTTAGGAATCAAAGGACAAGCCCCAATAAAATGTCTCTTCCTCCCACAAACCCCCCCTTTTTCTTGTGAATCTCAGGGGAGACATATGATGGAGAAGCACATCCTAACTGCATGGGTTCCTCTAACTCCACATGTACTGGTTCACCCCCAGACAGTCCCCACGTATTGTCCCGAAAAGAGGGCTAAGGACAAGGTGGTCTTACCCACCTATCCCGCAGGCATCTATCCACAGGTATAGCCAATGACATGACAGCCTCCAAAGACTCAGGGGTTTCGTACAGTTGTGCTCAAAAGTTTACATACCTCGGCAGAATTTTTGCTTTCTTGGCCTTTTTTTTTAGAGAATATGAATGATAACACTAAAACTTTTTCTCCACTCATGGTTAGTGGTTGGGTGAAGCCATTTATTGTTAAACTACCGTGTTTTCTCTTTTTAAATCATAATGACACCCCAAAACATCCAAATGACCCTGATTAAAAGTTTACATACCCTGGTGATTTGGGCCTGATAACATGCACAGAAGTTGACACAAATGGGTTTGAATGGCTACTAAAGGTAACATCCTCACCTGTGACCTGTTTGCTTGCAATCAGTGTGTGTGCATAAAAGCTGAGTGAGTTTCTGAGATCCAGACAGACTCTTGCATCTTTCATCCAGTCACTGATATTTCTGGATTGTGAGTCATAGGGAAAGCAAAAGCATGGTCAACGGATCTACGGGAAAAGGTAGTTGAACTCTATAAAACAGGAAAGGGATACAAAAAAGATATCGAAGGAATTGATAATGCCAGTCAGCAGAGTTCAAACTGTGATTAACAAATAGAAAATCAGGGGCTCTGTAAAAATAAAACCACGGTCAGGTAGACCAACAAAAATTTAGTCCACAACTGCCAGGAAAATTGTTCGGGATGGAAAGAAAAACCCACAAATAACATCAGCTGAAATACATGACTCTCTGAAAACTAGCAGTGTGGCTGTTTCAAGATGCACAATAAGGAGGCACTTGAAAAAAAAAAATGGTCGAGTCGCCAGAAGAAAGCCATTACTGCACAAATGCCATAAAGTATCTCGCCTACAAAACACAAAACAGCACAGAGACAAGCCTTAAAACTTCTGGAACAAGGTAATTTGGAGTGATGGGACCAAAGTTGAACTTTTTGGCCACAACCATAAATGTTACATTTGGAAAGAGGTCAACAAGACCTATGATGAAAGGAATACCATTCCTACTGTAAAGCATGGAGGTGGATCGCTGATGTTTTGGGGATGTATGAGCTACACAGGAAACTTGGTCAAAGTTAAAGGAAAGATGAATGCAGCACGTTATCAGCAAATACTGGAGGCAAATTTGCAATCATCAGCCCGGAATCTGTGCATGGGACGTACTTGGACGTTCCAACATGACCACGATCCAAAACACTAGGTCAAATCGACCTGTCATTGGCTACCGCAGAACAAACTGAAGGTTCTGGAGTACCTATCTCAGTCTCCAGACCTCAATATCATTGAGCCAATCTGAGTAGATCTCAAGCGCGCAGTTCATGCTAGACAGCCCAGGAATTTACAGGAACTGGAAGCTTTTTGCCAAGAGTGGGCCACTTTACCATCTGAGAAAATAAAGAACCTCATCCACAACTACCACAAAAGACTTCAAGCTGTCATTGATGTTAAACAGGGCAATACATGTTATTAAGAAATGGAGTATGTAAACTCTTGATCAGGGTCATTTGGATGTTTTGGGTTGTCATTAAGATTTAAAAAGAGAAACCACAGTAGTTTGACAATAAATGGCTTCACCCAACCACTAACCATGAGTGGAGAAAAAACTTTTGTGTTATCATTCATATCCTCTGAAATAAGGCCAAGAAAGCAAAAATTCTGCTGGGGTATGTAAAATTTTGAGCACAACTGTACGAAACTCCTGAGTCCTTGGAGGCTGTCATGTCATTGGCTATACCTGTAGATAGATGCCTGCGGGATAGGTGGGTAAGACCACAACTGTACACTGCCAAGGCATCTTTCAGCCTTTCTGTAAGGCCTTGACAAAATTGACTTCTAAGTTCTGGGTCATTCCATTTAGTATCGTTTGCCACCTGCGAAATTCAGAGCTTTAAGTCTCCACCAAACAATTCCCCTGCTGAAGGTGAAGCAGCCTGGATTCAGCCAAGGAAATTCGGTCAGGATCATCATAGATAAGGGCTAAAGCCCTGAAAAACCACTCTACATTCCAGTGTGAAATATAGAGGTTTATCCTGCAAGCCTTGGGGATTCCAAAACTTGTGGAGCAGCACCTTCCCCGCCTGCTCCACAGCCACCAGAGTCACCCAGTACCCAGTCAGTGAGATGTAACTCTCTTGGCCATGCTTACTCGTCCAAGTGTCTGTGGTGAAATGCACCCTGACAGACATAGATTTAGTCAAGGAATGGGTGATGTTGTCTGTCACATGCTGGTGTAGCGGAGGCACAGCTTTCTTACAGAAGTAATGGTGACTGGACAACTGGTACTGGGGTACTGCGATGGCCATCAGCTTTCGGAAACTGTATTTACCAGACGGAAAGGCAGAATTTCCGTGGCCAACAGATTGGAGATGGTGAAGTTCCACCTCTTAGCTTTGTCATGTGTAGAAGGAAACAATCTTTCACATGACCACAACTACGGGACCGAGAGCTGGCTGCAGTGCTGAGAGAGGGTGGAGTATGGTGAACTGGACAAACTGCTGTAGTGTGAGGGAGGTGCAGGCGGAGATGATACAGTGGGTTGATAAAGTTGTAGTGTGATCAATCTCTCAGATGTGTCAAAAACAGCAGTTATGTCCGCTTCCACTACAGCTTACGGGCTCTCACTCAGCCTGACTGCAGCAGGTAACGAACCCGAGGTTCTGCTGTCGGAGACCTGAGTCACAATACTTGGCACGGTAACATAAGAGGAGGAAGAAGTAGCAGATTTGATTGATGGCGTGGCTGATGGTTGTTTAGGTCTGCATTTTAGCGCAGTGAGATTTCCACAGTAATGCATGTTGATTGTGCATATGAAGGTTCATGGAAGTAGAAAACACAAAAAAACACAGTAAAACCAAAAATACTCTTGCAAAAAGAATAATAGTAAACAGCAAGTGCCAGTAAAAAAGTGGAAAAACAAGGGTATTTGGTTAATACGTTTTTTGCAAAAAATGTATATTAAGCTGCTCCACCAAATCGTCAAGGTATACCCGTTTCAGAGCAGTCCCTAACTAATGTATGCAGTCCCTATCTGATGTATTTAAAAACCTGGTCATATGCATAGTACCTGTATGAGCAGGATTCAGAAAGGTTAAGTCCCATGTGGACACATGATAGAACAGCTTATATCTGCAGGGCTCATAAGGGAGGGGTGGAGAACTCCCTACTCTTGTAGAAACAAGAAAACAAATTGTTAAATCAGAAACACATGAGACCTGCACACAGTGAACAGGCCTGTAGAGACGCTGTTCACACCACCAGAAAACTAAAAACACAAAAAAACACAGTAAAACCAAAAATACTCTGTTGCAAAAAGAATAATAGTAAACGGCAAGTGCCAGTAAAAAGTGGAAAAACAAGGGTATTTGGTTAATACGTTTTTTGCAAAAAATGTATATTAAGCTGCTCCACCAAATCGTCAAGGTATACCCATTGCAGAGCAGTCCCTAACTAATGTATGTAGTCCCTATCTGATGTATTTAAAAACCTGGTCATATGTATAGTACCTGTATGAGCAGGATTCAGAAAGGTTAAGTCCCATGTGGACACATGATAGAACAGCTTATATGTGCAGGGCTCATAAGGGAGGGGTGATGAACTCCTTACTCTTGTAGAAACAAGAAAACAAATGGTTAAATCAGAAACACATGAACTGTGCAGGTTTCATGTGTTTCTGATTTAGGTTCATGCAAGTAGTAGTCAAATTATTGCACTTTTTCCCTATACTTACTTTTTTTTGTTTGAGTGTCGATGAGGCCTGTTTGATAAAGAAGATATGCTCCAAACAATTTCAAAATGAGATCTCCCCTACTGTAGAATGTTAGTAACAGAAGACATTTTTTGCAGGGTGTAGATGAGGCCTGTATAACCTAGAAGATATGCTCCAAACAATTTCAAACTCGGATCTAGCCTGCTGTATCGTGTTTGTAAAAAAATATATATATTTTTTTAACGTGCAACAGCTCTGCACACAGAACAATTTCACCACCACTAAACGACAAAGTGGTATATTGGGGCTGTATCACGTTTAGCAACAGAATGTTTTTAAATCTGCCTGAGGTATACAGACAGCTGAATTTCACCGCCACTAAATAACAAAGTGATATATGGTGTGCTGAATCATGTTAGCAACAGCCCCCCCCCCCCTAAATTTTTTTACTATGCAACAGCTCTGCAAACAAAACAATTTCACCAAAACAAAATGACAAGGTGGGTTATGGCGGCCTGTATCATGTTTAGCAACAGATTTTTTTTTTAATGTGCATTATCTCTGCAGACACCTTAATTTCACTGCCATAAAATGCCGTGGGTTATGGTGGGCTGTATCACTTTTAGCAACAGATTTTTTTTTTAATCTGCATGAGCTATGCAGACAGTTAAATTTCACCACCACTAAATGACAAGGTGACATATGCCTTGCTGTATCACATTTAGCAACTGAAAAAATAAGATTTAGAACAGTATACTCATGCATAGAGCACAATAGAAGCAGTACACAACACACTTCTATGAAATGTGCCCTGCTGTCTGTGGACCTCAGTAATGGCACAAAAAAGATGCTGGAAGGTCGATTTCACAGTCACACAGGACACTAGCTAGCTAAACTATCTGACTAAGAAGCAACCGCCTAGCTAACTAGCTAAACTCTATCAGCAAACAGTGCCAGGGACAGGAGCAGCATCTCTGAGCTGTTACAGTGTCAAAATGGCACTAAAACAAGATGTCCATTCTTTATATTGAGAGGGACATGTTATTATAGCAGCCAAAACACAAGCCATTGTGTCAGGACATTGTGGATGTTTCCTGCGCCCTGACTGGCTAGCCGCAATGTGCACACATAAAGATAGGAAAAAAAAAGTTTACAAGCACACCGCTACTCTGAGCTTCCTCCACCTCTTCCCCTAAGACACGTGCCCTATGCTCATGATACACCACCATTATCGTAGCCAAAGTGCTGAAAATACTTTAGTGGCAATGCAAATATTTTCCCGCACTTTTTACCGAATGTTACTGATTTGTTCCCGATTTTATAAAACTTTGCTCGTGTTTCCGATTACGAATCCGAATGTGCCATATTCGTGCTGAATTTATGCTTGGCGATCGATTGTCGAACAAATTCGCTCATCACTAGTATACACCCATTTTAAGCGCCACCTCCATCATGAAGTACCATTCTGCAAAACATTGCTCCCTCTTCCTAACAGGATATATCCACTAAAGCAGTGGTCCCCAACCTTTTTTGCACCAGGGACCAGATTCAAGCAAGACCATTCTTCCATGGCCCGGCAGGGCAGGGATGGAGGTGTGGCAGAGGTGGGGCTTTGGTCATAAGGGGGCGGGGCTGTGGACGGGGTTGTAGTTTAATAGTAGTGCATACTTATCATTTAATTATAATGTGAATGTGACTACCTTGTATACAAGGCTTCACTCCCACCCTTGTATACATGGCTCCGCTCCCACCCATGTATACAAGGCTCTGCTCCCACCCTTGTATGCAAGGCTCCGCTCCCACCCTTGCATGCATGGCTCCGCTCCCACCCTTGCATACAAGGCTCCGCTCCCACCCTTGCATACAAGGCTCCGCTCCCACCCTTGTATACAAGGCTCCGCTCCCACCTTTGTATACAAGGCTCCGCTCCCACCCTTGTATGCATGGCTCTGCTCCCACCCTTGTATGCATGGCTCTGCTCCCACCCTTGTATGCATGGCTCCGCTCCCACCCTTGTATGCATGGCTCGTCCGCTCCCACCCTTGTATGCATGGCTCCGCTCCCACCCTTGTATGCATGGCTCCTCTCCCACCCTTGTATACATGGCTCCGCTCCCTCCCTTGTATACAAGGCTCTGCTCCCACCCTTGCATGGCTGGGCTCCCCCGTCCTACACCCCATCATACTTACCCTCCTCGCTCCGTCGCTGCATGTCCCTGCATCCCTGTCGGCCGCGGCAGCTTCCTCCTGTGCAGTGCGGTGACGTAGTTCTGCTCATTATGGTCATGAATATGGACGCCACGCCTATGGGAGTGGAGTCGCGTCCATATTCATGACCTTAATGAGCGGTACTGCGTCACCGCTCAGCACTGGATGAAGCTGCCGCGGCCGACAGGGATGCAGCGACGGAAGGTGAGTATCTATGTCTAATGAAGCCGGCGGCTGTAGCTGTTACTACAGTGCTACAGCCGCCTGCTCCATGTGTGTCCAGCATTCTGTGCCGTGGCTCTGCGGCCAGGCAACAGAACTGCAACGGCCCGGTCTTGGCCCGCGGACCGGCGGTTGAGGACCACTGCACTAAAGGACAACCCCTTCTTTACAGTTTTTTAAACTGCAAATATTTATTGAAAGTTTTAGAAAAACAGAAATAACATTGAATAATTAATTACAAAAGTACAAACGTTTGATAATATTAAAAAAAAACAATACAAGAGAAAGGTGTCGGGGAGGTGATAGCTAAAGATAGAAAGGTGGGGGGATACGATTGAGAGGGAAGTATGCCTAAGAGATGAAGGAATTCTAGCTAGCAGAAAAGGGGGGAGTTTGTAAAGAGAATTGGAGGCTGTGGAAGCCTGTAGGCGAAGCGATGGTAGAGCAAAGGAGGTATGATTACTGTACTGTAGTCTGCCCGAGGGCACTAGATTTTACTTGTACAATATGGCTGACAATTTTCCCTTGATCATATATCTACTGTACCCCTCCCCCCTTCAAAGTATTGTAACCCCAACACAGTATGATTCCTAAATGTGATCGCCATACAGCCTTCCATACAGTATAATGGGCCACCATACAGTATAATAGCCCCCATGCTCCTCCACTCAGTATGATGGCCCCAACACAACAACCCACACTGTCTATTGACCTACACTAGCCTTCCAAACAGTATAATGGCCCCCACCCTGCCCTCCAAACAGCATACTAGTCCCTACATAGCCCTCTAAACAGTATAATGGCCCCCTATAGCCTTCCAAATACTAAAATGGCCCCCATACAGTCATCCATACAGTATTATGTCCCCCACATAGACCTGCAAACAGTATAATGCCCCTCCCCATACTCCTTCCATCGGTATAATGCCCCCCACATAGTCCTGCAAACAGTATAATGTCTCCTACATAGTCCTGCAAACAGTATAATGGCCCCCACACAGTCTTCCTTATAGTATGATGGCCCCCACATAGCCCTCCAAACAGTATAATAGCCCTCACATAGCCCTCCATATAGTATAATAGCCCCCACATATTCCTCCATATAGTATTATAGGCCTCACAATAAAAATGAATAAATACCTCTCTCCGTTCTCTCGCTGCTACGGTCTATGCAGCGAGTCTTCTGACACTGTGCACTGCTCAGCACAGAGGGCGTGCTGAAGTTAAAGGGAACCTATCATCAGGATTGTGCACAGTAACCTACAGTGTCAGGTCGGCGCCATTATACTGATTACAATGATACCTTGGGAGATGAAATCCATCTTGTAGTTGTTGTTTATTATTTATTTTCAGTTTTGAGTTAATGATATGCTAGTGCTCCGGGGCGTCCTGAGGGGGTCTTCATGTGGTGCTCTGATTAGCTATTCATAATGCAGACTGCTGACAGGTCGCTGCAGTGACTCGCCCCCTAGTTTACATAATGAATACCTGTACATACTAAAGAAAAAAAAAAAAAAACATTCTGCTGGCAGGCACCAGCCGTGGCACCTGCGCTGCAGCATA
This sequence comes from Oophaga sylvatica, assembly GCA_033576555.1. Taxonomy (NCBI): domain Eukaryota; kingdom Metazoa; phylum Chordata; class Amphibia; order Anura; family Dendrobatidae; genus Oophaga; species Oophaga sylvatica. The sequence goes on from JARQOD010000004.1 coordinate 179,130,745, forward strand.
ACCGCATATTTAATGTCCAAGTAAAAACTGTTCTTGATGTTATTAAGTACAAAAAAAATAAATCCATTTGAAAATGGCGCCCACCACTCCTGCTCAGTAGCAGCTATCGGTGTGTATAGAGATCCGATAGCTGCTATTGCACAGGCGCTGGCAGTGCCATCTTGCTGAAGTAAAAAAAAAATCCTCCTTCAAGATCACCTATATACACGAATAGCTGCTACTGCGACACTAAACATGTGATTATGCTGCAGCGCAGGTGCCATAGCTGGCGGCTGCCTGCAGAAGTTTTTTTTATTTTCAATATGTATATACTAGCTTGGCCAGTACGAAATTTACATTGGTCGTTGGGAGCGCAGGCAATTTCAGAAAAAGCAAGCTGGTCAAATGTAAATGTATTTCATGAGATGATGAACACAGACAGATATTTATATATATCACACACACTTCAAAGAAAACATGCCCATATATCTCAAAGTGAGTCAATGAATCGGCAGTAAATGAGCATGCTTAAAAAGGACAAAATTGAAGGGACAATCGCAGGATTAATAAACTACAAAGAAAGGAAACGATCAAAAAATCTCAAGAGCAAGTGCAGACCAACATTATATACATGCCATATTGCAAAATCCCGATGGCCAAATTGCTAAACAGGTAAAACTAATACATGAAATAGAATTACCAAGTTGAGGAAGGCACACTAGCCGAAACGCGCGTCAGGGGTGGACACACTGGGTGATTCTCTCGGTACTTGCACAGGTATATCTATGATTTACCAACTTGGTAATTCTATTTCATGTATTAGTTTTACCTGTTTAGCAATTTGGCCATCAGGGATTTTTGGGGTCTGGCGCTGCAGTTGTGCTCATTTTGTATTTGCACTTTTGCTCTGTTCCTTTGTCACTTTTCTGCTGAATTGCTGTGTGTTACACCAGAGATCTGATTTAGGTGGTAGAGATCGTGTGATCTCAGGTTTTTTGTTAATCAGAAGTGTTGGTATTTTTGTCAGGGTTTTTTTGGGTTGCAGTCAGAATTCTTTCCTTTACTTTTCTATCTAGACAGATTGGGCCCCAGCATTTGCTCATTCTATTTTCTGTCTGTATCTGTATTTTCTTCTTGTCTAACCGCCATTACATGTTTGGGGGCTTCCTATTTCTTTGGGGAATCTGCTCCGGGACAGATAGCTTTCATCTTTCTGCCTTTAGATGTAGTTATCTCTCCGGCTGTGACGAGGTGTCTAGGATCACCATATGTACGCTCCACGGCTACTTCTAGTGTGGCGGTTAGTTTAGGGTACTGCAATCCAATAGTTTCCAGCCTCTCTGGTGTATTACTACTTTAGCTATTTTTGCAATTTCTCCTCAGCTACCGAAACATAACAGTATTACTGGCCAAACTGAAAATTCTATGGTACTCACAGAAGGGAAAAATAGTACTCTGTTTGTTGCAATTTTTTTCCCTCTTTTTCTCTGGGTGCTGAGGAGGAATTTTTTTTTTCTCTCAATGGAGTTTGCACAGTTGTCTGGCCATGTGGAGCAGCTTGCCACTGAGGTTCGGAATATTGCTGCCTGTCTTGCTGGGTTGCCGGTTGTGGAACCTAGGATCCCCATACCAGATTTATTTTTGGTGGATCGGTGTCATGTGTGCATCGCCACGAAGATCGTCGCGGTTGCACATTCTGACTTCTCACAGCTGAGTTGCTGTTTCTTTGTGTTTGGCAGTGAGGGAGTTAATTCTGTCTGTGCTCGGTTCTGGGACTGGGTTCAGTTTCTCCCGGCTGCAATTGATTATTTGTTGATTGGTTTCCTTTAAATCCTTGGTTGTCTGTTTGGGGAGTTGCCAGTGAAATTCTTCATGCAGACCACAGATAGGATTGTATCTGTATAGACTTAAGTTAAAGAGCTCCTTAGTTGTTTTAAGCTCACCTTGCTTAGAGTTTTATATCCCAGATCATTTATGTTCCTTCTGTGTTTGAGTGTGTATGCAAGTCTGTGTTTTCTCCAGTCTGTCTTATATGTCTAATCTGTGTATTTAGCAGAGATCAGCCCATATCCCTTTGGTGGTAATCAGAATCCTTCTTAGGACTGATTACAGGGTTCAGGGACTGATAGGAGACAGGGTTAGGCTGGAGACTTGGACCTCTGAACCATTATCAGTACCTCCAAGGTGAGGGATTAGTTAGGACCCCAGTTTAGGGTCAGGTTAGACCCCCGGTCCTCCTCTTTCCTGTGACAGTGTATCAAGTCCTCAAGATTAACCCTGAGTTCAACGGATATCGTGTCAGGTAAATCTATTCTATATTTACATGCTGATGTTGCTAATCTATATGTTGTATAGAGTGTTGTTCTTTTAAGAATAGTTTACTGACATCGTACACATATCATAAGACCGCGTGACAATCGGTCTAAATTTCTGAATTTGAAAAATAACTGTAAGTTGTTTTTGCCTTAAAGCCTAAGTCCTCAGATAACGCAGCACAGCAGGTTAAAATTGTCATCTCTCTCCTGCGCGGCGACCCTCAGGATTGGGCTTTTTCCCTGACACCTGGGGATCCTGTTTTGAATGATGTTGATGTATTTTTTCAGGCTCTGGGGTTATTGTACGATGAACCTAATGTCACTGATCAAGCTGAAAAGACCTTGTTGGCATTAAATCAGGGTCTTGAAGGCGCTGAGCTATACTGTTAGAAATTTCAAAAGTGGGCAGTCCTGACCAAATGGAATGATTAGGCAGCCCTTTTTCGGAAGGGTCTGTCAGAAAATGTAAAGGACGTTATGGTGGGATTCCCTGTTCCCTCTGGTCTCAATGATTCTATGTCTTTGACTATTCAAATTGACAGATGTTTGCGTGAGCGCAGAGGTATGCATGAGATAGCGTTGCCTTGTGTGCCAGCTCCTGAGCCCATGCAGTGTGGTGGAGTGACTTCTGGGGCTCAGCGTCATCAGTTTCGTAAGCGCAATGGGTTATGTTTCTACTGTGGTGACGCCTCTCATGCTATTTCCGTCTGCCCTAAGCGGGGAAGACGTTTTTGCGTGCTCAGTTGTCTTGGGTAGCGTTCAGACTAAATTTCTGTTGACTGTTACCCTGATTTGCTCCCTGTCCACATTTTCGGCTCAGGCTTTTGTTGATTCAGGAGCAGCTATTAACCTGATGGATTTTGACTTTGCTAAACGTTGTGGGTTTCCCATGATACCCCTGCGCAAGTCTATTCCTTTACTGGGCATTGATTCTACCCCTTTGGCGGAGAATAAACCCCAGTTTTCTACTCAGGTGATAATGAGGGTTGAACCAGATCATCAGGAGAGCTGTAAATTTCTGGTGTTGCATAATCTGCATGACATTATAGTACTGGGTTTCCCTTGGTTACAGACTCATAATCCTGTTTTGGATTGGAAATCTGTGTCTGTGACCAGTTGGGGCTGCCAATGTGTTAATACTGACACTCCTGTTTTTTCTGCTTCTCCCCAGTCTCAGGATGTCCCTGATTTTTTGACTGATTTTTCTGATGTGTTTAGTGAAAGTAAGTCTGCATCCTTACCTCCTCACAGGAGCTATGATTGCGCTATTGAGTTAGTGCCTGGTGGTAAATTTCCTAAAGGTCGCCTTGTTAATTTATCTGTACCTGAACACGATGCTATGCGATCTTATATCAAGGAGTCTTTGGAGAAGGGTCATATCAGACCATCCTCTTCACCCTTGGGTGCCGTTTTTTTCTTTGTGGCCAAAAAGGATGGTTCATTGAGGCCGTGTATTGATTATCGCCTCCTGAATAAGATCACTATGATTTATCAATATCTGTTACCCTTGATTTCTGACCTATTTTCCAGAGTGAAAAGTGCGAGTTGGTTTACCAAGCTTGACCTCAGGGGGGCGTATAACCTTATTCGCATTAAGCACGGGGATGAATGGAAGATGGCGTTTAATACCCCAGAGGGGCATTTTGAGTACCTAGTGATGCCTTTTGGGCTTACTAATGCCCCTTCCATCTTCCAATCCTTCATGAATGATATTTTCAGGGATTTTGTGGATACATTTCTGATCGTTTATTTGGATGATATCTTGATTTTTTCCAACGACTGGGACTCTCATGTGAAACATGTTCGGACTGTGTTCCAGATTTTGAGAGAGAATGCACTGTATGTGAAGGGATCAAAGTGTCTTTTTGGCGTACAGAAGGTCTCATTTCTGGGATTAATTTTGTCTCCGTCTGTTATTGAAATGGACCCGGTAAAGGTTCAGGCCATCTGTGATTGGGTTCAACCTACTTCATTGAAGGCTCTTCAGAGATTTTTGGGTTTTGCCAATTTTTATCGTAAATTTATTGGTAATTTCTCCGGTATTGTTAAACCATTAACTGATTTGACCAAAAAGGGTTCCGATGTGGTGAATTGGCCTCCTAAGGCAGTTTCTGCGTTTTAGGAACTTAAGCAGAGATTCATTTCTGCTCCTGTTCAACGGCAGCCTGATGTTTCCTTGCCGTTTCAGGTGGAGGTTGATGCCTCTGAGATTGGGGCAGGTGCCGTTTTGTCCCAAAGGGATCCAGAGACCTCTAAGAGTAACCCTTGTGCCTTTTTCTCTCGAAAATTTTCTCCAACTGAACGTAATTATGACGTGGGTAATCGGGAGTTATTGGCCATGAAGTGGGCCTTTGAAGAGTGGAGACATTGGCTGGAAGGAGCCAAACATCAGGTGGTGGTCCTCACGGACCATAAGAACCTGGTTTATCTCGAATCAGCCAAGCGACTTAATCCTAGACAGGCCAGGTGGGCCTTGTTTTTCACACGTTTTAATTTTGTGGTTTCTTTTCTTCCGGGCACTAAGAATGTTAAGGCGGATGCCCTCTCGAGGAGTTTCTTTGCGGATTCTCCTGAGTTATCTGTTCCTGCTGTTATTTTGAAGGAGGGTGTAGTTCTTTCCGCCATCTCGCCCAATTTGAGACTGGCTCTGGAGGGTGTCAGAAGGATACACCTGAGCGCTGCCCTGTTAGGAAATTGTTTGTCCCAGACCAGTGGAAGAAGAGTGTGATGTCTGAGATTCACTGTTCCGCGTTGGCTGGTCATCCCGGGATTTTTGGTACCAGAGACTTGGTGAGTCGGTCCTTTTGGTGGCCTACTTTGTCTTGTGACGTCAGGGACTTTGTGCAGTCCTGTGGGACTTGCTCTCGTTCCAAGCCTTGCTCTCGTTGTAGTGGTTTGTTAATGCCATTACCTGTACCCAAGAGGCCATGGACCCATATTTCTATGGATTTTATTTTCGACCTCCCTGTTTCTCAGAGAATGACCGTTATCTGGGTAATCTGTGATAGGTTTTCCAAGATGATACATCTTGTGCCATTACCTAAGTTGCCTTCCTACTCCGAATTGGTGCCTTTGTTCTTTCAGCACGTGGTTCGGTTACATGGAACATTGTGTCAGACAGAGGAGTCCAGTTTGTTTCCAGATTTTGGAGGACATTTTGTTCTAAACTTGGTGTTCAGTTATCTTTCTCCTCTGCATTCCACCCTCAGACCAATGGACAAACCGAGAGAACAAACCAGACCTTGGAGACTTATTTGAGATGTTTTGTGTCTGCTGATCAAGATGACTGGGTCTCTTTTTTGCCTTTGGCTGAGTTTGCTCTTAATAATAGGGCTAGCTCTGCCACCTTGATGTCTCCATTTTTCTGCAATTCTGGGTTTCACCTCGATTTTCTTCAGGACAGGCGGAGGCTTCTGTCTGTCCGGGGGTTGACTCTATTGTGGAGCATATGCAGCAGATTTGGGAACAGGTAGTGGAGAGGTTGTCTCTCTCTCAAGAGAAGGCCCAGTGGTTTGCCAACCGGCATAGGAATGATGGTCCTCGTTTTAAAGTGGGGGACTTGGTTTGGTTGTCCTCAAGAAATATCCCTATGAAGGTTGCTTCTCCAAAATTTAAGCCAAGGTTCATTGGACCTTATAAGATAATGGAAATTATTAATCCGGTTTCCTTCCGTTTGCTTCTTCCAGGGACATTCAAGATCCATAACGTGTTCCACAAGTCCTTATTGAAGAGGTTTGTCGAGCCAGTGGTTCCAATGGCTGCGCCCCCCGACCCTGTTTTGGTTGAGGCAATTTGGAGTATGTGGTTGAGAAAATATTGGATTCTCGTTTTGCTAGACGGAAACTCCAGTATTTGGTTAAGTGGAGAGGTTATGGTCAGGAGGACAGTTCTTGGGTGTTTGCTTCGGACATCCATGCTGGGAGACCGATCCGTGCCTATCATCGAGCTCATCCTGATCGTCCTGGTTGCGCAGGTGAGGGTTCGGTGACCCCTCCTCAAGGGGGGTACTGTTGTGAATACTCTGGAGGCGACTTCTGAGCTGGGGCTCCCTCCGGTGGTTGCTGAGGGTAATGAACTAATTGCTGAATGGCCTTTAGCTGTCTCTGAATGGTCTGATATAAGTGACCTGAGTTCTCATCAGCCTTGCCGGTAATCAATTGTTCTTCCTGGTTTTGCTTGGAGCTCAGCTTGCATTTCTGCTCTCTTTCAGATAAGTGATTTGTTTTTATTTTTTTCCTCTGGTTGGATTTTCCTTGCCTGTTTTGCTGCTTGCAGGGGATTTCAGCCTGGTCCCCTTTTGGGGTCTGGCGCTGCAGTTGTGCACATTTTGCATTTGCACTTTTGCTCTGTTCCTTTGTCACTTTTCTGCTGAATTGCTGTGTGTTACACCAGAGATCTGATTTAGGTGGTAGAGATCGTGTGATCTCAGGTTTTTTGTTAATCAGAAGTGTTGGTATTTTTGTCAGGGTTTTTTTGGGTAGCAGTCAGAATTCTTTCCTATACTTTTCTATCTAGACAGATTGGGCCCCAGCGTTTGTTCATTCTATTTTCTGTCTGTGTCCGTATTTTCTTCTTGTCTAACTGCCATTACATGTTTGGGGGCTTCCTATTTCTTTGGGGAATCTGCTCCGGGGCAGATAGCTTTCATTTTTCTGCCTTTAGGTGTAGTTATCTCTCCGGCTGTGACGAGGCGTCTAGGATCACCGTAGGTACGCTCCACGGCTTCTTCTAGTGTGGCGGTTAGTTTAGGGTACTGCAATCCAATAGTTTCCAGCCTCTCTGGTGTATTACTACTTTTGCTATTTTTGCAATTTCTCCTCAGCTACCGAAACATAACATTGCACCTCACAATACCGTTCACCTCGTGATCGTCCGTAGACTAACCCGATGTCTCGGCAGATGACTCAGAGAACCAGGACATGACCACGGGTTTCAAGAGGGACACATGAAAGGTGTCGGAGATACCCAGGTGTGGTGGAAGGGCCAAACGATATACCACAGGGTTAACCTGCTCGAGGACTTTGAAGGGACCCAGGTAACGGGGTGCCAACTTGGTGGACTCCACTCGCAGCCTGATGTTACGGGCGGAGAGCCACACCAAGTTACCGGGAGCAAATTTCGGAGTGGTGCATCGATGTGTGTCGGCGGAGGACCTCATCCTCTCCTTGGAGGCCTGAATGGCATCCTGAGTACGGTCCCAAATGTCCCGTACCTCCACAGCCCAGTCTGCCACCCTGGAGTCAGTGGAAGACACGGGTATAGGCACAGGAATCCGCGGATGCAGACCGTAATTAAGGAGGAATTGTGTCTGTCCAGTGGAGTCTGCCATGGCGTTTTTCAACGCAAACTCTGCCCACGGTAACAAAGATGCCCAGTCATCCTGCCTGGCAGAGACAAAGTGTCGCAGATATATGACCAAGGTCTGGTTGGCCCTCTCTACCAACCCATTCGTCTCGGGATGATATGCCGAAGAGAGATTTAACTCAATACTGAGTAGACGACAAAGCTCTCTCCAGAACCGAGACGCAAACTGGAGACCTCGGTCACTAACGATTTTGTCCGGCATGCCGTGTAGACGAAAGATATGTCTTATGAACAACGCAGCCAGGGCCCGTGCAGAAGGTAACTGTGGTAACGGCACCAGGTGCACCATTTTGGAAAAATGGTCGTTGATCACCCAAATGATGACGCAACCCCGAGACTTGGGTAAGCCCACCACAAAGTCCATTCCGACCATCTCCCAGGGCCTGTCTGCCACCGGCAAAGGGTAAAGTAACCCAGCTGGCCGTTGTCGAGGAGACTTATTCTTGGCGCAGGAGACGCACGCCCGAACATAATCCCCAACATCACGGACCATATGCGGCCACCAGTACATCCTCGCCAGCAGCTCAGATGTCCTTTTGGTCCCAAAATGTCCACCCACCCTGGACGAATGAGCCCAAGAGAGAACCTCCGGTCGCAAATTGGGTGGTACAAAAGTCTTGCCCGGAGGTACAGACTCTAGCGAAACCGGCGCTACGGTTCTCAGGCTCTCAGAAGGGACAATAAGCCGAGGCTCCTCCTCCTTAGAGGACACCACGGATCGAGAGAGAGCATCAGCCCAAATGTTCTTTTCTCCCGAGAGATAATGGATGGTAAAGTGAAATCGGAGAAAAACAAGGACCATCTGGCCTGACGAGAATTTAGCCGCTGGGCTGTTTGTAAGTATACCAAATTCTTGTGATCTGTAAGACTTTGAAGGGAAAACGAGCCCCCTCCAACAGATGTCTCCACTCAGAAAAAGCCAACTTCATTGCTAGCAACTCCCTGTCCCCCGATGGAATAATTCCTCTCCGCTGGTGAAAAGGTCTTGGAGAAGAAGAAGCAAGGATGCTTCCGACCTTGAGCATCCTTTTGAAAGAGGACTGCTCCAGCACCAATGGATGAGGCATCCACCTCCAATATGAATGGCTTGTCAACATCAGGGCGGTGTAGGATGGGAGTGCTAGCAAAATGAGACTTAATTGAGGTGAAAGCCTTGGAGACTTCTTCGGACCACAATTTGGGGTTTACTCCCTTCTTGGTGAGGGCTACCAAGGGAGCTACCAAAGCTGAGAAATGGGGAATGAACTGGCGATAGTAATTAATGAACCCCATAAAGCGCTGCACCGCTTTAAGAGAATGGGGTTCTTGCCAGTCCATCACAGCCTGTAGTTTGGCAGGATCCATAGCCAATCCCTGGGCGGAGGAATGGTAAAGACTCCTGCTCAAACACACATTTCTCCAACTTTTCATAAAGGGAATTGGCCCGCAAGAGGTCGAAGACTCTGCAGACATCTCTCCGGTGGGAGTCAATATCTGGAGAGAAGATGAGAATATCATCCAGATAGACTACGACTGAGGTGGAAAGCATATCCCGGAAGATGTCATTAACAAAGTCTTGGAAAACGGCTGGGGCATTACAGAGCCCAAAGGGCATCACTAGATATTCATAGTGCCCATCTCTGGTATTAAAAGCCGTCTTCCATTCGTCCCCCTCACGGATGCGAATCAGGTTATAGGCACCCAGCAGGTCTAATTTGGTAAATACCCTTGCTCCCCAGAGCCTATCAAAGAGCTCAGAAATCAGAGGCAGCGGGTATTTATTCTTAACGGTGATGGCGTTAAGACCCCTGTAATCTATGCAGGGACGTAATTCTCCGTTCTTCTTTTGCACAAAGAAGAACCCTGCCCCAGCAGGTGACACTGACTTCCTAATGAACCCTCTTGCCAGATTCTCCTGAATATATTGGGACATAGCCTCCATCTCCGGAGAGAGAGAGGATAGACCCTTCCCCGGGGAGGTTCTGCTCCAGGCAAGAGGTCAATAGGACAGTCATAGGGGCGGTGAGGCGGAAGCGTCTCCGCAGCCTTTTTGGAGAACAAGTCTACATAGGACCAATAACACTTGGGTAGGGAAGTGAGATCTGCGGGTATCCCTGTAGTAGCAACCTGAACACTCTCTCTCACACATCTACCTCTACAAGACTCACTCCAACCCCGTATCTTCCCAGAGGACCACTCACTATGTGGGGAGTGAAGACAAAGCCAGGGTACTCCCAGCAGAGCCTCATCTATACTCTCAGGAAGGATAAGGAAAGATATAATCTCCTGATGGTAAGGAGACATAGCTAATGTGAGAGGGATTGTCTGATGTGTGATCTGTGAGGGCAGTATGGACCCATTTACCACTCGAACGGTCACCAGTTTGGCGAGCATCACCTGAGGTATTGTGTGGCGGAGAGCAAAAGCAGAGGACATAAAGTTCCCCTCTGCTCCAGAATCCACACAAAGCTCAACTGTTAGAGTGGATGGACCAAAAGAGATTGTCCCTTTAAAGGACAGCTTGTAGGCAAATGCTGCTGACTCTAGTGAACCTCCTCCCATGGTCACTAGACGCGATCGTGTTCCCGATCGCTGGGGACATCTATTCGCATAATGTCCTAACTGCTGACAATTGTTACAAACCACGGAGACTCGAGTGGGCCGAGACTTAGGTCCCTCTCGAACAACCTCCATGGCCTCCGGGGAGTCAGGCGCCTGAATGGGAGATTCTAGGGGTTTGGGAAAGGTGGGAGCCAGCCGAAACCTCCGTCTACACTGGGCCCGCTTCAACCTCCGCTCGTGAAAACGAAGGTCGATGGGGTAGATATGGAGATAAGCTTCTCCAGTGAGGCAGGAATCTCCCTGGTGACAAAGGCGTCCTTAACATGGTCAGCCAGACCTCTCCAGTATACTGGTATAAGGACCTTATCCGGCCACTCTAACTCGGAGGCTAGGGTCCGAAATTGGACTGAAAACTGACTGACCAAGCTCGAACCCTGTGACATTGCCAGCAGTTGGAGCGCCGAATCGTGGGTGACCTGAGGGCCTAAAAAGACCTTTTTAAAGGAATCTGTCACCTCATTTTCGCCCTATGATATAGGGCCACCGCCATCAGGGGCTTATCTACAGCATTCTGTAATGCTGTAGATAAGCCCCCGATGTTACCTGAAAGTGAAGAAAAACGAGTTATATTATACTCACCTACGGGCGTTCCGCCGTCCGTTCGGGTCAGATGGGCGTCGCGGTCAGGTCCAGGGCCTCCCATCTTGTGACGAATCCGGCGTGTTCTTTCTGTCTCATCGCGGCTCCTGCGCAGGCGCACTGCTCTGCCCTGGTGAGGGCAGAGCAGAGTACTAGAGTGCGCAGGCGCCGGACCTCACTGACCTTTCCCGGCGCCTGCGCACTGTAGCACTCTGCTCTGCATTACAGAATGCTGTAGATAAGCCCCTGATGGCGGTGGCCCTATCTCATAGGGCGAAAATGAGGTGACAGATTCCCTTTAAGAGCCTCCGGAAACCGAGGAGCACTCCGCAACACGCGATCGTCGCGCTCCCACAGCGGCGTTGCCCATTCCAACGCTCTGCCCGACAGAAGTGACACTATGAAACCCACTTGTGCCCACTCTGTGGGAAAACGTGCAGCCAGAAGCTCGAGCTGTATAGAACACTGACTCACGAATCCCCGACAATGTTTGCTGTCACCAGAAAACTTGTCTGGAAGCGGGAGATGGGACAAGGTCAGAGCAGAGGTGTCGGAGGACAAACAGGCTGCCTCTGCGCTAGCAGCCTGAACAGCGACTGCGGTCACATCCACAGCTGAGGTTGTGCGCTCGAGAGCCGCCAACCTACCCTCCAGCTGCTGGATGAATTGCCATAGACGCTGGTCGTCCGCCATTTTACTAGCCAGACCCTGGCGCTAGTGTACTGTTAGGGTCAGCGGAACGCACCAGATAAATATAAATAGTGTGTGCGTTCGCAGCCCGAGGTCCACCGTGCAGGCAGAGCCTGCTGCTTGTAAGATGGCGGTATAGGCGAACTCTGTTACTTCACAGAGTTGCAAATATAAATACTGTGGTACTATATGGCGGTATAAGCGAACTCTGTTACACCACAGAGTCGCACCACAGACGCAGAGCTAGGTACTGTGTCCTGTTAACTCCACAGGGATATACAGATAACTGCTGTGAGGATAGCAGTCCGTGGTCATGCAGTCAGAAAAGCAATCAGGCAATCTCCTCATTGGAGAAGCCGGTATTCTAGGGGCTTATTTCAGCCAAGCCCTAAACATGTGCACACAAATCTCCTCACCGGAGGTGCCGGTATTCTAGGGCTTATTTCAGCCGAGCCCTAACCACATGCATGCATGAACACATTGGCGCAAAGCACATAATGCAATTGACACTAGCGCATGGCCGTGCGGCTGTGCAACCCTTTTATAGCAGCAGCAACTGCAAGACCAAGCAGGTTCAGGACCTTCCAGGAGAACCATTGGGAGTCGCTGCAGTAGCTGAGCATGTGACCCCTGATCTCCTATGAGAGATCTTACCCTGGGCATGCTCAGAAAGGAAAGCACAGGACTTAGTCCCAACTGAGTCTGCTTGCCGCTGACCTGCACTAGTGACAATGGCAGGACCTGGAGTGGCAGCAATCATCCTCTGCACAGCACTAGACTGAGTAAGACGCTGGGACCGACGTCTCTGCTGAGCAGGTTCCACTGCAGCCGGAGACAGATGGGAGACTGCAGCGGGGATAGGTCCAGATTCCCCTTGTGCAGGAGCGGGAACTCGACCCCTAACACACTTGATGTTGGTTTGTGGCTGACCACCATTTGTTGCCGTGCGCGCTGGGTTATGCACGCCATTCTGTTTTTTTTTGTGATTGACCTAGGCTGCTGTACACACATACAGCAGCCCTGCCCTGCCCTGCCCTGCCCTGCCTGCCCTACGCTCTATTTGATTGTGCACCTGTGTCTGGGCCTGTTTCACCCTTCATCTGTGGTTGCTGGTTTGGCAGTGTGGAAGTCAGATCTGAAATGTCCATCTCCGGACCTGGTCGGCCTTTACCTGCGCTTGCCTTACTGGCACCATGGGAGTGATTCAGCAATGCTTCAGGTACTTTTGCATTTTGCAAAAAAATTTTTTTGCTTTCTTGTGCACAAGTTGCGGATTTGCCTCTGGATTTTTCCGCGCCGAATCTGCACCTCTTGGCAGAAAACGCATGTCCTTTTTTGACGAATGTTTTGGCGCGGTTTTTGACGCTGTTTTGGGCGGTTTTTCATGCTTTTTCTCATGCGTTTTTGTATGCGTTTTTGACAGCTAAATAAAGATATATTGTTTAACAAAAAAAAGATTTGTGATGTAATTTCTTGTCCAACCTCCTCTTTTACATTTGTCCAACCCACACTACATTACACACACACACAGCTAGAGATAGATAGATAATAGATACCAGTAGTTAGATAGATAGATAGATAGATAGATAGATAGATAGATAGATAGATAGAAATACATAGATGATGGATAATAGATAGAAATATATATATAGAAAGATAGATATATAGATATATAGATAGAAAGATATATAGGTAGATAGATGATAGATAAAATGGTACATAAATAGTTAAAGACACACGCGTACACATGCACTAAATCTTAACGCAATAGTTAATAAAAAAAAACTAGGAAAGATCCACGCAATTTTCTGCGCCAGAGGGGGAAAGCCGACAGCCAGGGCCAATATTTCTAGCCTGGGAAGGGGTTAATACCCATGGATCTTCCCAGGCTATGAATATCAGCCCGCAGCTAGCCTTCACTGGCTATTAAAATAGGGGGACCACCCCAAAAAAATGACGTGGGGTCCCCCTATAATTTATAGCCAGAAAGGCTACGCAGACAGCTGCGGGCTGATATTCATAGCCTAGGAAGGGGCCATGGATATTGGCGCAACCCTAGCTAAAAATACCAGCACCCAGCCGCCCCAGAATTGGCGCATCTGTACGATGCACCAATTCCGGCACTTAGCCCCTCTCTTCCCACTCCCCTGTAGCGGTGGGATATGGGGTAATATGCTATTGTAAGGTGATATTAAGCCCGGTTAATAATAGAGAGGCGTCAATAAGACGCCTATCCATTATTAACCTTATATTAATAAAGGGTTAAAAAAACAACACACGCATAAGAATAAATTATTTTAATGAAATAAAACACAACACGGTTTTCATATCTTTATTAAACGCTCAGATCCAAACGACGCCCTCGATCTCCTGTAATAAAACGTAAAAAAATAAAACAACCGTATACTCCCTGTCCTACGCAGTCCAATTTATAACGAGTGTCCCACGACGGTCTCCCCTATAGAACAGTGATGCCACTGCTCTGTAGGGCCTCCCAGTGATGCACTGACAGGAGACAATGGCTCCTGCAGTGCATCACTGAGGTTTCCCGAGTTCATTCTCTCACTTTATGGCAATGCTGCGTGGGAATTTTCTCACCCAGCATTGCCGTGAGAGAATGAATGGAAGTGACGTCATTCTCTCCCGGCGGCAGAGCGGTACACAGATCGATGGCGTCGGGGAATAGGTGAGTATATACTCTATGTTATGTTTGTATCTATGTCATTGTATGTTCTGTATGTCATTGTATGTCATGTGTATGTTATATGTATGTAATGTATGTGTTTTTTTTTACATTCAGCACATTAGCCGGATGATGGGACTACTACTGTTGCATCATTGGCTAATGTGTCAGTCACTGTCATTGTAGCAGGCATAGCCGAATGAGACTTGTAGTCCCATCAGATGATGCCTGCATACGCGGAGACACACACACAGCCCCGCACATACACAGATCACGCACACAGCCCCGCACACCGCCGCACATACACCGATCACGCACACTGCCCCACACATATACAGATCACGCACACAGGCCCGCACACCGCCGCACATACACCGATCACGCACACAGGCCCGCACACCGCTGCATATACACCGATCCTGCACACAGCCCCGCACACCGCCGAACATACACCGATCACGCAGACACCGGCACACAATCACTGCCACACACATAGCGCCGCACACTATACGCGCCCACGCACCGCCCACACACATAGCGCCGCACACTATACACGCCCACGCACCGCCCACACACATAGCGCCGCACTATACACGCCCACACACTTCCCTCCTCCCGAACTGCAGCGGTTTCACCCGCAGCAAAACCGCAGATCTGTTTTAGACCTGCGGTTTTGCTGCGGAAGTGCCCGACTCAATGCAAGTCAATAGGCGCCGAACCGCTGCAGTTCCGCACAAAGAATTGACATGCTGCGGAAAATAAAGCGCGGCGAAACCGCACATTTTTTTCCGCAGCATGTGCACAGCAGACCTGCGGTTCCCATTGGATTACATTGCATGTGCACTGTGCTGGGGGTTGGATGCGTTTCCGCAAGTTGAAAAATGCAGCGGAAACGCATCTAAAAACGCAACGTGTGCACAGGGCCTTAGGAGGCCGTAATGGCACAGCGAATATAAAAAACGTAGAGTAGGACTGCCCCATATGAGAATGCCTTGTCGTGGCGGGGTGGCTCAAAGAATTGATGAATTATTTGCCAAATGTCTCATTTTTAAATACAGTTAAAAACCAATATGTGCATATGCATTTTATGTATTGCATGCTGACCATATGCAGCGCTGGCTTCTCCCCCTTTTTTACTTGATACAATAAATTGGTTTGATAATTAGAGGCCAGAAAATGTCTTCCGGTTGAGGTGCTACCTGCTGGTCATTGTGTCTTTCTGTAGGTTTATGAAAATAAATGTTTAAACTGTATTTAGTGATAAAATCGTGAATGTGTGGTTTGTTGGGCTCTTTTCTTGCTGAAGGGGGCAAGTTTACCTTTCAAATGGTGTATCATTGTGTGTGGGGCGAAGTAATCAGCAAAAAAGCAGTGCATGTATACAAATGTTGTGATGTCTGTAAGCAGCTTTGTGGTAGTGTGCTCTGGGGTAGTATGGTGCCACCTGCAGGTCAATTTTCCTTACTGCAGGTTTATGAAAATTAATGTTTAAACTGTATTTTGTGATCAAATCGTGAATGTGTGGTTTGTTTGGCTATTTTCTTGCTGAAGGGGGCAAGATTACCTTTCAAATGGTGTATCATTTGTGTGTGTGGGTGCAGTATGAATGGAGATACAAAGTAATCACAGAAAAACAGTGTTTAGAAATAATAGAATAGATAATATTCATTATGTAAACTAGGGGGCAGGTGAGGGATCAGTGACCTGTCAGAAGCCATACTGATGAACACCTAATCAGAGCACCGCATGAAGACCCCCCACAGGCCGCCCTGGAGCACGAGCATATCATTAACTCAAAACTGAAAATAAAGATTAAACAACAACCACAAGACGGATTTCATCAACCCAGATATCATTTTAATCAGTATAACGGCGACGACCTGACAGTGTCTGTAGGTTACTGGGCACAATCCTGCTGACAGGTTCCCTTTAAGTCATCACGCCCTCTGCAGTGAGACGTCAGAGTTCAGATGCAGAAGGGGGATGATAGAAAGTATGACAGGCTCCCCTAACTCATAGACCCCATAGCCGCCACGTGGTCTGCCGCCATTGGCGATACGCCACTGGCAGATCACCTGCTGTCTTCACTGTTCCATCAGAGCAGACTCTGTGCTGACACGGGAAGAACAACTCCTATATTTTCATCTTGTGAGAAACAGTCAAGCTGTTTTAGGCTATGTGCACACGTTGTGGATTTTGATGCGGATCCACAGCGGTTTAGGACGCACGGAATTGCACCGAATCCGCAGTGTAGCGCACAGCCAGTGTTAATCAATGGGAATTACAGAATTGTTGTGCACATGATGCGAAAAATTCCGCACTGATTCTCAGTGTTATTTTCCGCAGCATGTCAATTCTTTTGGCGGATCTGCAGCTTTTCTGCATCCATTGAGTCATTAAATCCGCAGATTTTGCTGTGTTTTGGTCGTCTTCTGTGCATGCTGATAAAGTTTAGTGCCCCCTCAAAAAAAAAATCATGATGCAACTTCCTTAAGGTTTTTGCACCAAAAACCTGAACAAGGCTGAAGTTGGTCAGTTTCTTATTCTGCAATTTTTTCTTTTCTGTTTTTTTATAGGTTTAAGAACAAAAAATAATCATCACAATAATAACATACAATGCAGCCTGATGTGAATACACTTAACAGCTGCAAAAATGATAAAACTGGCACAAAAATGGGCATCAAAGTGGGCAAGGAAGGGCATTAATGAAAGGGAACTTGTCACCCCCCTCCCCGGTCGTTTTGAAGTAAAAGAGCCACCTTCAGCAGCACTAAGGCAGCAGTGTGTGAAGGTGGCTCTTTTTTTTGGGACTCCTGCAACGCTGAAATATTCACTTTTAAAAATAGGTCCCCTAACTTAGATGTGTCACTGAGGCATGGCCTCTTCCGTGACTTATCCTCCCCCAGCCATCCATCAAGGCCCTTCAGCGTCGCCGCGCCTCCAACAGAGTTTTTTCACTTTCATTTCGTTTCTGTGTGGCGCCTGCGCTGCAGTAACAGTCCTCGGGCATGTGCAGTGCGCGCTGCCCGAGAACTGTCAGAACACTATTGCGCCCCGCAGTGTGAATACATGATAACACACTGCGGGGAGGGGCCTGGGGAAAGACAAATGACGCAGGCGCAATAGTGTTCTGACAGTTCTCGGGCAGCGCGCTCTGCGCATGCCCGAGAACTGTTACTACAGCGCAGGCGCCACACAGAAACTAAATAAAAGTGAAAAACGCTGTGGAGGCGCGGCGACGCAGAAGGGGCTTGATGGACGGCTGGGGGGAGGATAAGTCACGGGAAGAGGTGATGCCTCAGTGACACATTTCAGGTACGGGGACCTATTTTCTAAAAGTGAATATTTCAGCGTTGCAGGGGACCAGAAATAAAAGAGCCACCTTCACACACTGCTGCCTTAGTGCTGCTGAAGGTGGCTCATTGGCTGGAGTCACACACACCGACAAAAAATCGGACCGTTTTAGTCGGTCGATTATCGCAGCAAAATGTCATGAACAGTCATCCGTCTGGCATCCGATTTTCCTGGAAAGATGCGATTTAGTCGCATCTGACCGTAGTTGTAACATCCGATTTACATCCGACTTGTGAGATTTTCTCGCAGGCTTGCAAAACCGACATATAATGGATCCAAATGAATAGTATTTAAATCACAAAAGAAAGGATATATACACATAGAACACATGTATATATACATGTCATTCTGACATGTATATATATATATATATATAATATATATATATATTTATAGTTCATACACTTCTACATACTGTAATAGCCGCTAATTCAATTGCCGGCTTTTGTGAAACTATAGACCCGACATGAAATGACACATGGTTTACATACAGTTAACTATGTCATTTCATGTAGTTTGATATATGGTTTTAACTTACAATTACATGAGTGTATGTGTGCAAAATTGCAGACATGTAGGGGTTAATTAAAGGCGTAAATTCGTTGAAAAAAAATGCGTGGGCTCCCACTGTATTTTCTCCACCAGACAGACAAAGCAAGCGAGTGGGGGCAAATAATAATAGCCCAGGGAGGGTGAATTTATTTTGTCCCCCCCGGCTACTAACATCTGCCCCCAGACACCCCAGAAAAGGCAAATCTATAATTAGATTAGCCCTTTCTGGCACTTAGCCCATCTATTCCCATTGCCCTGTAGCAGTGGCGAATGGGTTAATAAGGGGTTAAAGCCACCTTGCAATTGAAAGGTGACTTTAAGCCAGGTTAATAATTGAGAGCTGTCAATTAGACAACTATCAATTATTAATCCTATTGTATGAAAGAAAAATCAAACACACACACTTTAATAAAAAATCATTTTAATGAAATAAGCAAACAGTTTTTGACCATCTTTTATTTTCCTGCTAAAACCATTTCCTGTAATAAAAATAAAATAAAAAAGCAAAATGATTCTTACCTATCCGATGCACAGTCAGGTCCCACGCTGTAATCCATCAGAAAGGGTTAACAGGTTACAGCTAGCAGGGAGCTAATGCTGCCTGCTGAGCTGTTACCCCCTGAATGAATAAGTTCCTCTCCCGGCGAAAGGAGAGGAAGTGATTAATGTGTGAAGCTTAATTGATTTCTTCCCACTTTCACTTCAGGTCAGGTCACCCTGACCTGACCTGAAGTGAAAGTGGGAAGCAATCAATTAAGCTTCACACACTAATCACTTCCTCTCCTGTCGCCGGGAGAGGAACTCATTCATTCAGGGGATTACAGCTGAGCAATAAAATATGGTCCAAAACTGTGTCTTTATTTCATTAAAAGGATTAATAATTGATAGTTGTCAAATTGACAACTCTCAATTATTAACCTGGCTTAAAGTCACCTTTCAATTGCAAGGTGGCTTTAACCCATTATTAACCCATTCGCCACCACTACAGGGCAATGGGAATAGACCGGCAAAGTGCCAGAAAGGGTGAATCTAATTATAGATTTGCCTTTTCTGGGGTGTCTGGGGGCAGATGTTAGTAGCCAGGGGGGGCACAAAATAAATGCACCCTCCCTGGGCTATTATTATTTGCCCCCACTTGCTTGCTTTGTCTTGTGGAGAAAATACAGCGGGAGCCCACGCATTTTTTTTCAACGAATTTACACCTTTAATTAACCCCTACATGTGTGAAATTTCACACACAGCCACTCATGTAATTGTTAGTGAAAACCATATATCAAAATACATGAAATGACATGGTTAACTGTATGTAAACCATGTGTCATTTCATGTCGGGTGTACAGTTTCACAAAAGCCGGCAATTGAATTAGCGGCTATTACAGTATGTAGAAGTGTATGAACTATAAATATATGTATATATATATATATATATGTCACAATGACATGTGTATATATATATGTATTTGAGTCACCCTCCAGAGCAATGGGAACTCGGATCTGAGCCTATAGACTACTATGGGGGATGTCACGGCAACACAGCTCAGTCCGTGGCTCTGGTGCTCAACCTTTAATGTGGTATATTTACAGGTGAATTGAATGTTGGAATGGGGATTCGGGACGCCACCTGTGGTACCTGGTCAGGGTGACCAGCGCTGCTATGCAGATCCACTGAAGGGTTAATATTGTGCAGCAAGATGTTAGGCCTTCCACGGGTAAGGCTGAGTCCTTCAGGGCAGATAGATGTGTAGGGATGCAGGACAGACGGGGACCCGGCAGTTAGGGGTAATAGGGTAGACACACACATAAGTCACTTTGGTACCTTTACTGAAGATGTTGCATGCACTCCCCGGAGCACTGTAGGGTGAAGGGTGCACATCCAGATTCTCCCACTGAGTAGGTGAGTGGCCTCCTGTTCTCTGCCTTTTTGTAATGAAGTCCTGGCCTGTGTGTAGCTGGGCCTAACTTGGTCTCCGTCTTGTACCTGGCTGACCTTGTGATTGGACCTTCTCTCTGAAAGGACAGCGTCTTTTATGGCGGATCCTGCCGGACTCCGTCCTCCTGATCCTGCTACGTATCAGCTCTGTGGTACTCCTGGGACTTGAAGTCCTCCAGGAACTCCGGTGTTCTCCTAATGGGTCGTGGAGATCCCTATAGGCTCGGACCCCGGTGTCCGGTCAATACTTGCTGAGGTGAGCTATGAAGGCTCCTCTGCCTCATTCACTTCTCTTTCCACTCGCCTTCGGCCTACCCGGGCCCTCGCACGATCACACACTGGCAGTTGGTGGGCTGCCTCTTTGCTGCTCTCTAAGCGTCGGCACGCTTTCTCACTGAGCTGCACTCACTCCTCTCAGCTCTGACTAGACTGGAGTGGATTCTACTCCACTTTACTAGCCTCCACTCTATTGAACTGAACTGCTCTGCAGCCTCTCTCTTCAGACTGCTCTGACTGAACTAACTGAGCTCTCTTTCCTGTCTTCACTCTCCTTTTATATGACTATCGGAGCTCCCTCTGGTGGACTTAGGGATGTGTGAAGCTGTGTGAATGTATATAGTGACCTCTAGTGGTGAATTCCTTCTGTACACCCTTCTGGGAGATATGAATCCAGTCGCAGCTGGGCTCCACATATTCTGTGTGTATATGTATTGATTCTATTCTTTATTAAAGCTGTCAGTGTGCTTTTACAGTATAGCCGGGATGAATTGCCGGCTTTTCTAAAGGACACCAATGCGATTTAATCGCAAGTCACACGTGCGGTCCGTTTGTAATCCGATTTTTCATCGCTCCCATAGACTTGCATTGGCGATAGTCGACCCACAATCCGTGACAATCGCAGCATGCTGCGATTGCACTCAGACGTTTAAAATGGACCACAAAAAATCTGATGGTGGGAGCTGCTCCATAGATTAACATAGGGCAGACTGCAATGCGATCCGATTTTGTCGCCAGTGTGACCCCGGCCTTAGCATCAAAGTGGGCAGTCGATTTTTGCCATTTGTATGAGTAACTGGTGTTTTTAAGGGGTTAAATGACTTTGTTCCATTGATTTCACACCAAGAATACACAGATGTGTATTGTGAGATCAGTGGTCTAGTCATTTAACCCTTTCATTAGTGCCCATTTTGGTGCCAGTTTTATGATTTTTGGTGCTGATGTTAAGTGTATTCACATCAAGCTCCTCCCTGCAGTGTTTTATTATTGTGATGATTATTTTTTGTTGTTAAACCTATAAAAAACAGAAAAAAACTGCCGAATAAGAAACTGACGAATATGAATCCAACTTCAGCCTCGTAAAACCTGATACCTGCGTGTTTTTTATGTATTTTTGCAGCTGAAAAAACACTGAAAATGACACACTGCACTTTTTAAAAACTCATCAATTTTCCAAATCAGCCAGGAAAATGAAACCAAGCTGTGTGCATGAGATTTCTGAAGTCTCAGACTTGGCTGATACTGTAAAAAATTGCATTATAAAAAAGCAGCAAAAACGCAACATGTGAACAAAGCCAAAAAATCACAGCATGTACTGGTTTCTCCTGATGAGACTCGCCTCTATTCACTGCTATGGGTGCACAAAAAAAAAAAACGCATCCCAAGAACGTCATCTGTAGCATCCAGTTGTCACAGACATTGCAGCTGTTACCAAAGGAAACGATTTTGGGTCTTGTACATTTATTTCCAGTCTGTAACCAGATGCCGCACAGATGTGACCTTGGGCTTAGCCTCAGCTTGTCGCACCAGCCAGTCCCCTGTCACCCGGCTGTCAGTGCAGCGCGGAGGTCCGGCACACGTGCACCGAGCTTCCTGTTATGACCCAGCGCGGCGGTGGGAGGCTCCAGCTCATCCCGTGACATCACGCCGCTCCATTCCCGGGACGATCGCTGTGCTCCGCCCCCGGAGCCCGCAGGGAGGGGAAGCGACACCGGACTGCAGGCAGCGGAGGATGGCCGGTGTGCTGTGCTTACCGGAGCCGCTCACGGCCCTGCAGCTGAGGCGGCTGGAGGAGCACAAGTACAGTGTGGCCGGGCGCTCCCTGCTGGAGCCCCTCATGCAGGTCTACTGGAACTGGCTGGTGGAGAAGGTGCCCCTATGGCTGGCACCCAACACTATCACCATGGTCGGGCTGGTCATGAATGTTCTCACCACCCTCATAGTGGTCTGCTACTGCCCTACTGCCACCGAGGAGGTAAGAAGGTGCTGGGTACAGGGCATGGGGCAGTGCCAGGTGTGTGCATACTCTATAATGGCAGTGCCAGGCCTGTGCATACTCTATAATGGCAGTGCCAGGCCTGTGTATACTCTATGCAGTCAGCTGGCTAGTAGCATGCCAGGCCTGTGATACTCTATAATGGCAGTGCCAGGTCTGTGCATACTCTATAATGGCAGTGCCAGGCCTGTGCATACTCTATAATGGCAGTGCCAGGTCTGTGTATACTCTATAATGGCAGTGCCAGGCCTATGCATGCAGTTGTATACTCTATAATGGCAGTGCCAGGCCTGTGTATACCTAAAATGGCAGTGCCAGGCTTCTATAATGGCAGTGCCAGGTCTGTGTATACTCTATAATGGCAGTGCCAGGCTTCTATAATGGCAGTGCCAGGTCTGTGTATACTCTATAATGGCAGTGCCAGGCCTGTGTATACTCTAAAATGGTCATGTGCACTCTAAATGGCAGTGCCAGCCTGTGCATACTCTATAATGGCAGTGCCAGGTCCTGTGTATACTCTATAATGGCAGTGCCAGGTTCTTAATGCAGTGCCAGTCTGTGTATACTCTATAATGGCAGTGCCAGGCCTGTGTATACTCTAAAATGGCATTGCCAGGCCTGTGTATACTCTATAATGGTCAGTGCAGGTCTGTGTATACTCTATAATGGCAGTGCCAGCCTGTGCTATCTAAAATGCATGCCAGGCTGTGTAACTCTATAATGCAGTGCAAGGTCTGTGTATACTCTATAATGGCAGTGCCAGGCCTGTGTATACTCTATAATGGCAGTTGCCAGGCCTGTGTATACTCTATAATGGCATTGCCAGTCTGTGTTACCTATAATGGCAGTGCAGCCTGTGTATACTCTATAATGGCAGTGCCAGGCCTGTGTATACTCTATAATGGCAGTGCCAGGTGTGTATACTCTATAATGGCAGTGCCAGGTGTGTATACTATATGCATGCGTGATACATAATGGCAGTGCCAGGCCTGTGTATAGTCTATAATGGCAGTGCCAGGCCTGTGTATAGTCTATAATGGCAGTGCCAGGCCTGTGTATACTCTATAATGGCAGTGCCAGGCCTGTGTATACTCTATAATGGCAGTGCCAGGCCTGTGTATACTCTATAATGGCAGTGCCAGGCCTGTGTATACTCTATAATGGCAGTGCCAGGCCTGTGTATACTCTATAATGGCAGTGCCAGGCCTGTGTATACTCTATAATGGCAGTGCCAGGCCTGTGTATACTCTATAATGGCAGTGCCAGGCCTGTGTATACTCTATAATGGCAGTGCCAGGCCTGTGTATACTCTATAATGGCAGTGCCAGGCCTGTGTATAGTCTATAATGGCAGTGCCAGGTCTGTGTATAGTCTATAATGGCAGTGCCAGGTCTGTGTATAGTCTATAATGGCAGTGCCAGGCCTGTGTATACTCTATAATGGCAGTGCCAGGCCTGTGTATAGTCTATAATGGCAGTGCCAGGCCTGTGTATAGTCTATAATGGCAGTGCCAGTCTGTGTATAGTCTATAATGGTAGTGCCAGGCCTGTGTATAGTCTATAATGGCAGTGCCAGGCCTGTGTATACTCTATAATGGCAGTGCCAGGCCTGTGTATACTCTATAATGGCAGTGCCAGGCCTGTGTATACTCTATAATGGCAGTGCCAGGCCTGTGTATACTCTATAATGGCAGTGCCAGGTCTGTGTATACAGTCATGGCCAAAAGTTTTGAGAATGACACAAATATTATATTTTCACATGATCTGCTGCCCTCTGGTTTTTATGTGTGTTTGACAGATGTTTTTATCACAGACAGAAATATAATAATTGCAAACATATGAGTAACAAAAGCTTATATTGACAGTTAGAATGAGTTAATGCAGCAAGTCAATATTTACAGTGTTGACCCTTCTTCTTCAGGACCTCTGCAATTCTCCCTGGCATGCTCTCAATCAACTTCTGGACCAAATCCTGACTGATAGCAGTCCATTCTTGCACAATCAATGCTTTCATTTTGTCAGAATTTTTAGGTTTTTGTTTGTCCACCCGTCTCTTGATGATTGACCACAAGTTCTCAATGGGATTAAGATCTGGGGAGTTTCCAGGCCATGGACCCAAAATCTCTATATTTTGTTCCCTGAGCCATTTAGTTATCACCTTTGCTTTATGGCAAGGTGCTCCATCATGCTGGAAAAGGCATTGTTGATCGCCAAACTGCTCTTGGAGGGTTGGGAGAAGTTGCTCTTGGAGGACATTCTGGTACCATTCTTTATTCATGGCTGTGTTTTTAGGCAAGACTGTGAGAGAGCCGATTCCCTTGGCTGAGAAGCAACCCCACACATGAATGGTTTCAGGATGCTTAACAGTTGGCATGAGACAAGACTGGTGGTAGCGCTCACCTTGTCTTCTCCGAATGAGGCGTTTTCCTGATGTCCCAAACAATCGAAAAGGGGATTCATCAGAGAAAATAACTTTACCCCAGTCCTCAGCAGTCCACTGCCTGTACCTTTTGCAGAATATCAGTCTGTCCATGATGTTTTTTTCTGGAGAGAAGTGGCTTCTTTGCTGCCCTCCTTGAGACCAGGCCTTGCTCCAAGAGTCTCCGCCTCACAGTGCGTGCAGATGCACTCACACCTGCCTGCTGCCATTCCTGAGCAAGCTCTGCACTGCTGGTAGTCCGATCCCGCAGCTGAAACACTTTTAAGAGACGTCCTGGCGCTTGCTGGTCTTTCTTGGGCGCCCTAAAGCCTTTTTGGCAACAATGGAACCTCTCTCCTTGAAGCTCTTGATGATGCTATAGATTGTTGACTGAGGTGCAATCTTTCTAGCTGTGATACTCTTCCGTTAGGCCATTTTTGTGCATTGCAATGATGATTGCACGTGTTTCTTTAGAGATAACCATGGTTAACAGAAGAGAAACAATGATGCCAAGCACCAGCCTCCTTTAAAGTGTCCAGTGGTGTCATTCTTACTTAATCATGACAGATTGATCTCCAGCCATGTCCTCATCAACACCCAACCTGTGTTAATGGAGCAATCACTGAAAAGAGGTTAGCTGGTCCTTTTAAGGCAGGGCCTGCAATGATGTTGAAATGTGTTTTGGGGGATAAAGTTCTTTTCTAGCCAAATATTGACTTGCAAGTAATTGCTGATAAGCTGATCACTCTTTATAACATTCTGGAGTATATGCAAATTGCCATTAGAAAAAGTGAAGCAGTAGACTTTGTAAAAATTAAATATTTGTGTCATTCTCAAAACTTTTGGCCATGACTGTACTCTATAATGGCAGTGCCAGGCCTGTGTATACTCTATAATGGCAGTGCCAGGCTTGTGCATACTCTATAATGGCAGTGCCAGGCCTGTGTATACTCTATAATGGCAGTGCCAGGCCTTTGTATAACTCTATAATGCAGTGCCAGGCCTGTGTATACTCTATAATGGCAGTGCCAGGCCTGTGTATACTCTATAATGGCAGTGCCAGGCCTGTGTATACTCTATAATGGCAGTGCCAGGCTTTGTATACTCTATAATGGCAGTGCAAGCCCTGTGTACTCTATAATGGCAGTGCCAGGCCTGTGTATTCTCTATAATGGCAGTGCCAGGCCTGTGTATACTCTATAATGCAGTGCAGGCTTGTATACTCTATAATGGCAGTGCAGCCCTGTGTACTCTATAATGGCAGTGCAAGGCTGTGTATACTCTATAATGGCAGTGCTAGCCTGTGTACTCTATAATGGCAGTGCCAGGCCTGTGTATACTCTATAATGGCAGTGCCAGGCCTTTGTATACTCTATAATGGCAGTGCTAGCCCTGTGTACTCTATAATGGCAGTGCAAGGTCTGTGTATACTCTATAATGGCAGTTTTTTTTTTTTTTTTTTTTTTTTTTTTTTTTTTTTTTTTTTTTTTTTTTTTTTTTTTTTTTTTTTTTTTTTTTTTTTTTTTTTTTATAATGCAGTGCCAGCCTGTGTATACTCTATAATGCAGTGCAGGTCTGTGTATACTCTATAATGGCAGTGCCAGGTCTTGTATACTCTAAATGGCAGTGCCAGCCTGTGTATACTCTATAATGCAGTGCCAGCTGTGTATACTCTATAATGCAGTGCAGGCTGTGTATACTCTATAATGGCAGTGCCAGGCCTGTGTATACTCTATAATGAGTGCTAGCCTGTGTACTCATAATGGCAGTGCAAGGTCTGTGTATACTCTATAAGGCAGTGCCAGGCCTGTGTATCTCTATAATGGCAGTGCCAGGCTGTGTATACTCTATAATGTCAGTGCAGTCTGTATACTCTATATGGCAGTGCAGGTCTGTGTATACTCTATAATGGCAGTGCCAGCCTGTGTAACTCTATAATGGAGTGCCAGCTGTGTATACTCTATAATGGCAGTGCCAGGCCTGTGTATACTCTATAATGGCAGTGCAGCCTGTATACTCTATAATGCAGTGCAAGGTCTGTGTATACTCTATAATGGCAGTGCAGGCCTGTGTATACTCTATAATGGCAGTGCCAGGCTGTGTATACTCTATAATGGCAGTGCCAGCCTGTGTATACTCTATAATGTAGTGCCAGGCCTGTGTATACTCTATAATGGCGTGCCAGGCCTGTGTATACTCTATAATGGCAGTGCAACCTTGTACTCTATTATGGAGTGCCAGCCTGTGTATACTCTATAATGGCAGTGCAGCCTTGTATCTCTATAATGGCAGTGCCAGGCCTGTGTATACTTATAAGGCAGTGCAGGCCTGTGTATACTCTATAATGCAGTGCCAGGCCTTGTATCTCTATAAGGCAGTGCAGCCTGTTACTCTATAATAGTGCAAGGTCTGTGTATACTCTATAATGGCAGTGCCAGCCTGTGTATACTCTATAATGGCAGTGCCAGGCCTGTGTATATCTATAATGCAGTGCAGGTCTGTGTATACTCTATAATGGCAGTGCCAGGCCTGTGTATACTCTATAATGGCAGTGCCAGGCCTGTGTATACTCTATAATGGAGTGCAGGCTGTGATACTCATATGGCAGTGCAGCCTGTGTATACTCATAATGGCAGTGCCAGGCTGTGTATCTCTATAATGGCAGGCCAGGCCTGTGTATACTCTATAATGGCAGTGCCAGGCCTGTGTATACTCTATAATGGCAGTGCCAGGCCTGTTAACTCTATAATGGCAGTGCCAGGCCTTGTATATCTATAATGAGTGCTAGCCTGTGTACTCTATAATGGCAGTGCAGGCCTGTGTATCTCTATAATGGCAGTGCCAGGCCTGTTATACTCTATAATGTATGCCAGCTTTTACTCTATAATGGCAGTGCTAGCCCTGTGTACTCTATAATGGCAGTGCAGGCTGTGTATACTCTATAATGGCAGTGACCTGTACTTAAATGGAGGCCGGCCTGTGTACTTATAGGCTGCCAGCCTGTAATCTATAATGGCAGTGCAGCTTGTACTTATAATGCAGTGCAGGTTGTGTATACTTATAAGCTGCCGCTTGTATACTCTTGGCATGCCAGGCTGTATACTCTATAATGGCAGTCCAGCCTGGATACTCTATATGAGTGCCAGGCCTTAACCTAAAGCAGTGCCGCTGTGACTCATAATGAGTGCAGCTGTGATACTTATAATGGAGTGCAGCTTGTATACTCTATAATGGCAGTGCAGGCTGTGTAGCCTATAATGGCAGTCCAGGCCTGTGTAGCTTATAATGGCAGTGAGTGTGATCTCTATAATGCATGCCAGCTGTTACTATAATGGCAGTGCCAGGCTGTGTATACTCTATAATGTCAGTGCAGGCTGTGTATACTCTTAATGGCAGTGCCAGGTCTGTGTATACTCTATAATGGCAGTGCCAGCCTGTGTATAATCTATAATGTATGCTAGGTCTGTGTATACTCTATAATGCAGTGCCAGGCCTGGTATACCTATAATGGCAGTGCCAGGCCTGTGTATACTCTATAATGTAGTGCTAGGTCTGTGTATACTCCATATGGCAGAGCAAGGTCTGTGTATACTCTATAATGGCAGGCAAGATCTTTGTATACTCTATATTGGCAGTGCCAGGCCTGTGTATACTCTATAATGGCAGTGCCAGGCCTGTGTATACTCTATAATGGCAGTGCCAGGCCTTTGTATACTCTATAATGGCAGTGCTAGCCCTGTGTACTCTATAATGGTAGTGCAAGGTCTGTGTATACTCTATAATGGCAGTGCCAGGCCTGTGTATACTCTATAATGGCAGTGCCAGGCCTGTGTATACTCTATAATGGCAGTTCCAGGCCTGTGTATACTCTATAATGGCAGTGCCAGGCCTGTGTATACTCTATAATGGCAGTGCCAGCCCTGTGTACTCTATAATGGCAGTGCCAGGCTTGTGCATACTCTATAATGGCAGTGCCAGGCCTGTGTATACTCTATAATGGCAGTGCCAGGCCTTTGTATACTCTATAATGGCAGTGCCAGGCCTGTGTATACTCTATAATGGCAGTGCCAGGCCTGTGTATACTCTATAATGGCAGTGCCAGGCCTGTGTATACTCTATAATGGCAGTGCCAGGCCTTTGTATACTCTATAATGGCAGTGCTAGCCCTGTGTACTCTATAATGGCAGTGCAAGGTCTGTGTATTCTCTATAATGGCAGTGCCAGGCCTGTGTATACTCTATAATGGCAGTGCCAGGCTTTTGTATACTCTATAATGGCAGTGCTAGCCCTGTGTACTCTATAATGGCAGTGCAAGGTCTGTGTATACTCTATAATGGCAGTGCTAGCCCTGTGTACTCTATAATGGCAGTGCCAGGCCTGTGTATACTCTATAATGGCAGTGCCAGGCCTTTGTATACTCTATAATGGCAGTGCTAGCCCTGTGTACTCTATAATGGCAGTGCAAGGTCTGTGTATACTCTATAATGGCAGTGCCAGGCCTGTGTATACTCTATAATGGCAGTGCCAGGCCTGTGTATACTCTATAATGGCAGTGCAAGGTCTTTGTATTCTCTATTATGGCAGTGCCAGGCCTGTGTATACTCTATAATGGCAGTGCCAGGCCTGTGTATACTCTATAATGGCAGAGCAAGGTCTGTGTATACTCTATAATGGCAGTGCCAGGCCTGTGTATACTCTATAATGTAGTGCTAGGTCTGTGTATACTCTATTATGGCAGGGCCAGGCCTGTGTATACTCTATAATGGCAGTGCCAGGCCTGTGTATACTTTATAATGTAGTGATAGATCTGTGTATACTCTATAACAGGGTGGATAAAAATCATGATTTTTTTAAAAAAATCAAAAAAATCGGATTTTTTTGATTTAAATCGGATTTTTTTGATTTAAATCGGATTTTTTTGATTTAAATAGGATTTTTTAATCAAGTTGTACACAAGCAAAACTTTGTCTTTTTGCAAATCAAATTATTTTACACAAATAAAAATATTAAAACAGTTGATGATTATGAAACCTAATAATTTTTATTTGCACTATTAAACAATCAGAATTGAACTACAGAGAGTAAGTACTTTTTAACAATAGCCTATCTCTAACGTTTGAAGTAAGCAAACATCTTCAGTGAATACATCAGTCCTTTAAGCCTACTGTTTATTTAGGACTTTTAATAGGAAAACTAGTTGTCCTGCTTTAGCAGTTCCTAAGCGGTTTCGGACTGTTGTGTGCACAAAACCAAATGAAGAAAACAATTTCTCTACTCCTGCCGATGAAGCCGATGCAGTCAGTAGCTGAGTAGCTACATTTATTATCTTCGCTGGAAGAACAAGTGATTGCGACTTCCACCAGTCCAGTGGTTTTAGTTCATTAACGACGTTATCTGCAAACAAGTATTTTTGAAATGGTGCAGATTCACACTTCAATTTCAGCACAGTTGCCACAATGTCATGGTTAGTATTGGCGAGCCACTCCATTGCAGAGTTGATTTCCGCCTCAGATAGTTTTTTTCCCTCTGTAGATGGGATGCAAGATATTGGCTAAATAGTGTTCTTCTTTTAATGCTTGGTCCTTGCGGTGGTGTATTGCAACCTTTACATTGTTTGAGAGGTTCAAGCAATCTAGCGAAGCTTCTAAATCTTTCCAAACTTCTGTGGCATCAGCTATGGTTGTAGTATCTTTCTGCATTTTATCCAACGCAATAGATATTGGCTTTAACCTTTCCAAAAGGTCCTCGGCATTTCTCTTCACACCAAGATTTAATACTTTGCTTCGTATATTAGCATCAATTTTATCCCGATGTGTTTCGCAAATGGACACTAATTTTGACCAGTTGTTAATAAACAGTTCCAAGCATTCAGCCAAGGTATTCCATGATATCCATCTAACATCTTGTGGTAGAACCAACTTCAGTCCTCCCATTTCCTTGTAGGTTGCATGTGCAAAATGATTATTGCGGAAATATTTAACAATTTCTACAACATGTTCCTTGACACCCGAAATATGCAGGTCTTTTGCCAAAAGATGCAACAAATGGGCAGAACAACCGTATGTAATGACATTTGTGTCATCCTCATGTGCCAGTTCCGCTCGCATTTTTGCCACATTGCTTGCGTTATCAGTAACTAAGCTCCTTACTTTACATCCAAACTGTTCTTGGCATTGGTGAATTGAGTTCTTAGCAATTTCAAGTAAATATTCAGCAGTATGTGAATTTCCAGATGTGTCGATTGTGTCTGTAAGGTAAGTTTCACCATCTTCTGTTGTGACACAAGTGCAAATTATGGGGTCGTTGTGGATGTTGCTCCAACCATCCAAGCTCATGTTAACAACTTTGTCTTTCAAATATTTTGTACAAGCCGCTCTTTCTTTGTCGTATACAGCCTGAAGATGTTTTCCTGAGATATCAAATCTACTTGGTGGTTTGTAGCCTGGTCTTATTCCTTCGATCATTTGTACAAACAATGGGTGTTCAACTAGTCGGAAAGAAGAATTGGTTGCAAATATGAATTTAGCAATTAATTCATCAAAATGTTCTTTCTGGCTCGTCGTAGTCTTTAAGAGGAATTTTTCTACACTTTGCACGCAAAGTTTTTTGTTGGGCTGCTTTGTTGAAGTTGTACCCAGATATTGATTGTCACGTGCAGCACAAGCCATATTTGACCCTGAAAGCACAGTAATTAAAAATATAATTCGACTGCGTATTTGAAGAAATATAACGAAAATATTTTGAAACAAACTTTTTGAACAATGTAATGGTCCTCGTCCTATAAGGGCTGTCTCAAAAGTTATGCTACTCAAGTTTCCGGTGAAGTTGCTGTAATACTAGTAATATCAGAGCAACTGAAAAAAATTATGTCACAAAAGTTTTAAAAATGTTTTTTTTAAAAAAATGGTCAATTTGGCAGACTTCAAAAGTGAATTGTAGCCTACAATAAAAAAAAAAAATAGGCGTATACACACTCTTTTATTTTTACTTAACGTTAATCTTCTGTGAAATATTGCCTTAACATAAATTTAAATTCTATACTCCAGAACTAGTGCTAGAAATTTTTCTTTTCATAGACTTTAACCATCCCAGTAAAACGTCTGTTAAAAAAGGTTGTAATTGCCAGACTTACCACTAGTGCTAGGGTCCTGGTGCATAAGAAGCTGTGGGGGTTCATTGACATTAGTTGTATCACTATCAACATCTTCATTTCCCTTCTGGTTGCAGTTTTCATAATGTGATTTCAAAAGGCAAACAAGTCCTTGGATATCCTTTTGACAGTATTTGCACTTTGCTCTCCCACCTTTCTTTCCAAGCTCTGCTGGCATCTCAACAAAATGAACCCAAATAGGGTCTCTCTTACGACCTGTCATGGCTCACGCAGATCACTTCTGAAGTTTGATTGTTACTACAGCCAAGTACTGCTGACTGACTATCCAACAAGTTTGGGCATGTCAACTGAATGGAAAAAGAAACTGAAACCAAGCTACAGAAAGTGAAACCAAGCTAGAAGTGTGGAGTTAATTGAACAATGATTGAAAGTTTTAGATTTTAATCGTGATTTATATTAAAAAAAATCTTTTGATTTAAATCAGTGATTTAAATCATGACTAAAATCACGATTTAAATCGATCTGATTTAAATAGAAAAAAATCATTTGATTTAAATCATGATTTAAATCGTTGATTTAAATCGGCGTGATTTAAATCAATCCACCCTGCTCTATAATGGCAGTGCCAGGCCTGTGTATACTCTATAATGGCAGAGCAAGGCCTGTGTATACTCTATAATGGCAGTGCCAGGCCTGTGTATACTCTATAATGTAGTGCTAGGTCTGTGTATACTTTATAATGGCAGTGCCAGGCCTGTGTATACTCTATAATGGCAGTGCCAGGCCTGTGTATACTCTATAATGTAGTGCTAGGTCTGTGTATACTCTATAATGGCAGAGCAAGGTCTGTGTATACTCTATAATGGCAGTGCCAGGCCTGTGTATACTCTATAATGGCAGTGCCAGGCCTGTGTATACTCTATAATGGCAGAGCAAGGTCTGTGTATACTCTATAATGGCAGTGCCAGGCCTGTGTATACTCTACAATGGCAGTGCCAGGCCTGTGTACAGGGCCGGCGTCAGCACCCGGCACACCCGGGCAAGTGCCGGGGCCCTGAGCAGGCGGGGGGGCCCACTCGCCGTCTGGCACCCCCGCGCCCGTTAGCGGAGGAGAGCGGTGTCAGCGCCGCCACTGGGCCCCCCCGCTTGCTCAGGGCCCCGGCATCAGCTGGCACAACACTTACCTCTCCCGTGCCTCCGCAGCCGCAGCTCCGGGCTCCAGGGGGCGCTTCCTCTCACAGCAGCGCCGCTGAATGACGTCATCATTCAGCGGCCGGCTGTGGCAGAGAGCGCGGACGCTGGACGGGTGAGACGTGTGT
Source organism: Oophaga sylvatica (assembly GCA_033576555.1). Lineage (NCBI taxonomy): Eukaryota > Metazoa > Chordata > Amphibia > Anura > Dendrobatidae > Oophaga > Oophaga sylvatica. The sequence continues at coordinate 179,163,912 of JARQOD010000004.1, forward strand.
GTGTGTGTCTCTGTGTGTGTCTGTGTGTATGTAGTGCGGTGCTTTGTGTGTGTGTGTGTGTGTATGTGTGTGTGTATGTATGTGAGAGAGTGCTTGTGTGCTGTCTGTGTGTGATGATGGGCAGGCATTGCTGATAATGGGGAGGCATTGATGATGATGGGGAGAAGATGATGATAATGGGCAGGCATTGATGATAATGGGCAGGCATTGATGATGGGGAGAAGATGATTATGGGAAGGCATTGATGATAATGGGCAGGCATTGATGATGGGAGGAGATGATGATGATGGGCAGGCATTGATGATAATGGGGAGGCCATGATGATGATGGGGAGACGATGATGATGATAAGGAGGCAATGATGATGATGAGGAGGAAATCATGATGATAATGGGGAGTCTTTCCACAGCGCCCTTTCCTGAGCCGTAACAGTGCAGAACGCAGCACAGCGCAAAGGAGAGCTCCATATTTTGTATGGAGCATTATATGGGGACCAGTATCCTGTATGGAGCATTATATGGGGACCAGTATCCTATATGGAGCATTATATTGGGTCCAGTATTCTGTATGGAGCATTATTTTGGGTCCAGTATTCTGTATGGAGCATTATATGGGGGGTGACATCCTGCATTGGGTATTATATGGGTGATGAGGGGAGACTGTGGTGCCCATAATATTGTATGGAGGACTGTACTGTCCAGTCTGTACTGTGCGCTGTGAGGATTTGGCTGTTTTTGAGCTATTGTACAATTTACAATAGATATCACTCATGTAATGGAAGAAGTGAATTGTTTGGCATTGTACTATATCTATATTTCTCTGCAGTATCTGTGCATCATGAATCGTGGTCTGTGTTATAGGGGCCCACTGAGGCTCTTTCGCCCGGGGCCCATAAAAACCTGGAGCCGGCCCTGCCTGTGTATATATGTATATTCTATAATGGCAGTGCAGGGTTTGTTATTGCACCCTAGTACCTGATATAGTACATACTTATTGTATAGAGATACAGCAGAGCTGAGTTTGTTTGTGGACACTATAAATGAGTTGACAGTCGGGCATAGTTCCCTTTTCTTTGTTACCATGCATATGTAAATTGTATGCTGTGAACCAGACCTAACATGTAGATGCTGTGTGAGCTTTACAAAATGAAAAACCATGGAAGGCTATGTTCACACGTTGCTTTTTTTCTGCAGCTAAAACCTGATCTCTTGGTAGTAAAGAAGCTGCAGATAAAAATCTGATTTTGCTGCTTCTCTTGCTGACTTTTTCAGGATCTCAAATTTCACCATACAAGCATTAACAATACAAGGTAGACCTACAAATGTAGCAGAGCTGAGTGCAGAGCTGTGTGGCCTGAATGCAGTGTCATCAGTGTTTGTCTTCCCCATTGTCACCTGATTGTGTCAACTGCCACCTCAGCACTTGCTAGCTGACAAACAAAAACAAGAAAAGACACCACTGGATGATCTGCACACCGCAATATTTGTATAAAAAGGAAGAACTTTATTAACAATGGGACATAAAAAACACAATTAAAAACACAAATCTCCCCCACATGCAATATACAATGTTCAAAAGGACTATGGAATAGGTCCAAAACATCCACAAGAGGCAAAAACGATTAAATGTAGCATGCAACAGAATATAAATAAGAGATCAACAAGTAAACCCTAGGTGTAGATGACCCAGAGCAGAGTATAATACCAAAATGAACCTGTGGCATGCATGTAACAGAATCCCTGGGAAAACCCTGAGTACCTGGCTGTCAGTGATACAATAAATGGTGCCGTATCTGTAAATATTGATATAAATGCACTGCACATGTCAGGAAGTCTCTTTGATCTGGAGACCCAGATGTCGTCATGACGACATCCGGGTCTCCATGGGAACGATAGGGACCCCTCGGCATGCCGCGGGGTCTCCGATCCAAAAGCAGAGGGGCTGTCAGCCCCTCTGCAGCCGCTGGAACGCTGCGATCATCTTTGATCGCAGTGTGTCGGGGGTTAAAGTGCCGGGAGCGGTCCATGACCACTCCTGGCACTTAATGCTGGGTGTCAGCTGTGAGAATCAGCTGACATTCTTCACCGATTGGCGGCGCTCACCCCGTGAGCACGTCCGATGGCATGAGACGTACTATCCCGTCCCTGGTCATATGGGCCCAGGGCACATTGACGGGATAGTACGCCTCATGTCAGAAAGGGGTTAAGAAGCGTGCACCAGAGACAAATCAGCAGAAATGAGTATTAATTGACGAGACATGACAGCAATACACATAATATGAAGAAGAACCCAGACAACCGTATAGAATATGAAAGTAATGAAAGAAAATCCCTCCTGAAGAGTATGCCCACCCCCGATAATTTGGTGTAGTCCACACCAACGTGACCAGAACAATCCAGTCCAGTACAACCATTTGTGAACAAAAATCCAGAGGACAATAGGCGAAGCCACAGGGTGAAAATGGATACCCAAAACTACATCGATCCTGGTATAGAGGTGGAAATGAGCCAGAATAGGAAATGCTCCGATACAGGTAAGTAAAGAATTATATAAATTAGTTCTAGCAGACAAGGTCCATAAAGAGTCCAGTAATGATAGCTGATGTTGCCATTGGTGTCAGTATAATGTAGCACCAGAAGAAAATGCCGGTTAGGTAGAATTTTGATTCAGAGGATGCGGTCAGGTACTGGTCTTCATATTTCAACCAAGGCAGGAAAAAGTGGAATAAGGCCAGAGGGGAACACTATCCAAGAAGACCCATAAAAGCAGGTACTGGTTCATTCTGTTTGGAACTGTGGAATAAAGTCTAAAAATACAACGTGACTCTGCTTATAACCATAAATTGGACAGTGAGCCACCCCTGCCCAATCTAAAAATACATTCCAAACCGACCGCCATGGTATTTAAACTTTTACCTAGATGGTACATCAAGAAATAAAATACCACAGAATAATAGTTGATGATGTCATTGGTGTCAGGATCATGTTGCTCCAGAGGGAGATGCCGACTAGATAGATTAATCATTGAAAGGATGCGGTACAAACATTGTCTTCATCAACCAACTTTGCTAAGGGGTGATGGCAAATGGCCAAGGAGGAACCCTATCCAAGAAAGCCTGTGAAGAGCAGATCCTCGTTCAATCCGATTGGAAAAATGGAACGAAGTACAAAAATCCAACGTGACTCAGCTTGTATCAATAGCTTGTGCAGTGAGCCACCCCTGCCAGAGCCAAAAATACATTCCAAATCCACAACCGTGGTATTTGAACTTTTACCTTAATGGTGGATCAGGAAATGCGATGCCATAGAAGTAAGCGTTTTCCCCTTGCCACTATCCACTGCCGCGGTATTGATAGTAGATAGATGTTTCTGAATCCTGCGACGCAACTCTTGCGAGGTTTGGCCAACGTAGACCTGTGGGCATGGACAAATTATGGCATAAATAACATTGCTCATTTTGCAGTTAATCTATGACTTCAAACAATGTTGTCTACCGTCCACCGGATTCCTAAATGTATCACATGTGGGATACATTTGTTGGCAGATGTTACAATCCCCGCAAGCAAAGGATCCCCTAAGAGTAATACCACGGTTAATTCTACAAGTGGGTCTTCTATAATGGCTCTTTGTCAAAATGTCCGTGAGGTTGGGTGCTCTTCTGGCAGTGACTAGCGGTTGATCACTGACCACCTGAGAGGTCTGCAGATCTGTAGTTAATATAGACCTATGTAGGATTGTTCTCACCTGTGACCAGTGTGTATTGAAGCCCGTTATGAAACGAGGTTTGTCACATATCGTCTTGGTGGATGTAAGAAGAGATTCCTGTGTTTCGTTTTGGGCCTCTGGAAAGCATTGGAGATGCATTTTCTGGGGTAGCTTCTATTCTTGAATCTTTCCGTAAGATCAAGCGCCTCATCACGAAAATCCTCATTTTTAGTGCAATTGCTTCTGATCCTGAGAAATTGCCCCCCCAGGCACACCTCTCTTGGTATGTGATGGATGAAATCTCTGGTATTCCAAGAGGCTATTCGAGGCTGTAGGTTTGCGGAATAATCTGGTGATGAGAGAATCTTCATTAGCCATGATTTGCAAATCCAAAAAATTAACTGAAATTGAGGAGATAGTATATGTCAAAAATATATTGAATTGGTTGTCATTCAAAGAATCCAAAACTGACAGACAATCCTCCTTAGAACCAGATGAAGAAGACGTCATCAATGAACCGGGACCAGTGACGTACCTTATCCTTTCACAATCGTAAGAGTAGACCACGGTGTGCTCCCACCAACCTAGAAGTAGGTTGATGAAAGCGGGGGCACACCCGTTCTGCAGATAAAACGTTCTATCAAAAAGAAAATAATTGTGCTTCTACACAAAATCAAGTAAGTCAATAACAAGAGTCATGCATCCTATCCGAATTATGTGACTGATCAAAGAAAAATAAAATTTCCCTCATACCGTGTTCATGGTTAATGTCTTTATGCACTTTTGGAAGCATGTAGAAAGTCGAGATTATAGGATGTTCTGTCCAAAGAAAGTCACATTCCTTAGAGTTGATGATACCAAGTTCCAAGGCCCTATCAATGAGTGTCCTCAGTTTCGTGTCATAGACTCCAGTAGGATCTGATGGAAGCCTATGATAGAATCTCTGATTGTCCAATTGTCTGTGGGCCTCTTCTAGATAAAGGTCATGTGGCCACAGAACCACATTGCCACCTTTGTCTGCCTCTCTGATGATAAAGTCCTTGTTATGCTTGAGATTGACAATGGCTCATTTCTTCTATTGGTCAAGTTCTCCTTATGTGGGACAAAAGCGGGCATCGCTAAAATGTCTTGTTTGACCATCTCAAAGAAGATGCGAACAGCCGGCACTATAGAGAAGGGCGGGGAGGTTTTGGATTTGTTTTTAAATGGAAAACGTGGTCTACCTATATTGGAGTAATTTTTCTCAAGGAGATGCACTAGATTCTGGAGAATCCTCTGATCTGTTTGATCCAAACCGGCAATCATCTGGGGTTTGTTGTGGAGGACCCGTAAAACAATGTTCCTACAAAAAAGAAACAGATCTTTGACCAGAGTGAATTTATCAACATTTTGAACTGGTGAGAAAGTTAAACCTTTTTGGAGAACCAATATTTCAACAGATGACAATTGATAAGTAGACAGATTGATGATCTGCAATGTCCCAGAGTCTACCTATGAGAGGCCAACACCAGCAGCCGGAGAAGGACATGTAGTTGCTACCGAAAATTCGATCGCTGGTTGAAAAAATGTGGCCCTCGACCCCTGTTTCTGATAGTCCGAGTAAACTGATTTCTGCCGTTTACGTCCTCTCCTGGTCCGGGATCTAAATCGCTTTTGGCGGAAGATTAAAAATCACTAGAAGTGTATTCTTCAGTGCTTGAAGGATCACAAATAGAGTCCGGTGGTTGTCGCATGGCCCAAGCTTGACGTCTGTTGCCATGATGCCTCCAAAGGCCCTTTTAATTCAAAATCAGATTTATCCCTCTGAAATTTGGCTTTTTTCTTTATAATGATCTCCTTGTCATATGTATCAAGGATTTCCTTGAGTTTAGTTTTGAAGGGTTGAACCTTTGAGTTTTCATCAAATTTGGTCAGTTTAGTTTCTAAATCTTTGATCTCGATTTTGATACTAGCAAGAAGCTCCCTATCATGCACAATCAACATGTTTATCAAAATCTGAGAGCAACAAAGCAAGCCCTATTCCCAGGTGCTGCGAAAAGAGGGGGAGGGCTCCCAAGCTGGAAAAATAGGGATTCTCAAACCTCTTGGTACTATATTAAGTTTAAGATATTCCTCTAAACAACGGATATACTATAACAACCTAATGCCTTGCTTCTGTGCTCCAATCAAATCATTAAACAAGAAAAATCAGTATCAGGATTCTTGTCCTTAGTATCTGAAAACGCATTAGAGGATGAAGCTCTCCAAGCTGCCTCCTGTGTATCCCAATCCATGGGGACCCAAAACACACGGTGGGTACTAGACCACACCCAAAATAAAGAAAGGTAACACCAAAAGGCAATAATATGCCGTGTGCAGCCTAGTAGAAAGACACCAGAAGCATCCCTCTTGTTGGGTTTGTTACCTCGGTCAGTAGCTTTGCATTGTGCTTATGGTAACCCTTGGTGGCATTCCAGGCTTCATACTTTTTGGTGTTACTCCATGGAGATTGATCCTTAACGGGATAGTACAGTTTGTTGATATTATATTACTCAGGTTTCCTCCTGTTTTCTTCCCTTGCTATCAAGAGGACAGCCACCTGATCAGGATTTTGTTCCATCTTCTATTTTGTCAGCACAGTTCACTACTTTGTTCCATTTATATCAATATTTACAGATACGGCACCATTTATTGTATCACTGACCGCCAGGTACTCAGGGTTTTCCCAGGGATTGTGTTACATGCATGCCTTAGGTTCATTTTGGTATTATACTCTGCTCTGGGTCATCTACACCTAGGGTTTACTTGATCTCTTATTTATATTCTGTTGCATGCTACATTTCATTGTTTTTGCGGTTTGTGGTTGTTTTGGACCTATTCCATGGTCCTTTTGAACATTATATATTGCATGTGGGGGAGATTTGTCTGTTTTTAATTGTGTTTTTTAATATCCCATTGTTAATAAAGTTCTTCCTTTTTATACAAATATTGTGGTGTGCAGATCATCCAGTGGGGTCTTTTCTTGTTTTGGTTCGATTACTCTTTCACCATTGCCGTTTGCACCCGCTTATTGTTCATATCCTTTTTCCATATGTAGTGCGCTTGGTTCTCATTATCATTACCTTGCTAGCTGACAAGTCTCAGCAGTTCATTGTCCTCCCAAACCCGCGCAGTCACTAGTAGAAATGGCAGCCGCAACATTGTCCTTTCAGGCATGGGAAAGCAGTTTAATTTGCCTTGCAAGCAGTTGGAATTTCACCATAAGGGTCCGCAGTTCTGTGTGCTCAGAGCTATACTGCACTACAGTCCCATAGTACGGACCCTTATTGTGCTCTTATAGATAGTCAAATAGTATACACTGACACAGTATAGCCATAGTTCTCAGGATCTGTGTGATACGGACCCCAACAATGGCCATGTATGTAACGTGTAATGTCAAGAAAGGATTTTGGATTCCCTGTGACTTTCAGATTCCAATCAACAGGCGGTCTCCAGGGTCCCATAAGTGACAGCCTGTGCCATATCAGAAAATGTGCCAATCTGCGGCCACCCTATAGTATTATTTGTACCTGCCCCTTGCATTGAGAAGGACCCTATAGTCTATGGATATGTGCTCCTATGACAGGGCAGATATGTAGTACACGTGTGTTTAGACGGCATGTGTTTTGTAGTAGTAGGGGTCTGTGGGGGGCGTTTCTGTTGGTCTATAGCTCAGCTCACCTAGAGATGGAGCATCTTTGGCATTTTGTTACTATTATGTGTGTAAGTATTTTGGAATGAGCTTCCTAATCCACAGAAGTGTGCACCTTGTATCATGTACTAGATGCTTCCTCCCTGTTGTTAATAATTTATCCGCTATGGATTTCAACATGAAGATCTGACAAGATGGGAAGGTATTGAATTGCCGCCTATGGAAAACACCGCTTGCATTTCAGTGTAGCGTAAAGCCGAAAGTTATTTTCACACGGGACATAAATTGTGCTGAAATAATGGCGATAGGTCCACAATAAAAGCAGTGGATAAAGTGAAATATCTTATGTGTTAAGACGTTGCGGGCTGCAAATCTGCTCCATGTATCAGTTACTGAACAGATCCCGCACAGATCTTCATGCAGCATGCCGGTGAGATTTGGTGAGCTCTCGTCCACTTTGCTGGCACTGCTGTATACTTCATACATGTTCCTCCTAGAACATAACACGGCTTATCTGTCCAGGGTGAAGAATTCTTAAGGGAACTTTCACGTGTCGCATAACAATTCAACTGTGGATCTGGTCTAACAATCTGTGTCATGTGCAGAATTTTCTGTCGACTTTGGTACAGAAACTAGCTTAAACCTCGTTCAATAACCTTGTACTGTACTTTATTGTGAAATTTTGGTGCATATTCTGCAACTGATTTAGTTACAAAGACTCCGGGCCAGAATGTGACTGATGGATCTTGCTTAATTGTCTGAATGATCTTGCCATCCAGACTAAACAGGTGAGATACATTTATATAAATGTAAAACGACACATTGGGCTTGGGCAAAGTGGCGATCATGCCATACATTGTTGGTCTCTAACCTTTCTTATCTGGCGAACCACATTCAGCGCTGAGTAAAGGTACTGCCACACTAAACAATCCCGCTAGCGATCACGATAACGACGCATACTAATGCGATCGCTAGCGGGATTGTTTCTATATCGCTAAATGCGGCCACATTTAGCGATATAGTTAACGACGCTATCGCCGTTAGCGATCTTCTTAACGACTTTAGCGGTACAAAAGTACCACTAAATCGCTAAGAAAAGGTGCCACACAGCGATTAGATACTTACCCAGCGGGAGCGCCGACGAGAAAATAGGGTCCGGAACGATTCCAGCGACGAGCGAGATCACAGCAGGAAGCTCGTCGCTGGAAGCTGCCGCACTGAACAACATCGCTAACAGGATCGCTAAATAGTGACGTTTTTTAGCGATCCCGTTAGCGATATTGTTTAGTGTGGCATACCCTTAAGGGCCGAGAGCTACATCCAGACCTTTCCTTCCTCTCTCCACCTCATCCCTGGGGTAGTGACATCCTGCTTCCACCCACTCCTCAAAATAGACATCCAGAGCCCTTCCGTTACTGATATAATGGCCACCAAAGCTTCCCCATCACACCAAGACCTTGTGGCGCCCTCCCTTATAGGCAGCAAACTTGCATCCATGGGTTACCCCCTTTCCAATTTGGTATCTTTGCATCAATCACTCCCATGACACTGTCACATCCAGCTTCAAGCATCTCCTCCGACTGTATCATTCGATCTCCAGATTACTGTATGTAATTTATCTCTAAGCACACCAAGGCGAGTATATGCATCCAGATCTGCTCTTGTGTGTGGGTCTACTCCCAAAACTCACTATCTGGGGTTCCACTTTTCATAGCTGTTTGATAGAGCACATGTTGGGGACCTCTTCCGTACACATGTAGTTTCAGCCAGCAGCGGCCCAAAAAAATCTCAACAGATCACACGTTTGGCAGACGATGGTGTGCTACCTGTCTTCATCAACAGTCATTGTGTATCATTTTAAACCTTATGTCTATGGGCAGGTTAAATGGATACTCCTATCTTGGAGATTTACAGCCTGTCCATGAGTTATGTCATAAATGTCTTGTAACTACGTGGAGTTGAGAAGGGATTTTCCCCTAATATGGAACATTTAGCATCTGCTTCATGGGGTTTTTTATTTCTCTCTGGATCAACGTTAGATTATAGGTTGAATTCCATGGATTTATATCTAATTTCAACCTTAAAAGATATGAAACGCGGGTCCCTGCAGAACAGGGCCCAGTCTTTGACCACTGATGGCATATTAGCTGCCCTCTCCATTCACTTAAATGGGAGTTGTGAAAATTGCTGAGCAATTCGGAGCCCTTCCAGAAGTGAGTGGAAACACCTAACGTTTTGGCATCATAATCTTCGAACATGTTATAAACATGCAAACCGTGACATATGGTAATGTTTTGCAGTTGATTATTGTGTTATGTGATATGTGTATGTAAATTAACTGTTTGTTTTGCATAATTGTAAGAACATTGATGAGAACCTGATACCAATGGCAGACCTCTGGGATTTTGAAAGAGGCCAAATTGTTAGTGCTGGTATTACAGGCGCTAGTGTAACCGAAAGTTCCCGAATGCTTGGTGTGTCAAGAGGTACTGTCTCCAAAGTAATGACTGCGTTTGAAAGAGAAGGAAAAACGTCCGCAGCAAAGCACAGTGCCGGCCGAAAGTCGAAGTTGACTGAGGGAGACTGTCGGACTCTAAAGCGAATTGTGAGAGAGGATCGCAAGACCACGGCTCCGAAAATCACTGCTGAGCTCAATGAACACCTACTGAACCCAGTTTCCACGAAAACTGTTAGTCGGGAGCTGAACAAATCTGGATTCCACAGAAGAGCTGCAATTTGAAAACCGCTGTTCTCAATGACAAATGTTTCCAAGCGTTTAGAGTGGTGAAGAAACCTCCAGAATTGGTCCCTTGAGCGGTGGAAATATGTGATATTCTCAGACGAATCATCGTTTACCCTATTTCCGCCTCCGGCCGCGTGTACGTTTGGAGACAGCCGAAAGAAGCATTCCATCCAGACTGCCTTCTCCCAACCGTAAAACATGGCGGAGGTTCTGTGATGACCTGGGGTGCTATTTCGTGGTGATCCGCCGTGCCAGTGATATCCCTTCATGGAAGAATTAACAGCCACGATTATTTAGGCATTTTGGGTGACCAAGTGCATCCTATGGTTCAAGCACTGTTCCCGGAGGGAACGCCATCTTTCAAGATGATAATGCACCAATTCATACAGCTAGAATCGTTAAAGCATGGCACGAGGAACATACTAATGAAGTTGAGCATCTCATCTGGCCCCCACAATCCCCAGACCTCAACATTATTGAGCATTTATGGTCGATTTTAGAGATTCAAGTTAGATGTCTATTTCCGCCGCCATCGTCTCTCAAAGAACTGGAGGGTGTTTTAACTGAAGAATGGGCTAAAATTCCTTTGGAAACAATTCACACCTTGTATGAATCCATACCTCGGAGAATTGAGGCTGTAATCACCGCAAAAGGTGGACCTGCACCATATTAAACTAACTTTTGTTGATGTTTCCAGGTGTTTCCATTATTTTGTCCAACCCCTGTATATTACTATGCTTTATGAATTTCTCCTTTTTTGATAAATGTTTAGGTGTATAAATCTGTTTAAAAGGAAGCTTAATATATCCTGTTGGGTATACATTTTATTTTTACTGGTCTCTGATGGATAGAATATTGTAGTCTAGTATGCTATTCTATACTTTTTGCAGACAGAAGTGAGAAGATCACTATTTAGGTCTGAGTAATGAAGCTGTATGGACACCTTTAGACCTCATTCAGACTTTCATGAGTCATGTAGATGTTCCATCTGTGTTTTTCATGTATAGATCATGTCCCCATTATAGTCTATTGGGCTGTTAACATGTCCGGATTTTTTTGCGGACCTACTGGTCATGGACAAAAATTACCTATACAATCTACATGCTGGTGAAAATCTCGGAACGCACATGGATGGAATCTGTGTAATAGGAGAGACTTTGCAATTTTATTTCTATTTCACCATCAGTGTTTATAACACTGATGGTAAAAACTGGCCAAAACTGTGATGAAAATTGGATCCAAAACTGTAAAAAAAAAATGGTCTGTGTTTTTATGTAAAAAAAAAAAATTCCTCATGTCTGAATGAGGGCTTAAGGGTGTTCATTATGAGCTTTACCGATGTAAACGAAAAAGTGACCAGGCTCTTACAATTATATTTGTTACTGTTAAAGGTTGAGTTCAGGTCACCTCATATCAGAGAACAGATTAGTATTTCTAGAAATCCAGATTCCAAAGGTCGTGGTAATAGGAAGGGAAGCTGTGGACATACATGGTACTGGAATTTGGACAGGAGCAAGAGTCAGTAAGTACCTATAGGGTCTTTATATAGACACTCCTCAACATTTACAAATGTAACACCAAGAAGGAAAAGTCGTGAAATTATGGAAATCACAGGATAGATATCCATAGCATGTCTATGTAAATGGAAGCAAATTTTTCAAAACATCTTTATTTATTTATTCAGTTATGAGTATGAGAGCCACAGGTAAAAATTCTTGCACTTACACACCTTGTGATATCAGTGAGGTTATTAATGGATATACTGTATGAGGAATGTTTTGCCACACTAAATGCACTTGGGCACGCAAATCATCAGGATCCACTGCTGGCAGCGCTCCCTTTGGAATTGCTGACTAATGACGTCCCAGATGTGTTCAATGGGAGACAAGTCTGGTGACACTGTAAGCCTCGGTAGCAACTGTAGGTTACGCACACTACTCATAGTAGCTAGAGCAACATGTGGCTTTGTGCTGTCATTTTTTTAAAAATGGCTCCTGGGACACTTTGGAGATGGGCCTTCACGAGGAAACGTTACAAATTAGGTACTAGATCTCTTTTATAGAGAGAGATAGATAGATATAATATATATATATATATATATATATATATATACAGAGAGAGAGAGATAGAGTTTTAGCGGTTTTAGACAAATTGGGGCCCTGGTTTAATGTGGTTCCCCAAATGCTAACATATTGCACCATCACACAGAAACAGTTCGGCTGCATTTACATGCGCTAAATTCAGGCCGCTAAACAAGCGTGATAGACAATATAGAAGTTGTTTTCTTGTTCTCGGGCCTCTTTACACCGTCTGAAGAACAATGATGGGACAGAACAATCACTAGTAGATCAATCTGTCCCCATACAGTATCATGTTATCAGCAGCATATTTGCAGTTCTCACCAGGCGATGTGCTGCTGGGAACAATGATTTTTGTTCCAGCATAAACAATCCAATCACTCGATGAATAGGCAGCATTTTGGTTGTTTAGTATAATAAACTCCCCATAGTCCTCCATATAGTATAATGTGCACCACAGTGCTCCATATTGTATAAAGCACACCTCATAGTCGTCCATGTAGTACAAAGCTTTCCCCATTTCATAACTCACCCTATAGTTTTTCATATAGTATAATGCATTCCCCGTAGTCTGCGATACAGTATAATAGACTCCCCATAGTCGTCCATATAGTATAATGTGCCCCATAGTCCTCCATATAGTATAATACACTCCCCAGAGTCCTTCATATAGTATAATACACTCCCCATAGTCCTACATATTGTATAATACACTCCCCATAATCCTCCATATAGTATAATACACTCCCCATAGTCCTCCATATAGTATAATACACTCCCCAGAGTCCTTCATATAGTATAATACACTCCCCATAGTCCTACATATTGTATAATACACTCCCCATAGTCCTCCATATAGTACAATACACTCCCCATAGTCCTCCATATAGTATAATACACTCCCCATAGTCCTCCATATAGTATAATACACTCCCCATAGTCCTCCATATAGTATAATACACTCCCCATAGTCCTCTATATAGTATAATACACTCCCCATAGTCATCCATATAGTATAATACACTCCCCATAGTCCTCCATATAGTATAATACACTTCCCATAGTCCTCCATATAGTATAATACACTCCCAAAGACCTCCATATGGTATAATACACTCCCCATAGTCCTCCATATAGTATAATACACTCCCCATAGTTCTCCATATGGTATAATACACTCCCCATAGTCCTCCATATGGTATAATACACTCCATATAGTCCTCCATATGGTATAATACACTCCCTATAGTCCTCCATATTGTATAATACACTCCCCATAGTCCTCCATATGGTGTAATACACTCCCCATTGTCCTCCATATGGTGTAATACACTTCCCATAGTCCTCCATATAGTGTAATACACTCCCCATAGTCCTACATATGGTATAATACACTCCCCATAGTCCTCCATATGGTATAATACACTCCCCATAGTCCTCCATATGGTATAATACACTCCCATAGTACTCCATATGGTATAATACACTCCCCATTGTCCTCCATATAGTGTAATACACTTCCCATAGTCCGATAGTATAATGCGGCCCCCTTATAGTATAATGCACTCCATAATCCTCTATAGAGTATAATGCAGCCACGCCATAGTCTATCATGTAGCCCCACCGTCCTTCAGTATTATGGCCACCACATACTGATATAAGAAAAACAAAACAATAGTCACCTCTCCTTCTCGTTCTACCGCTGCTCTGGTCTCTGCAGAGTGTCTCAGCAGCTCCACTGCCCGACATAGCACTGTGCTAGATGAGGTAACGTCATTGTGCACCCGCTCCAGCAGAGGGGAAAGATGGAGAAGGGGGAGTTGTCTGATGCTTTCTCCTCCATCATTGCTTGGGGTGGCCCCCCTGGCTCACAGTCCTCATAGCGGCCTCGTGGTGTGCCGCTATCAGCGGCACGCCACTGGCTGGGGTCCCTGAGGAGCCGGGGGCCTTTGACAGATGCCTAGTTTGCCTGTCCCTAACTCCGACTCTGATCACAGTGCAGAAAAGTGTGATCTGGCATTTAGTTTGAGATCAGTCAATATCTCTTGTACTGTTTAATCCACTTAATGTGACAGAATTTATCTCAAAAAGTTATCAAGATGGTGTGTTTTTTGTGTAGTTGAATTTGTTATCATTTGTATGTATGGGTGTGTATATATAAACTACTCACAAAAAGTTAGGGATATTTGGCTTTTGGGTGAAATTTATGGAAAACGTAAAAGAGATAGACATAATATATATATAGAGATAGAGTTTTAGCGGTTTTAGACAAATTGGGGCCCTGGTTTAATGTGGTTCCCCAAATGCTAACATATTGCACCATCACACAGAAACAATTCGGCTGCATTTACATGCGCTAAATTCAGGCCGCTAAACAAGCGTGATAGACAATATAGAAGTTGTTTTCTTGTTCTCGGGCCTCTTTACACCGTCTGAAGAACAATGATGGGACAGAACAATCACTAGTAGATCAATCTGTCCCCATACAGTATCATGTTATCAGCAGCATATTTGCAGTTCTCACCAGGCGATGTGCTGCTGGGAACAATGATTTTTGTTCCGGCATAAACAATCCAATCACTCGGTGAATAGGCAGCATTTTGGTTGTTTAGTATAATAAACCCCCATAGTCCTCCATATAGTATAATGTGCACCACAGTGCTCCATATTGTATAAAGCACACCTCATAGTCGTCCATGTAGTACAAAGCTCTCCCCATTTCATAACTCACCCTATAGTTTTTCATATAGTATAATGCATTCCCCATAGTCTGCGATACAGTATAATAGACTCCCCATAGTCCTCCATATAGTATAATGTGCCCCATAGTCCTCTATATAGTATAATACACTCCCCAGAGTCCTTCATATAGTATAATACACTCCCCATAGTCCTACATATTGTATAATACACTCCCCGTAATCCTCCATATAGTACAATACACTCCCCATAGTCCTCTATATAGTATAATACACTCCCATAGTCCTCCATATAGTATAATACACTCCCCATAGTCCTCCATATAGTATAATACACTCCCCATAGTCATCCATATAGTATAATACACTCCCCATAGTCCTCCATATGGTATAATACACTCCCCATAGTCCTCCATATGGTATAATACACTCCCCATAGTCCTCCATATAGTATAATGTGCCCCATAGTCCTCCATATAGTATAATACACTCCCCAGAGTCCTTCATATAGTATAATACACTCCCCATAGTCCTCCATATAGTACAATACACTCCCCATAGTCCTCTATATAGTATAATACACTCCCCATAGTCCTCCATATAGTATAATACACTCCCCATAGTCCTCTATATAGTATAATACACTCCCCATAGTCCTCCATATAGTATAATACACTCCCCAAAGACCTCCATATAGTATAATACACTCCCCAAAGACCTCCATATAGTATAATACACTCCCCATAGTCCTCCATATAGTATAATACACTCCCCATAGTCCTCCATATGGTATAATACACTCCCCATAGTCCTCCATATGGTATAATACACTCCATATAGTCCTCCATATGATATAATACACTCCCCATAGTCCTCCATATGGTATAATACACTTCCCATAGTCCTCCATATGGTATAATACACTCCCCATAGTCCTCCATATGGTTAATACACTTCCCATAGTCTTCCATATAGTGTAATACACTCCCCATAGTCCTCCATATGGTATAATACACTCCCCATAGTCCTCCATATGGAATAATACACTCCCCATAGTCCTCCATATGGTATAATACACTCCCCATTGTCCTCCATATAGTGTAATACACTTCCATAGTCCGATAGTATAATGCAGCCCCCATATAGTATAATGCACTCCATAATCCTCTATAGAGTATAATGCAGCCATGCCATAGTATATCATGTAGCCCCACCGTCCTTCAGTATTATGGCCACCACATACTGATATAAGAAAAGCAAAACAATAGTCACCTCTCCTTCTCGTTCTACCGCTGCTCTGGTCTCTGCAGAGTGTCTCAGCAGCTCCACTGCCCGGCATAGCACTGTGCTAGATGAGGTAACGTCATCGTGCACCCGCTCCGGCAGAGGGGAAAAATGGAGAAGGAGGAGTTGTCTGATGCTTTCTCCTCCATCATTGCTTGGGGCGGCCCCCCTGGCTCACAGTCCTCATAGCGGCCTCGTGGTGTGCAGCTATCAGCGGCACGCCACTGGCTGGCCTTGAGGAGCCGGGGGCCCTTGGCAGATGCCTAGTTTGCCTGTCCCCAACTCCGACTCTGATCACAGTGCAGAAAAGTGTGATCTGGCATTTAGTTTGAGATCAGTCAATGGCTCTTGTACTGTTTAATCCACTTTATGTGACAGAATTTTTCTCAGAAAGTTATCAAGATGGTGTGTTTTTTGTGTAGTTGAATTTGTTATCATTTGTATGTATGTATCATAGAATCATAGAATGGTAGAGTTGGAAGGGACCTCCTGGGTCATCTGGTCCAACCCCCTGCTCAAAGCAGGATTCTCTAAATCATCCCAGACAGATGTCTATCCAGCCTCTGTTTGAAGACTTCCATTGAAGGAGAACTCACCACCTCTTGTGGCAGCCTGTTCCACTCATTGATCACCCTAACTGTCAAAAAGTTTTTTCTAATATCTAATCTGTGTCTCCTCCCATTCAGTTTCATCCCATTGCTTCTAGTCTTTCCTTGCGCAAATGAGAATAAAGATGATCCTTCTACAATGTGACAGCCCTTGAGATATTTGTAGACAGCTATTAAGTCTCCTCTCAGTCTTCTTTTTTGCAAGCTAAACATTCCCAAATCCTGCAACCGTTCCTCATAGGACATGGTTTGCAGACCGGTCACCATTCTGGTGGCTCTTCTCTGAACTTGCTCCAGTTTGTTGATGTCTTTTTTAAAATGTGGTGCCCAAAACTGGACACAGTATTCCAGATGAGGTCTGACCAAAGAGGAGTAGAGGGCAATTATGACCTCACGTGATCTAGACTGTATGCTTCTGTTGATACATCCTAGAATTGCATTTGCCTTTTTTGCTGCTGCATCACACTGTTGACTCATGTTAAGTCTGTGATCAATTAGTATACCCAAGTCTTTTTCACATGTGCTGTTACTTAGCCCTATTCCTCCCATTTTGTATATGCTTTTTTCATTTTTATTGCCCAGATGTAGTACTTTGCATTTTTCCCTGTTAAAATCCATTCTGTTAGTTGCTGCCCACTGCTCCAGTTGATGTATATCTTTTTGAATCCTCTCCCTCTCTTCTCTAGTATTAGCTACCCCTCCTAGCTTTGTGTCATCAGCAAATTTGATCAGTTTACCCTCAATTCCTTCATCTAAATCATTGATAAAGATGTTGAACAATACAGGGCCCAAAACAGAGCCTTGTGGTACCCCACTTGAGACATTCTTCCAACTGGATGTGCAGCCATTTACAACCACTCTTTGGGTCCGATCACTAAGCCAGTTATGAATCCACCTAACAGTTGCCTTGTCCATTCCATACTTAGTCATTTTTTCAATAAGGATTGTGTGAGATACTTGTCAAATGCTTTGCTGAAGTCAAGATATACTATATCTACAGCATTTCCCTGATCCACCCAGTCAGTGATTCTGTCATAGAAGGAAATTAAGTTAGTCTGACATGACTTATTAGTTACAAACCCATGCTGACTCTGTTTAATCACTTCATTCTTATCCAGGTACTTGCATACATGTTCTTTAATAATTTGTTCAAAGATCTTTCCTGGTATAGAAGTCAGACTCACCGGCCTGTAGTTCCCTGGGTCCACCTTCTTCCCCTTTTTGAAGATAGGAACAACATTTTCTCTTCTCCAGTCTTCTGGGACTTCTCCTGTTCTCCAAGAATTTTCAAAGATTATGGACAGTGGTTCAAGAATTTCTTCTGCTATCTCCTTCAGTACCCTGGGGTGTAATTCATCTGGACCTGGAGACTTGAATTCATTTAGGTTAGCTAAGTGTTTCCTCACTGTCTTTCTGTTTATAGATATCCTGGATTCTTCTATTCCTTTAATAGGACAGTGAAGATCAGTTGATGTTACATTTCCTTTCTGAGAGAAAACAGATGCAAAATAGGAATTTAAAAGTTCAGCCTTCTCAACATCCTGACTTACCATTTCATCATTTTCATCCTGTAAAAATCCTATAGCATCTTTGACTTTTCTTTTACTTTTGACGTATCCCCAAAATCATTTTTTGTTGCTTTTGACGTCACTTGCAAGCCTTAATTCATTGTCAGCTTTAGATAATCTGATTTGTGCCCTGCAGGTTCTGCAGACGGCATTATATTCTTCTTTAGATATGCCTCCCTCTTTCCATTTGATAAACATTTCTTTCTTCCTTTTTAGCATGTGTTTAAGTTCTATGTTCATCCATCCTGGTTTCCTTAAATGCTTCCCATTCTTCCCTCTTTTCGGAATTGTTAACGATTGTGCTTTGAGAATCTCATTTTTCAAGATTTTCCATCCTTCCTGGACATTTTTGTCCTTAAGGATATCCAGCCATTGGATCCCTCCAATTCTCTTTCTGAGTTCCTTAAAATCTGCCTTTCTGAAATCTAACCTTGACGTCTGAGTCTTCACAGGTCTTCCTCCTCTTGTTATCCAAAATTCTAAAATAGCATGGTCACTACCTCCTAGGGTCCCAGCCACTCTTACCTCCTCCACCATTTTCTCCCTGTTTATGAGGATTAGATCCAAGGTAGCAGATCCCCTTGTTTTCTCCATTACCTTTTGGAAGATAAAGTTGTCAGCAAGAGAGGATAAGAATTTCCTGGACCTGTTAGTTTTGCCTGAGAGAGATTCCCAACAAATGTCTGGATAGTTGAAATCTCCCATGACCACTATGTCATATTTTTTGGAGAACTTGGCCATTTGATGCATAAAGAGTTCATCCATATCTTCAGCTTGCACAGGCGGCCTGTAGTAAATGCCTACAATGGTGTCCTTTCCATTGTTCTGTCCTTGTATTCTTACCCAAACAGTTTCCACAGAACTCCCAGTCTCTGAAGCTTCAATCTCTGTGCAGATATACGCTTTTCTAACATACAATGCAACACCTCCTCCTCGTTTATCAAGTCTGTTTCTTGCAAATAAGTTGTAACCTTCTAGCCTTGTATTCCAATCATGTGTATCGTCCCACCAAGTCTCAGTGATTCCAATGACATCATATTTCTTCTCCTGCGTTAGTAGCTCCAGTTCTCCTTGTTTGTTACCCATGCTTTGTGCATTCGTATAGAAACACTTTAGTTTGTGATTGGTTTCTCTTTCTTCAATATTTTTATTATGTAGATTTTTTTGTCTTTGTTCTTCCCCTTCACTTCTAATAGCAGAGTTCTCAATAGCATTTGTCAGGTGTATGGCTTTTGCTGGCGTTTTGCTTCCCTTCCCACATTGTTCTAGTTTAAAGCTCTCCTGATGAGTGTAGCAAGTGGGTGTGTATATATAAACTACTCACAAAAAGTTAGGGATATTTGGCTTTTGGGTGAAATTTATGGAAAACGGAAAAATTCTTGCTACAGTGATATTTTATCGTGAAATTAAGGCTTTTAAGTTGACGCATGCAGTGGTGATTTCCTCATCTCAAACTATTTAATGAAACAAAAGCCAACAATGGTGTGTATACCCCAATGAAAAATGTCTCAGTAACTTGTCATGTGGCCTTGAGCATCAATTACAGCGTGACAACGATGTCTCATGATGTTTACGAGTCCAGTTATTGTCTGCTGAGGCATGGTCATCTACTCTTCTTGAAGGGCGGCTCTCAGGTCATTGAGGATCTGGGGTACAGAGTTACGAGCCTCTACACATCGACTCAGCTGATCCCGTGGGTTTTCTATGAGATGCAGGTCTGAAGAAAGTGCAGGCCACTCTATTTTAAGTAGCGCAGTCTCCAGCAGCCGTTCCTTAATGATGTGACCTCGATGAACTGGAGCATTGTCGTCCATGAAGATGAAATTAGACCTGTGTTCATGAAGAGGCACAATGACTTGATAATGATGTTATTCTAGTAGTAGGGGCTTGACACTGTACCATTCACAAAGTCTAGGGTAGTTCTGTATTGAATAGACACACCTGCCCACACTGTAACCCCACCAAAGGCTTGTCTGGTGACACAGTGGCTGATGCATAGCGCTCTCTTTGACGTCTCCAACATCGTTGGCGGCCATCGTTTCTGCTCAGCGTGAATAGACTAACATCAGTGAACAACACTGAAGCTCACTGGTCCCTCGTCCAGCGTAGATGCTCCCTGGTCCATGCAAGACTATGACGATTGTGCCTGCTGGTGTGGTCAGGTCAGTTGGCCTTGCAGATCATCTAGCACGCAGACAGCGCTGATGTAAACGATTTTGAATGGTCTGATGTGACACTTGGGTGCCGCTCCACTTCTTTAAATGTGCCTGGAGTTGTGTGGCATTCATCATCCAGTTCCATTGTTCAAAATGAAGCAGTCATCAGTGTGGGATGTGACAAAAGGACGTCCACTTCTCAGCCTTTCTGTGACTCTTCCAATCTCTCTGTATCTCTGTTGCAACTTGTTGATGACACTCTGTGACATGTTAAGCTCAGTGGCCACTTCCATCTGAGAACAGGATGCTTGAAGACTCGCAGTGATGAGGTACTGTTGATCAATTGTTGGTTGTCATCTTGGTCTCATGGTAGCACAAGACTCAAACATTCTAATAGCTAAAATAAATACGCAATACACAGAAATCTGGATTAAGAATAGGTCGTGATGTATTTTATTAAGAGTTACCATAAATAATTTAATAAATATTAATATAAAATATTACACAACTATAAATCATCATAAAAATCCACTAACAAAAATCTCCAACGACCAACTCCACCCAGCAAAAGCTGGGCGATTATCCCTTTAATAAAACATCATGACAGTCAAATGAAGAACGACAGAAAATCGGGGCGGGTGGGAGCGTGTCTTCTATCTTGATCCGACGATGACTGACAACTGCTCAAAGGAGTCTTCTTTAAATAGTAACTGAGTATTCCTGCGTTTTTACTAGCTGCCAATCAGATCCTTCAAAAAAAACTCCCAACGGCCAGAACCAGTCCAAATCTGCTCATGCACAGCTTACCCGTCTGAGCTTTTCACCTGTTGATTATGACTAGAAACCCCGTTAACAACAAGACGTCTCCTCATAAAAAACATTAATATAAAACCAAAGTATTTTTTTTTTTAAGTCTGTGTGACCATGTGCCCCCCAGCCTAACACTGGGGGAGGGCCCTCATGATGTCAAAATAGCCTAATGAGGACGACATACCAATTTTAATTTAACACCAAAATTTGTTGTTCAATTTATGGATCAAACCAATTGTGAATTTTGCAATGAAGCTCCTTGAGACATTGAACAGTTGGACATGTGCATTCAAAGTTCACCTGAAAAGGTTAGAGGGCATTTAGGAGCTTCCTGAAATTTCACCCGAAAGCCAAATGTCCCTAACTTTTTGGGAGTAGTGTGTACATATAATATATATATATATATATTATATATATTATATATATAATTTTTTACTTGAAGTCTTTTGATTCTATGGCATGAAGGTTTGAACCCTTTGTTACAGTAAGAACGGTGAAGAAGCTGCTTACTGAGGAGTCATGAGCGGCTCTTTACACAACTGTACCGATTTCAGTGTCAGTTTAAGGTGTGTTTGAAAGACACTCCTTGTATTCAGCTCTTATCGTCGGCCCTGCTTGTTAGCCTGATTAGTCATACTCACATGCACACCGATCACTTCAGGACACAAACGTGCTCATCGCCCATACTTGCTTTATGCACCAGGCAGGTCAATAAGTGGACAGAACTGTTGAGCACTTCTGATATTCCAAGGTTGGAATTGATGGCTGCGTGGTCTTTACCAGGCCCAGACCTGTATGTATTGAATTTGCTATGTCTGGTATTGCAGTTCAGTCGCAGAGGTGGTACTTGTTCTAATAAGAGGTACGACCACGACACGACAACTACGGTAATAAACGGTACGACCATGACACGTCAACTACTGAGCTGGGCCTGATAAACAATGGCGAGGGAGTGTCACTGTACAAACAACTGAAGCCCCACTATTCAGCCAATTGCTGGTGTTTCAGGATGTGGACCACCATCAATCTGATGATGTCCTTTTTTAAAGAGAGGCCATCAATATAAAAGTCCCAAAACGACTTGCAATAGATGACACAAGTTGTGACAGTTTGTGTGAGTATCTGTATTTGCTATTAAATAATTTCAGATCATATTTCTCTATAAGACTATGTGCACACTAAGGCCCTGATTAATCAAAGCTGGCAGTTTTCCCCTCTGGTTCCTGATGAGGGAGATGTGATAGAGTCACACACGCTCCTGATTTATAAAGTGGTGCAAGTGGAAAAACACACTCAAGAGTAAAGTGGTTTTACAATAGAGTAGGAAGCTAACTTTTTACCTGCTCAAAAAAAATACTCAAGAAAAAACTGTGCACATAACGCTAACTGTTAAAGCTAAAACCCAACATGAAAAATAGCCTCACCAGATCTTGAAAGATGAACAGTGCACTAGCAGGATCAGGGCCGGCGACAGGTTTTTATGGGCCCCTGGCGAAAGAGTCTCAGTGGGCCCCCTTAACACAGACCACGATTCATGATGCACAGATACTGCAGAGAAATATGGGTATAACACAACGCCAAACACTTCTCTTCTTCCATTACATGACTGATATCAATTGTAAATTGTGCAATAGCTCAAAAACCGCCAAATCCTCACAGCGCACAGTACAGACTGGACAGTACAGTCCTCCATACAATATTATGGGCACCACATAGTCTCCCCCTCATCACCCATATAATACCCCATGCAGGATGTCACCCCGCCATCCCCCATATAATGCTCCATACAGAATACTGGACCCAATATAATGCTCCATACAGAATACTGGACCACATATAATGCTCCATACAAAATATGGAGCTCTCCTCTACACTGTGCTGCATTCTGCACTGTTACAGCTCAGGAAAGGGCGCTGTGGAAAGACTCCCCATTATCATCATCATTGCCTGCCCATCATCATCATCGCCTGCCCATCATCATTGCCTGCCCATCATCATCATCATTGCCTCCCTATCATCATCATTGCCTCCCATTAATATCATCATCATTGCCTTCCCATTATCATTGCCTCCCCATCATCATCATTATCATTGCCTCCCCATTAATATCATCATCATCGCCTTCCCATTATCATTGCCTCCCCATCATCATCATTATCATTGCCTCCCCATTGATATCATCATCATCGCCTTCCCATTATCATTGCCTCCCCATCATCATCATTATCATCGCCTCCTCACCACCATCACTGCCTGCCTCCCTCCACCACCATCACACATACAGCACCGCAGGCAGCACTCTCTCACATACACACAGGCAGGCACACGCACACACACACACACACACACATATATATATATATATATATATATATATATATACACACACACACACGCAGGCACACACACACATCGATCTCACCTGTCCAGCATCCGTGCACTCTCTGCCACAGCCGGCTGCTGAATGATGACGTCATTCAGCGGCGCTGCTGTGAGAGAGGAAGCGCAGGCGCCCCCTGGAGCTCGGAGCTGCGGCAGCGGAGGCACGGGGAGAGGTGAGTATTGCGCCGGCTCCTGCCGGGGCCCTGAGCAAGCGGGGGGGTGGGGCCCAGTGGGGGCGCTGACACCGCTAACGGGCGCCGGGGTGCCCGACGGCGAGTGGGCCCCCCCGCCTGCTCAGGGCCCCGGCACTTGCCCGGGTGTGCCAGGTGCTGACGCCGCCCCTGAGCAGGATGCAGCCGGCTCCCATAGATAAAGGCTGGAGCCGCACAGGTGCCTACCACTGATGAGGACAGCCACCCTATCACAAAAATAGTGATGATAAAGGTGTTAGCTGCCTAGTGGAAAAACACACTAATAAGGCTTGCTTAGGAGGACAGAAAAGTGCAATGCATAGTGTCTGGATAACAACTTATTTATAACGCCTATAATAGAAGGCGGACTGTTCAGCACTATATGTACACAACACAGAAAACCAGACCATCAAAAAGGAGCCTACCTTCACCCTGCAGAAAATGATAAACAGTGCAAAAAAATGCATATGATAAATGCATCAAATGGAGGTATTGGTTACTATATTGGCCAAAGCAGATAAGCTCGCAAACCAACGGCAAGGTTCCCCATTATATTGCGAGTAACTAACTTACATCAATTCAAAGCTCACAGACAAGGATAGAAAGGACTTAAAAATCCTAAATTTTTTTTTAGCAAAAACACAACATGAAAAATAGCCTCACCAGATCTTGAAAGATGAACAGTGCACTAGCAGGATGCAGCCGGCTCCCATAGATAAAGGCTGGAGTAGCACAGGTTCCCACCAATGTCCCTAACTTTTTGGGAGTAGTGTGTACATATAATATATATAGATATATATAGATATATATATCTATATATATCTATCTATCTATATATATATATATATATATATATATATATTTATATTCTTGAAGTCTTTTGATTCTATGGCATTTTTTTTTTTATTTCACCTCTGGAGTGGCACCTTAAAATCCAAGACCTCTACTGATTGTCTGATACTCACCTTCTGGCGTTTTCATCTGTTTTCACTGCCTCTCTGCTCATCTCCTGCAGTTTGTGACCTGTCCGCTGTTCCAGTGTTTCATGGAGTGGCGCTGAGGTCACTAATCAGTGTAAATCTATAAGAGCCTCGTTCTTGCCTCTTTCTGTCTTTCTTAGACTTACATTGAGTGCTTGTGATGTAGCTTCTAACTTTTGGCCAGTCAGAAGCTGCGCTCACGAGTTTGAGTCGCGGGACTGGAGCAGTGCCAAAAAAACGGTGAATATGCCATTGGATGAGTATATGAGCGGGGCAGGGGACTTTACACTTAAAGCACCACTCCAGTGGTGAAAAAAAACCCAGTGAAGTGGTGCTTTAATAATTTATTAATAAGTAATTTATTATTATAAAGTTAATTACGGCTTGGAATAAATGTCTGCACAGTCACTTTATGTGACTGCAGACTGACAAATAATGACAGGGAGCGTCTGATGCATGAGCCCCCAATATCACTGATATTATCAGGCGGTCATGGACCCCATGTTTGCTATGTGCAAGGGCCGACTAGAAAGGTTTTTTTTTCTCTCAATAGAAGAGAACTGATAGTCGTCACATGACCGCTTTCTCCACTCTGTGATACCTGGGCCATTGTTAATGTACATGGGGGGACTCGGGGGACATTATTAAATGATAAGTGGGCACTTAAGTATTATTGTTATAGGGGCACTCAGAGTATTGTGACCATCAAAATTGCATATGGGGTATTATTACTTTTTAGGGACAAAATTTGGAGGTCAGAAGCACAGGGCATTCATATTTTTAGGGAGGAATTTTACGATATAGAGAGCACAAAGGTGGCATTATTACTATGTAAGGGCACAGTGGTGGCAGTATTATGTGGGACGGTAAGAGGAGCACGGTTATTGCACCGCACAGTAGGTGCAGTAATAGGGACACATACGTCAGCAGCGGCTCAGTATTGGGGTATCGGGTGCTGTAGGACACATACAGCAACAGTGGCTCAGTATTGAGGTATCAGTGGAATGAGTAGTTTGCACAGGTTGGACATAGATATGGACGGTGCAGGAAATGTGAGAAGTCATATGTGTCGTTGTTGTAATCTCTGCAGACGAGTCCTGGCTGGAGAAGTTGTCATGTTGGTCTGGGCCAGATGGAAAAGACGGGGAAAGTGAACGACTCCATAAGAAGGAACATCAGCGGTAAGTCACCATCTATAACTGTGCAGTGATCTCTTATATGGTCTGGAGGCTGGTATCTACCACTATATGGTCTCCATATAGTAATATCAGTGTTCATTTTTGTATATAGATTTATTTACAATCACAGTGCTATTATCTGGTGATGTTCCCCTATACTCACTATTAGGTGCACCATGTAGCTGTAGTGAGGATTACCTGGTTAGGGGCCCACTCAGATGTTTGCCGCCCCCCCCTTCCCCAGCTGAAACCCTAGCTAAACTCTGCCTTAAAGGGAACCTGCCACCAGGAATATCGCTGTTAACCCGCAGATATGGGGTTAATCTGCAGATTAACTGGGTTATAATGATGTCCGGCGTCTGCACACAACCGAATGCAGCGGGGAGAAAATGTTCTTTATTCTCCCCTCCAACATTCAGTATTCAGTCATGGGGGGGCGGCGCTGACACTGCCTCTACATTGCAGCCGAAATCAGGGCTGGGGGCGCAGTTACTGATTCCGCTCTGTATACGGTGACTGAACCAGCGGCGCACCCGCCCCTATGACTGAATACCGAATGCTGGCAGGGAGAATAAAGATTCTCCCTGCTGCATTTGGCTGCGTGCAGGCGCCGGACAGCATCATAACGCTGTTAACCTGCAGGTTAACAGCGTTATTCCTGGTGACTGATTCTCTTCAAGGAATGCTCTAGATGAGCACTTTGAACCCCCAAGTGCTTTACAGAAGTTTTGTAACCTAGAGCTGTGAAAATAAAAAATCACAATTTACCCATAAAAATGTGCTTTTAGCACCAAGTTTTTTATTTTCACAAGGGTAACAGGAGAAAATAGACCCCAAAATTTGTTATGCAATTTCTCCTGAGTACGCCGATATCCTATATGTGGAGGAAAACTACTGTTTGGGAAAACGCCAAGGCTTGGAAAGGAAGACGTGATATGTTGGAATGCAGACTTTGATGGAATGGACTGCAGGCGTTATGTCGTGTTTGGAGAGCCCCTGATGTGCCTAAACAGTAGAAACCCCCACACAAGTTACCCTATTTTGGAAACTACACCCCTCAAGCATTTTATCCAGGGGTATAGTGAGCATTTTGAACCCACAGGTACTACACAGAATTTGATAACATTATGTCGTCATATTGAAAATGTTCATTTTTTTTTCCCCAGAAATGTTTTTTAGCCCCAAATTTGTTATTTTCATAATGGATAATAGGAGAAAACAGACCCCATAATTTGTTGCGCAATTTGTTCCGAATGCGACGATACCCAATACATGGTTAAAAACTTCTGCTTGGGTTACATGGCAGGGCTTGGAAAGGAAAGAGCGTTATTTGCCTGGGATAGATTTTGAACTGCATGTTGCATTTGAAGAGCCCCTGACATGTGAAAACAGCAGAAATCCCCCCACAAGTGTCCCGATTTTGGAAAGTAGACCCCTCAAGGAATTAATTTAGGGGTGTAGTGAGTATTTTAAACCCATAGGTACCTCACAGAAGTTTAGAACACTGAGACTTGGAAACATGACAGGTTAGTTGCAAAAATGTTTTTTTTTGTATTTGCTCCAAATTTGTCTGGAACCCTACATTTAAAAGGGGAAAATAGACCCTACGATTTAGGCTATGTGCACACGTTCAGCAATTTTCACGGTTTTTTAACATTTTTGCGGCGGTTTTCCGCAGCTAAAACGCTTAAAAAACGCATGCATTAACCATCCTATGAATAGAATGCATTCCGCAATTTTTGTGCACATGCTGCGTTTTTTTCCGCGAAAAACACGCATTGCGGAAAAAACGCAGCATGTTCATTCTTTTTCCGGAATTGCTGCGATTCCGCCGCCATAGGAATGCATTGGACCGCTTACTTTACACATGTGGCTATGCCCACCATGCGCAAAGTGAGAGGTTCATGTGCGGATGGTACCTAGGGTCTGGAGGAGAGGAGACTCTCCTCCAGACCCTGGGTACCATATCCATATTGAAACAATATTCTCACGTTCCGGCGGCCCCCGCAGCTTTCCCGCTCCTCAGCGACGCTCCCGGCAACTCCCTTTCCCAAGGATGCATAGCGACAATGACCCCAGATGATGTAGCGGTCTCGCGTGATGCTACGTCATCTGTGGTCATTGTCGCTAAGCACGCCTGGGAACGGAACTTGCCGGGAGCATCGCGAGGACCAGGAAGGCTGCGGGGGCTGCCGGAAGGTGAGAATATCACGATTTTTTATTTTTTTTAATTATTTTTAACATTAGATCTTTTTACTGTTTATGCGGCATCAATAGTAAAAAGTTGCTCACACTTGTCAAACACGTTGTTTGACTCATTGACCAACCTGTCAATCAGTTTTCCAAGCGATGCTACAGATTGCTTGGAAAATTCTAGCATTCTGCAAGCTAATTACGCTAACAAAACGCTAGTTTCTGTCGGGAATACGCATACCTATAAAATGGGTATTTCCCGCGGCAGGGAGGTGCGGGATTGCCACGGAAATTTCCGCGGCAATTCTCATACGTGTGCACATAGCCTTAGTGGGCAATTTCTCCTGAATTCAGTGCTCCCCCCCATATGTTGTCAGAAAGTACTGTTAGGTCACACATCAGGGCAGGGAAGGAAGGAGCGCTATTTGGCTTTTTAAGCACAGATTTTGCTAGAATAGTTTGGGGGCGACATTTGCAGAGCACCAAAGTTGCGAGAACAGCAGAAAACCCCCAAAAGAGACCCCATTGTAGAAACTGTACCTCTCAATGAATTCATCTATGGCTGCAGTGACTGTTTTGTAACATCCACGCCAGACATTGTGTTCCCATACAGTGTAGAGCCCCCATATATTGTAGCGCCCCCATACATTGTGTCCAGCTTGTGCATCTGACAATACGTACTCCTAAATTAAGTGCCATCTCTCCATTGCAATAATGCAAAACATGTGGCCGCTTACTGCGTTGTAGGAACAGTGGATCTCAGAAGGAGGGGGACATTTGGATTTGGGAACGCAGAGTTCACTGGATTTTTTTTTTTTTTGAGGGGATGGGAGCCATGTAACTTTTCCACAGTCCTTGTTCTAACAGTAACGTGGGAACCTGCTACATTTCCAGTGATAATTGAAGGACCTCAGAGGCGGCTGGTTTTGTGCAGGATAAATTATGTTTTTTATTGGTAATATTTTTTGATCGCTTCTAGAATAAGGCTGGATCACATTCTTGTTTTCTAACCCTGAGCACGTATGTCTGGGTTTCTGTGTAAATCCCTCAAAAATGCGATTCAGATAAAACCCCAGTGGAACCACCCTCCATGAAGCAGATGGAGACACTTCATACTCCGTTTGGCATCTGCTCTGGTGGTATCCATCCTTTTAGACGTGCATAGATCTGTGGTCGCCCACACTTGTGAGCTAAAAGGATGCCTAACATGATGGGACACAGCCAGAACACAGACCAGTGTAAAGTGACTCCATCTGCCTCATAAGTGAGTGGTTCCATCTGGGGTTTTGTCTGAATCGCGTTTTGGAGAATTTGCATGGAAATCCCAACATAAGCGCTCAGCGGAGTGCACAGGATAAATGTGAGCCAAGCCTTATTCTGATTTTTAGGAGGTAGAATGAACAAATCGACAGCAGTACAAGAATAGTTCTTATTTTTAGTTTTGCATGGTTCACCGTGCGGTATAAGTAATAAGGCGGATTTATTGTTTGGGTCTGTGTGATTGCAGAGATGCCATATTTAGATAGATTTTTTTTTAAAGTTTTGCTGCGATCACACAGTAAAAATGCTTTTTTTTATATAGTATTTATTTTGTTGCCATATTCTGAGGTCCCGGGGCTGTGATGCGGTGAATGACACGTGATGCCCAGGGTCCAATCAGTGCTGGCGTCGCTGTCCCCGCATTCGGACAAACTGATTATGAAGAGGAAGTTCGGGCTGCAGCTGATACCTTTCTTTCTCTTCTTCATGTTCGCTATGTCTCTTTCCTCATGTGCAGGCATTACAGTACTTTGGGTATCCATGGTTATGACCACTATCAACTAGCTAGCTAACTAACTATAACTATATCAGTGCATATCAGTGGTCGTAACCATGGATACTGAAGGTCCTGCAATGTCTGCACATGAGGAACGAGACATAGCGAATCAAAAAAAATACACATTTCTAATTGGAGATATTTGCTATTATTATTATTATTATTATTACACCTACTACATAGCTGAGGCCACAAGTGTCAACAGATCAATCAGCAATGTGTAAGATGCCTACTGTCCCCTGATGGCAGACATGTTAGATTTCAGCTCTTCAGATCCTTGTTCTTGTTACAGATAATCTATTGCCAGATCAAGCAGTGTCATATTCCCCTCGCCTCTTTGAAATAAACTTATTTCCCCCCAAGGTTTTGTTGTTATGGGGATCATAGGTCCCACATTTTGTGTGTGGTGGGAACCCTAGGCATCAAATTCTTACTATCTTCTTTTCATCTGGCAAGTGGATTTATGTTGTTGCTGTAAATTCTTTTACTCTTAGTCACGGTGGTGTACCCCGTCTTCCTCTAGTAGTTAAAAGGTCACACAAATGTATTTTTTAGAATATCGCCTGATGACAAGTTCATTTCTTTAGTACAGGTACTTGATGCTGTGCAACTGAAACATTGAGACTATTTCCAATATACAGTAGCTTGTGAAATATTCACCCCCCTTGGTATTTTTCGTGTTTTGCTACCTCACAACCTGGAATTTAACTGTTTTTTGTTTTTGGGGGGCAGGGGGTCGCATGTTCCCTTTTGAGCTTTGCACTGTACCTCAAGCGAATTCACCCCAGTTCATGTAAAGAACATGCCTACAACTGTGAACATTTGGTTTTCTTTATTATAAAGCAAACAACAAATAAACAAAATAACTGAAAACAGTGTGTATAACTCCCCTAAAGTCAGTACTTTGTAGAGCCTCCTTTTGCGGCAATTACAGCTTCAAGTCGCTTTGGATAAGTCTCTATGAGCTTTCCACATCTTCTTGCCACTGGGATTTTTGCCCATTCCTAAAGGCAATACTGCTTCAGCTCCTGGAAGTTAGATGGTTTTCTCTGGTGAACAACAACCTTCAAGTCTGACCACAGATTATCAATTGGATTAAGATCTGGGCTTTGACTAGGCCACGCCAATACATTTACACATTTCCCCTTGAACCTCTCTATTGTTACTTTAGCAGTGTGCTTTGGGTTATTGTCTTATTGGAAGGTGAACCTCCATCCCAGTCTCAAATCACTGACAGACTGAAACCGGTTTCAAGAATATCCCTCTATATCACATCATCCATCTTCCCCTCAACTCGAACCATTTTTCCCTGTCCATGCTGTTGAAAAGCATCCTGCCAGCATGCTGCCAACACCATGTTTCACTGTGTGGATGGTGTTCTTGGGATGATGAGCTGTGTTGGCTTGGCGCCAGACATAGCGTTTACCGTGGTGGCCAGAAAGTTCAATGTTGGTCTCATCTGACCTCAGCAGCGTCCTCCAAGCAGGCATGTGTTTTGGCAAACTCAAAACGAGCCTTACAATTTTTGTGTGTAAGTAAAGGTTTTTTTCAGCTGCAGATGGAAGGAAGAGAGCCACAGTATTCATTACTGATGGGTAGGCGGAGCCCCAGATCAGGATGTCACCTCAGATCAAAAGAGTGCTGACTGGCTGGCCCCTCCAGCTCGGGCTCCTCCTACTCAGCTCCAGTCTAAGATTTGAGGTCCAGAAGGATGGTCGCTGCTAATGCAGCTCCTCAGAAGATTTTATTATTTTATATTCGGACAGGAGACTTGGATCACTAGTTGGTCTAGAGGTCTCAGGGGTACCAGCGCTGCTGTACCCCAACCTCTCCCTTGGCGGATCTGTATTTACTTAAAGTCCCTGCAGAATCCTTGCCGGCCCTGGGGGATGAGGAGAGCTTCCCTGGCGGGGACGCAAACCACACGTGCGGTCACTGCGTTCTTCGCCCTGGGGGGAAGCTTGGGCACAGCGCCAGAAACCCCTGAGGGTCCCTGTGGCGCCTTGGCTGGTGAGTACTCCACATTCCTTTTTTCTAATGTGTGTAGTACTTTAGCGACTGCTGTGGCAGCGCTATTACATGTACCACTATGTGCTTTAACGACTGCGGTGGCAGCGTTATACAGGCAGCGTTATTACATGTATTCACTGTGTGTATCAGTGTGCCTTAACGACTGCAGTGGCAGCATTATTACATGTATTCACTGTGATTATGTCAGTGTGCCTTAACGACTGCGGTGGCAGCGTTATTACATGTATTCACTGTGTTTATCAGTGTGCCTTAACGACTGCGGTGGCAGCGTTATTACATGTTTTCACTGTGTGATATCAGTGTGCCTTAACGACTGCGGTGGCAGCGTTATTACATGTATTCACTGTGATTATGTCAGTGTGCTTTAACGACTGCGGTGGCAGCGTTATTACATGTATTCACTGTAATTATGTCAGTGTGCTTTAACGACTGCGGTGGCAGCGTTATTACATGTATTCACTGTGTGATATCAGTGCGCATTCAGCGGTCGCGGCGGCGACCGCCGGTACATGTATTCAGTCACGGTGAGGAGAGAGGAGTTCCCGCTTTTTTATTTGAATTTTCGCGGCACTCTGAGCGCGCGCTTTCTGAGCAGTCTCCATTTCCTGCATCTTCTACATAGAGACACAGCGCGGCGGCCATTATTAATGCAGGAGCTGGAGGCTCCTCGGGGCCATCGCTCTCCCTTTCCTCCCGGCAGCTATTACCAGCAGGGTGAGTCGCTTCTGCGGAAGCTTAACCCCTTCAACTGCAGGACGCCTTCCTGAGTTTATTCCCGATCTGCGGCTGTACCGCATATATCTGGGAGCGCAGGGCGTCTTTTTTGAGCCAGTTCCTGCAATACGCCTCCGTCCAGCAGGGGCTATGGGAGGCTGCGGCATTAACCCCTTGGATGGCGGTTAACCCTTGTTTTGAAGGGTCAGCTGGGTAGCTCATGCTGTAAGAGCTTTAACCCTTTAGCGTCCGTTGTTTCTGTTTGCTATATGAGAAACAGTTACTGACCGTTTTTAAACCGTCATATACTGTGTGAGGAGCGTCCAAATGCTTGTGATTGACGTTTCCATAACGTCTGCGCTTCAGATGCTCTATCCAGCACCTACACCTGTACTACAGATGGTGACTGACGCCTGCTCATCCGACGCCTGCGCTATGTATTCGCTATGTCCTTCGGATGTGCTGTGTCCTGTGCCTGCGCTACGGATATGTTGTGTCCTGCGCCTACGCTACAGAACGTTTTTTCTGTTTAGTGTGGCATAGCTGTCCTGCAGCTGCGACCTTATAAGAGGCGCCTGAGATTCGCACACCCTTTTTCATTATCAAGGTTGTGGGGAGTCTGCTACTTTAACCCCTTCTTAGGCGGTTAACTCTTAATGGGAGACAGCTGGGGTAGCTCTCCCTTTGGAGCTTTAACCCTTCAGCTTTTGTTTTTTATTTAAGAACTTCTCTGGTTACTGACAGGTTTATCCTGCCATATACTATGCAAGGGCATGTCAGAGATCCTCTCCCAGTTCCGCTACGGACCAGCCTCGCGTATCTGACACGCAGACCTCGACTCATGCACGGTCGGAGGTTCCAGTGGTGTCAAAATGGAGGCCTTCACTGGTTTCTATTAATGGCCTGTCTGACCTTTTTAGGTTATGGAGTGTCAGCTAGATCCTCTCAAGGAAGCGACACAAAATCGGTGCCTTCTTTCTCGCTTAGCGAAGAAGTCCGATTCGGTCAAGGAGGATCGGCAGGGACTCCCTGCCTCTCTCATGGGCCGTACTAAACTTTCTGTGGAAGCCATGTGGACGTTACAGTTACCGGAGGAGGTAACTTGTCGTCCTGGTAAGTCGGCCCGGATGTTGCAAGGGTCGCATGGGTCGCGACGACCTTACAAACTGTATCCGTTTTTCTACGGAGTTGTTTGTTGATTGGACCCTTTCTCCTGAAGTGAATGTCCCTTCATTCCAGCTTAGCAAATCTTCCTGATAAAAGGGAAGACGAGTCTGCAGGACACGCTGGACAGAAAAACGGAGACGGCAACAATTTCCATCTGCGAGGCCGTGTACATAGATTCGATATTAAGGATCTAGGTGTACTTGTTAAGTTCCCCTGAGCCGGTTGGACCGTCTAAGGACGGCGAGGCAAGATGGATCCCCTCTATCGAGGTAGATGGGCTTTTCTAATTGAAGGATAATGCGTCACTGCTATCCAGGGCGCAATCCTCGGCAGTTACAGTCAGAAGAGCACTGTAACTTGGATGGAACGCGGTTTTCCAACAGGGTTTGCTATCTTTAGCTTAGAAAGTGGTCAGCTATTTGACTGACCTCACGGAGCTGATTGCCAAGACAAAGGCAAAAGAAACAGCTTTATCGCACGCAGAGCTGTGACTTCTGCGTCTGGCAGGACTAGTGCCGATAGTTATTGGCAGTCCCTTTCGGTTCAAGGGATGATCTGGCCAACCCTCTGGGGGTTTGTGTCGTCTCTCTCTCTCTCTTTTTCAAAAAAAAAAAAAAAAAAAAATCCGCCAAGGGGACTGACATCTGACATTCCGTCAGAGCCAAGCATGAAGTCGCTTCGCTCCGTTATGGCAGCCCTGTCGCAGATCGATTCTTTGGTCAATCGACATTCGCGACGCTTATTGGCATGTTTCCGTCGGAAGAGCTCATCAGCGCTTCCTTCATTTTTGCCATAGAATCAACCATTACAACGATTCTGGCGCCTAAATCTCATGGCAATTCTTCAAAGACGGGGACTTACGATTCGTCCCTATTTGGACGACCTTTTCGATTGTGGCCTCAAAGGAGAAGTCGTCTCTGGAATCGTCGCAGGCAATCCTGTTTTTGAGGATGCATTTCGACACGGTACGGGCGGTGTTGTCCCTACCTCCAGACAAGCAGGCATGTCTGCTCCAACATGTACAGATTATGAAGTCTGTGACAGCAATGTCCCTTCGGAAGGTATGCGCCTTCTGGGTTTGATGGTGGCGTCCATGGAGCACCTCCGTTTGCCCAATTTCATTTCAGAGTTCTCCACAGGCTCATTCTGAGTCGTTGGAATCGGTCGCAATCACTGGATTGCAGTGTCACCATTTCTCGCGGGGTGCGAGAATTCCTAGGATGGTGGTTACGTCCAGGAGCGTTATCCCTGGGAAAGTCTTTCTCCCTCCGAAGTGGTCGGTCATAACCACCAATGCCAGCCTGACGGGCTGGGGAGGGTGTCTGGAACGATCTTCGGATCCAGGGAGTATGGTCATCGGAAGAGTCGGTTCTACCGATCAACATCCTGGTATTGAGGGAAAAAATTTTTTCTTTGCCTCCAACACTGGACGGTCTCCTTGAGCGGTATGCCAGTCCGAGTGCGGACAGACAATGCGACGGCGGTCGCATATATCAACCACCAAGGCGGGACGAGGAGTTCCCATGCTGAAGGTGTCTCGGATACTGATTTGGGCCGAGACCTGGGTTCCAGTCATCTCTGCAATTCACATTCCAGGAGTCCAGAATACCACGGCGGACTTCCTCAGTCGCGAGAACATGATTCCCGGAGGCTTCCGTTGGGGAACCCACCAAGTGGACTTGATGGGGTCCAGGTTTGATACCAAATTACCGACCTTCGTGTCCAGGTACAAGGACACGAAGGCTGTGGCGGTAGACGCTCTGGTGGATCCGTGGGACCATTTCGAGCTAGTCTATGTGTTTCCGCCGATATCCTTACTTCCTCTGGTGCTGCGTCGGATCAGACTGGAGAGAATTTCGGCTATTTTGATAGCTCAGATTGGCCAAGGAGGACGTGGTTCTCGACACTAGTGTCGCTTTTGGCGGCGCCGCCATTTCCACTTCCTCTGCGCCCGGTCCTGTTAACCTAGGGACTCACTCTTTATCCGGGCTTGAAGTCTCTGCGTTTGACGGAGTAGCTCTTGAGACCAAAATGTTAACCCGTAGAGGTTTTTTCAGCCAGAAGTCCGGCTACTACTAGGATTTACCACAAAACTTGGGAAACCTTCTTTTCGTGGTGTTCGGGATCTTCACGGAACCCGAGAAAGTTTTCCATTCCCAATCTGTTGGTTTTCTACAGCATGGGTTAGACAAGGGTTTGACAGTTAGCACCCTGAAAGGTCAGGTTTTTCTGCTCTGTCCTTATTATTTCGGAGGGCTATTGCCTCGCGTAGGGACATGCTTTCCCTTTTCCGCGGTATAGCTCGTAAGTTTCCGCCGCGGAAGGCTCCCGTGTCTCCTTGGCGGCTCAACCTTGTTTTGAAGGCTCTTCAGCATAAACCTTTTGAGTCTATGGTTTCTGCTAGCCTTTCTTTCCTTTCTTGGAAGGTGTTTTCCTTGTTGCAGTCACTTCCTTGAGGAGAGTTTCTGAGTTGGCAGCTCTTTCTTGTTCGCCTCCTTTTCTGGAGTTTTTTCCGGATCGTGTAGTGCTTCGCACTCGGGGTGATTTTTTGCCTAAAGTGGTGTCACAATTTCATGTTAACCAGGATATTGTGTTGCCTTCACTCTGTCCGGATCCGAAGAATGCGAAAGAGCGAGATTTATACACATTGGATTTAGTGCGGGCCTTGAAGTTTTATCTATCTATTACTCAAGGTTTTCGTAAGACGGATTCCCTGTTTGTGGTTCCAGCAGGTCGTCGGCGTGGTCAACGAGCTTCCAAGGATTCTATAGCTCGTTGGATCCGGTCAGCTATTTTGGAGGCTTACCGCCTTCGGGGTGAATCTTGCCCGATTAAGATTCGAGCCCATTCCACGAGAGCTGTGGCTTCATCGTGGGCTTTTCATCAAGGTGCCTCGGCAGTGCAGCTCTGCCGAGCGGCAACTTGGCGCTCTGTCCACACGTTTACAAGGTTTTATAAAGTGGACATCAGTGCTTCCGCTGATGCAGCCCTCGGACGTAGGGTCCTGCAGGCAGCTGTAGTTTAAAGTTCTGGATGAACTTGTGTTTAGCGCTGGTTGCGCTTTGTTGTTAAGGTTGTTGGGTTTCTGCCTTTTGTTGGTTTTTTCCCACCCTTATTTTTGAACTGCTTTGGGACGTCCCATCAGTAATGAATACTGTGGCTCTCTTCCTTCCATCTGCAGCTGAAACACGGATTTTGGTAAAAACTTACCTGTAAAATCCTTTTCAGCGAAGGAAGGAAGAGAGACACAGCACCCTCCCAAGGCAGAAGTGTGTTGATGTTTTCAGATGCAGCGCGACCCTTATCTGATAGCGATTATCTGGGCTGAGGTCAGCGCGCTAAGGCTCTGTTCCAGCATCGCCAGCTCATCGCAGTAGTCAGGTTCCGTGAGTAGTACCTGGAACTCTGTGGTTTTTGGCTTTCTTTGCATGCATAACCTGTATCCTTGTGTTTTTTCTCTGAAGTTCCTTCAGAAGGGGTTATGTTGCTCCGCTGGTGATCTTGGCTCTTTTCCTCAAAGCTTTGGTACGACTGGAGCTGAGTAGGAGGAGCCCGAGCTGGAGGGGCCAGCCAGTCAGCACTCTTTTGATCTGAGGTGACATCCTGATCTGGGGCTCCGCCTACCCATCAGTAATGAATACTGTGTCTCTCTTCCTTCCTTCGCTGAAAAGGATTTTACAGGTAAGTTTTTACCAAAATCCGTGTTTTCTACCCACTCTTCCATAAAGGCCACCTCTATGGAGTGTATGGCTTATTGTTGAATTGACAGATACTCCAGTCTCCTCTTGGGAACTCTACAGCTCCTTCAGGGTTACCTTTAGTCTCTGTGCTGCTTCTTTGATTAATGCCCTCCTTGCCCGGGCTGAGAGTTTTGGTTGGTGGCCTCTCTTGGCAGGTTTCTTGTGGTACCATGTTCTTTCCATTTGATGATAATGGTGCTCTGGGGGATAATCAGAGATTGGGATATTTTTTATATAACCGGACCCTGACTTGCACTTCTCAACAACTTTGTGTTTTGTTTGGAGATCTCCTTAGCCTTCATGGCGTTTTTTTGGTTAGTGGTGCCTCTTACCAGAAAAGGTGTCTATATAAAATAAAATATTTAAACACAGATTGTAATGTAACAAAATAGGTAAAAAGCCGGGGGGTGAATACATTTGCAAGCCACTGAACATACATTATTTGGTTATTCTTTACTAGCATTGCACAGTCATTGTTTAGTAACACAGTATTCTGCTTCATAATCTCATTAGCAGTTGGATTCATGCTATAAGAGCGTACAATATATGGCTTGTACTAATATGAGACACATTGAACACGTTAAAATTCTAGGAGATACCAGCCGAATTTCATGGTAAATCAATGCAGTTTTCGGTAGAGAATGTTTGGATTTCAAATGCTGTAGTGTTTGTAATTGGGTAAACTGCTGCCTCATGACAAGTTTTTCTTTTGCCCACAGGCGCCATCATGGGCACTCCTGCTCTGTGCTGTAGGCTTGTTTGTGTACCAGTCGTTGGATGCTATTGATGGGAAACAAGCTCGAAGAACCAACAGTAGCTCCCCACTCGGGGAATTGTTTGACCACGGATGTGACTCTATATCAATAGGTGACACTTCTTTTCATTGGACTTGATTCTGTCTGTTTTATTTTTCTTTCTCCTGTGTTTTTTTTTTTCTTACTAAGATTCCACAAATCAGGAGGGAGTTCTTTTGTGTAATAACTGTTCCTTTCCCCACACAGTGTTTGTAGCAGTGGGGACGATCGCTGCAGTACGTGTTGGAACTATGCCCAGCTGGATGTTTTTCTGCTGCTTTGTCAGCATGTTCATGTTCTTTTGTGCCCAGTGGCAGAGTTACGTGTGTGGTACCTGAGGTTTGGACTGTAAGTTGGTATTTTTAATGCTTTTTCAAAACAAGTTTAACAACATGAGATAGATAGATAGATAGATAGATAGATAGATAGATAGATAGATAGATAGATAGATAGATAGATAGATATGGGATAGATAGATATGAGATAGATAGATATGGAATAGATAGATAATAGAAAGATATGGGATGGATAGATAGATATTGGAAAGCTAGATATGGGATAGATAGATAGATATGCGATAGATAGATATGAGATAGATAAATATGGGATATGTATGTGTGTGTATACACACAGTAGATCACAAAAGTGAGTACACCCATCACATTTTTGTAAATATTTTATTATATCTTTTCATGGGACAACACTGAAGATATGACACTTTGATACAATGTAAAATAGTCAGTGTACAGCTTGTATAACAGTGTAAAATTTGGTGTGCCCTCCAATTAACTCAACACAAAGACATTAATGTCCACAAGACAAGTGAGTACACCCCTAAGTGAAAATGGCAAAATTGTGCCCAATTAGCCATTTCCCTCCCTGTGACGTGACTCATTAGTGTTACAAGGTCTCAGGTGTGTAAAATTTGAGGTTGTCTCTCACACACTCTCATACTGGTCACTGGAAGTTCACCATGGCAAAGAACTCTCTGAGGATCTGAAAAAAAGAATTGTTGCTCTACATAAAGATGTCCTAGGCTAGTGGTGGCTAACCTATGGCACACATGCCAGAGGGTGAACGCAGAGCTGGTCCTAGAAGACGGTGGGGGACGGGGAGCAGCTGGTCACAGGACACAGGAGCCGGCGGCTGTGGCTGTAACTAGGCTCGCTGCTAAAGAGAAATGAATATTCACTACACTGACAATGAATATTCATTTCTCTTATAGCGTGCACAGCTTCAGCCGCAGCTGCCGGCTTCCAGCAGCCGCTGGGCTAGCACCGGTGCCCGCTCATTAAGGTAATGAATATTCACCTTTCTACACTCGCATAGGCGTGGAGAGAGGTGAATATTCATTACTTTAATGAGCGGGGACACGTGATCACTCACCTGCAAAATGATTCTGGCACCTCAACAAGATACCGTGAGGGCGCGCAGGGAAGGTAAGTAGGATGTTTTTTTTTTTTTAATACTTTTCTCATGGGGGCCATACATACAAGTACAAGGATGGGGATAAGGAGCCATGCAGATGGGGATAAGGAACCATGCATACAAGGATAGGGATGAGGAGCCATGCATACCAGGATAGGGATGAGAAACCATGCATACAAGAATAGGGATTAGGGCACAATGCATACCCGGCATATACTCGAGTCAATAAGTTTTCCCAGTTTTTCGTGTTAGAAGTAGGTGCCTCGGCTTATACACAAGTATTTACGGTATTTTTTTATTTATTTTTTAATATGAGGCCATTATACTGTATGGAGCACTATATGAGCACATTATATAGTATGAAACACTATATGGGGTCATTATACAGTATGGAGCATCACGTAGGGCCATTATACAGTATGGAGCACCGTGTGGGGTCATTATGCAGTATGGAGCACTATGTGGAATCATAGAATCATAGAATGGTAGAGTTGGAAGGGACCTCCTGGGCCTTCTGGTCCAACCCCCTGCTCAAAGCAGGATTCTCTAAATCATCCCAGACAGATGTCTATCCAGCCTCTGTTTGAAGACTTCCATTGAAGGAGAACTCACCACCTCTTGTGGCAGCCTGTTCCACTCCTTGATCACCCTAACTGTCAAAAAGTTTTTTCTAATATCTAATCTGTGTCTCCTCCCATTCAGTTTCATCCCATTGCTTCTAGTCTTTCCTTGTGCAAATGAGAATAAAGATGATCCTTCTACAATGTGACAGCCCTTGAGATATTTGTAGACAGCTATTAAGTCTCCTCTCAGTCTTCTTTTTTGCAAGCTAAACATTCCCAAATCCTGCAACCGTTCCTCATAGGACATGGTTTGCAGACCGGTCACCATTCTGGTGGCTCTTCTCTGAACTTGCTCCAGTTTGTTGATGTCTTTTTTAAAATGTGGTGCCCAAAACTGGACACAGTATTCCAGATGAGGTCTGACCAAAGAGGAGTAGAGGGCAATAATGACCTCACGTGATCTAGACTGTATGCTTCTGTTGATACATCCTAGAATTGCGTTTGCCTTTTTTGCTGCTGCATCACACTGTTGACTCATGTTAAGTCTGTGATCAATTAGTATACCCAAGTCTTTTTCACATGTGCTGTTACTTAGCCCTATTCCTCCATTTTGTATATGCTTTTTTCATTTTTATTGCCCAGATGTAGTACTTTGCATTTTTCCCTGTTAAAATCCATTCTGTTAGTTGCTGCCCACTGCTCCAGTTTATGTATATCTTTTTGAATCCTCTCTCTCTCTTCTCTAGTATTAGCTACCCCTCCTAGCTTTGTGTCATCAGCAAATTTGATCAGTTTACCCTCAATTCCTTCATCTAAATCATTGATAAAGATGTTGAACAATACAGGGCCCAAAACAGAACCTTGTGGTACCCCACTTGAGACATTCTTCCAACTGGATGTGCAGCCATTTACAACCACTCTTTGGGTCCGATCACTAAGCCAGTTATGAATCCACCTAACAGTTGCCTTGTCCATTCCATACTTAGTCATTTTTTCAATAAGGATTGTGTGAGATACTTTGTCAAATGCTTTGCTGAAGTCAAGATATACTATATCTACAGCATTTCCCTGATCCACCCAGTCAGTGATTCTGTCATAGAAGGAAATTAAGTTAGTCTGACATGACTTATTAGTTACAAACCCATGCTGACTCTGTTTAATCACTTCATTCTTATCCAGGTACTTGCATACATGTTCTTTAATAATTTGTTCAAAGATCTTTCCTGGTATAGAAGTCAGACTCACCGGCCTGTAGTTCCCTGGGTCCACCTTCTTCCCCTTTTTGAAGATAGGAACAACATTTGCTCTTCTCCAGTCTTCTGGGACTTCTCCTGTTCTCCAAGAATTTTCAAAGATTATGGACAGTGGTTCAAGAATTTCTTCTGCTATCTCCTTCAGTACCCTGGGGTGTAATTCATCTGGACCTGGAGACTTGAATTCATTTATGTTAGCTAAGTGTTTCCTCACTGTCTTTCTGTTTATAGATATCCTGGATTCTTCTATTCCTTTAATAGGACAGTGAAGATCAGTTGATGTTACATTTCCTTTCTGAGAGAAAACAGATGCAAAATAGGAATTTAAAAGTTCAGCCTTCTCAACATCCTGACTTACCATTTCATCATTTTCATCCTGTAAAAATCCTATAGCATCTTTGACTTTTCTTTTACTTTTGACGTATCCCCAAAATCCTTTTTTGTTGCTTTTGACGTCACTTGCAAGCCTTAATTCATTGTCAGCTTTAGATAATCTGATTTGTGCCCTGCAGGTTCTGCAGACGGCATTATATTCTTCTTTAGATATGCCTCCCTCTTTCCATTTGATAAACATTTCTTTCTTCCTTTTTAGCATGTGTTTAAGTTCTATGTTCATCCATCCTGGTTTCCTTAAATGCTTCCCATTCTTCCCTCTTTTCGGAATTGTTAACGATTGTGCTTTGAGAATCTCATTTTTCAAGATTTTCCATCCTTCCTGGACATTTTTATCCTTAAGGATATCCAGCCATTGGATCCCTCCAATTCTCTTTCTGAGTTCCTTAAAATCTGCCTTTCTGAAATCTAACCTTGACGTCTGAGTCTTCACAGGTCTTCCTCCTCTTGTTATCCAAAATTCTAAAATAGCATGGTCACTACCTCCTAGAGTCCCAGCCACTCTTACCTCCTCCACCATTTCCTCCCTGTTTATGAGGATTAGATCCAAGGTAGCAGATCCCCTTGTTTTCTCCATTACCTTTTGGAAGATAAAGTTGTCAGCAAGAGAGGATAAGAATTTCCTGGACCTGTTAGTTTTGCCTGAGAGAGAT
The DNA here is from genome assembly GCA_033576555.1 of Oophaga sylvatica. Lineage (NCBI taxonomy): Eukaryota > Metazoa > Chordata > Amphibia > Anura > Dendrobatidae > Oophaga > Oophaga sylvatica. The sequence goes on from JARQOD010000004.1 coordinate 179,206,707, forward strand.
TCCCAACAAATGTCTGGATAGTTGAAATCTCCCATGACCACTATGTCATATTTTTTGGAGAACTTGGAGCCATTTTATAGTATAGAGCATCGTGTGCGGCCATTATACTGCATAGAGCATTATGTGGGGCCTATTACACTTTATGCAGGACTTTGTGGAGCCATTATACTTTATGGAGATCTATGTGGAGCCATTGTACTGTAGGGAGGACTGTGCCTGTCATACTGTATGGAGGGCTGTGTGGTGATTACAGTTGGAGAATCATACTGTGATGGGGTCACCATTCTTTGTTGGGTGAACTGAGGGATGGGGGTACAGTAGGGTCATCATACAGTGAATGTGGAGGAGTTCACTGTGGGGGTATCATACTGTGTTTGGGAGCACTTTTGTTTGCATCATACTTTATTATCTGTTTTATTCAAGGTGTTTTTTATCCTTTGCAATTACATATTAATAATAATAATTCTTTATATAGCGCCAACATATTCCGCAGCGCTTTACAAATTAGGCCATTGGGCCATATGCTTTTTACTGCTTTTACATAACATATATTATTCCACTATAATTCCAAAAGTTAATCGTTTTATTTGGTAAGGAAAAACTTCCTCAATTGTAGACCTTTTTTTTTTTATCAAATATCAAGGTTGCCTGCAACTTTCTGCAAGCTTTTAACTTTGGCCTTCTGTGTATTTGAGTTTGATATCCCTGCCTTAAAGGGTTTGTTCTCAGGGTTACAATTAGAAAGAGCTTTTAAAAACAAACAACTTTGCAATTTTACTTTTTATTAAAAATCCTCTCCATTCTCAAGAACAGACTTTCACTACAATTGGTGGCTAGTATCTTAGATTTGGAGTGCAGCACTTAAAAGCTCTTTGATATTGACTCTTTAGCACTCTAATGTACAAGTTTGTCTTTCTAATCTAAAACCTCAGTATTCACGGCACTTTGCGAAAAATAAGTGGGTTTTGGATTGCAGTTTGGGCACTCAGTCTGTAAAAGGTTCGCCATCACTGGCCTAGGCTATAAGAAAATTGACAACACCCTGAAACTGAGCTGCAGGATGGTGGCCAAGACTTAACAAGATAGGTTCCACTCAGAAATGGCCTCGCCATGGTTGAACAAAGAGGTTGATTGCATGTGCTCAGCGTCATATCCAAGGGTTGTCTTCTCAAAACAGCCATATGAGTGCTGCTGGCATTGCTGCAGAGGTTAAACGGTGGAGGGTCAGCCTGTCAGGGCTCAACCATACACCGTACACTGCATCAAATTGGTCTGCATGGCTGTCATCCCAGAAGGAAGCCTCTTCTAAAGATGATGCACAAAGAAGCCCACAACCAGTTTATTGAAGACAAAGAGACTAAGGCTATGGTCACACATTACGTTTTTGCTGCGTTTTTCGCTATTAAAATTTTAAGCTGCGTCTTACAGTACCAGCAAAGTCTGAGATTTCAGAAATCTCATGCACATGCATTTTCTTTTTTCCTGATCGATGAGGAAAACTGTTGTGTTTTTGCAAACTGTAGCATGTCACTTCTTTCAGCATTTTTTCACCCATAGGAAACAATAGATAAGTGAAAAAAAAATGCAGCAAGAACACAGGTATCCGTTTTTGGTGCAAAAATCTAAGGAAGTTAAATCATTCTTTTTTTTGGACCACTAAACTTTATCAACATGCACGAGACCATAAAAACGCAGCAAAAACTCAGCAAAACCTGCGTTTTCTAAGCCACTTTACTGCTAAGAAAGCAGATTTTGCCTACAGAAAAAAAACTCAGCAAAAACGCAACATGTGAACATAGCCTAGGAACATGGATTGCTGGAACCATGTCTTGTGGCCTGATGATGAGACCAAGATAAATTTATTTGGTTCTGATGATGTCAAGCGTGTGTGGCGGCAACCAGGTGAGGAGTACAAAGACAAGTATGTCTTGCCTACAGTCAAGCATGGTGGTGGGAGTGTCATGGTTTGGGGCTGCATGAGTGCTGCTGTCTGTGAGGAGCTACAGTTAATTGAGGGAACAATGAATGCCAGCATTTACTATGACATACTGAAGCAAAGCATGATCCCCTCCCTTCGGAAACTGGGCCGCAGGGCAGTATTCCAACATAACGACTTCAAACACACCTCCAAGATGACCACTGCCTTGCTAAAGAAACAGAGGGGAAAGACCTAACATGGAAGGTGGTGGAACGCAAGGTCTCGAACATCCACCAGCTCTGTGATGTCATGGAGGAGTGGAAGAGGATTCCAGTGGCAACCTGTGAAGCTCTAGTGAGCTGCATGGCCAAGGGAGTTGAGACAGTGTTTGAAAATAATGGTGGATACACAAAATATGGACACTTTGGGCACAATTTGGCCATTTTGACTTAGGGGTGTACTCACTTTTGTTGCCAGAGGTTTAGACATTAATGGCTGTGTGTTGAGTTACTTGGAGGGCACACCAAATTACTGGTTATGAGCCAGTTAGTAAATGGCAGTTGCGTGCATCAAGTCATGCTTCAAGGTTCAGGCATGTCAAATTTTCAATATGCTCATTCCTTTGTTCCTGGAGAAGGTAAGCCACCTGTACCCTCAGCCGAATTGAGCCGAGTATGCATGTGAGTTGGACAGGGGTTTAGCTGAGGACTATTGAAGGAGTATGACCACCTACATTGTCTGAATAAGTGCAATTTTAAGAGATTTTTTTTATATTTAGTAAATAATAAAAATTTGATTTGTAAACTTAAACAATTAACAGAAATGTTATCTCCTTTTCTAGGATTGATGTCACCGAGCTGCAGCTTTCTGTGACTGCAATTTTTTTGCTGTCTGCATTTTGCGGAACTACATTTTGGGACTATGAGGTAATATATAAAAACATCATAATAGATTCTCATTTTGGGTATGGTAAGTCCTGCGTGTGAATGATAACACACAATGGTACGCCTAAATATTACAGTCAGTTTTGCATGCTTTTCCAGGACGATTGTAATTTCCTCATCACTTTTATGGTATTCCCCATATTTAAAGGGGTATTCCCATCTTCAAGATCCTGTTCCTATATGTAGTAAGTAAAACAATATTAGCAATTCCTACAATTAGAAATGTAGTATAGTTTTTCTGATTTGCTATGTGCAGGCTTTGCAGGACCTTAGGTATCCAGGGTTATGACCACTCATATAGTGACAGTAAGTTAGCTAGTTGCTAGTGGTCGTAACTATGGATACCTAAAGTCCTGCAATGCCTGCACATGAGGAAAGAGACGTAGCGAATCAGATAAACTATACATTTCTAATTTGAGGTATTTTCTAATATTTATTATTACACCTACTACATTTTGGGATAGGATCTTGGATATAGGAATATGTGCCATGAGGTACCCAAGAATGACCACCAATTATCAGTAAATGTATATGATCAATCATGCCATGGATTGTGGGGACTTACAGGCAGCTCTGTTTAGTGTCAGGGAGGTGGCTGATGAACATAGGTTTGTCCTTTTATAGCAATGCAAATACGTATGCAATATTATCTCTATGAAGCTGTTGGAATTAATGGCGCTAAACAAGTGAGTAAAATCAATGAAGCGCTAATATTTAGTCTTCAGAGTCATTTCAGTGTGTACTCCGCTAATGGTCGGCCCCACAACTGGCCTCACTAGTCTGCTGATAGAGCTCTGGTTTTTACCTTTAGCTGTTTAGAAAGGTGGTTTATGCCACAATTAGCATCTTGTATCAGGTAGAATTCACTTGAGGCTCTTACTTGCTTTCTTTTCACTTTCTGCTGCCAATGGAAGGTCTTTAAAGATCACCGGATTCCCAGGTAATTATATTTATAAAGTTGTTTTATCAAAAGATCCAATTGAAATGAGCAAAGCCATATACTGAATAGTAAATACATTCCAAAAAAACTTTAAACACATAACACATTTGATTTGTTACTTTTGATAAACTGCTGAAAAACAATAAAAATAAAATGTCATGTGACAGTGTCCGGAAGTGCTAATATCTAGGGAGCCATATGCTGTTCAGCAGTGGTCTTTACTGTCCTCCAGGGGAAATTACGACTCATAGTAAGTCCTGACAACCACAGTTAAAAGTAAAACAGAGTTACAATATACAGTACTAATAAAAATAAGCTTGAATTTCTCAATGGCTAACGCAGCACAGCTTAGTACAGTGCATTGAAGTATAGCTACACTTAAAGGGGTTGTCCATTATTCGGACAAACCCTTCTCAATTCCAATATTCCCCTATGTAGAATTATACTCCTAGTACCGGTGCCGTTTCAGCAACGTCGACAACGGCTCTCCCGTGGAAGGTGTGAGCCCTGCAGCCAATCAGAGGCTGCTAATGGTCCATTTAACTGACTTAATGTAGACAAACTAACAGCAGGAAGAAATGTAAGCTGTCCGGATGTCAATTTTATCCAAAGGAAGTAAGAGTGAAGCGGCCGCTGATTGACCGCAGGCCTTATGTGACATAACATCGCTTGAGCTCCAGGACACTCGTCACTGGAACAGCACTGGCACCAAAGGCAAGAATAAGGTGTATTTACTTTGTGGGGGAATATTGTAATTGAGAAGGGGTGGTCAACCCTGTTAACTGTAACTATCCGATAAATGGGCCAATTAATCCATATCGTTTCTCCTAATCCATAACTAATATTGGAGATCTTTACTTTTTCAAAATGTAACAAATTTTATTAACACAAAAACAACTTGAAAACCATATACGGGTTATGAGGTGGCACATGGTAAGGCATCACGTGGCGAAACCATATACATAAGTGGACAGCGGGAATAAATATAGACATGTATTGTACACATACAGTTCTATAATGCTACATCCATAAGTAAAAAAAAGCATTGATCAAGCCACAAATATATGGTAAAATAGAACTGCAAAAATGGATTAAGCACAATGTTTTATGCCCAGAGCAAGGATGATGACCTGTATAGGGAGGCAAAAAATTGCTTTATATCATAAAAGTAATTGGCGTGCGACCCAAGTTAGATTGCCATAAAGAGATACAGATAGACATAGTATGCTTAAAGTTGCTAGAGAGAAATTTGCATTGTCATATTCTTTGCAGTCCAAAATGGGTAATATGTTACCACCTATTGGTGTGTACCAATATTATAGGCTACTAACAGAAAATACAATCCCCTTTAAATAGCTTGCTTCGGAAAAACCTTCTATTTAACATATATTTTTATGCAAAACGGAGTGTATCAAATGAGGACATGCTAGACTCTTCCTAAATATATTTTGGGTACATAGTGTACCACAGCATAATGGGTAAATGCATCAGGAATCAAAAAATGGAAACTCTTACAAAGTGCAAAATGCAAATCTAAGTGCCTTCCTGATAAAGCTTTACCCTATGCACTGTGTGGTCCCCGCATGAAACACACTGAACACACAAATACTGGACACATTGATTATCACTGTTCAGTACAGGTCGGCCACGTTCTGAGTCCCTGAAAGGGAACCTGTCAGCAGGATTGTGCCCAGTAACCTACAGCCACTGTCTGGTCGGCGCCGTTATACTGATTACAATGATACCTGGGTTGATGAAATCCGTCTTGTGGTTGTTGTTTAATCTTTATTTGCAGTTTTGAGTTAATGATTTGCTCGTGCTCTGGGGCGTCCTGTGGGGGGTCTTCATTTGGTGCTCTGATTAGATATTCACCAGTATGGCTTCTGACAGGTTACTGATCCTTCACTGACGTGCCCCCTAGTTTACAATAAATAAAAAATCCCCTTCTGCAGGCAGGGCGCCAGCGGTGGCAAACTGCCGCATGATCGAGTATGTATGGTGTATGTAATTATTTTCTTTAATGTCATCCTTAAATTGATTAACAAAACAAAAAGTGTTTGAACATGGCGCCGGCGGCGCTATCTTACTACAGAAAAAAAAAATGTCCCAATCACAGGAATTTAACCCCTTTCCGACATTGGGCGTAATAATATGCCAATGTCAGACACCTTCAATTTGATGTGGGCTCCGGCGGTGAGCTCACATCTTTCCCGGAACATGTCAGCTGTTTTGAACAGCTGACATGTACCCGGAACAGCCGCAGGTGGAATCGTAATCAACATGTGCTTCCGGCAATTGCGCCGGAAATCCGCCCATAGGTGACCCCCGTCTCGTAACCGCGGGTCACCGATGGGTTGGGAAAACCTCCTCTATAGTTGTCAATGCCGGATAGCTAGGAGCACCGCCCGGATTATGGCAGCTTCTTGTCTCCCATGGAGACTATTGAAGCATGCCAAAAAAAAAAAGTAATTAAAAATATTAAAAAAAAATAAAAAAAGTTAAAATCACCCCCCTTTCTCCCCATTCAAAATAAAACAATAAAAAAAAAAAATCAAACACACACATATTAGGTATCGCCGCTTTTAGAATCGCCCGATCTATCAATAAAAAAAAGATTAACCTGATTGCTAAACGTCAAAATGTCAGAATTAAGTTTTTTTGTTCGTCGCAACATTGCATTAAAATGCGATCAAAAGATTGTATCTGCACCAAATTGGTATAATTAAAAACGTCAGCTCTGCACGCAAAAAATAAGCCCTCACCCAACCCAAAATCACGAAAAATGGAGACGCTGCGGATATCAGAAAATGGCGCAATTTTTCTTTTTTTTTTTTAACAAAGTTTGACCTTTTTTTCACCACATAGATAAAAAAGAACGTAGACAACCAATGGTGTCGTTCAAAAGTACAACTCATCCCACAAAAAACAGCCCTCACATGGCTATATTGACTGAAAAGTAAAAAGAATATGGCTCTGGGAAGAAGGGGAGCAAAAAACGAAAACGCAAAAACGAAAATACCTCCGGTATTAAAGAATTTGAGCACTCACCCGATCCTTGCTGGTGCTTTTTTTCATTTCAACAGTTACAATAACATCATAAAGTGCGGTGTACAGGTGGCAGGGGAGGGAAAGTCCGTAAAGCTTTCACCTGTTAAAACTCCCCTGCCACCTGTACACCCACTTTATGATGTTATTGTAACTGTAAAATGAAGAAACACACCAGCAAGGATGGGGTGAGTGCTCTAATTCTTTAAATACCTGTGATTGATGCATAAACTTTTCGTAGTTGCACCATCCTGAAGAGATCCAAAAGGAGATGTAGGAGGTGTTGGTCTCTAAGACGCTGCAAAAGCTGCAGCATTTGGTGCCCGGATCTGGTCTTTTTATTTAAAAAAATGTCCTCCAAGATGGCGCTGCCTGTGTAGAGCAGCTATCGGATCACCGATGGCTGCTACTTCACATGTGGCAGCTTTTTGAAACTGATATTTTCATTAATGAATTTAAGGATAACATGAAAGAAATCAATTACATACACACGACATATGCGATCAGGCTGCAGCGCAGGCACCTGCCTGCAGAAGGAGAATTTTTTTTCCATATTATATATATTTATATATATATATATATATATATATATTATATATATACACAGTACAGACCAAAAGTTTGGACACACTTTCTCATTCAAAGATTTTTCTGTATTTTCATGACTATGAAAATTGTAGAATCACACTGAAGGCATCAAAACTATGAATTAACACATGTGGAATTATACATTACACTTTACAAAAAAGTGTGAAACAACTGAAAATATGTCTTATATTCTAGGTTCTTCAAAGTAGCCACCTTTTGCTTTGATTACTGCTTTGCACGCAGAAAAGGTGAACGGATGGACTCTACATGCCTGGTTCCCACCGTGAAGCATGGAGGAGGTGGTGTGGGGGTGCTTTGCTGGTGACACTGTTGGGGATTTATTCAAAATTGAAGCGGTGAGCGGTCCAGCTCACTCCAAACCATCTCGATTGGGTTCAGGTCTGGTGACTGTGGAGGCCAGGTCATCTGGCATAGCACCCCAACACTCTCCTTCTTGGTCAAATAGCCCTTACACTGCCTGGAGGTGTGTTTGGGGTCATTGTCCTGTTGAAAAATAAATGATGGTCCAACTAAATGCAAACCGGATGGAATAGCATGCTGCTGCAAGATGCTGTGGTAGCCATTCTGGTTCAGTATGCCTTCAATTTTGAATAAATCCACAAAGTGTCACCAGCAAAGCACCCCCACATCATCACACCTCTTCCTCCATGCTTCACGGTGGGAACCAGGCATGTAGAGTCCATCCGTTCACCTTTTCTGCGTGCAAAGCAGTAATCAAAGCAAAAGGTGGCTACTTTGAAGAACCTAGAATATAAGACATATTTTCAGTTGTTTCACACTGTTTTGCAAAGTATAATGTATAATTCCACATGTGTTAATTCATAGTTTTGATGCCTTCAGTGTGATTCTACAATTTTCATAGTCATGAAAATACAGAAATATCTTTGAATGAGAAGGTGTGTCCAAACTTTTGGTCTGTACTGTGTATATATATATATATATATCTATATATATATATATATATAGATATATATTATCTATATAGATATATATCTATATAGATATTGTGAGACAGTGAAGGAATATGTGGTGAATGAGGTGTATATTTCACCTAAGTACCTTGCTGACTGGTATGAGCGAAATGTGTGGCTTTGTAAACCTGGTGGTAAAGAAAGGTCACTACACCTGCCATTCAGTACACGCTTGCAGCTCAGACCTGAATCCACTCAGGTGTTGATTAGGAAGCCAGAAGTAGGTGCTTGGGAACACAGTCAGAGAGCTCATTCAGTCTGGACAGGAGTCCAGGCACGGAAGGAGACTCCAGGAGGTGGGCTCTCTCTGTCTGGGTGCTATAGGTACCCCGGACACAAAGAGGAGACTCTGCGACACTCCATGCTGGTGACTACTGAATAGGAGGTGATCTCTCTCAAGTCTGGACGTTGGAGTTGCCTTCAGACATAAAGAGGAGTATCTGTGAAACTCCATACTGGTAACATATATCATATGTGTTGTTTTGGGCCCAGGCTGGTAGAGCCGGGTTCCTGTTAGAAAGGGACATTTCATATGTGAAGTGAGTAGCCGAGGGGCTTAGGTTTTCTTTTTATGATTTCGTTTTTATCACCTACAGTTTGCTGTGGACTTTAATAAAGCTGGTTGCGGCCAGTTTTACACCAGAACTGCTGTCTGAGTGAACTGTTTATATGCCATTCTGTCTACCCGGACAGCGATCCCAGAGCTATATCCCTAAAAAGCTTACAATTGGTGGAGAATGTGCGGGCAGCACAGTGGTTAATAGACAGCAGAAAAAAAAAAATAAAAAAATTTGTCAGCAAGAGAAACGTCTATTGAAGCAGTCTTGGAGAGACAGTGGCCCTGATAGCGTCTGCAGAGAGAAAATGTATGCATAGCAAAGCTGAACTTGTTGTGAAAATTACTGTGGAATGTGCAGCAGCAAAAGAAACGTCTGTGGAGCAGTCTTAAAGAGACAGTAGCCCTAATAGACTTTGCAAAAGAAAAAAAAAAAAAAAAAAGGATGTTTGCACAGCAAGGCTGAATTTTCTGTGGAAAAAAGCTGTGTAGTGTGTATGTCTTGACTGAAGTCTGCCGTTGTGAAGACAGAGAAGTCTGACAGCATGGAGGCGCTGTTTGAACAAATGGCGCAAGTGAATGTGCAACATAAGACTGCCGTGGTTGAGACAGATAAGTCCGGCAGTATGGAGAAGCTCCTTGATGACCTGGTCCAGGCCCAGCGGAGCATGCAGCAGAGCATGGAGCGGCAGCGTCTGCAGCACCAGCAGCGCATGCAGCAGGCCCGGCAGAGCATGCAGCAGGAGACTGACCGGTTTTTGTCACAAGCTAATGCACAACAGCAGGAGACTGACCGGTTTAGGGCACAAGCTAGTTTGCAACAGCAGGAGTTTAACCGAGTGCTGAGGGAGCAGACTGCAGCACTGCACCGGGAACTCGGTGCTACATCCCAAAATAATGGTGTAAAGTCACCTGCATTGTCCGCTGTAAAGAAAACGGTAAGACGGACTTTAAGAAAGATGACGCCTCATGACAATGTGGAGGCATATCTCACTAGATTTGAAGGACTGGCAGAGAAGGAGAACCTGCCACTATCTGAGTGGGCCATGATGGTCGCACCCTATCTGATTGGAGAGCCCCAAAGGGCCTATGCTGACCTGAGCGAGCAGGACAGCCAAGACTATGCCAAGCTGAAAGAGGAGATTCTTGCCCGGCTGGGTGTTACGGTTGCAGCCCGTGCCAGGAGAGTCCATGACTGGAGATACAGTTGGGAGTCTGCCGTCAGCAACCCTGCCCAAAGGGTCGAAAAGGTGACAGTGGACCGCTACACCCGAGCACTTCCTCCTGAGGTACAGAGAGAAAGGTACTTTGGCCCCAAAGACTGCCTCCGTGACCAGCCGTCTGAGCGGACGTCACTTCAGAGTTCCCGGACGTCGAACTCTCCCGGTAAGAGCGTTCCAGCTGTTGGGGACATGGGGTATGCTGATAAGCGGGTTCAGGCCCGAGGGGACATGTGGGTGGAAAAGTGTGATGGACAGGGTTGGAGATGTCATGAAATTGCAGCCAACTGTCCAATAGAGGGGGAGCCTATGTGTTGTGATGTTGGCGGATCCCTCTCTCTCTGCGCGGAACCTGTGTGTGTGTCCACCTCAGCCGAAGAGACTGGACCACAGGGGTCCCCGGTGGTTGTAAATGACTGCCCAGCGCAGGCACTCTTGGACTCAGAGAGTCCAGTGACTTCCGTATGTGACAGCCTGATTGATAGGGACTTCATCCCTGATAAGCACCTGAGTATGGTGTGTATCCATGGAGACACCAAAGTCTACCCAGAGACTGCCGTGGACTTGGTCCCTAAACTCGGGGAGGTTTCATATGAAGTGGGGGTAGTGAAGAACCTGGTGTACCCCGTCATATTGGGTAATGACTTTCCCCGGTCTAAGGATCTCTGGGGGAAAAATATTTCTGAGGGACAGTGTGATGAAGCTCCTACTGAGGGTCCGCAGTCCCGAGGGGCGGAACACAATGCTAGTGGGCCGTTAAACTTATGTGATAATGATGATGACCATGATAATATTGATAATGATAATGATGATCATGATAATGATGATGACCATGATGATGATGCTGATATTGATAATGATGATGATGCTAATCCTAATAGTGATGATACTGATGATGACCGTGATAAAGATGAAATTTCTTTGCAGGTGATGTTGGGAGACGAGGATGGTGGTTCTCGGGAACCGAGTGTCCCTGACCTGCCTGTCTCCTGTGACAATTTTGGGAGTGAGCCGGTGCGAGACCCCACTCTTAAAACGGCACAGGAAAATGTAATTGTTCTGAATGAGGTTCCCCAAGAGCCTGGCTCTGAGGAGAGGTTTCCTCATGCTGCCATGAACAATAACCTATTGTATAGGGACACTGAAGTCCAGGGAGAGGTCGTGAGTCAGCTCCTGGTACCTGAGCTATATGGAAGTATAGTGCTGGGGTTGTCACATAGTCACATACTTGAGGGACCACCTGAGGGAAACCAGGGACCAGATGGTGAAGTTAATGGTGTGGATGACATGTTAACTAAGGTTCCAGATCAAGATGTGAATGAGAATGAATTGTATAACCCTGACAGTGAGCCGGATGTGAATGAAAATGAAGTGTCTAACCCTGGAAGTGAGCCAGATGTGGCTGAGAAAAGGGGGTCAGACAGGGATAGTGGTGGTGATAGTGAGTCATCTGATGACAATAAAGCAACCAGTGCAAGTGAGGAAGGCATGGTAGCAGAGGAGACTGAGAGTCCTGAGAGGAAGGCTGAGGCTGACCTTGCAGTCGGACGGAAGATGGCATCTGAAGATGTTTTACAGTTGGCCGGTTCCCTGGCGAAGACTAAGGTGAAAGACAGGACTCTGAAACTGAACACAGCACAAGTGGATGCTGTTGAAAATGAGAAGTTATCAATGTATGGTGTGGATCTGCATCAGGCCAAGGACTCTGAAGGTGATGCTGCAGAGGTGGAAAAAGCCATGGAAGTGGTGGACACCAGGCCAGGTGCCTCACCAGAAGCTGAGGTCTCAAGTGAAGCTGTGAGGAACAAGACTGAAGATGTGGGGAATGACTCTGCCCCGGAATCTGTTTCTGCCGGAGACCGCGGCGTGTCCGGATCCGTGGCTGCAACTCGCGAAGCTCGGGCCGGAAGTTCGGCGCCCGGTGCGCCATCGGAGTTCCCGAGCGACACAAAGGATCTGGATAAATCCCAAGATGAGATTTTGAGACCTCGGGTTGGCCTTGGTGAGCTCAGGCGCATTTTCATGGAGTCTACACTTGAACCACGTCCCAGTGAGTGGGAGGGGCGATGTGTCGCTCCGTTGCCGCTGCAGATACACGGGAGCTCAGATGGGATGCAGAACGTGGTGGAAAAGAAGACTGATGGTAGGGCTTCTGAGCATGTCCTACCAGAAGAGCCTGAAGAAGGGGCCGAAGACGTAAAGGACGTCCAACAGCTACAGGAGAAGATGCGTAGCCATGAGGATCTCCTGGAGAAAGAAGTAAGAGCTCTGAGTCTTATGCAAAGTGAGCCTGTACCAGAAGAGGATAAATTATGTGTACCGACCAAGAAAAACGATCAGCTCCCTCTACAGTGCCCATCGTTTGAACAGTGTGGCTCAAAATGGTCAGAGACCATGACAGAGGCGCTTAAGTTCTGTGAAATAGAATTTATGAATCAACTGATATTTAAGAAAGTAGATGGGCTAAAAAAGGTTCAGGGGGAATTAGAGAAAACCCCTATACCTCCTGTGACAGTTGGTGACACAGGGTCAGTGCCCCAAAAACAGGAGGTACGAAAGTTTCTGAGGAAGAATCAGCAGAGGTGTTCTGACGTGCCTGGTCGTACTTATCTGGTGAGCCACTATACCGAGACTGAGGCTGGCACTAAGGTCAAGCTGAAACCGTGCAGGACACCCGAGGCCCGCAGAGAGCATAGGCCTGGGACGGTACAGCGTAGTGCGGTTGCTTCAGGTGAAGATACAGATGACAATAGTGAAGATGAACTTGGTGTGGGCCATAACTGGTCCGGAGTTCACTGTCTCTTTAGGATTGTTGACCAGCCCTCCGGTCTGGATGACCAGCCCTCCGGTCTGGAGAAGAGGGGGGGGATATGTGAGACAGTGAAGGAATATGTGTTGAATGAGGTGTATATTTCACCTAAGTACCTTGCTGACTGGTATGAGCGAAATGTGTGGCTTTGTAAACCTGGTGGTAAAGAAAGGTCACTACACCTGCCATTCAGTACACGCTTGCAGCTCAGACCTGAATCCACTCAGGTGTTGATTAGGAAGCCAGAAGTAGGTGCTTGGGAGCACAGTCAGGGAGCTCATTCAGTCTGGACAGGAGTCCAGGCACGGAAGGAGACTCCGGGAGGTGGGCTCTCTCTGTCTGGGTGCTCGAGGTACCCCGGACACAAAGAGGAGACTCTGCGACACTCCATGCTGGTGACTACTGAATAGGAGGTGATCTCTCTCAAGTCTGGACGTTGGAGTTGCCTTCAGACATAAAGAGGAGTATCTGTGAAACTCCATACTGGTAACATATATCATATGTGTTGTTTTGGGCCCAGGCTGGTAGAGCCGGGTTCCTGTTAGAAAGGGACATTTCATATGTGAAGTGAGTAGCCGAGGGGCTTAGGTTTTCTTTTTATGATTTCGTTTTTATCACCTACTGTTTGCTGTGGACTTTAATAAAGCTGGTTGCGGCCAGTTTTACACCAGAACTGCTGTCTGAGTGAACTGTTTATATGCCATTCTGTCTACCCGGACAGCGATCCCAGAGCTATATCCCCTAAAAAGCTTACAATATATATCTATATAGATATATATCTATATAGATAAAGATAGATATATATAGATATACAGTCATGGACAAAAGTTTTGAGAATGACACAAATATTAATTTTTACAAAGTCTACTGCTTCACTTTTTCTAATGGCAATTTGGATATACTCCAGAATGTTATAAAGAGTGATCAGATTAAGAGCAATTACTTGCAAAGTCAATATTTGGCTAGAAAATGAACTTTATCCCCCAAAACACATTTCAACATCATTGCAGCCCTGCCTTAAAAGGACCAGTTAACCTCTTTTCAGTGATTGCTCCATTAACACAGGTGTGGGTGTTGATGAGGACATGGCTGGAGATCAATCTGTCATGATTAAGTAAGAATGACACCACTGGACACTTTAAAAGGAGGCTGGTGCTTGGCATCATTGTTTCTCTTCTGTTAACCATGGTTATCTCTAAAGAAACACGTGCAGTCATCATTGCAATGCACAAAAATGGCCTAACAAGGAAGAGTATCGCAGCTAGAAAGATTGCACTTCAGTCAACAATCTTTCGCATCATCAAGAACTTCAAGGAGAGAGGTTCCATTGTTGCCAAAAAGGCTCCAGGGCGCCCAAGAAAGACCAGCAAAGCGCCAGGACCGTCTCTTAAAAGTGTTTCAGCTGCGGGATCGGGCTACCAGCAGTGCGGAGCTTGCTCAGGAATGGCAGCAGGCAGGTGTGAGTGCATCTGCACGCACTGTGAGGTGGAGACTCTTGGAGCAAGGCCTGGTCTCAAGGAGGGCAGCAAAGAAGCTACTTTTCTCCAGAAAAAAACATCATGGACAGACTGATATTCTGCAAAAGGTACAGGCAGTGGACTGCTATGGACTGGGGTAAAGTTATTTTCTCTGATGAATCCCCTTTTCGATTGTTTGGGACATAAGGAAAACGCCTCATTCGGAGAAGACAAGGTGAGCGCTACCACCAGTCTTGTCTCATGCCAACTGTTAAGCATCCTGAAACCATTCATGTGTGGGGTTGCTTCTCAGCCAAGGGAATCGGCTCTCTCACAGTCTTGCCTAAAAAAGTCATGAATAAAGAATGGTACCAGAATGTCCTCCAAGAGCAACTTCTCCCAACCCTCCAAGAGCAGTTTGGCGATCAACAATGCCTTTTCCAGCATGATGGAGCACCTTGCCATAAAGCAAAGGTGATAACTAAATGGCTCAGGGAACAAAACATAGAGATTTTGGGTCCATGGCCTGGAAACTCCCCAGATCTTAATCCCATTGAGAACTTGTGGTCAATCATCAAGAGACGGGTGGACGAACAAAAACCTAAAAATTCTGACAAAATGAAAGCATTGATTGTGCAAGAATGGACTGCTATCAGTCAGGATTTGGTCCAGAAGTTGATTGAGAGCATGCCAGGGAGAATTGCAGAGGTCCTGAAGAAGAAGGGTCAACACTGCAAATATTGACTTGCTGCATTAACTCATTCTAACTGTCAATATAAGCTTTTGTTACTCATATGTTTGCAATTATATTTCTGAGTATATTTGAACGTGTGCACTACTGGATATAGTGGTGCCGAGTTAGGTTCCCAAACCAGATTAATGATAAAGTAAAACAAGGCACTCAACTAAATGTGTTCAAAACAAGGAAATTTAATGATGGTCCAGGCAAAACGTTTCGGCTGTAATATAGCCTTCATCAGTTGCCGTATAGATATATTTAGGTAGAGGACCTAAACAGATATATGCAAATATATTGACAAATTCAAAAGCAGGTAATTGCTCAAAAACAAAAGAAAGTATATACAAGTATAATGGTCAAAAACTTAGTATAGGTTTACATAGCTTAAAGGGGGGCATGGAATATAATATATGGCACAATCCAATAGACTCATATGTTTAGAGAGAGAAACATACCCTTATAGTAGATGGTCACAGAAATTAGAATCCCAGTAGAACTAGTGTATATAGACAATACGCCTGAGAAGTATGAACATAGGTGAGTGTCAGATAAATATAATATATCACAATACAGAGAGCTAAAGTGAAATGCATACCCCAATGTGGAATTCAGTCCGTGATAGATGACCTGTGGGGGTTAATATACGTTGAGGCACAGTGTGGCACGCTTGTGCGCTGATGCATATGAACAAAAGGATGTGCTTACCAGTTGCTATGGGGAGATAGCGTGTCTGGTGCTAGATATATTGAAGTGTGCTGCCTAAATGGAAATAGTTAAGGCAGAGTGACTCCGGTTAAGTATATACCATTTCTGTGAGCTGTGGCAGTAGAGGTGCTTACCGTCTAAGGTTGCAGACGCGGTATCCACCGCTTGTCTGTGGGTCTGTGATAATGCCCAGTAGATGAGGCGGCGCCGTGTGGCTATGCCTATAGTGGTATATATGCCCTGTGCCCGGAAGTAAGATGCACGCTGAATCAGCGTGTGTGTCACCTGGGGACTTCCGGTGTTGTGCATGCTGGGACCGGAAGTACCGTGCGTTCCAATTTTGCGTTCCAAGGACTAATTCGTGAAGGATAGAGCTCCGCCCTAGGGGCGTGACGAAAATTGGTCACGTGATCGGTGCTCGTAATTCAAAGCGCAGATGGTGGTATAAGATTAATAGTGGCTAGACTGTGGTAGTGATACCGAGGTGATTGGTGCCAGTGACATCGATGGTTATCAATAGAGACGGCTCTGAAAAAGAGTACAGATAACATAAATTAGCCACATATTAAAGCAAGGATGTAAACATTTATAAGAAGGACAATAGATCAAACTCCCTGTTCAAACCCCTGGGTGATAAGGTCTCCAATGTATGTATCCAGAAGGACTCTCTTTTCTTGAGTTGCAAGATTCTATTGCCACCCCGTCTAGGTTGGGGGACGGTTTCAATAATTTGAAATTTCAGTTGGGAGATGGTGTGACCCATTGTATGGAAATGGTGGGGAACAGGGAGGAGTAGATTCTTGCAGCGAATGGTGGATTTATGTTTGGAAATTCGGTCACGTACTGATTGAGTAGTCTCACCGATGTATAGTAAGCCACAGGGACATTTGATTGAATATACGGCAAAAGATGATTCACAAGTATAGAACCCTTTGATATTGAAGCTTCTGCCTGTATGAGGGTGGTGAATGGTAGGGCCTTTTTGAACGTTACCACATTGGGCACAATTTAGGCATGGAAATGTGCCGTATCGGGGCTGTGATAGAAAAATTTGTTTTTTAGCATATGAAGAGCCCAAATCTGCCCGTACGAGGCTATCTCTTAAGTTTGAAGGTCTTTTAAAACATGGCAGGAATGGTTCTGCGAACTCGGGTATCTCTGGGTGTGCTTGGGATAGCAATGGCCAATGGCGTCTTATTGTCCTATGGAGAATGAAGGCGTAAGGATGAAACGTGTGGACAAATGGTATGCGTTTGTTAGTTCTTCTGGGGCGATTTGTCATTTGATGGTTTCTAGCTGGTAGAAAAACAAGCATTATCATCGCTAAGCAGTGACACAAATTTAATCTTCAAGCCCGCCGACAAAGGCGGAGCACTTGTCATTATGGACAAAACAAAATATGTCAATGAGATTAATAGACAGTTGAACGATCAAACTGTCTATTCAAAACTCACTCGAGACCCAACTCATGAAATATCTCTCAAAATTCAAAGGGTACTTGATAGATATTCCATGGTATTGGACACCCAAACCTGCCAGTATCTACAAAAGATTCATCCCATAACGCCAGTATTCTACACTTTACCAAAAGTCCACAAGAACTTGGAGAATCCTCCTGGAAGACCAATTGTGGCCTCCACGGAGTCCATCTTATCTCCCATCTCCAAGTTCTTGGAGAAGATTCTGACCCCATTGACTCAAACTTCTCCGTCTTTTCTTTTAGATACTGGTAGTTTTTTAGAAATCATCAGAGAGCTCGATACAGTACCACCAAACACTATCCTAGTCACTCTTGATGTCAGTGATCTATATACATCAATCCCACATATTGAAGGAATTAACGCTGTACACCACCTACTCCGTACTTCAGGCATGGAGACTAACCAAATCAACCTGTGTATCGATCTGTTATCCATTATACTTTTCAACAATTACTTTCTCTTCCAGGACACCTACTATTTGCAAGTACGCGGGGACAGCCATGGGATCAAACGTGGCGCCCCCGTACGCAAATACATACATGTCTGAATTCGAAACCACCATCATCTATAAACATCCATTGTTTATTCAGAATGTACTACTATGGAAAAGGTACATAGATGATGTATTTTGTCTATGGATTGGCACACAGGAGTCACTTAATGACTTCTTCTCTTTTTTTAAACACGTCATGGCCCGGTATCAAATTCACTATTACATCCGATTTGTCTAAGGTCAATTTCTTGGACACCACTGTCCTCAAGGACAACCAGGGCCGTCTCACTACAGATCTCTATAGGAAAATTACAGATCGTAACAGTATCCTTCACTTCCAGAGTTTCCATCCACCTTCTGTGAAACGCGCCATTCCCATTTCACAGTATCAGCGGATAACGAAAATAGTCACTGACACACAACTCCAGGGTCTCAGACAAACCGAGATGACTAACAAATTCTTGAACAGGGGCTACCCCTCTTCCCTTCTACATACAGCTAGAAACCATCAAATGACAAATCGCCCCAGAAGAACTAACAAACGCATACCATTTGTCCACACGTTTCATCCTTACGCCTTCATTCTCCATAGGACAATAAGACGCCATTGGCCATTGCTATCCCAAGCACACCCAGAGATACCCGAGTTCGCAGAACCATTCCTGCCATGTTTTAAAAGACCTTCAAACTTAAGAGATAGCCTCGTACGGGCAGATTTGGGCTCTTCATATGCTAAAAAACAAATTTTTCTATCACAGCCCCGATACGGCACATTTCCATGCCTAAATTGTGCCCAATGTGGTAACGTTCAAAAAGGCCCTACCATTCACCACCCTCATACAGGCAGAAGCTTCAATATCAAAGGGTTCTATACTTGTGAATCATCTTTTGCCGTATATTCAATCAAATGTCCCTGTGGCTTACTATACATCGGTGAGACTACTCAATCAGTACGTGACCGAATTTCCAAACATAAATCCACCATTCGCTGCAAGAATCTACTCCTCCCTGTTCCCCACCATTTCCATACAATGGGTCACACCATCTCCCAACTGAAATTTCAAATTATTGAAACCGTCCCCCAACCTAGACGGGGTGGCAATAGAATCTTGCAACTCAAGAAAAGAGAGTCCTTCTGGATACATACATTGGAGACCTTATCACCCAGGGGTTTGAACAGGGAGTTTGATCTATTGTCCTTCTTATAAATGTTTACATCCTTGCTTTAATATGTGGCTAATTTATGTTATCTGTACTCTTTTTCAGAGCCGTCTCTATTGATAACCATCGATGTCACTGGCACCAATCACCTCGGTATCACTACCACAGTCTAGCCACTATTAATCTTATACCACCATCTGCGCTTTGAATTACGAGCACCGATCACGTGACCAATTTTCGTCACGCCCCTAGGGCGGAGCTCTATCCTTCACGAATTAGTCCTTGGAACGCAAAATTGGAACGCACGGTACTTCCGGTCCCAGCATGCACAACACCGGAAGTCCCCAGGTGACACACACGCTGATTCAGCGTGCATCTTACTTCCGGGCACAGGGCATATATACCACTATAGGCATAGCCACACGGCGCCGCCTCATCTACTGGGCATTATCACAGACCCACAGACAAGCGGTGGATACCGCGTCTGCAACCTTAGACGGTAAGCACCTCTACTGCCACAGCTCACAGAAATGGTATATACTTAACCGGAGTCACTCTGCCTTAACTATTTCCATTTAGGCAGCACACTTCAATATATCTAGCACCAGACACGCTATCTCCCCATAGCAACTGGTAAGCACATCCTTTTGTTCATATGCATCAGCGCACAAGCGTGCCACACTGTGCCTCAACGTATATTAACCCCCACAGGTCATCTATCACGGACTGAATTCCACATTGGGGTATGCGTTTCACTTTAGCTCTCTGTATTGTGATATATTATATTTATCTGACACTCACCTATGTTCATACTTCTCAGGCGTATTGTCTATATACACTAGTTCTACTGGGATTCTAATTTCTGTGACCATCTACTATAAGGGTATGTTTCTCTCTCTAAACATATGAGTCTATTGGATTGTGCCATATATTATATTCCATGCCCCCCTTTAAGCTATGTAAACCTATACTAAGTTTTTGACCATTATACTTGTATATACTTTCTTTTGTTTTTGAGCAATTACCTGCTTTTGAATTTGTCAATATATTTGCATATATCTGTTTAGGTCCTCTACCTAAATATATCTATACGGCAACTGATGAAGGCTATATTACAGCCGAAACGTTTTGCCTGGACCATCATTAAATTTCCTTGTTTTGAACACATTTAGTTGAGTGCCTTGTTTTACTTTATCTGCAATTATATTTCTGTCTGTGATAAAAACATCTGTCAAACACACATAAAAACCAGAGGGCAGCAGATCATGTGAAAATATAATATTTATGTCATTCTCAAAACTTTTGGCCATGACTGTATATATCTATACATATAGATATATATACACACACAGACACACTTAGTTGTTTCTTGGCTATTTTTTTTTCAGAGACTATGAATGATAACACCAAAACCTTTTCTCCACTTACGGTTAGTGGTTGGGTGAAGCCACTTATTGTCAAACTACTGCGTTTTTCTTTTTAAATCATAATGACAACCCAAAACAACCAAATGACAATAATAAAAAGTTCACATACCCTGGTGATTTTGGCCTGATAACATGCACAGAAGTTGACACAAATGGGTATGAATGGCTGCTAAAGGTAAAATGCACCCCTTTGACCTGTTTGCTTGTAATCAGTGTGTGTGCATAAAAGTGAGTGTCTGGGATCCAGACAAACTCTTGCATCTTTCATCCAGCCATTGACGTTTCTGGATTGTGAGTCATGGGGAAAGCTAAAGAATTGTCAATGGATCTACGGGAAAAGGTTGATCAACTGTATAAAACAGGAAAAGGATACTAAAAAAGATATCCAAGGAATTGATAATTCCAGTCAGCAGCGTTCAAACTGATTAACAAATGGAAAATCAGGAGCTCTGTAAAAACAAAACCGTGGTCAGGTAAACAAACAAAAGTTTCATCCGGAACTGCCAGGAAAATTGTTTGGGATGCAAAGAAAAATCCACAAATAACATCAGCTGAAGTACATGACTCTCTGAAAACTAGCGGTGTGGCTGTTTCAAGATGCACAATAAGGAGGCACTTGAAGAAAAATGGGCTGCATGGTCGAGTCGCCAGAAGAAAGCCATTACTGCACAAATGCCACAAAGTATCTCGCCTACAATACGAAAAACAGCACAGAGACAAGCCTCAAAACTTCTGGAACAAGGTAATTTGGAGTGCTGAGACCAAAATTGAACTTTTTGTCCACAACCATAAACGTTACATTTGGAGAGAGGTCAACAAGGTCTATGATGGAAGGAACACCATTCCTACTGTAAAGCACGGAGGTGGATCGCTGATGTTTTGGGGATTTGTGAGCTAAAAAGGCACAGGTAACTTAGTCAAAGTTGAAGGAAAGATGAATGCAGAACGTTATTAGTAAATACTGCAGGCAAATTCGCAATCATCAGCCCTGAAGCTGCGCATGCGACATACTTGGACGTTCCAACATGACAACGATCCAAAACACAAGGCCAAGTCGACCTGTCTTTGGCTACACCAGAAAAAAGTGAAGGTTCTGGAGTTGCCATCTCAGTCTCCTGACCTCAATATCATTGAGCCACTCTGGGGAGATCTCCTCAAGCGCGCAGTTCATGCTAGACAGCCCAGGAATTTACAGAAACTGGAGGCTTTTTGCCAAGAAGAGTGGGCAGTTTTACCATCTGAGAAAATAAAGAACCTCATTCACAACTACCACAAAAGACTTCAAGCGGTCATTGATATTATAGGGGGCAATACACAGTATTAAGAAATGGGGTATATGAACTTTTGAGCACAACTGTATGTATGTGTATATATGTATCTGTGTATATTATTCATTATGTAAGCTAAGGAGCAGGTTACTGAGCAGGTTTCACTCAACTTTTTATGAAGGGGTATATAGTGACCCAGGTTAACTGTCTTAAGTAATAACCAAATCACCTCAGGTGTTAAGCACAAATGGTGCTGGCTTAATGGGGACGAGCGTCTCTGGCCTCCGTTTCGGCGCTAACATCATGTACCACCTCTCAACGCATCACAGCAGGGGGCAGGCACCCAATGTCACAGTAATGCATCAACAGGACAGACATGAGGTTCAGCCGTGCATGGAAGCACACTGTGCTGCACCCTGGGTGCAAGTCTTCACGTTGCAGCTCAAGCTTGGAATACCAGTTTGTATATAAGATTGAAAAAATGCAATTATTAACAAATCCATTAATTACATATGGGGACCTCAAAGTATATGAGATCTATTTACATTAAAGAGCATATTACAGTCACTGTAGTGAATATTTTAATAACTAAAATCATAAATGGTTGTGATGTAATAACATGATAATGAATTATCTATCAGTGTATCACCTTAAACATTACAGAATTATTTAAATCAATATCAAGTCTGAATTTCGAGGTGATACTAGTCAAAAGAAAGAGAAAGTGATTATTTACATGACTGACACAAATGCTAAGTGATCAAAAATACTGACAGTATCTAATAGTGACATTTAAAAAAAATGGTAAAACTGAAATACTAAAAAAAGTAAATTACCGTATTTTTTGGACTGACTATAAGACGCACCCCAAATTTTCTTGCTGTATATATAGACATTCTAATGTTTTTTTCTGAGGCTCCCGACAAACATTTCACCACCCCAAAAGTCATGTGTGAAGCAAGCCTTACCCATTGTATGTTTTCCTTTTAAGATTCCTATGATTGGATTGCCACTGAAAGTTATTCCACTTATGGGAATTGTATCGGGAACAACTTACTCCTGTAGCAACTATTTTAGAGTCATTCTCAGCGGTGGAGTAGGCAAAAATGGATCTACGGTTGCTGTAAGTATATTTTACATATCCTGAGTGTTATGTATGCTATGGTGTACATATAGTTACTGTAAATGTGGGTTATTGAAGTTAAATAGGTGGATATTGAAAAGAAAAAAACATTAGTATGTCTGCGCTATTGTTGGTTCACATACACAGGCAAGTCAAAAGCTTGTACAGCTAACCTTATCACATCATGACTTGTGTATACGCCAAACAGATGGAGCCGACAGCGGCCATGTGCCCGGAGCAACTGTAGCAGGGGCTCTGCTGAAAAATATAGTTAACCTCCAGCTACAGCTCCTAGAGCCAGAACCAACTCCGATCCTAGCAGTTTAACCGCTTGTGTGCCATGGTCAATAGCCACCATGGCAGCTACTGAATTTGACAGGTGGAGGGAGTTCACTTTGTCAACATTTCAGCCCCCCACTCTCCTTCCTCCACCCATCACAAAGCGATCCCAAAGTGCAGCTGTAGGGTCTAAGAGGCGCACTGTCACTATTAGACCGACACACACTGGAATGATACGCTGAACACTCTGCACTATATGAGGAGTGCAATGTATTAACTACGCAATCAAAGGATTGCATAATTCTTTGTAGGATTCATTAATATTATTGAACAAGAAAATCAAGTGTTAAGAAAATTCTTCAAAATCCCAGTTTTAAAAAAAAAAATGTTAAAAAATTAGACACATATTTGACAATGTTACATGCATTCTGTTTCAATCAAAATTATTCCGTCCCCATTGCAAATTAGCTTTATTAGCAGAACGTACAAGCTTTCTGCTGTTTTGATTTGTTGCAATCATACAATGAGAACTCAAGAATATTAGTTATCTGACATTGCCCATAAGGAATGGGCTAAGATTCCTCAGGAACGCTGTCAGATTCTGTTGTCTGAAGTAGTATAGACTGGTGGTGAAGGAGGAACAGGGGTAGCTGCAGAGTGGGTGCTTGCCTTGTGACCATGAAGCGGCCCTTTCACCAAATTTATCATGTTGACCTGGACACAGGAAGTATCAGTGGCTACAGAGCGGAATATAGTAACATAGTTATTAAGGTTGATGGAAGACTTTAAGTCCATCTAGTTCAACCCATATCCTATCCTAACCTGCCCTAACATGTTGATCCAGAGGAAGACAAAAAAAAACCCAAGTGGCAAACAGTAAGCTTCACATTGGGGAAAAAAATTCCTTCCCGACTCCACATACGGCAATCAGACTAGCTCCCTGGATCAACGCAGTATCTAGGAAACTAGTGAATATAGCCTGTAATATTATACTTTTCAAGAAAGGCATCCAGTCCCTCTTAAATTTTAGTAAGGAATCACTCATTACAACATTAGACGGCAGAGAGTTCCATAGTCTCACTGCTCTTACAGTAAAGAATCTGCGCCTGTGATTATGGCTAAACCTTCTTTCCTCCAGACGTAGAGGATGCCCCCTTGTCCCCGTCACAGGTCTAAGAGTAAAAAGATCATTAGAAAGGTCTTTGTACTGTCCCCTCATATATTTATACATTGTAATAAGATCACCCCTAAGCCTTTGTTTTTCCAAACTAAATAACCCCAAGTGTAATAACCTGTCTTGGTATTGCAGACCCCCCAGTTCTCTAATAACCTTGGTCGCTCTTCTCTGCACCCGCTCCAGTTCAGCTATGTCTTTCTTATACACCGGAGACCAGAACTGCACACAGTATTCTAAGTGTGGTCGCACCAGTGACTTGTATAGAGGTAAAATTATGTTCTCCTCAAAGTGTTTTATATTATTTCTTTTTTTAATCCTAAGGTGTCAAATACTTTGAGTGCTAATATCTCCACGACAGAGACGGAAAAAAAATCCCATAAAACATTTTTTTCTTCCCCTCCACAGCCCTTTATTACATTGTGTCCAATATAACATTGGGAATTTGGTGAAAGGTCCTCTTTTAATGGTATGGGCAACAGCAGACACCGCTCAATAGGTTTACCAGCAGTTCTCTCTGTATATTTAGTGCTATCACATGTTTGCATAAGGCGTTGCTTAATGACATGTAGGGGGTGGGTGGATGGGCATGGGGTCCTGTATGACTGGGTGTTGTGTGTGAGGTCGTATGGATATGTCTGTTTAGTTGTATGTTATTGCCATTATTATTATACTCTGATGTTGAAAGGTTAAAATCTCCCATCTTCTTATTGAACTTGCTTCAGGGAGCATTGATGATACTTATTACATCATTTGTACTGGTTGTTATTGTTAATGTTTTTATTGTGTTAAATGGAAGATAAAGGCTATTTTCCTTTTTTTTTAAGTCCTCTTTAATAAGTAAAGTACAGCAGTCAAGATGAGTTTGTCATTAGTTACTTTGCAAAAGGCAGTGACTGAGATGGCAAAGCTCTATTCTGATGAATTGTAGAGCACAGAAGCCAATGACGAGCTCATCTCGACTGCTGCACTCTGCATGGGGAGTGACCGAGAAGACAAAACTCTCATCTTGAAGTGATCTTTGTCATCTTAGTCCCTGCCTGTGCGGAGTGCAGCAGCCTATGACAAACTCCTCTCAACAGCTGGGCTCTGCTTAGGCAGCGAGTCAAATGCCACAGGTTACACTGTCCTCCGGCACAGCTCCCCACTGTCCTCTCACTTGCAAATTTGTGATAGGAGCGACAGATTTCTTGGGGTGCTGTCCAAAATTTGAAAAAGTATCCCCTGTATAAATAGACAACTAAAAAGCAAAACATTATAATGAACCTTAAATTTATACTTACTTTTTTTATTCTAGAGATAGCGTTAGGTTTAAACATAAAAATGTTAAAAGAAATCAATAACAAAATATATCTTTTTTTTTAAATGTTTTTTTGTTGAATTTCCGCAAAAAGCAGAGAACTATAGAGGCACTCTATAATTGCATCAGTATTTTTTTTAAATACAATAAATATGTTTAGGGGACAGGGGGTTCAATACTGAACTAAGGGAGTGCTGACTGTCCACATGTAAGGATGTGCAAAATACTTGCATTGCCCCCGGTATTGGCTATGCCACTGGGTATCTGGCAATGCATCACAGTTGCAGCAGGCCATAAAAGCTAAAAGATACTCTACGAGGTACAACAGACGCTTGTCATGAAGGGGTTGGAAAATTCTTAGACTGCAGTAATCAATTATACCTTCCCAACAGTAAACATACCAGTCGGTCCAATGTCTCATCTCAGTCTTTGATGCAGGCTCATGAGCTGAGCTTGCGTCATTCCTGGCAGACCATGGCTGTGTGAACCAGTCTGGGATTTCATTGGATTTGAATGAGGCTGGAGCTTGTGTAGTTTTCGACCAATCACAATCATTGTCACAAAGCAGAACATACCAGGGCCAATAAGCAGACACCATTTAAAGAAAGCAACTTCTAACTTATTGAGCTGCAATTTTGACTAATAGAAAAAAAATAAAAAAAATGTTTATCCACTTTCTAACAGGGAACGAGTGTATTATCTCCTGGTCTTCATATTGGATTAATCCTCCTGTTGGGGCTAATGATCTACAAGAAGTCAGCCACAGATTTATTTACAAACATCCATGTCTATACACCTTAACCTTTGGGTTTGTAAGTGCCAAAATTACTATTAAGCTTGTGGTAAGTGTCTTCATGTACTTAACTCTGAACTGTCTAATGAATTGTGGAACAACTCTAAGGCTTCATTCAGACGTCAGCTTTTTTGACCTACAAGAAAATTGATCTAGTTCCTTCAGTTTATTTCACATACAAGAATGAAAAAAAGTTTCTCCACCTTCTGCTGTCCATCAGTCGGAGAAAAACTGATGGCACGCAGATGGCATCCGAACGCTGTTGGATTTTTTTTTCACTGGCGTATAGACTTGCATTGCTGATTTTGGTTCGACACTTGGCTCAAAGTTTGACATGGTTTTGCGATTTTGCTCGATCCGAGGAAAAAGTCTGACCTGTGAACGGCCCTATAGGCTATCATATGTACGACTGCTATTAATGAGACATGTGAATAAGGCCTAACAGTTGAATTAGTCTTACATAGCAGGTATAGAGTTTTTGTTTATAACTATGAAAAGCGTGTATAAAATGTAAAAAGTGCTATTATTATATAAATCTATGTATGATCACATTATATAATGCCACTTTTATATTGCCTTCTTTCAGCTTGCTCACATGACCAAAAGTGAACTGTATCTTCAGGATTCTGCATTTATTGGACCTGGCCTTCTATTTTTTGATCAGTATTTCAACAGTTTCATTGATGAATACATTGTTTTATGGCTGGCAATGGTAAGTAGTTTATTCTACTGATGTGTCATCCATGTACTAATGTCGCCTCTTTGTGTAGATCATGCTTAAAAATAAATATTCACATGCTGCAGCAAATTTTCACTGTGACAAATCTGCAATAAATCAGTGACAGAATAAGCATGTCATACTCCTGGATTCCCCCCCTCCTCCATTACAGAGCATAGAATACGGTAAAATACAGAATGAAAATCCGCACAAGAATGGTCATGCTGCTCCTTTTCGTGCTTCCTTTTTCCCCGCAGCTTGTCAGCGAGATTTTGAAAACTCCATTTACTTATATTTTAGTGTAAATTGCTGCCGATTTGAAGTGCAGAATCTGCATTGTAATTCTGCAGCGACCCCTGAACATGTGAACTTAGCCTTATGTTCTTTAACCCCATAAAGCCAAAGCCAGTTCTCACCTTTATGCCAATTTGTTAAAATCTGACTTGTGTACTAATAACTATAGAAAGCTTTTAAATAGGAGTGATAGATTAACTACCGTATTTTTTGCGGATTAAAAGACGCACCCCAAATTTTGAGGAGAAAAATAACTTTTTTTTTTAATAAAATAGTGGTGCTTCTTATAATCCATGCGTCGTATTGCTTACCGGGGGTGGTGGCTGCGGTGAAGCAGGGTCGCTGCTGGAGGAGGCAAGAGTGGAGCTTGCTGCAGGCCCGGGATGAGGGGGTGTTCCGATGTGCGCCACTGCGTGTGTTCGGTGATGCGGGGGCTCTGCCGACACTTTGTGAAAGCCCAGAGCCCCCGCACTTACATGGTTTACTGTGCTATGGACTCTGGGAAAACGGCTGATGGAGATCTCAGCGCCAAGCTCTCGGGAGATGAGATCTGCGCATGTTCCGGCAGCCATTTTCCCGGGGCCACCGCACAGTAAACCATGTAAGTGCAGGGGCTCTGGGCTTTCAAAAAATGTCGGCAGAGCCCCCGCACTACTGAACATCCGCAGCGGCACACATCGGAACACCCCTCATCCCAGCCTGTGGTGTGCAGCAGCGCTCCACTCTTTACTCCTCCAGCGGCGACCCTGGGACCCTGCTCCACCGCAGCCGGTAAGGTATATCTGCATTATAAGACACACACCCATTTTCCCACAAAATTTGGGGAGGGAAAAAGTGCGTCTTATATTCTGAAAAATACGGTATTTATGCCTGCTGGACATGGCTGGTTTCCTATCCGTGGGCCTTGATACTGAACAGTGGTTGACAGAAGCAAAGTAAATGTGTTAAAATAAAACATTCCTACAGAAAATGTACCCACTTGTAATGCTGCATTTGGAGAGCTCACTAAAATATGAGGAACAAATAGTCCCATGGTGGGAGGTGCAGAGCCTTGAGCATTACCTTAAGAATAACATTGTGCTGCGTGGATGGTGCATTACCCTTCTTTCGGCATCAATAAGCAGAAATTCACAATTAATGTCCAAGTGGGAAAGGGAAGCTACGAATAGTTCTCTAAAATTCATGCTACTTCTGCTGGAATAAGAAAGAAATAATCTTTCTTCGTTGAATAATAAACTAAAAGAGAAGATTGAATTTAAAAAAAAATGCAGGGTGAGGAGATTCTAATGGCAAAGAACCTAAACTACAGAATACAATTAAGAGGTTCCAATATCACTTAAAGGA
Organism: Oophaga sylvatica; assembly: GCA_033576555.1. Lineage (NCBI taxonomy): Eukaryota > Metazoa > Chordata > Amphibia > Anura > Dendrobatidae > Oophaga > Oophaga sylvatica. The sequence continues at coordinate 179,235,475 of JARQOD010000004.1, forward strand.
ACACAAACAGTACCTTGGGGGAGAACGTAGGGATAGTGAAACTGGCCTATCCTCAACAGACACGGAGGTCTCATTTAATGAAACCCAATTTGAACCCCAAAGAGGAAGAGGGAGAGGCAAATACAGGATTGAACACCAGAGTGCCCCCCTCCTTTAATGCTGGTTTTTTTTAGATTGCAATTATCCCCTCAAAAATCGCAATCCGCAAGCAAGAGACAAAATCCGGCTTCCCAGCTTATCAAACTGTCTCATAGACCCCTGAGATAATGGTTCTCTTTTGTACCAAAGAGCAATTTGTTTGTTTGAATAGGTTACGGATCTTCACTTTTTTGCAAGGAAACTTAAATGGTGCAAGCACTTTGTCCAACAAAACAAACGTTTGTGCGGACTTTAACCTCTCTCCCCCCTAGAACTTTTGCCTGATGTCCAGGAACTAGCATCCCTAAATGAATATCCCCCAGATAAAATGTGACGTGGGCCTTTTACGTCTCTTAAAAATAGGAGCAATAAAATGTGACCCGTGACTGGGGACCTCTCACCAATTTATGTATTTGTCAATTTAGGCAGGTATCCAAGGGGTAACGTTTGTCCTTGCGGAGATTGACATGCTAAGCCTGCCGAGATGAGGAGATTTAAAGCCGCAATGCTCCTCTGGGAAATATGCAAATTGTCTCTTCAGAAAGGAAGAGGACTACAACTCTAGCGCCACCTATAGGAAGTAGCAATCCTAGAAGTCAATGTCGACCCTTTAACGAGCCTTGTCACATGACTTAGGATAAAAGCCAAAACCAGAAACATAATTTTCAGACACTGTCTTTGCACTGACGAGGGGCCGTACCCCGAAACACAGTGTCTGCAAATTGAGATTCTGGTCTTGTCACTCTCCGCAAGGAAAAACGTTACCCCTTGGATACTGGTCAGATGATGTCTATGGGATCTGATGTACAATTGTTGGCATGACAATGGCATGGTTAGTCATACCAATACTGTGGGGAGTATGGTGCATTAGCATATCCCTTTTTTATTATGAAGACAAATCCAAGTGTATTTATTATTAATAATTCAACTGTTTGCTTCAAGCAGTTCACCCTCTGTATACAAGACTATGACTTGATATAAGGTCCTCTCTCTTAAGGCATCAAAACCGCTTATTTCATTGCCATATTAGGGTTAATATTGATAGCCGTCGAGGACTGGGGACGCCACTCTTATCCTCTTTAAGGGTGCCAACCTTCACTGACTGGTAGGGACACTGCAGGGAGAGTTCATTCTTTCCCCCCGCCTCACCTCTTTATATATATTTTTCAATAGTCACTCCTCCCCTTTTTCTTACCAGATTGGCTGACATTTGGTTCATTCATAAAACCCATAGAGTAATATTACAACTGACCCTTAACCAGCCATATAACGTCAAACACCCCGTTAGACCAATAGGTTCTTTACTCTGCCTTCTATACAGGGTCTTTCAGGGTTAGAAGGGAGAGCCGACATTGAGCGGGGGCGCCGTATGCGCAGAAATAGGGTTTCAAACTTTGCTGGTAGGTAAGGCTGTACAGCAGTAGAGCAGGGGCAGGCAACTCTCTCTGGTTTCTCTATCTAGTGTCTTTTTGACATACTTTCTAATGGCGGTGGTAATTTTTGTTATTTGCACTTTTTTTAGATTGATAAATAAGTTATATTTTAATATTATTGTTATCAATTTGGAGTCTCTTCGGTGAATGTTATGGAGCTGTATGGCAGCTTGTTTTTTTGCAGGACCAGATGACATTCACAGAAGGGGATAACTAGTATGACAGTATTATGGGGCAGGTCGTTCCGGATGTGGCGATGCCAAATATGTGTACTTTTCTTTTTTTCTCAGAGATTATATGTGTGTGCTGAATACTATGTTCGAGTCGTCGCGGCTGTCAACTGCCACAACACATGCATGGATTGTCTAACAAACAAGCAATCTCTGCACGTGTTGCGTCTCGAACATAGTTTTTGAGCACAACCTAGGTACTCTGTTAGCTCGCTCGCTCATCACTTGGTGTAATCAAAAGAGTACACAGCTGATTCTTTATTCTATATAGTATAATGCACCCCCATAGGCAGACTCTATATTGTATAATGCACCCCTATAGTCAGACTCATTATAGTATAATGCACTCCCCATCTATATACACTCCCTGACAGAAGTTATGTCGCTTATCCATGTTATGTAAATAAAAGCTTATAACCTGACGTTAAATTCATCCATTGGTTATATAAATTATTCTTTTGAAAGCTGAAACCCTCCGAAATGTGGTTTAGGTTAAGAAAATACATTGGCATCAATGCAGAAATATTGATCATTTAATGGACACAGAATGGTCAGATTATGGCAAGTCAAAAGTTTTGTCGCCCACAGAAAGTAATGTGATATTCAAACAAATAATTAACTTAAAATACAAATATATTTTGCATAACATTGGTGAATGAAGTTGTGGTGCTATTAGTCATATTTAATATTTTGTGTGACTTCCATGAGCTTGAAGGACTGCATCCATGCGGTTCAACAATGATTCATACAATTTATTAATGAAGTCATCAGGAATAGCAAAGAATGCAGTCTTACATGCCTCCCAGAGTTCATCTAGAATCTTTGGTTTTGTCTTCCAAGCTTCCTCTTTCATCCTACCCCAAACATGCTCAATGATGTTCATGTCTGGTGACTGGGCTGGCCAGTCCTTGAGCACCTTGATCTTTTTTGCCTGGAGGAACTTTGTTGTAGAGATGGATGTATGAGATGGAGCACCATCCTGCTGCAGAATTTGACCCCTTTTATGATTTGGAATATAAGAGGTAGCTAATACTTCTTGATATTTTAGGCTATTGATATTGCCTTCCACCTTGCAAATGTTTCGCACACCCCCATACTGAATGTAACCCCAGACCATGATCTTTCCACCACCAAATTTAACTGTTTTTCTGGTGTATTTTGGATCCATACAGGCTCCAGTAGGTCTCCTGCAGTATTTTCGGCAGCTGTGGTGTAATTCTACTGAAGATTCATCAGAGAAATCCACCTTCTGCCACTTTTCCAGCGTCCATCTGTTTAGCAGGCTGTGGGACTTTGCAAATGCCACATGTTTTTTTTTATTTGCCTTTTATTTAGTGCTGGCTTCTGGGCACTGATTCGAACGTGGAGGCCATTTCAAGACAGAATCCTACAAACTGTTCTAGTTGACACAGGGACTTGAGATGATCAGGCCTGTTGGAGCTCTGCTTTGGATTTTCTAACCATCAAACGTTCCTCCTGAGCAGTTGTCTTGCGGGGTCTACCGAACCTGGGCTTGTCAAACACATCTCCAGTCTCTTCAAATCCTTTTTTTAATTCTTTGTACTTGATTCTGAGACACATTAAAGGTGCCAGCCACCTCTGCAGTGGATCTGGTCTTCAGCCTCTTGATAATCCAGGCTTTGGTCACAGGGTGGATTTTTGGCATGTTGTCAGAGCTCAAGTTGCAGTTCAAGTGAAGGTCTGGGGTGCTGGGTTTCTTTTTTTACACACCCACTAATTAACCGATCATTTACTGAGCACAGGTGAGGATGTAAACTAGGATTGGGTGCATTATATGACCAGGCGACAAAACTTTTGACTTGCCAAAATCTGACCATTCTGTGTCCATTAAATGATCAATATTTCAGCATTGATGCCAATTTATTTTCTTAACCTAAACCACATTTTGGAGGCTTTCAACTTTCAAAAGAATAATTTATACAACCAATGGATGAATTTAACGTCAGGTTATAAGCTTTTATTTACATAACATGGATAAGCGGCATAACTTCTGTCAGGGAGTGTAGTATAAATCACCCTCCCATGTGCAAACTCTATATTGTATAATGCACCCCCATAGGCAGACTCTATATATTATAAAGCACCCCCATAAAATAAATAAATACAATACTCACCTCTCCTCCTCATTCCCCCACTGCTCCCAACACCCGTACATCTCCGGACAGCGGGTGCCAAGTAGTGACGTCATCGCTCCCGCTGTCAGTGTCTGCGTCAGTGACGTCAGACGCTGAGAGGGGGATGATGGAAGAGGGAGCGTAACGCTCCCACTCTCATCAATGCGGTCAACAGTATCCAACTGATACAGTTGAACTTGCGATGATGTGCTGCGGGCCCGGTGCTGGCACCGGGACCCCCTCCCTACTGCTCAGGGGCCCCAGAGCAGCCAGGTGGTAGAGCAGGGAGATCTATTCTCCCTGCTCTGCCACAGAGTGTAACTGTATGGGCGTGTTGTGCATGCCGACACAGTTACAGTAGCATAGCTATGTGTGACCACCCCTTCTGCCCCCCCACCGGTAGCTGCGCTACTGCTATTAGTGTAACCTTTACAATCCCTTCTGCATTTAGCTTTTATGGTCTATGCAAAAAAAGGAGGTAAGGATTAAACCCCTCTCTAGCTCCTTTTGTTTAGTCCCCCTGAGACCTTTCACCTTCACTCAATGTCCTCCATAACCTGCAATAAAGATAAATCCAGACCCCTCATCTGTTGGTGCCCCCAGTCTACAAGTTCATAGAAATTTGTCATAAGGATGATTCACAGACATAGAATGTGTTGCTGAAAATCTCCACATAAAATCCAGAAACAGACACAGGATAATCCACCAAGTCTCGCAGATTTTGGTGTGAATTATGATATTTTCGCACGTAGCATAAACACTGAGTTTTTTATGCAGAAAATCTATTATGTTAAAGGGCTCATACAAACGTCCGGTGTGAGCACGGACCGGCCACAAATCTCCCGATCCAAGCTTGACAACTTCATGTATATATATCTATTATAAGGCTGTGACACTCGGGTCAGGAGAGCTACAGCTAATTTGTGCATTGCGGTCTATGTTTGGACCAATTTGAACGGACATCTGCATGAGTCCTAACTATACAAGAAAGTGGGTATGATTTCACAAGAACTCATGCCCACTGTGTGTTTAACCCCTTCCCGAGATATGACATAGTTATGACAGGCTGGATCCTTGACTTTTTAGATGCGGGTTTGCAAGCCGAGCCTGCATCTTTCCCAGTAAATGATAGAAACCACCACAAGAAAACAGCCATAAGGTCTAATAAAAACATTAGCTTTATTAATTCAAAACATGATAAAATTGCATAAATATCAGGACATTGCTAGGGGGGGGGGGGGAAGAAAAAATAAAGAAATCAAATAGAACACATCAGTGCACATATATGCAAAAAATGTACCTGGGGAACACCGGTACCTGCAATCATGTGATGTAAAGAATAAAGATGCTTAGTATAAGTCATGGAGCAAAAGGCTGCTAATTGTTATTGCACAAAATCAAGGTAAGTACCATAGTGGACACGTATATATGGCAGCATTATGTGGCATATGCCAACCAATCAATAAGACACACTCCAATGGGACATCAATATATTCCATATAATGCTGGAAGAAGGCATAGTGCAAAAGTATATATATATACATATATATGGAAGTAGATGGTATAATTACCCAAGGAGAGAGCAGGAACCGGGAACAGCCAGGGCAACCCCGACGCGCGTTTTGGAGCTATAGAAAAGCTCCTTCCTGAGGGGGCATAAGAGGGGACTGATCATCCATCCCAATATATACATACCAGCGATTTTCTATAGCTACGAAACGCGCGTCGGGGTTGCCCTGGCTGTTCCCGGTTCCTGCTCTCTCCTTGGGTAATTATACCATCTACTTCCATATATATGTATATATATACTTTTGCACTATGCCTTCTTCCAGCATTATATGGAATATATTGATGTCCCATTGGAGTGTGTCTTATTGATTGGTTGGCATATGCCACATAATGCTGCCATATATACGTGTCCACTATGGTACTTACCTTGATTTTGTGCAATAACAATTAGCAGCCTTTTGCTCCATGACTTATACTAAGCATCTTTATACTTTACATCACATGATTGCAGGTACCGGTGTTCCCCAGGTACATTTTTGCATATATGTGCACTGATGTGTTCTATTTGATTTCTTTATTTTTTCTTCCCCCACCCCCCCCCTACCAATGTCCTGATATTTATGCAATTTTATCATGTTTTGAATTAATAAAGCTAATGTTTTTATTAGACCTTATGGCTGTTTTCTTGTGGTGGTTTCTGTATTAGGTACAGTTGGTCTATTAATAGTCCTACATATATATGCATTTTTCGATACATTTGAATTTTTGTATATCATTATTTTCAATGCATGTAATATGTTTTTCTGCAAATCCCTTTTCCCAGTAAGTGAATTATTCAGCCATCATTTTCCACAAACCGCTTGGTGGAGTGGAGCTGTGCCCTCAGCTGTTAACATGTTAAATGCCGCTGTCAATCAGGCAGCAACATTTAACACATGCCAGTAGGGGAGTGCATCATTCCACGTGCCCATGACATGATCGTGGGGCACCGACTGGTTACCATGACAGCCGGGTGTCTGCTGAAGACTTCTGTGTTTGTCGTGATTATTCTCCTATGAAAGCCAGTGTTTAGCTGACGTTCATAGGACACCGTGATTTTTGCTATGCATAGCAGTTCCCCCATTTCACGCTGCTCCACTCTCCATATCCATTCTGTGCCCCTTTTCACACTATGCCCTTATACTGCCCACCACGTTGTCCTCTTCAAACTGTACCTCTCCAACCATCCATACAGTGTGAAATCCACAACATCCCCAATATACAATATGATGTCCACCACAGCCTCCCCAATATACAGCCCCCTATGCCGTATGATTGCCCCCACATATCCTATATAGTATGATGTCCCCACAGCCGAGGTATCATGTTCCCCAGTCTTACATATAATATGATGCCCCTCGTATGTCCTATCAGGAAAATTAAAAAAGGGCTTATACTCACCTAATCCAGGTTCCCTGTACACAGCGGCCGCCATCTCTTCTTTCTTGTACAGCAGTGGACGCAGAATGGCTCGATGACGTCACTGTATCGTGCAATCTGACGTCCCCTGAGTGCGCCGTCTCCGACGGTGCAGACTGAAAGTGGCCTGCGTTCTGCAAGGCATGGAGCTGATTACATCCTGGGCGGCGCTGACAGCAATTGTATTCATGTTTTACAGACGCAAATACAATTGCGTACAGAAAGGGAGTGACTGCTGGAGCGGAGGCAGAGAGAGGGGTGAGCAGTGTCAGTGACTGACACTGCTCTCCTATGTGCCCGTGCTTTGGCCATCGCTGTGCTGAATGTCTGCAGCCAGAGGAAGAAGCTGGGCGGCCGCAAGCGTTAAAGCCATGTCACTTTTTTTTTTTTAGCTCCCCAAACTGCACCACTTTCGGGAAGGCAGGAGGTAACACTCAGACACCTGTAGCAAAAAAAGAAAAACCTGAGAGCATCAGGAAAAAAAAGTAACAAACCTATATCTGAATAAGTCCTTATACTTTTCTCTTGTGACACTCACATGTGATAACTTGATGTTAATGAGAGACAGGATTCAGTCCAAAAAATGCATTACCACAGAAGTGTCAGATGAGAGGTTTTTTTTTTTTGTTTTTACTTATCTAGACTAAGTTTAAAAGAAAAAAAATCGATATTACAATCGAAAATCTATAATTTAAAAAAAAAAATTAGATTTTATTTTTTATCAGATACCATATAATACCATGCTATAAATACCAGTGATTCTAAGATTTTTTTTTTTTCTTGACACATTGTATTTTATTAGTGATAAGCAAATCGTCAACCTAAATTTATTTAAAAATCTATTTGGCAAACACTAAAAAAAAAAATAGCAATGTGCGAGTTTTGAAACTTTACATCAGCATAATTTTTTTTTTTAATCAGATATTTTTTTATTAAAAGACTTTTTAAGATTACACATACACAACTTTGAGGCATCGCCAAACTGACAATACCCTACAAAACCCACCCACTCCACCTCCCTCCACCCATTTCACCCCTAACAACCATATAGCAAAGACAAATTTAAGTACAGACCGCGCATTAACATATAGCTTATCTATCTGCCAGAGCGTTAATAGTTTGTTCTATAGAAACGGAGCATATCTAATAATCAGTGATTAGTTAAATAGAACCTGAGAGACCACAACATTTCGATCTTAATTGATATTTAAAATGGACATAATATGAGAACCATGAAACGTGCTCGATTTACCCCAAATTTTTTCGAATTTATGTACAGCCTTCCGCTTTTTGTACACTCCCTCTTCTAATCTCAATAAGAGACGCATTCTATCCAAAAATTCCTGAAACCTGAGAGGAGAGGGATCCAGCCAATGCGCAGCTATAAGCTTTCTGATCTGAAATAAAGTCCTCTTAACGGCTATTATTTCATCCTCATCACCTCCTATTATTTCTACAAGGCCCAGCACACACACTTTAGGATATAATGGTATATTACACTCAACACACATTATTAATATACTGCATACACTCATTTCAGAATACCGCGACCCTCCTACACATCCACATCATAAAAGATCTGCTCCATCCTCTCCACATTTTGCACACACACTGTCATTCCTCGCCCCAATGCGCTGTTGAAATTTGGGAGTCCTATATACCCTATGCAATAAATACAACTGTGAGAGTCTACAGTCTTGGCCAAAAGTTTTGAGAATGACGCAAATATTATATTTTCACATGATCTGCTGCCCTCTGGTTTTTATGTGTGTTTGACAGATGTTTTTATCACAGACAGAAATATAATAATTGCAAACATATGAGTAACAAAAGCTTATATTGACAGTTAGAATGAGTTAATGCAGCAAGTCAATATTTGCAGTGTTGACCCTTCTTCTTCAGGACCTCTGCAATTCTCCCTGGCATGCTCTCAATCAACTTCTGGACCAAATCCTGACTGATAGCAGTCCATTCTTGCACAATCAATGCTTTCATTTTGTCAGAATTTTTAGGTTTTTGTTTGTCCACCCGTCTCTTGATGATTGACCACAAGTTCTCAATGGGATTAAGATCTGGGGAGTTTCCAGGCCATGGACCCAAAATCTCTATGTTTTGTTCCCTGAGCCATTTAGTTCTCACCTTTGCTTTATGGCAAGGTGCTCCATCATGCTGGAAAAGGCATTGTTGATCGCCAAACTGCTCTTGGAGGTTTGGGAGAAGTTGCTCTTGGAGGACATTCTGGTACCATTCTTTATTCATGGCTGTGTTTTTAGGCAAGACTGTGAGAGAGCCGATTCCCTTGGCTGAGAAGCAACCCCACACATGAATGGTTTCAGGATGCTTAACAGTTGGCATGAGACAAGACTGGTGGTAGCGCTCACCTTGTCTTCTGCGAATGAGGCGTTTTCCTGATGTCTCAAACAATCGAAAAGGGGAATCATCAGAGAAAATAACTTTACCCCAGTCCTCAGCAGTCCACTGCCTGTACCTTTTGCAGAATATCAGTCTGTCCATTATGTTTTTTCTGGAGAGAAGTGGCTTCTTTGCTGCCCTCCTTGAGACCAGGCCTTGCTCCAAGAGTCTCCGCCTCACAGTGCGTGCAGATGCACTCACACCTGCCTGCTGCCATTCCTGAGCAAGCTCTGCACTGCTGGTAGCCCGATCCCGCGGCTGAAACACTTTTAAGAGACGGTCCTGGCGCTTGCTCGTCTTTCTTGGGCGCCCTGGAGCCTTTTTGGCAACAATGGAACCTCTCTCTTTGAAGTTCTTGATGATGCGATAGATTGTTGACTGAGGTGCAATTTTTCTAGCTGCGATACTCTTCCCTGTTAGGCCATTTTTGTGCATTGCAATGATGACTGCACGTGTTTCTTTAGAGATAACCATGGTTAAAAGAAGAGAAACAATGATGCCAAGCACCAGCCTCCTTTTAAAGTGTCCAGTGGTGTCATTCTTACTTAATCATGACAGATTGATCTCGAGCCATGTCCTCATCAACACCCACACCTGTGTTAATGGAGCAATCACTGAAAAGAGGTTAGCTGGTCCTTTTAAGGCAGGGCTGCAAAGATGTTGAAATGTGTTTTGGGGGATAAAGTTCATTTTCTAGCCAAATATTGACTTTGCAAGTAATTGCTGTTAAGCTGATCACTCTTTATAACATTCTGGAGTATATGCAAATTGCCATTACAAAAAGTGAAGCAGTAGACTTTGTAAAAATTAATATTTGTGTCATTCTCAAAACTTTTGTCCATGACTGTATGTGCCTCACATGTAGACAGTACCGGGACACTCCCCACCACATCTTCTCATTCCTCCGAGCTTATAATACCAATGTCGCGTTCCCACCTCTCCTTAACATTTAAGGGTCTATCCCACTGAAATTGCTGCATAAGTATCCCGTAAAGTCTAGAAATCAACCCCTTACCACCTCTATGGCATAGTAATGTGTTGAACAGTAGATGATGTTGAATTTTACTCTGCATATGTCGCGGCTGTACAAACCATGCATGTCTCATTTGGAGATAAAAGTAGAAACTAGTTTGTGGAATAGAGTATTCTTCTTTCAGCTGTTGGAACAATTTAAATATTCTCCCTCTAATATCTGCGCCACATTAATTATTCCCAATTTTTCCCATATTCCGAATCCCTTTAATTTATGGATCTCTGGTAGATCCGTATTATGCCACAGTGGGGGTAAACGGGGTAAATCGCTCGATTCCGAACAACAGTTTGATTTTCTGCCACATTTTCCCCAAAAGGGCTAAAGTCGGAATATGCCGCCTAGCATCCCTCCCCGAGATTCCCGTTTCTAAAAAGGAGGTAATTGGCAAATTGTGTGTGAGTAGACGTATCAGTTTATCTAGGTTCCCTTGAATTAACCAGCGTTGTTGAGCCTGAGATGCTAGAAAATATATCCATAGATTAGGTGCAGCTAGTCCCCCTGATCCTTGGGCCTTTGAAGAGTATCCAAGCTGATTCTGGCCACCCCTTTCAGCAGCAGATTGGAAGGAAGAGAGACACACTAGTCATTACTTACTAGTGGGTAGGCGGAGCCCAGATAGGATTGACACCTCATTAAAAAGTGTTGACCGGCCCCTCCAGCTCGGGCTCCTCCTACTCCAGCTTCTCCAGTCTAAAATTTGAGGTCTCAGAGGATAGTCGCTGCTGGAAGCAGCTCCTCAGAAGATTTTTTTATTTTCATCGGACAAGAGACTTGGATCACCAGAAGTGGTCTTGAGGTCTCAGGGGTCTCAGGGGTCTCAGCGCTGCTGGACCCCCACCTCTCCCTTGGCGGATCTGTAATTACCCTGTATGGTGGTCCCTGCAGAACCCTGCCGGCCCTGGGGGATGAGGATTGCTTCCCTGGCGGGGACGCAAACCGCGCATCTGGGGTCACTGCGTTCCCCGCCCTGGGGGGAAGCGATGGGCACAGCGCCACAAATCCCAGGGGGGTCCCTGTGGCGCTCAGCTGGTGAGTACTCCGCATTTTTAATGTATGTGAGTGTTTCAGCGGCTGCTGCGGCAGCCACTGCTACATGTGAAGTGACACGTTTGGTGACTGTATTTTTTTGTCCGCAGGCAGATGCCTGCAGGACAGGGGAGAGCAGAGAGCGAAGGAGTTCGCTCTCTTTTTTGAAGCCAGCGGGGGGCGTGGCTTCACGCTTCCCGGTCTTCTTGTGCAGAAGCGCGCAATTTTTATGTGCTTCTTTTCCGGCTTCTCTCAGCGCGGCGGCCATTACAAGGCTTCCCGGGCTCCTCATGCTCCGCTCCTCCCGACATAGCATATACATCACCGCGGCCAGCTGGGTGAGTGAAACGTCCTCACCCCCACAGCGCAGGACCTTTCTGTGTGACATGTGACAGATAGCGCTATCCTGCAGCTGCGGTCTCATATAGAGACCTTGTTTTGTCTGGGACTCGCACACCCCTTTTATTTTAATAAGGGAGTTGTGGGAAGCCTGCGACATTAACCCTATGGAGGGTTAACCCTTTCAGCGCAAAAATCCAGCAACTACCCGCCATAGGTTCTATTCCGGTTTGGATCAGAACATATAAGGGTTAATTATATCGCTGACATATTCTGCTGATACAGCTGGGGTAGCTCTCTCCTTTAAGAGCTTTAACCCTTCAGCGTGCTTGTTTCGTCCACTTAAGAAACCACACTTTTTTCTAGTTACTGACAGGTTTTGACCTGCCATATACTGTGTGAGGGCATGTCGGATCAGGGTCCAGAAGGTGCGGACCGTTTTCCAGATCCGCTTCAGGATCAGTCGCGCGTATCTGATACGCAGACCTCGACGGCGTCAAGCGCAGCGGTCGGAGGTTACAGCGATGCCAAATTGGATGCCATTGCTCGTTCTATTGATGGCCTGTCTGACCTTTTAGGTCATTGGGTGTCAGCTAGATCCTCTCATGACAGGAAGCGACACAGGCCGGTACCATCCTTCCCGCATAGCGAATCAGAGGCCACTGATATGGATTACGGAGAGGGTTCCCCTTCAGGCTCAGATGGGGAGTTATCCGATTCGGATAAGGAGGATCGGCAGGGGCATTCTGCCTCTTTTTTGGCCCGAACAGAGGCTTTTATTGAAGCCATGAGGGAGGCGTTACAGTTACCGGAGGAGGTAACTAGACGTCCTGGTAAGTCGGCTCGAATGTACCAGGAGTACCGTAAGTCGCGATCGGCATTGCCAGCTCTGGATGAGCTTAATGGAGCAGTGGAGAAGGAGCGCCTGTGTCCAGATAAACTTTTTCAAAGGACACGGTTCTTTGAGGCACTATATCCGTGTTCTACGGAGTTGGTGGATAATTGGATTCCTTCTCCTGAAGTGGATGTTCCTTTATCCCAGCTTAGTAAATCCTCATTGCTTCCTGTTAAAGGGAAGGCGAGTCTGCAGGAACCGCTGGACAGAAAAACGGAGATGGCGGCGAAATCCACCTACGAGGCCGCGGGTCATGGATTCAGAGCGGTGCTAGGATCCATGTGTGCTTGTAAGGCTTCCCTGTGCTGGTTGGTCCGTATACGGACGGCGTTGCAAAATAGATCTCCGTTGTCTGAGGTAAATGGGCTTCTCGATTTGTTGGAGACTGCAGCCCGATATAGCTATGATGCAGGTCTGGATACTGCGTCACTGTTGTCCAGTGCGCAATCCTCGGCGGTCACAGTCAGAAGAGCACTGTGGCTTAGACAGTGGACCGGGGACGCGGTTTCCAAGCAAGGTTTGCTGTCTTTAGCATACAAGGGTGGTCAGCTATTTGGATCTGACCTCACAGAGCTGATTGCCAAGGCAAAGGCAAAAGACGCGGCTTTACCGCAGCGAAGGGCTATGGCTTCTGCGTCTGGCAGGCCTAGTGCCGGTAGTGGTCGGCGGTCCTTTCGGTCCAGGGGACGATTCGGTCAGTCCTCTTGGGGATCGGGTCGTCCCTCTTTTTCGGGAAAAAAGTCCTCTCAGAAATCCCGCACTCCCTGGAAACAAAGTTTCCGTCAAGACAAGCGAGAAGCTGACAAGAAGCCCGCCAAGGCGGACTGACGCCAGGGTTCCGCTCGAGGGTTCTCGAGTGGGGGGTCGTCTGCTCCAATTCAAAGCGACTTGGATTTCCCGCGTTCCGACGCCTGGGTAACGCGGGTCGTGTCGGCAGGCTATTTCATAGAGTTTTCTTCTCGACCCCGGACAGTTTTTGCCAGTCTCGCATCCGTCAGAGCCCGAGCTATTTGCCGCTCTGCTGCGAGAGGTCGAATTCCTTCTGCAGAAGGGTGTGGTAATACCGTTCCGTCAGAGGACCGGGGCAGAGGATTTTATTCCAATCTTTTTGTGGTCCCCAAAAAGGAGGACAAATTTCGCCCTATTCTGGATCTCAAAAGATTGAATCGGCATGTCCACACCCAAAAATTCCGCATGGAGTCACTTCGCTCCGTTGTGGCAGCCCTGTCGCAGAACGACTTTTTGGTGTCAATCGACATTCGCGACGCTTATTTGCATGTTCCCGTCGGAAGGGCTCACCAGCGCTTCCTTCGTTTTGCCATAGGTCAGGACCATTACCAGTTTGTGGCTCTGCCATTCGGCTTGGCCTCAGCGCCAAGAGTTTTTACAAAAATTCTGGCGCCTCTCATGGCGATTCTTCGAAGACAGGGGGTTACGATTCTTCCCTACTGGACGACCTTTTGATTGTGGCGTCCTCAAAGGAGGAGGCGGTGACGGCTCGCAATCTATCCTTTCAGCTCCTGGAGGACTTCGGGTGGCTGGTCAATTGGGAGAAGTCGTCTCTGGAACCGTCGCAGTCAATCCTGTTTTTGGGGATGCATTTCGACACGGTACGGGCAGTGGTGTCCCTACCTCCAGACAAGCGGGCATGTCTCCTTCGACATGTACAGATTATGAAGTCTTCGACAGCAATGTCCCTTCGGAAGTGTATGCGCCTTCTGGGTTTGATGGTGGCGTCCATGGAGGCACTTCCGTTTGCCCAGTTTCATTCCAGGGCCCTCCAAAGGCTCATTCTGAGTCGTTGGGATCGATCGCAGGCTTCGCTGGATTGCAGTGTCATCATCTCTCGCAGGGTGCGAGAATCTCTAGGATGGTGGTTACGTCCAGGAGCGTTATCCCTGGGGAAGTCTTTCCTCCCTCCGAGGTGGTCGGTCATAACCACCGATGCCAGCCTGACGGGCTGGGGGGGTGTCTGGAACGATCTCTGGATTCAGGGAGTATGGTCATCGGAAGAGTCTGTTCTACCGATCAACATCCTGGAATTGAGGGCAATTTTCCTTTGCCTCCAACACTGGACGGTCCCTTTGAGCGGTCTGCCAGTCCGAGTGCAGACAGACAACGCGACGGCGGTCGCGTATATCAACCACCAAGGCGGGACGAGGAGTTCCAGGCTCATGGTGGAGGTGTCTCGGATCCTGATTTGGGCCGAGACCAGAGTGCCAGTCATCTCTGCGATCCACATTCCAGGGGGTCAGAATATCACGGCGGACTTCCTCAGTCGCGAGAAGATGGATCCCGGAGAATGGAGTCTTCATCCGGAAATTTTTGCACTGCTGTGCTCCCGTTGGGGAACTCCCCAAGTGGATTTGATGGCATCCAGGTTCAATGCCAAGTTACCGACCTTCATGTCCAGGTACAAGGACCCGAAGGCTGTGGCGGTGGATGCTCTGGTGGCTCCGTGGGACCAATTCGAGCTAATCTATGTGTTTCCGCCAATATCTTTACTTCCTCTGGTGCTGCGTCGGATCAGACTGGAGAGAATCCCGGCTATGTTGATAGCCCCAGATTGGCCAAGGAGGACGTGGTTCTCGACACTGGTGTCGCTTTTGGCGGCACCTCCATTCCCACTTCCCCTTCGCCCGGACCTGTTAACCCAGGGGCCCGTTCGTCATCCGGACTTGAAGTCTCTGCGTTTGACGGCGTGGCTCTTGAGACCAAATATTGACCCGTAGAGGTTTTTCAGCCAAAGTCATTGCCACTCTGCGAGCTGCCAGAGGTCCGGCTACTACTAAGATTTATCACAAGACTTGGGAAGCCTTCTTCTCGTGGTGTTCGGGTTCTTCAAGGAACCCGAGGATTTTTTCCATTCCCAATTTGTTGGCCTTTCTGCAGTACGGGCTGGACAAGGGTTTGGCAGTTAGCACTCTGAAGGGTCAGGTTTCTGCTCTATCCTTGCTGTTTCGGAAGGCTATCGCCTCATGTAGGGACGTGCATGCCTTTTTTCGCGGAGTAAACCCGTCAGTTTCCGCCGCGGAAGGCGCCTGTATCTCCTTGGCGGCTCAATCTTGTCTTGGAGGCTCTTCAACATGGGCCTTTTGAGCCTATGGACTCTGCTAGCCTTTCTTTACTTTCTTGGAAGGTTGCCTTCCTAGTGGCGGTCACCTCTTTGAGAAGGGTTTCTGAGTTGGCGGCTCTTTCCTGCTCGCCTCCCTTCCTGGAGTTTTACCCGGATCGAGTAGTGCTTCGCACACGGGGCGACTTTCTACCTAAGGTAGTGTCGCAATTTCATGTTAACCAGGATATTGTGTTGCCCTCGCTTTGCCCGGGCCCGAGGAATGCAAAGGAACGGGCTTTGCACACATTGGATTTAGTGCGGGCCTTGAAGTTCTATTTGTCTGTTACTCAAGGTTTTCGGAAGTCAGACTCTCTGTTTGTGATTCCAGCAGGTCGTCGACGTGGTCAACGAGCTTCCAAGGACTCTATAGCTTGTTGGATTCGGTCGGCCATTTTGGAGGCTTACCGACTTAAAGGCGAACCTTGCCCGATTAAGATTCGAGCTCACTCCACGAGGGCTGTGGCTTCATCGTGGGCTTTTCATCAAGGGGCCTCGGCAGCTCAGCTCTGCCGAGCGGCGACCTGGCGCTCCGTCCATACGTTTACAAAGTTTTATAAGGTGGACGTCAGTGCTTCCGCTGATGCGGCCTTAGGACGTAGGGTCCTGCAGGCGGCTGTAGTTTAAAGTTCTAGTTAACTTGTATTTGGCGCCTGTTGCGCATTTATCAAGGTTGTTGGGATTCTGCCTCTTTTGGTTTTTTCCCACCCTTAGTTTTTGGACTGCTTTGGGACGTCCCACTAGTAATGACTAGTGTGTCTCTCTTCCTTCCAATCTGCTGCTGAAAGACGGATTTTGGTAAGAACTTACCTGTAAAATCCTTTTCAGCGAAGGAAGGGAGACACAGATCCCTCCCATGGCAGAAGTGTGTTGTTGTTTTCAGATGCGGCGTGACCCTTCTCTGATAGCGATTATCTGGGCTGAGGTCGGCGCGCTAAGGCTCTGTTCCAGCATCGCCAGCTCATCGCAGTGGTCAGGTCCAGTGAGTAGTACCTGGAACTGTGTGGTTTCTTTCTGTGGCATGCATAACCTGTATTCTTGTCTTTTCTCTGAAGTCCTTCAGAAGGGGTTATGTTGCTCCGCTGGTGATATTTGCTCTTCCTTAGCTTGTGTACGACTGGAGAAGCTGGAGTAGGAGGAGCCCGAGCTGGAGGGGCCGGTCAACACTCTTTTTAATCTGAGGTGTCAATCCTATCTGGGCTCCGCCTACCCACTAGTAATGACTAGTGTGTCTCCCTTCCTTCGCTGAAAAGGATTTTACAGGTAAGTTCTTACCAAAATCCGTCTTTTTTCCAGATCAACTCACGAAACAGTGTCATCAGCATAATTTTTAAATCGTTTTTTTTTTTTTCTAAGGAAGATGCAAGGCTAGACAGTTTTTAGCAGCAATTTTTTAAACAAAATCCACAAAAACCTCACTTTTTGAAGTGAAGTTAAAAGGCCTATATGTCACAAAACAAACGACACCATTTTAAAGACTTTACCCCTCGCATGACTCAAAACCGCATTCAGGAAGGTTTTTTAACCCTTCATTGGTACTTCACAGGAAATAATTCAAAGTGAAATAGAAAAAAATACCTTTTCTACTAAAATGTTGCTTTAGTCTTAATTTTGGGGTAAATCACAGGTATCTGAAAGGCTGTTATAGATTTGGGGTGAATATTTCATATTTGCAGAACCCCGTTGGTGCCAAAGCAGCAGAAACCCTCTACAGGTGACCACATTTTAGAACTACATCTCCAAGGAAATTCATATAGAGGTGTAGTGAGCATCTTGAACCAAAGGGTTCGTCACAGAATTTTATAAAATTTGACTTCTAAAATGCCCCAAATTTTTTATTTTCAAAACTGGAACAAGAAAAATAAGGCCACAATTTGTAACACAATTTCTCCTGAGGAAACCAATACCCCATATGTGGCTGGAGACTACTGTTGAGCATTCTGTTGAGCATTCTGCAGAGCTCAAAAGGTAAGGAGCCCCATTCCAGATATTGGAATGGTCTGTGGGTGTCACTTTAGAGTAATAGGTGCTAGGACAGCCGATCTCCCACCCCACAACAAAAGTGACCAAAGTTTATAAAATATACCACTCAATGAATTAATCTAGGGTTGTGGTGGGCATTTCAAAATAAAAGTGTATTAAGCCTAAGATTTCTCATTTTCATAAGGGGTAACAGGAGAAAATGAATCCTATAATTTGTTACAAAACTTGTACCAAAAGCAACAGAGTCTACTGTTTAGCCACACAACAATGCTCAAAAGAGGAGGACATTTGTAGTCTACATTTTCCTGGAATAATTTTGTGGTGCCATTTACAGAGCCTCTGAGAGGCCAGGCAAAGCACAACCTCCCACCTCCACCACACAAGTAACCCCATATTGGGAATTAATCTACTGGTGTAGAGACTATTTTGGATCAACAATTGTTTTCTAGTAAAAAAGTATGCTATTGATGTGGCAGACGGAAAATATTACATTTTGGTGCCCAATACATTGTAGCAAGCTTGTTACACGCATCTTACAAATTAAATGATTCACCCACAACAGAAATGCCATACAAGTGGATGCTAACTGCTGTGGGGCTCATAGAGGCAGACGGCATTTTTCTTTACAAACTTAGATTATGCTAGATTTTTATTTTTTGGGTGCCGTGTATTTGATTAACTTTTTATTTCTTCTTTTACATTGTTCACTGTGGAGAGTAAGTGATCACACAGCTTTATTCACTGGATCAGTAAAATGACATCAATAATTATGTTTTGCTACTTTTGCGCATATAATAAAGTCTTTTTTTTTCTTTACAAAAAATAGCTTTTAAAATATGGCAATGCAAAAATAGATGTAGGCCCCATTCATCAAAGCTTTTGACAGTATTCTGGAGTAAAAAGCTTTGAAATGTCACAACTTGAGGCTCCAATAAAATTTTGCAACTTTTTACATTCTCACCCAGGTCCAACAAAGTGGGCGGAATCGAGGCAGTACAGGGATGTGGCAAATTCATGATGACTGGCAGCATTCGCTACGCAACATATTTTGCTCCAGCAGGCACTGGAGTAGGATTTGTGGCAAGGCACATGCCACTTGTCCGACAATCCTCATTCATTAACAGGTATATGCCTCTCGATGAATCAGGAGAGTCTGACTCTAGCATGCTCCCTCATCAGGGCCTATAACTTTTTTTTCTCCAAACCACTGTATGAGGGCTTGATTTTTGTGGGATGAGTTGAAGTTTTTATTGATACCACTTTGAGATAAATAGAATTTTTTGATCATTTTCTATTCTGATATTTGGGAGGCAGACTGAACCAAAAAAAAGCACAAATTATTTTGGTGTTTTTTTTATGCTGTTCACAGTTTTGTACAAGTGTTCAAAAAACTTTATTTACCAGGTCATTACGGTCAGAACAACACAAAATATAAATATTATAATATAATCTCTTACAGAGTTGAGTGCGGGCTTGCAGGATGAATTGACACTTTCAGTGATCCAAAGAAGAGTTCCGATTGGCACCAAATGTTTTAGTCCACATGCAATGTGCCATCATGTACACACAAGCCATGACAAATATCAGCACCATGTGAACACATAACAAAAGGGACAGAAGGGATGAGAGAGGGAGGGTTAAGCAGCTAGGACTGATGCTGGCATCAACCCTGGTTGTTGCTGAAGGAGCTTGGCTGTCAATTAAGCCAAGCTCCCAATGGTACAAGCTTCACTCTTATGCCCGCATGATCACCAGGATGTACCCCTTCCAGATTATGATATACATGAATATCAAATGTCAGGAAAGGGTTATTTGTGATGAATAGTTTTCATCTGGGTAAAACATTAATTTCAGAATGATAAATAGTCAGGACTGTACTTTTTTAAAATGACTATATGGTAGGACATTGGAAGCTCCTAGTTGCTTGCTTTAACATAATTTCTTGCCATGACTTGGTGCTCATCTTTGAAAGCTGAACAGTACTATTTGGTCAATGCGGAGCCAGCCATGTAACTGCTACAAATTACTGTACACTGTGTAGTGAAAATGCTTCTGCTTTCTTCTACTGATCTTGTAGTTTCTCCTTTTTTAAAACAAATACGGTATGTGGTTATTCATTTTATATAGAGTTGTGTTGTCCCAGGGCTCCATTGGCCTTGGCTCTGATCTCAGCTTGGTGGGAACGGTGAAGAAGACCAGCTTCATTTGGATTTAAAGTCTGAGATTGTGTATATTTTGGCTATGATGTTAATTAGATTTTCGTCATTATGAAAATAAGCAAAAATAAAAATTATTAGGTTAATTATTGTAACAAAGTTCTATTGATATAAACAAAACTGCACAAATAAAGATCTCCGGATAAAGATATTGGCAGGACTGTGGAGTCGGTAAGCCAAAACTGTGACTCCTACGCCTCAATTTCCTTAACTCTGACTGCACAGCACTGCCTCACTACTGAGCATGTACACAAAGTGCAGCACAGATTCATCTCTACTAAACCTCCTCTGACCCCACAGCACTGGTCACTACTGAGCATGTACACAAAGTGCAGCACAGATTCATCTCTACTAAACCTCCTCTGACCCCACAGCACTGGTCACTACTGAGCATGTACATAAAGTGCAGCACAGATTCATCTCTACTAAACCTCTAATCCACAGCACTGGTCACTACTGAGCATGTACATAAAGTGCAGCACAGATTCATCTCATCTACGACTCCACAGCACTGGTCACTACTGAGCATGTACATAAAGTGCAGCACAGATTCATCCATCTACGACCCCACAGCACTGGTCACTACTGAGCATGTACATAAAGTGCAGCACAGATTCATCCATCTACGACCCCCACAGCACTGGTCACTACTGAGCATGTACATAAAGTGCAGCACAGATTCATCCATCTACGACCCCACAGCACTGGTCACTACTGAGCATGTACATAAAGTGTAGCACAGATTCACCTGTACTAAACCTCTGACCCCACAGCACTGGTCACTACTGAGCATGTACATAAAGTGAAGCACAGATTCATCTCAACTAAAAGCAGAGATCCTTAGGTCAGGAATACAATAGACATTTATAGGACATTTCACAGCTTTCCCAAATTCTTATGAAAAAATGTGCATCACATTCTGCACTGTACTACAGTTCCCGATTTATTATATAATTTGAGTCTGTCCATTTTATACCGACTCCACCTAAATGGACACGAAGTCCGACTCCACAGCCCTGCTATTTGGTACCATTTGTTAGAGCTTAGTATTATATTCTGTTTGCATTTTAGAACTTGGACATTGTGTACCTCTGTGACTTCGCTTTCTTTATATTGATGGTCCATAAGATAGTGGTCTTTTTATTAGTAGTCATCACATGGCTTTATTCACACTTCATTTTGTGAGCATATTTGTCATATGTGACAGGAAACCTTTAAGCATATACTCCAAACTTAGAGACCTCCAGTTATCAAACAGCGGTTAAAAAATGTTCTTTTGGTTTGGTAAAAGCTGCTATACACTCTTATCTGTAGCGACATCAAGAAAAAGTGTACTGCGCATATCCTTTTTTTTTATATGGGTATTGTATGCCTATACAGTGGCAAATGTGGCAACCTTTTAGTGGAGGTACCGTATTTTTCGGACTATAATACGCACTTTTTCCCCAGAAAATTTGGGAGGAAAATGGGGGGTGCGTCTCATAGTCCAAACGCAGGCTTACCGGAGGGTTGCGGCAGTGGTGTAGCAGCAGAACCGGCGGCGGAGGTGTGGCGATTCTGAGGCTCGGTGTGGGGGTGTCAGAGTGCACCTGAGCAGGGTCCCTTCCTCAGGATGCTGGCGGCAGAAATGTGATGACGCCGCATCCTGGTGTCCACGGCGAGCAGAGCCGAGTGCATCAACGGTTTCCCGGCATCCCTCGGCTTCAGGAAAATGGTCGCCGGAGGCCACGCGCGCGCAGATTGAGATCTCGGCGGCCATTTTCCTGAAGCCGAGGGCCGCCGAGATCTCAGTCTGCGCACGTGCAGCCTCAGGAAAATGGCCACCGAGAAACTGGTGATGCACTCGGCTCTGCTCACTGTGGACACCGAGCCGCGACATCGACACATTTCTGCCGCTGGCATCCTGAGGAAGGGACCCTGCTCAGCTGCATTCCGCACTGCCCACCGCCAACATCGAGCCTCAGCATCGCCACACCTCTGCCGCCGCCGGCATCCTGATGAAAGGACCATGCTCTGCATCACCGCCGACACCAGACCCGCAGCATCGACCCCGGGACTGCAGCATTGCCCCACTTCTGCCGCCGTCGGCTCCTGAGGAAGGGACCATGCCTCCTGTGACCCCGCTCTACCACCGCCGGCCCCTCAGGTAAGATACTTTAAATTCGGACAATAAGACGGACCCTCATCTTGTAAAAATCTTTTTCTGCTACTTTCCATCGCAAAATTTGGGGTGTGTCTTACAGTCCGAAAAATACTGTATATGATGAGAGATTTTCCACACACTTCCGATGGAGGGCTTGAGCATAGTAAGAGCAAAACCTAACTTAAAGTTGCAAACTCCAATCCCTTAAAGGCATTTGATTGTTTGTTAAAGATAAATCTTTTGTTTACTTTTGTTTACCAAAGGCTTGTATAGGTATGAAATAACATTGCTGGCTCTTCACAGTTGCCAAGATCTCGGTTTACTGGCCGCAGCAGTAATATCACGACTGCAAGCACATAACCGTTGCAGTTGATCAAAAGTTTCACAGTTTGTACCATCTACATCCATTTAATAAAATTAATACCAATATGACTAATATTTTATCATTAACGAGTGTGAAAATGTTATTTGATATGTCTGCTTTAGTGTATATTTGAGGCTGAACTTTGGTCAGATAATATATTTGTAAAATACAGTAATGTGCATTTCAGAATATAGTATTCATACATGAGACTTAATTGAACTTATTTCTTTTTTTTTTTAGGCCATCTCTTTGTTTGAATTGCTGAGATACTGCATAGGCGTTTGCCTACAAATAGCAACACATCTGCGAATATCAGTCTTCCGAATCCCTCCTATGCCAGCTGCAGAGCAGGTTCAAAATCCAAACCATAGTGATTGACTGCTAAAGCAAGTGGAGGAAAAGAAACATTGAGCAATTATTGCATGCTGAGTTTATAGTACTAAGCAGAAAAATAAGGAATGAATGAAAAGCATATTAATTATTGTCTAATACCTTGACAAATAATGCTCTTTAATTAAGCAAAATTTAATTAAAGGTTAATCTTTTTGGGAAATAAGCACAATTAGCTTTCCCAGACCCATCTTAAACAATAGAGGGGATCGATATATTGCTAAAAAAAAACAAATAGTAAATATCGCTTATGTTTGGATCGGTTGCAGCTTCAGTGACCAAATCCACTCAGTATGGTGGGATTCTTTTTGATTCGGGAGTGTGGCTTTTTATGTTTGCCATTATTTTGGATATTGATGGCACTGTGTAAATCGCAGAATACATTTTGTTTATGGATATAACTGTTGGTTAGTGAGAAAAAAATATCCATAATCCTATACCAAAATCCGTTTTAATGTACTATTTTGTTGAATCCAAATTGGCTTGCTCTTTATTTATCTTTTAATTGTTTTTAATATTTTGCCAGTCATATGAAATTATTAAGTTTCTTCTCCTCCACATGTGCAGTTCTAAATCTTGGCATTTTGTAGTGAGAGGGAATTTGTTTAAACCATTTTATTTATTTAGGAAGTGACATAATAAACAAAGAATTCACACAGTTCTGAAAATTTCTTTTTCAAGGATTCTAGATTCCTATGCGTGACCTGAGTGTCTTCCGGACCAACAGAATTATTTTTCTTTATAATAATCATAGTTCTGAAATAATTATACAGTATTAAAACTGGAAAACAATCTTTTTATGAAACCTATTTGTACTGTCCATAACCTTGGGCTTTGTGGAGCTGAATAATTTATTTTCATTATAAAAGGAAAAGCAAAAAAAAGGTTTATTAGCCAGAATTATGTTTTTGTTTAATAAATGTTTTATTAAATATGCTTTACTGTGTTTTGCTTCCAATTGTGCACAGAAACACAAATTTCATTATGCCATGTGTGATAAAATAATCCAAATCGGAGATTATTAAACAAGGTAGACATGCAGTGTGTAAAAGTAATTTGTTCAATATTGTTTTATCCTAATGAGAGGCAAGGAGACTATTTAGAATAATTGACACTCACTGAATGTTCATTAGGGTCAGTAGAATTCTATTTAACCACAGACACAACTGCTAAATTAGTTGCAAAACAAGTCATTCAGTAGAATATCAATAAATAGTTGGATGTAGCAGATGGTGTGTTTATATTCAATAAAGTTACTAGTTAGCGTTTCAAATACATGAGCATAGACTACAGTAATAAAGTTCAGGGGTTTTATGAGATTAAAAAGAAAATGCTGTCTGACTTCTCTACTACCCCTTCCCCTCCACAATAGACACAGTACTGCTTTTGGACAATGGCTGTGCCTGGTATGGCGACATAGCACCTTTTTCTTGAATATCAAACAAGCTAATATCATCACTTTTTATCTGGAAGAAAACAAACTTTATTACTCTCATAAAACCCGTTAACATATTTTTGCTTTGACATATATATAACGTTTCACTATTTAGTTACATAAACCAAATATAACTTTCTAAATCATGCCTTAAAATGCAACTTTGTGTATTTGGTGGATAATTCTATATTATATGTTACATAGGTACAAGTTATTCCGTCAGGGATCCATCAGAATAACATTGACTGAAGAGACTTTCGAACACTTGCCATCTCTTGCTGTTGCTGGCAGAAGAAAAAGGACACTGATGTTAAATTATTTTTATACTTATATTTTCATAATAAAGCTTTATGAAAAAAATCAGTATGAGCAATGTGTCATATAATAATAGAGTATTTGACCTTGACTTACAGTGTCCATCAATATTTTTTTTTGTAGCATAGCCATTTCCTTTTTGAGCTCGTTTTGAGCACTGGTTAAGAGGTTTCCGTTGTTTTTTTCTAGTTCATGCATGCTCTATAAAAGAAAACACTGTAAATACATCTACACATTATGGGGTGGATCTGCTGTGAACAAAATGGACAATCTCTGGCAAGCATTAATCAGGAGCAAGTATGCTAGTTTTCCACAATTCCATTGACACATTCAGGAATAAGTCTGCATGAATTTAAAAGGTTACTTTCAAATGTACACATACTGTATATTTATTCAGTGGTGCCAGTAACTTCTGTTTTAACCCCTATTTGCACATAGTACATCCATATTGTTCTATTGACCCTGCAGTTGCCACTGTTTTAACCCCTTCCCGACCTTTGACACAGCGTATGCGTCATGAAAGTCGGTGCCAATCCGACCTATGACGCATACCCTGCGTCATGAAAGGATCCCGTTCCTGCGGGCCGGGAGACCGGGGTCACTCAAAGGACCCTTTGTGCTTCACCACAGGGGGTTGGCTTAACCCCCCCCGTGGCCACGATCGCTCTGATTGGCTGTTAAAAGTGAAACAGCCAATCAGAGCAATCTGTAATATTTCACCAATTTAATTGGTGAAATATTACAATCCAGCCATGGCCGATGCTGCAATAGCATCTGCCATGGCTGGACACCGAGACCTGACCCCCCCACACCGAGTCACGGCGGCGATCGGCCGCCGCCACCGAAAGATGGCAGCGAACGGTCACCGCCGTCACTAACAGCTCCCCTCCTCCTTTGCTCCGGTGCCCCCACCTTCCGATCCCCCCCCCTAACCTTCCGACCACCCTACTCACCTCTCCCGATCCACCGATGTCCCTGGATCGGTCCCGGCGTCCGCCCGGGCCGCTTCATGGGCGCCGCCATCTTGGAAAATGGCGGGCGCATGCGCAGTGCGCCCCCCAGTGTCCAAAAATTTATTTTGATCACTGTGATAAACTGTCACAGTGATCAAAATAAAAAAAAGTAAATGAACCCCCCCTTTATCATAGGTAGGGACAAATAAAAAAAATAAAGATTTTTTTTTTTTTCCTATTAGGCCCTGTGCACACGTTGCGGATTTTGCTGCGGATCCGCGGCGGATTTCGCTGCTGATCCGCGGCGGATCAGCAGCGAAATCAGCCGCGGATGCGCAGCGATATCCGCCACAGATCAGCAGCGAAATCCGCCGCGGATCCGCAGCAAAATACGCCGCGGATCCGCAGCAAAATCCGCAACGTGTGGCGGATTTCGCTGCGGATCCGCGGCGGATTTCGCTGCAGATCCGCGGCGGATTTCGCTGCTGATCCGCGGCTGATTTCGCTGCTGATCCGCGGCTGATTTCGCTGCTGATCCGCGGCGGATTTCGCTGTGGATCCACGGCGGATTTCGCTGCTGATCCGCGGCGGATCCGCAACTGATTTCGCTGCGGATCCGCGACTGATTTCGCTGCAGATCCGACTGATTTCGCTGCGAATCCCAGCGATTTTGCTGCTGATCCGCGGCGGATTTCGCTGCTGATCCGCGGCGGATCCGGCTGATTTCGCTGCTGATTCGCGCGGATTTCGCTGCTGATCCGCTGCGGATTTTCGCTGCTGATCCGCTGCGGATCCGCGGCGGATTTCGCTGCTGATCCACGACTGATTTTGCTGCTGATTCGCTGCGGATTTCGCTGCTGATCCGCGGCTGATTTTCGCTGCTGATCCGCGCTGATTTCGCTGCTGATCCGCGGCTGATTTCGCTGCTGATCCGCGGCTGATTTGCTGCTGATCCGCGGCTGATTTCGCTGCGGATCCGCGGCTGATTTTGCTGCTGATTCGCTGCGGATCCGCAGCGGATTTCGCTGCTGATCCGCGGCTGATTTTCGCTGCTGATCCGCGGCTGATTTCGCTGCTGATCCGCGGCTGATTTCGCTGCTGATCCGCGGCTGATTTTGCTGCTGATCCGCGGCTGATTTCGCTGCGGATCCGCGCGGATTTTGCTGCGACTGATCGCAGCGTTTCGCTGCTGATCCGCGGCTGATTTCGCTGCTGATCCGCGGCTGATTTCGCTGCTGATCCGCGGCTGATTTCGCTGCTGATCCGCGTCGGATTTCGCTGCGGATCCGCGGCGGATTTCGCTGCTGATCCGCTGTTTTGCTGCTGATTTCGCTGCGGATCCGCGCGGATTTCGCTGCTGATCCGCGGCTGATTTCGCTGCTGATCCGCGGCTGATTTTCGCTGCTGATCCGCGGCTGATTTCGCTGCTGATCCGCGGCTGATTTCGCTGCTGATCCGCGGCTGATTTCGCTGCTGATCGCGGTGATTTCGCTGCGGATTCCCGCTGCTGATCTGCTGCTGATTTCGCTGCGGATCCGCAGCGGATTTCGCTGCTGATCCGCGCGTGATTGATCCGCTGCTGATCCGCGGCTGATTTCGCTGCTGATCCGCGGCTGATTTCGCTGCTGATCCGCGGCTGATTTCGCTGTGTCCGCTGATTTTGCTGCGGATCCGCAGCGGATTTCGCTGCTGATCCGCGGCTGATTTCGCTGCTGATCCGCGGCTGATTTCGCTGCTGATCCGCGGCTGATTTCGCTGCTGATCCGCGGCTGATTTCTGCTGATCGTGATTCGCTGCGGATCCGCAGCGATTTCGCTGCGGATCCGCGGCTGATTTCGCTGCTGATCCGCGGCTGATTTCGCTGCTGATCCGCGGCTGATTTCGCTGCTGATCCGCGGCTGATTTCGCTGCTGATCCCGCGGCGGGATTCTGGGTCGCGATTTGCTGCTGATCCGCCGGCGGATTTCGCTGCTGATCCGCGGCTGATTTCGCTGCTGATCCGCGGCTGATTTTCGCTGCTGATCCGCGGCTGATTTCGCTGCTGTCCGGATTTCGCTGCTGATCCGCAGCGGATTTCGCTGCTGATCCGCGGCTGATTTTCGCTGCTGATCCGCGGCGGATTTCGCTGCTGATCCGCGGCTGATTTCGCTGCTGATCCGCGGCGGATTTCGCTGCTGATCCGCGGCTGATTTCGCTGCTGATCCCGGCTGATTTCGCTGCGATCCGCGGCTGATTTCGCTGCTGATCCGCGGCTGATTTCGCTGCTGATCCGCGGCTGATTTCGCTGCTGATCCGCGGCTGATTTCGCTGCGGATCCGCGGCTGATTTCGCTGCTGATCCGCGGCTGATTTCGCTGCTGATCCGCGGCTGATTTCGCTGCTGATCCGCGGCTGATTTCGCTGCTGATCCGCGGCTGATTTCGCTGCTGATCCGCGGCTGATTTTCGCTGCTGATCCGCGGCTGATTTCGCTGCGGATCCGCGGCTGATTTCGCTGCTGATCCGCGGCTGATTTCGCTGCTGATCCGCGGCTGATTTTGCTGCTGATTCGCTGCGGATCCGCGGCTGATTTTGCTGCTGATTCGCTGCGGATCCGCAGCGGATTTCGCTGCTGATCCGCGGCTGATTTCGCTGCTGATCCGCGGCTGATGTTGCTGCTGATTTCGCTGCTGATCCGCGGCTGATTTTGCTGCTGATCGCGGCTGATGTTGCTGCTGATTTCGCTGCTGATCCGCGGCTGATTTTGCTGCTGATCCGCGGCTGATTTCGCTGCTGATTCGCGGCTGATTTCGCTGCTGATCCGTGGCTGATTTCGCTGCTGATCCGCGGCGGATTTCGCTGCGGATTCGCGGCGGATTTCGCTGCTGATCCGTGGCGGTATTTCGCTGCTGATCCGCGGCGGATCCGCGTCTGATTTCGCGGCGGATTTCGCTGCTGATTCGCGGCGGATTTCGCTGCTGATCCCGACTGATTTCGCTGCTGATCCGCGGCGGATTTCGCTGCTGATTCGCGGCGGATTTCGCTGCTGATCCCCGACTGATTTTGCTGCGGATCCGCGGCTGATTTTGCTGCTGATCCACGGCGGATTTCGCTGCTGATCCGCGACTGATTTTGCTGCTGATTCGCTACGGATCCGCAGCGGATTTCGCTGCTGATCCGCGGCTGATTTCGCTACTGATCCGCGGCTGATTTCGCTGCTGATCCGCGGCTGATTTCGCTGCTGATCCGCGGCTGATTTCGCTGCTGATCCGCGGCGGATTTCGCTGCTGATTCGCTGCAGATCCGCAGCGGATTTTGCTGCGGATCCGCGGCTGATTATCTGCTGATTCATCTGCGCTAGCGGGTATAGCATAACGCGATCGCGTTATGCTATACCGTTACCAGCCGGTCACCGCTACGTGTTGAACGGGCTGGTAAAACGCAATATGAACCCAGCCTTAGGGTTAGAACTAGGGTTAGGGTTAGCATTAGGGTTAAGGTTAGAATTACGGTTAGGGTTGGAATTTGGGTTAGGGTTGGAATTAGGGTTAGGGTTGGAATTAGGGTTAGGGTTGGAATTAGGGTTAGGCTTGTAGTTAGGTTTATGGTTAGAGTTGGGATTAGGGTTAGGGTGTGTTGGGGTTAGGGTTATGATTAGGGTTTGTATTAGGGTTAGGTGTGTGTAGGGGTTAGGGTTGGGGTTAGGGGTGTGTTGGGGTTAGGGTTGGAGTTAGAATTGAGGGGTTTCCACTATTTAGGCACATCAGGGGGTCTCCATACGCGACATGGAGCCACCATTGATTCCTGCAAATTTTGCGTTCAAAAAGTCAAACAGTGCTCCCTTTATTCCAAGCCCCGACGTATGCCCAAACAGTGGTTTATCCCCACATATGGGGTATCAGCGTACTCGGGAAAAATTGCACAACAACTTTGGGGGTTCTAATTTCTCCTGTTAACATTGGGAAAAAAAATTGGGGACTAAAAATTATTTTTGTGGAAAAAAAATGATTTTATATTTTCACGGCTCTGCGTTATAAACTTCTGTGAAGGACTTGGAGATTCAAAGTGCTTATCACACATCTATAGGAGTTCCTTGGGGGATCTAGTTTCCAAAATGGGGTCACTTGTGGGGAGTTTCTACTGTTTAGGCACATCAGGGACTCTGCAAACGTAACATGACGCCCGAAGACCATTCCATCAAGTTAGCATTTCAAAACGTCGCTACTTCCCATCCGAGCCCCGACGTGTGCCCATACAGTAGTTTTCTCCCACATATGGGATATCAGCATACTCAGGACAAATTGGACAACAACTTTTGGGTCTAATTTCTCATGTTACCCTTGGGAAAATAAAAAAATTGGGGACTAAAAGATCCTGATTGTGGAAAAAATATGATTTTTTTATTTTCATGCCCGGGCGTTATAAACTTCTGTGTAGCCCTTGGGGGTTCAAAGTGCTCACCACACATCTAGATAAGTTCTTTGCCGGGTCTAGTTTCCAAAATGGGGTCACTTGTGGGGAGTTTCTACTGTTTAGGCACATCAGGGGCTCTGCAAACGTAACAAGATGCCCGCAGACCATTCCATCAAGTCGGCATTTCAAAGCGTCACTACATCCCTTCCGAGCCCTGACGTGTGCCCAAACAGTGGT
This sequence comes from Oophaga sylvatica, assembly GCA_033576555.1. Classification (NCBI taxonomy): domain Eukaryota; kingdom Metazoa; phylum Chordata; class Amphibia; order Anura; family Dendrobatidae; genus Oophaga; species Oophaga sylvatica. The sequence goes on from JARQOD010000004.1 coordinate 179,265,621, forward strand.
TCCCCCCCACATATGGGGTACTAGCGTACTCAGGAGAAACTGGACAACAACTTTTGGGGTCCAATTTCTCCTGTAACCATTGTGAAAATAAAAAACAGTGGGCTAAAAAATAATTTTTTGAGAAAAAAAAATGATTTTTTATTTTCGCGGCTCTGCGTTATAAACTTCTGTGAAGCACCTGGGGGTTCAAAGTGCTCACTATGCATCTAGATAAGTTCCTTAGGGCGTCTAGTTTCCAAAATGGGGTCACTTGTGGGGGAGCTCCAATGTTTAGGCACACAGGAACTCTCCAAATGCGACATGGCAACCGCTAAATATTCCAGCATATTTTCCATTCAAAAAGTCAAATGGCGCTCCTTCCCTTCTGAGCCCTGCAGTGCGCCCAAACAGTGGTTTATGACCACATATGAGGTATCTGTGTACTCAGGAGAAATTGCCCAACAAATTTTAGGATCCAATTTATACTGTTGCCCATGTGAAAATGAAAAAAACAGGCTAAAAGAAAATTTTTGTGAAAAAAAAGTACTTTCTTTTTTTTACGGATCAATTTGTGAAGCACCTGGGCGTTCAAAGTGCTCACTATGCATCTAGATAAGTTCCTTAGGGGGTCTAGTTTCCAAAATGGGGTCACTTGTGGGGGAGCTCCAAAGTTTATGCACACAGGGACTCTCCAAATGCGACATAGCAACCGCTAAATATTCCAGCATATTTTCCATTCAAAAAGTCAAATGGCGCTCCTTCCCTTCTGAGCCCTGCCGTGCGCCCAAACAGTGGTTTATGACCACATATGAGGTATCTGTGTACTCAGGAGAAATTGCCCAACAAATTTTAGGATCCAATTTATACTGTTGCCCATGTGAAAATGAAAATAACTGAGGCTAAAAGAAAATTTTGTGAAAAAAAAGTACTTTCTTTTATTTACGGATCAATTTGTGAAGCACCTGGGAGCTCAAAGTGCTCACTATGCATCTAGGTAAGTTCCTTAGGGGGTCTAGTTTCCAAAATGGGGTCACTTGTGGGGGAGCTCCAATGTTTAGGCACACAGGGACTCTCCAAATGCGACATGGCAACCGCTAAATATTCCAGCATATTTTCTATTCAAAAAGTCAAATGGCGCTCCTTCCCTTCTGAGCCCTGCCGTGCGCCCAAACAGTGGTTTATGACCACATATGAGGTATCTGTGTACTCAGGAGAAATTGCCCAACAAATTTTAGGATCCAATTTATACTGTTGCCCATGTGAAAATGAAAAAAACTAAGGCTAAAAGAAAATTTTTGTGAAAAAAAGTACTTTCTTTTTTTTACGGATCAATTTGTGAAGCACCTGGGGGTTCAAAGTGCTCACTATGCATCTAGATAAGTTCCTTAGGGGGTCTAGTTTCCAAAATGGAGTCACTTGTGGGGAGCTCCAATGTTTAGGCACACAGGGACTCTCCAAATGCGACATAGCAACCGCTAAATATTCCAGCATATTTTCCATTCAAAAAGTCAAATGGCGCTCCTTCCCTTCTGAGCCCTGCCGTGCGCCCAAGCAGTGGTTTATGACCACATATGAGGTATCTGTGTACTCAGGAGAAATTGCCCAACAAATTTTAGGATCCAATTTATACTGTTGCCCATGTGAAAATGAAAAAAACTGAGGCTAAAAGAAAATTTTTGTGAAAAAAAAGTACTTTCTTTTTTTTACGGATCAATTTGTGAAGCACCTGGGGGTTCAAAGTGCTCACTATGCATCTAGATAAGTTCCTTAGGGGGTCTAGTTTCCAAAATGTGGTCACTTGTGGGGGAGCTCCAATGTTTAGGCACACAGGGACTCTCCAAATGCGACATGGCAACCGCTAAATATTCCAGCATATTTTCCATTCAAAAAGTCAAATGGCGCTCCTTCCCTTCTGAGCCCTGCCGTGCGCCCAAACAGTGGTTTATGACCACATATGAGGTATCTGTGTACTCAGGAGAAATTGCCCAACAAATTTAGGATCCAATTTATACTGTTGCCCATGTGAAAATGAAAAAACTGAGGCTAAAAGAAAATTTTTGTGAAAAAAAAGTACTTTCTTTTTTTTACAGATCAATTTGTGAAGCACCTGGGGGTTCAAAGTGATCACTATGCATCTAGATAAGTTCCTTAGGGGGTCTAGTTTCCAAAATGGGGTCACTTGTGGGGGAGCTCCAATGTTTAGGCACACAGGAACTCTCCAAATGCGACATGGCAACCGCTAAATATTCCAGCATATTTTCCATTCAAAAAGTCAAATGGCGCTCCTTCCCTTCTGAGCCCTGCCGTGCGCCCATACAGTGGTTTATGACCACATATGAGGTATCTGTGTACTCAGGAGAAATTGCCCAACAAATTTTAGGATCCATTTTATCCTGATGCCCATGTAAAAATGAAAAAATTGATGCTAAAAGAAATTTTTGTTGGAAAAATTAAAATGTCCATTTTTTCCTTCCACGTTGCTTTAGTTCCTGTGTCGCACCTGAAGGGTTAATAATCTTCTTGAATGTAGTTTTGAGTAGCTTGAGGGGTGCAGTTTTTATAAAGGTGTCACTTTTGGGTATTTTCTGCCATATAGACCCCTCAAAGTGACTTCAAATGTGAGGTGGTCCCTAAAAAAAATGGTTTTGTAAATTTTGCTGTAAAAATGAGAAATCGCTGGTCAACTTTTAACCCTTATAACTTCCTAACAAAAAAAAACGTTGTTCCCAAAATTGTGCTGATGTAAAGTAGACATGTGGGAAATGTTATTTATTAACTATTTTGTGCCACATAACTCTCTGGTTTAACAGAATAAAAATTAAAAATTTGAAAATTACAAAATTTTCAGAATTTTCGCCAAATTTCCATTTTTTTCACAAATAAACGCAAAAATTATCGACCTAAATTTACCACTAACATGAAGCCCAATATGTCACGAAAAAAACAATCTCAGAATCGCTAGGATCCGTTGAAGCGTTCCTGAGTTATTACCTCATAAAGGGAGACACTGGTCAGAATTGCAAAAAATGGCAAGGTCTTTGAGGTCAAAATAGGCTGGGTCTTGAAGGGGTTAATGCTCATTGTCTATCATGCTCAGGTGGCTGACTCCCATGTATCTGCAACTGAGCGGTTTCTGTGAGGGATGATGTCAGAGAAAGAGGCAGAGCTTCCTTTATTACAGTGCAGGGATCCTACCAGGAAACAACAGTGGGGATGTGACTAAGAGGAGAGATGTACTGCAGGATGGGGCTCTTATAGAGTGGCTGAGAGGAGAGATATACTGTACTATGGAGTACATGGAAGGAGAGACCCTTCTGCATTCTTCGAATGCTGCTTTCTGTAGTGATTTGTATTCTAACCTGGTGCTGGTAAATATGGCCACCTTTCTTTTCGGTGATTTTTTTTTTTTTTAGCCTACTACACCTTGTCTATTCAATACAGAGGTGTCTAAAGTATAAATATAGGTAATGGCACTTCAAACAAATCTATCAACTCAAATTCGGACTAACAAAAATATCCAGCCGAACGAACAGATCCATTAACAATATTATGCTTTATTGGTAACAACATGAGAACAGTACTAAAAAATCAGAAGGAAAGCAAGATGAACTAAAATAAGCAGAGTGCCCAGTAGGGGGGTTCAATGTGCATGTCCTGTATAAAGGATGTGTTATATGATAGTATATACAATAGGGATAGTAAATAAGTATAATGGTAGTGATCACACTAATAATAGTTAAGGCCTAAGAAAAGAGGTTATAATCCTAAATAGATGAAAAAAAGGGGACACAAATAAATGTATAAAATGAAAGTATAAATAATAAGTGTCACTGTAATAAGCAGAATAAGGCAAACGATCCCTATGTAGGGAGTTACAGCTTACAAACACATCAATCAGAATTATAATACACTATACATATCAGGTGACTGGTAGGTATAAGCTATAAAAATCATTACCTCAGTGAAAGGCCCAGGGTATAACCTGCAGGACAGACCTGATGTTCCCCCCTCACCCCGATGCACGTTTCGCAATTTTAGCTTGTTCCGGGGGCTTATTTTATTCATCTTTCATTCTGATTTTTTAATATGGTTTTTATATTGTTACCAACAAAGCATAATATCTCGATCTCTTTGTTTGGCTGGATATTTTTGTTAGTCCGAATTTGAGTTGACAGACCTTGTCTACACTCCCTGACAGAAGTTATGTCGCTTATCCATGTTATGTAAATAAAGCTTATAACCTGACGTTAAATTCATCCATTGGTTGTATAAATTATTCTTTTGAAAGCTGAAACCCTCCGAAATGTGGTTTAGGTTAAAAAAATAAATTGGCATCAATGCAGAAATATTGATCATTTAATGGACACAGAATGGTCAGATTTTGGCAAGACAAAAGTTTTGTCGCTCACAGAAAGTAATGTGATATTCAAACAAATAATTAACTAAACCCCTTAACGACCAAGCCATTTTGTATGTTAACCCCTTCATGACCTTGCCATTTTTTGCAATTCTGACCAGTGTCCCCATTATGAGGTAATAACTCAGGAACGCTTCAACGGATTCCTAGCGATTCTGAGATTGTTTTTTCGTGACATATTGGGCTTCATGTTAGTGGTAAATTTAGGTCGATAATTTTTGCGTTTACTTGTGAAAAAAATGGAAATTTGGCGAAAATTTTGAAAATTTTGCAATTTTCACATTTTGACTTTTTATTCTGTTAAACCAGAGAGCTATGTGACACAAAATAGTTAATAAATAACATTTCCCACATGTCTACTTTACATCAGCACAATTTTGGAAACAACATTTTTTTTTGTTAGGAAGTTATAAGGGTTAAAAGTTGACCAGCGATTTCACATTTTTACAGCAAAATTTACAAAACCATTTTTTTTGACCACCTCACATTTGAAGTCACTTTGAGGGGTCTATATGGTAGAAAATACCCAAAAGTGACACCATTATAAAAACTGCACCCCTCAAGCTACTCAAAACTACATTCAAGAAGATTATTAACCCTTCAGGTGCTTCACAGGAACTAAAGCAACGTGGAAGGAAAAAATAGACATTTTAATTTTTCCAACAAAAATTTTATTTTAGCATCAATTTTTTCATTTTTGCATGGGCAACAGGATAAAATGGATCCTAAAATTTGTTGGGCAATTTCTCCTGAGTACACAGATACCTCATATGTGGTCATAAACCACTGTTTGGGCGCACGGCAGGGCTCAGAAGGGAAGGAGCGCCATTTTGGAATGTAGACTTGATGGAATGTTCTGCGGGCGTCATGTTGCGTTTGCAGAGCCTCTGATGTGCCTAAACAGTAAAAAAAACCACAAGTGACCCCATTTTGGAAACTAGACCCCCCAAGGAGCTTATCTAGATGTGTTGTGAGCACTTTGAACCCCCAAGTGCTTCACAGAAGTTTATAAACGCAGAGCAGTGAAAAAAAAAAATCATTTTTGTTTCTCAAAAATCATTTTTTAAGCCCGCTATTTTTTATTTTCCCAAGGGTAACAGGATAATTTGGGCGCCAAAAGTTGTCCAGTTTTTCCTGAGTACGCTGGTGCCCCATATGTGGGGGGTAACCACTGTTTGGGCACACGTCAGTGCTCGGAAGGGATGTAGTGACGGTTTGAAATGCCGACTTGATGGAATGGTCTGCGGGCATCTTGTTACGTTTGCAGAGCCCCTGATGTGCTTAACAGTAGAAACCCCCCACAAGTGACCCCATTTTGTAAACTAGACCCCCCAAGGAACTTATCCAGATGTGTGGTGAGCACCTTGAACCCCCACGTGCTTCACAGAAGTTTATAATGCAGAGCCGTAAAAATAAAAAAAAATTTTTTCCCTCAAAAACTGATTTTTTTTTAACCCGCAATTTTTTATTTTCACAAGGGTAACAGGAGAAATTGGACCCCAAAAGTTGTTGTACAGTTTGTCCTGAGTACACTGTTACCCCATATGTGGGGGGGAACCACTGTTCGGGCACACTTTGGGGCTCGGAAGGGAAGTAGTGACGTTTTGAAATGCTGACTTTGATGGAATGGTCTGCGGGCATCATGTTACGTTTGCAGAGCCCCTGATGTGCCTAAACAGTAGAAACTCCCAACAAGTGACCCCATTTTGGAAACTAGACACCGCACTGAACTTATCTAGATGTGCGGTGAGCACTTTGAACCCCCAAGCGCTACACAGAAGTTTATAACGCCCGGGCATGAAAAAAAAAAAAATCATATTTTTTTCCACAAACATGATCTTTTAGTCCCCAATTTTTTTTATTTTCCCAAGGGCAACAGGAGAAATTAGACCCTAAAAGTTGTCCAATTTGTCCTGAGTACGCTCCCATATGTGGGAGAAAACTACTGTATGGGCACACGTCGGGGCTCGGAAGGGAAGTTGTGACGTTTTGAAATGCCGACTTGATGGAATGGTCTGCGGGCGTCATGTTACGTTTGCAGAGCCCATGATGTGCCTAAACAGTAGAAACCCCCCCCCCAAGTGACCCCATTTTGGAAACTAGATCCCCCAAGGAACTCCTCTAGATGTGTGGTGAGCACTTTGAATCTCCAAGTTCTTCACAGAAGTTTATAACGCAGAGCTGTGAAAATAAAAAATCATTTTTTTTCCACAAAAATAATTTTTTTAGTCCCCAATTTTTTTTTCCCAAGGGTAACAGGAGAAATTAGACCCCCAAAGTTGTTGTGCAATTTTTCCTAAGTACGCTGATACCCCATATGTGGGGGTAAACCACTGTTTGGGCACACGTCGGGGCTCGGAATAAAGGGAGCACTGTTTCACTTTTAACAGCCAATCAGAGCGATCATAGCCACGTGGGGGTTAAGCCAACCCCCCTGTGGTGAAGCACAAAGGGTCTTGTGCCTGCGGGATGGGTGACCTTTCAGTGACCCCGGTCACCCGACCCACAGGAACGCGATCCTTTCATGACACATACGCTGTGTCACAGGTCGGGAAGGGGTTAATGACTGGGCCAATTTTTACATTTCTGACCACTGTCACTTTATGTGCTTATAACTCTGGAACGCTTCAACTGATCTTGGCGATTCTGAGATTGTTTTCTCATGACATATTGTACTTCATGATAGTGGTAAAATTTCTTCGATATAACTTGCGTTTATTTATGAAAAAAAACGGAAATATGGCGACCATTTTAAAAATTTTGCAATTTTCAAACTTTTAATTTTTATGCCCTTAAATCAGAGAGATATGTCACAAAAAATAGTTAATAAATAACATTTCCTACATGTCTACTTTACATCAGCACAATTTTGGAACCAAAATTTTTTTTTGTTAGGAAGTTATAAGTGTTAAAAGTTGACCAGCGATTTCTCATTTTTCCAACAAAATTTACAAAACCATTTTTTTTAGGGACCACCTCACATTTGAAGTGAATTTGAGGGGTCAATATGACAGAAAATACCCAAAAGTGACACCATTCTAAAAACTGCACCCCTCAAGGTGTTCAAATCCACATTCAAGAAGTTTATTAACCCTTTAGGTACTTCACAAGAATTGAAGCAATGTGGAAGGAAAAAATGAACATTTAACTTTTTTTCCCAAAATTTTCTTTCTTTCTTTTGTCAAGGGTATCAGGAGAAAATGAACCACAATATTTGTTGTACAATTTCTCCTGAGTACACCGATACCCCATGTGTGGGGGAAAACCAATCTTTAGGCGCACGGCAGTGCTCAGAAGGGAAGGAGCATCATTTGAGATTTTGTCAAATTGGCTGGAGTCAAGAGCGGACACCATGTCGCGTTTGGAGAGCCCTTGATGTACCTGAACAGTGGAAACCCCCCATAAGTGACCCCATTTTGGAAACTAGACCCCCCCAAGGAACTTATCTAAATGTGTGGTGAGCACTTTGAACCCCCAAGGGCTTCACAGAAGGTTATAATGTAGAGCCATAAAATTAAAAAAATCATATTTTTTCCACAAAAATGATCTTTTCACCCCCAAATTTTATTTTTCAAAGGATAAAAGGATCCCAAAAGTTATTGTGCAATTTGTCCTGAGTACGCTGATACCCCATATGTGGGGGTAAACCACTATTTGAGCGCATGGCAGAGCTCGGAAGGGAAGCAGCGCCATTTGACTTTTTTGGCTGGAATTGAGATTGGACGCCATGTCGCATTTGGAGAGTCCCTGATGTGCCTAAACAGTTGAAACCCCCCACAAGTGACCCCATTTTGGAAACTAGACCCCCTAATGAACTTATCTAGATGTGTGGTGAGAGCTTTGAACCCCCAAGGGCTTCACAGAATGTTATAACGTAGAGCCGTAAAATTAAAAAATCATATCATTTCCACAAAAATGATCTTTTCACCCCCAATTTTTATTTTTATAAGGGTAACAGGAGAAATAGGACCCCAAAAGCTATTGTGCAATTTGTCTGGAGTACGCTGATACCCCATATGTGGGGGTATACCACTATTTTGACGCATTGCAGAGCTCGGAAGGGAAGGAGCACCGTTTTCGAATGCAGACTTTGATGGAATGGTCTGCGGGTGTCATGTCGCGCTTGGAGAGCCCCTGATATGCCTAAACAGTAGAAACCCCCACAAGTGACCCCATTTTGCAAACCAGACCCCCAAGGAACTTATCTAGATGTGTGGTCAGTACTTTGAACCCCCAAGGGCTTCACAGAAGTTTATAACGTAGAGCCGTGAAAATAAAAAAAATCATATTTTTTTCCACAAAAATGATCTTTTTGCCCCCAAATTTTTATTTTTATAAGGGTAACAGAAGAAATAGGACCCCAAAAGTTGATGTGCAATTTGTCCTGAGTACGCTGATATCCCATATGTGGGGGAGAACCACTGTGATCGCCTTACTGCGATCTTTGGGAGGCAGAATGAACAAATCCACAAAAGGTGAAGAATTGGTTTTATTTTTTACGCCGTTCCTCGTGCGGTATTAGTGATTAGGCGACTTTCTTTTTCGGGTCGGTGCGATTACAGCGATACCAGATTTACATCCTTTTTTCATGTTTAGCTTCTGTCACACACTAAAAGACGCTTTTTTTTGGAAGAATTTTTTGTAAGAAATTTTTGCATCACTATTTTGAGAGCTATAATTTTTCCATATTTCGTCCGACAGAGTTATCTGTGGGCTTATTTTTTGCGGGATGAGCTGACGTTTTTATTGGTACCATATTCGGGCACATATCGTTTGGTTGATGAAATCCATCTTGTGGTTGTTGTTTAATCTTTATTTTCAGTTTTGAGTTAATGATATACTCGTGCTCCTGGGCATCCTGTGGGGGGGTCTTCATGTGGTGGTGTTTAGGTATTGATAGTGAAGACTGCTGACAGGTCACTGAACCTTTACTGACCTGCACCCTAGTTTGCATAATGAATATTACATATACACACTGAAAAAAAAAAACCTGCAGGCACCAGCATAATCGCATATGTACTGTGTATATAATTATTGTTGTTGAGGTATCCTGATAAAAAAAAATCATTTGAAAATGGCACCCTCTGCAACTGCGCAGTAGCAGCTATCTGTGTATATAGAGGTGATCCGATAGCTGCTACTGCACAGGAGCCGGAGGTGCCATCTTGATGGAGAAAAAAATCCTCCTCCCAAGATGGCGCCGCCTGAACAATAGCAGCTATCGGCCAATCCACTTTTCCAGGAAACTTCATGTAGGAATGCTTGGACCTGACGCCCATAATGTGGTGGTGCACCATCTTGCTGGAAAAACTCAGGGAACGTGCCATCTTCAGTTTCCTGGAAAGTGGATTGGTCGTCGTGGGCCAGTAGAATGGCCACGAAGGTCTCCCGATCTGACCCCATTAGACTTTTATCTTTGGGGTCATCTGAAGGCTATTGTCTATGCTGTGAAGATACGAGATGTGCAGCATCTGAAACAACGGATACTGGAAGCCTGTGCTAGCGTTTCTTCTGCGGTGTTGCTATCAGTGTGTCAAGAGTGGGAGAAGAGGGTTGCATAATCCAACACAATGGGCAGCACATTTTATAAGTGGTCAAAAACTTGTAAATAACTCATGAAAAAATAAAGCTACGTTAAAACCAAGCACACCATTGTTTTTCTTGTGAAATTCTCAATAAGTTTGATGTGTCACATGACCCTCTTCCCACCACCCATCTTGAAAAGTTTTCCCCCTCCCATATACTAATGTGCCACAAACAGGAAGTTGATATCACTAACCATTCCCATTTTATGTAGGTGTATCCATATAAATGGCCCACCCTGTATATATATATGTGTGTGTGTGTGTATGTATATATATATATATATATATATAATATATATATTTTATATATATTACACATACAGTGAGTACGGAAAGTATTCAGATCCCTTTAAATTTCTCACTCTGTTTCATTGCAGCCATTTTGTAAATTCAAAACAGTTCATTTTTTTTCTCATTAACCCCTTAATGACCAAGCCATTTTGTAGGTTAAAGACCAGGCCAATTTTTACAATTCTGACCACTGTCTCTTTATGAGGTTATAACTCTGGAACGCTTCTACAGATCTTGGCGATTCTAAGATTGTTTTCTCGTGACATATTGTACTTCATGATAGTGGTAAAATTTCTTCAATATAACTTGCGTTTATTTATGAAAAAAACGGAAATATGGCAAAAATTTTGAAAATGTTGCAATTTTTTTAATTTTTATGCCATTAAATCAGAGAGAGATGTCACAAAAATTAGTTCATAAATAACATTTCCCACATGTCTACTTTACATCAGCACAATTTTGGAACCAACATTTTTTTTTGTTAGGAAGTTATAAGTGTTAAAAGTTGACCAGCAATTTCTCATTTTTCCAACAAAATTTACAAAACCATTTTTTTTAGGGACCACCTCACATTTGAAGTGAATTTGAGGGGTCAATATTACAGAAAATACCCAAAAGTGACACCATTCTAAAAACTGCACCCCTCAACGTGTTCAAAGCCACATTCAAGAAGTTTATTAACCCTTTAGGTACTTCACAAGAATTGAAGCAATGTGGAAGGAAAAAATGAACATTTAACTTTTTTTCCCAAAATTTTTCTTTCGACACAATTTTTTAAAATTTTGTTAAGGGTATCAGGAGAAAATGAACCACAATATTTGTTGTACAATTTCTCCAGAGCACACCGATACCCCATGTGTGGGGGTAAACCACTATTTGGGCGCATGGCAGAGCTCGGAAGGGAAGCAGCGCCATTTGACTTTTTTGGCTGGAATTGAGATTGGACGCCATGTCGCATTTGGAGAGTCCCTGTGTGCCTAAACAGTGGAAACCCCCCACAAGTGACCCCATTTTGGAAACTGGACCCCCCAAGGAACTTATCTAAATGTGTTGTGAGAGCTTTTAACCCCCAAGGGCTTCACAGAAGGTTATAACGTAGAGCAGTAAAATTAAAAAAATCATATCTTTTCCACAAAAATGATCTTTCCACCCCCAATTGTTATTTTCCAAAGGGTAACAGGACCGCAAAAGTTATTGTGCAATTTGTCCTGAGTACGCTGATACCCCATATGTGGGGGTAAACCACTATTTTGACGCATGGCAGAGCTCGAAAGGGAAGGAGCGCCTTTTTCAAATGCAGACTTTGATGGAATGGTCTGTGGGTGTCATGTCATGTTTGGAGAGCCCCTGATGTGCCTAAACAGTAGAAACCCCCCACAAGTGACTCCATTTTGGAAACTAGACCCCCCCAAGGAACTTATCTAGATGTGTGGTGAGCACTTTGAACCCCCAAGTGCTTCACAGAAGTTTATAACGTAGAGCCGTGAAAATAAAAAAAAATCATATTTTTTTCCACAAATAATCTTTTTGCCCCCAAATTTTTATTTTTATAAGGGTAACAGGAGAAATAGGACCCCAAAAGCTATTGTGCAATTTGTCCTGAGTACGCTGATATCCCATATGTGGGGGGGAACCACTATTTTGACGCATGGCAGAGATCGGAAGGGAAGGAGCACCGTTTTTAAATGCAGACTTTGATGGAATGGTCTGCGGGTGTCATGTCGCGCTTGGAGAGCCCCTGATGTGCCTAAACAGTAGAAACCCCCACAAATGACCCCATTTTGCAAACTAGACCCCCCAAGGAACTTATCTAGATGTGTGGTCAGCACTTTGAACCCCCAAGGGTTTCACAGAAGTTTATAACGTAGAGCCGTGAAAATAAAAAAATCATATTTTTTTCCACAAAAATGACCTTTTTGCCCCCAAATTTTTATTTTTCTAAGGGTAACAGGAGAAATAGGACCCCAAAAGCTATTGTGCATTTTGTCCTGAGTACGCTGATACCCCATATGTGGGGGGGAACCACTGTGATCGCCTTACTGCGATCTTTGGGAGGCACAATGAACAAATCCACAAAAGGTGAAGAATTGGTTTTCTTTTGCGCCGTTCCTCGTGCGGTATTAGTGATTAGGCGACTTTATTCCTCGGGTCGGTGCGATTACGGCAATACCAGATTTACATCCTTTTTTCATGTTTAGCTTCTGTCACACTCTAAAAGATGCTTTTTTTTGGAATAATTTTTGTAAGAAATTTTTGCATCGCCGTATTTTGAGAGCTATAATTTTTCCATATTTCGGCCGACAGAGTTATCTGTGGGCTTATTTTTGCGGACGAGCTGACGTATTTATTGGTACCATATTCGGGCACATAACGTTTTTTGATCGCTTCCTATTCCGATTTTTGTGGAAGCAGAATGAACAAAAACCAGCAATTCAGGAATTGTTTTTTTTTTTTTTCCTCCGTTCCGCGTGTGGTAAAATTGATAAAGGAGCTTTATTCTTCGGATCACTACGATTACAGCGATACCTCATTTATATATTTTTTTATGTTTTGGCATTTTTTACACAAAAAATTTTATAGAAAAAATTATTTTTGCATCAGTTTATTCCGCGAGCTATAACTTTTTTATTTTTTCGCTGATGATGCTGTATAGCGGCTTGTTTTTTGCGGGACAAGATGACGTTTTCAGCGGTACCATGATTATTTATATCTGACTTTTTGATCGCGTGTCATTGCACTTTTTCCAAGCGGTATGATAATACCGCTTGGAAAAAGTATAATCTACTACTTTTTTGTGGTTTTTTTTTTACGGCTTTCACTGAAGGGGTTAACTAGGGTTACGCTTTTATAGATGGGATTTTTATGGACGTGGCGATACCTAACATGTGTATTTTTTTTTGTTTTTTATTTTTTTATTACATAAAAATGTATTTTTTAGGGGATTTTTTTAAATTATTTTTTAATATTTTTTTTAAATTTTTTTTTAAAAAATGATTTTTTTTAACTTGTCCCTTTATGGGACTTTCACTTTTTTTTACTTTTTATTGCAGTTACAATGCATTGCAATGCTCCAGCATTGCGATGCATTGTACCTATGGGGAAAGCTGCTGTGACCATGATCACAGCAGCTTCCGGTAGCTAGATGACCCGGAGGTTGTCATGACAACCCCCGGGTCATCAAGGCAGAGATCGGGCCCTGCAAATACATTGCAGGGCTCCGATCTGAGGCAGAGGGAGCTCCCGACCCTTTGCCTCCCCCCGAGCTCTGCGATCGCGCTGGATCGCAGCAGTCAGGGGGTTAACAGCCAGGGGCGGTGGGGGCTCTGCTCCTGGCTGTCAGTGCAGGAAGCCTGGCCACTGCAGCGCCGGCTCCTGCACTGATCGCGCTGGAGAAGCTGAAATTTCAGCTTCTCCTGCACGATCGCTGCTGTGTTTGGTCAGTCAGATTGACTGACCAATCACAGCGCTGTGGGTGCGGGGACTGACGGCAAAGGTCCCCGCACCGCTTGCCGTGCCTGTCAGCTGTCTGTGACAGCTGTCGGCACTGATCTACCACTGCGTGTTTACATGCAGTGGTAGATCAAAGGCATGACGTGCACAGTCCGTCCTGGTGCCGGAACTGGCACCTTGCCATGACGGACTGTGCACGTCATTGGACAGTAAGGGGTTAATGTACACTCTGCACCCCATCTTGACTGAAAAAAACAGAAATGTAGAAATTTTTGCAAATTTATTAAAAAAGATTATCCGAAATATCACATGGTCATAAGTATTTTGCTCAGCATTGAGTAGAAGCACCCTTTTGAGCTAGTACAGCCATGAGTCTTCTTGGGAATGATGCAACAAGTTTTTCACACCTGGATTTGGGGATCCTCTGCCATTCTTTCTTGCCGATCCTCTCCAGTTCCATCAGGTTGGATGGTGAACATTGGTGAACAGCCATTGTCAGGTCTCTCCAGAGATGCTCAATTGGGCTTAGGTCAGGGCTCTGGCTTTGCCAGTCAAGAACGGTCACAGAGTTGTTCGGAAGCCACTCCTTTGTTATTTTAACTGTGTGCTTAGGGTCATTGTCTTGTTGGAAGGTGAACCTTCGGCCAAGTCTGAGGTCCAGAGCAATCTGGAAGAGGTTTTCATCCAGGATACTTGGCCACATTCATGTTACCTTCAATTGCAACCAGTCGTTCTGTTCCTGCAGCTGAAACACACCCCCATAGAATGATGCTGCCACCACGTTTCACTGTGGGATTGTATTGGGCAGGTGATGAACAGTGCCTGGTTTTCTCCACACATACCACTTAGAATTATCACCAAAAAGTTCTATCTTCGTCTCATCAGACCAGAGAATCTTATTTCTCATAGTCTGGGAGTCCTTCATGTGTTTTTTTTTTGTTTTTTTTAGCAAACTCTATGCGGGCCTTCAAATGTCTGGCACTGAGGAGAGGCTTCCGTCAGGCCACTCTGCCATAAAGGCCGGACTGATGGAGGGCTGCAGTGATAGTTGACTTTGTGAAAATTTCTCCCATCTCCCTTCTGCATGTGGGGAGCTCAGCCACCGTGATCTTGGGGTTCTTTACCTCTCTCACCAAGGCACTTCTCCCACAATTGCTCAGTTTGGCTGGATGGCCAGGTCTAGAAAGACTTCTGGTGGTCCCAAATTTCTTCCATTTAAGGATTATGGAGGCCACTGTGCTCTTAGGAACCTTGAGTACTGCAGAAATTATTTTGTAACCTTGGCCAGATCTGTGCCTTGCCACAATTCTGTCTCTGAGCTCCTTGGCCAGTTTCTTTGACCTCATGATTCTCATTTGGTCTGGCATGCACTGTGAGGTCTTATATAGAATACAGGTGTGTGCCTTTACAAATCAAGTCCTATCAGTTTAGTTAAACACAGCTGGACTCCAATGAAGGAGTAGAACCATCTCAAGGAGGATCACAAGGAAATGGACAGCATGTGACTTAAACATGAGTGTCTGAGCAAAGGGTCTGAATACCTATGACCATGTGATATTTCAGTTTTTCTTTTTTAAGAAATTTGCAAAAATATCTACATTTCTGGTTTTTCTCAGTCAAGATGGGGGTGCAGAGTGCACATTGAGAAAAAAATATGAACTTTTTTGAATTTACCAAATGGCTGCAATGAAACAGAGTGAAAAATGTAAAGGGTTTGAATACCTTACGTACCTGTATGTGCGTGTGTATGTATAATATATATATATATATATATATATATAAAATTTATACAGATTGTTGCCTAGGAGACTGACAATCAATGCACAACATACACAATGCTTACAAGTTTTGTAAGCATTGCCGAGTATTAGAACAGTGATCACGGCAGGGAAAGTTAATAAAATTTGTAAAAATAGAAAAAAAATCACAAAATAAAGAATAAAACAAAGAAATATTAATGGATAAATACATTTATTTAAAAGTGAAAATAAACAAAAAAGTACACATTTTGTATAGCCATTTTCAGAATGACCAGACCTATAAATCTGTACCACTAATCAACTCTTCAGTCAACACTAGAGATGGGCGGACCCCTGGATGTTTGGGTCAGGCGGGTTACGGTCGAGCAGTTAAAAAAAAAAAGTTGGTGTACCAGAACCCGGACCTCATTCACGTGATTGGGGGGCCCAAACATCCAGTGTTTACCATGCTTCTTATCGGCTGTAAAATCATTATCGCCGTTCAGACAGCTACAGTTCCCACGCTGTCAAATGACAGCGTGAGCCCGCGGCTGTGATCGGAGGTATAAAATTTACCTGCAGTCACTGGCTACGTAACTTGCCTTATTTTCTGAATCCGCATCCGTCTGTATCCTTTCTCCACCCAGGGAAAAGGAGAGTAGCAGTGCACCGAAATACAAACAAGGTAACACGAACAGGGGAAACGGAAAATACCAGGCATACAAATATACATTCACATATAACAGAGGAATGCATAGGGGAGTGGAGGATGGAGTAAAACCAAAGTAGGAGAAGAAATGGAATTATCACACACACTAAACCAAGCAACAGTCACAGGATACCATATTTTTCGGACTATAAGATGTACCAGACCATAAGATGCACCTAGGTTTTAGAGGAGGAAATTAGGGGAAAAAAATTGAAGCAAAAAAAATGTCAATTCTGTACTTAATATCCCTATCCTGTTATATATTGCCCCCCTTTTCCTTACCCTGGTATGCATGGCCCCCCTCATCGTTATCCTGGTGTGCATGGCCCCATCCCTATCGTGGTATGCAGTGCCCCATCCTTAACCTGATATGATTGGCCCATCAGAAAACATTTAAAAGAAAAAAAACATATTTGCCTTCCCGGCGCTCCCTCGCAGCGTCCTGTTCCGATGCCAGCAACTGCTTTATGTTTGTAAGCAGGGACATCATGCGCTGCTTGCAAGCCGAAGGGCAGCTGCCGGAACTGTTTGCGTGCAAAGCATTGAGTATTCATTGCTCTCTAGCGTGCATGGGGGTTCAAGGTGCTCACAACTAGTGATGAGCGAGTATACTCATGTTGCTCGGGTTTTCCCGAGCATGCTCGGGTGATCTCCGAGTATTGTGGCGTGTTCGGAGATTTAGTGTTTGTCAACACAGCTGCATGATTTGCGGCTTCTAGACAGTCTGAATACATGTGTGGAATTCCTAACAAAAAGGCAATCCCCACATGTGTTCAGACTGTCTAGCAGCCACAAATCATGCAGCTGCATCGACAAACACTAAATCTCTGAGCACGCCAAAATACTCAGAGATCACCCGGGCAACGAGTATACTTGCTCATCACTACTCACCACACATCTAAATAAATTCTCTGAGGGGTCTAATTTGTAAAATGGGGTCACTTGTGTTGGGATTCTACTCTTTAGGCACATCAGGGGCTCTCCAAACTCCTTCCTTTCTGAGCCCTGCTGTGCGCCCAAACAGTAGTTTTCCTCCACATATTGGGTAACTGCGTACTCAGGAGAAATTTCACAACAAATTGTATGGTGCATTTTCTCCTCTTACCTTTGTGAAAATAAAAATGTGGGTCTAAAGTTACATTTTTTGTGGAAAAAATTCATTTTTTTTAATTATTTTTACAGCTCAGCATTATAAACTTCTATGAAGCACCTGTGGGTTCAAGGTGCTCACCACACATCTAGATAAGTTCCTTGAAGGGTCTAGTTTGCAAAATAGTGTCACTTGTGGGGGGTTTCCACTGTTTAGGCACATCAGGAGTGCTCCAAACGCGACATGGCGTCCGCTAATTTTTGCAGCAAATTTTACATTCAAAAAGTCAAATGGCACTCCTTCCCTTCTGAGCTCTGCCATGTCCTCAAACAGTGGTTTTCCCCCACATATCAGGCATCTGCATACTCAGAAGAAATTGCACAAGTTTTGTGAAAAAAAAGTTAAATGTTAATTGTTTTCCTTCCACATTCCATTAATTCATGTGAAGTACCTGAATGGTTAATTAACTTCTTGAATATGGTTTTCATCACCTTGAAGGCTTCAGTTATAAGAATGGTGTAACTTTTTGGTATTTTCTGTCATATAGGACACTTGAAATGTAATGTGATCCCTAAAAATGGTTTTCTAAATTTTGTTGGAAAATTAAATTTTAACCCTTAAAACTTCCTAACAAATAAAAAAATGGTTCAAAAATTGTGCTGATATAAAGTAGACATGTGGGAAATGTTATTTATTAACTATTTTGTGTGACAACTCTAATTTAAGGGCATAAAAATTAAGTTTGAAAATTCCTAAATGTTATACCCGCGGCTTCACTTATATTGGGGAGCAGTTTTAGGCCATATGGAATCAGCCTATGGGTGCGTGGTGACTAGTAATCCTCTCACCTGCATACTGGGATATGTAGATGAACTGTGTACTGTTGAGACTGAGAAACTTACCTTGGTTCAATTACTATACATGGCTAGAAAACTGATTGCTAAAAACTGGATTTCTGCAACTCCCCCGACAGACAGAGAGTTTATTAATCAAGTTGAGTCCCTCATATCAAACCTGGGCAAAGTGCGGCCCACGGGCTGCACCGTGCCACAAGTTCACTGTCTCCGTTGTCTCCATAGGTGCCACTGATTGCATTGGTGGAGGAGGGGCCGCATATGTAGAGAGGCTATGGGGCTCATGCAGTATATATAGGGAGGCTGTGTGGGCCTCATGCAGTATATATGGGAAGGCTGTGTGGGGCTCATGCAGCATATAGAGAGGCTGTTTGGGGCTCATGCTGCATATATAGAGAGGCTATGGGTCTCATGCAGTATATATATAGGGAGGCTGTGTGGGGCTCATGCTCTATATAGGGATGCTGTGTGGGGCTCATGCAGTATATATAGGGAGGCTGTGTGGGTCTCATGCTCTATATAAGGAAGCTGTGTGGGGCTCATGCTGTTAATAAAATTAATAAAATTTACTTGATTAAAAAAAAAAAATGCTAAGTTTTCATGAAATTTCTGATATTTTACAAATAAATGCAAGGCATATTGAAAAAAATGTTACCACTATCATGACGTAGAATATGTCACGAAAAAACTTTCTCAGAATCAGTGGGATCCATAGAAGCATTCCAGAGTTATTACCTCATAAAGTGACATTAGTCAGAATTGTAAAATTTGGCCTGACCAGGAGGGTGAAAAAAGGCTTCGTGGTAAAGGGCTGATCTCAAACTAAATTTTATTTTACTCCTATAAAATGTCATAGTGTATTTTTTTTCTAATATACTCTAATTAAAAGTCCCTACCGTTCCGACACTAACTTTTGTATTTTTTTTATGTACGACTTCCTCTTTAACGTTTCATTTGAAAATCATTGTGTATGCTGGGATATTCAAACGAGTCGTCATCAGGGGGTAGAAGCTGCGGTCACTGCCACAGCCTCGGCCCCCTTCCTGAAATTAAGCATCATCAGTGACCTCCATTTCAGGGGCTGTGCTCTACTGAAGCAAGCACCAGATGTCAATTCCAACAGATGCTCAGTAAGATCTTGTCATTGTGCACTGTTCTTCTCAGTACAAAGTGACAATGCGCTGTCTCGCCAGCTCTGATCAAATGTCACGAGCCGGAAAGAGAGGGCACGGTCATTGTACACTGTAAGAAGAGAATGAGTGGGCAGAAATTAAATTAAAGCATATTAGAAAAATTATTAGATAATGGCATTTTCGGACCAACCCTTTAATAAAAGGTATAAGGATATAACATTGAATGATATTCAAATGTGATGTGTTGTAAATACTTTCAGATATCAAACTATTAATTTTCAATATGGTTAAGGCTAAGTTCACACGTTGCGGAATTGCCGCGGAGATTTCCGCGGCAATCCCGCACTTCTCTGCCGCGGGAAATACGCATTTTTTTTGCATGCGTATTCCCGCCAGAAACTAGCGTTTTGCAAGCGTAATTAGCTTGCAGAATGCTAGCGTTTTCCTAGCGATCTGTAGCATCGCTTGGAAAACTGATTGACAGGTTGGTCACACGAGTCAAACATAGTGTTTGACACGTGTCACCAACTTTTTACTATTGATGCCGCCTATGCAGCATCAATAGTAAAAAGATCTAATGTAAAAACACGGATTTTGGTAAGAACTTACCGGTAAAATCCTTTTCAGCGAAGGAAGGGAGGGAGACACAGGAATTCATTACTGATGGGTAGGCGGAGCCCCAGATCAGGATGTCACCTCAGATCAAAAGAGTGCTGACTGGCTGGCCCCTCCAGCTCGGGCTCCTCCTACTCAGCTCCAGTCGTACCAAAGCTTTTAGGAAAAGAGCCAAGATCACCAGCGGAGCAACATAACCCCTTCTGAAGGAACTTCAGAGAAAAAACACAAGGATACAGGTTATGCATGCAAAGAAAGCCAAAAACCACAGAGTTCCAGGTACTACTCAAGGAACCTGACTACTGCGATGAGCTGGCGATGCTGGAACAGAGCCTTAGCGCGCTGACCTCAGCCCAGATAATCGCTATCAGATAAGGGTCGCGCTGCATCTGAAAACATCAACACACTTCTGCCTTGGGAGGGTGCTGTGTCTCCCTCCCTTCCTTCGCTGAAAAGGATTTTACCGGTAAGTTCTTACCAAAATCCGTGTTTCAGCTGCAGAATGGAAGGGAGGGAGACACAGGAATTCATTACTGATGGGACGTCCCAAAGCAGTTCAAAAATAAGGGTGGGAAAAAACCAACAAGAGGCAGAAACCCAACAACCTTAACAACAAAGCGCAACCAGCGCTAAACACAAGTTCATCCAGAACTTAAAACTACAGCTGCCTGCAGGACCCTACGTCCGAGGGCTGCATCAGCGGAAGCACTGACGTCCACTTTATAAAACTTCGTAAACGTGTGGACAGAGCGCCAAGTTGCCGCCCGGCAGAGCTGCACTGCCGAAGCACCTTGGTGAAAAGCCCACGATGAAGCCACAGCCCTCGTGGAATGGGCTTGAATCTTAATCGGGCAAGATTCACCCTGAAGACGGTAAGCTTCCAAAATAGCTGACCGAATCCAACGAGCTATAGAATCCTTGGAAGCTCGTTGACCACGCCGACGACCGACTGGAACCACAAATAGGGAGTCCGTCTTACGAAAACCTTGAGTAATAGATAGATAAAACTTCAAGGCCCGCACTAAATCCAATGTGTGTAAAGCTCGCTCTTTCACATTCTTCGGATCCGGGCAGAATGAAGGCAACACAATATCCTGGTTGACATGAAATTGTGACACCACTTTAGGCAAAAAATCACCCCGAGTGCGAAGCACTACACGATCCGGAAAAAACTCCAGAAAAGGAGGCGAACAAGAAAAAGCTGCCAACTCAGAAACTCTCCTCAAGGAAGTGACTGCAACAAGGAAAGCCACCTTCCAAGAAAGTAAAGAAAGGCTAGCAGAAACCATAGGCTCAAAAGGTTTATGCTGAAGAGCCTTCAAAACAAGGTTGAGCCGCCAAGGAGACACGGGTGCCTTCCGCGGCGGGAACTTACGAGATATACCTCGGAAAAAGGAGAGCACGTCTCTATTTGAAGCAATGGTTCTCCGGAACAATAAGGACAGAGCAGAAATCTGACCTTTCAGGGTGCTGACTGCCAAACCCTTGTCTAGCCCATGCTGCAGAAAAGCCAACAGGTTGGGAATGGAAAATTTTCTCGGGTTCCGAGAGGACCCCAAACACCACGAAAAGAAGGTTTCCCAAATTTTGTGATAAATCCTAGTAGTAGCCGGACTTCTTGCAGCACGAAGGGTAGCAATGACCTCGGCTGAGAAACCTCTACGGGTCAAGATTTCGGTCTCAAGAGCCACGCCGTCAAACGCAGGGACATCAAGTCCGGATGACAAACGGCCCCTGAGTCAACAAGTCCGGTTGAAGAGGGAGTGGAAAAGGAGGTGCCGCCAACAGCGACATTATTGTCGAGAACCACACCCTTCTTGGCCAGTCTGGAGCTATCAAAATAGCTGGAATTCTCTCTAGTCTGATCCGACGCAGTACTAGAGGAAGTAAGGATATCGGCGGGAATACATAGATCAGCTCGAACTGATCCCACTGAGCCACTAGAGCATCCACCGCCACAGCCTTCGGGTCCTTGTACCTGGACATGAACGTCGGTAACTTGGCATTGGACCTGGATGCCATCAAATCCACTTGGGGGGTTCCCCAGCGAGAGCACAGTAGTGCAAAAACTTCCGGGTGGAGGCTCCATTCCCCGGGATCCATCCTTCTGCGACTGAGAAAGTCCGCTGTAATATTCTGAACCCCTGGAATGTGAATCGCCGAAATGGCTGGTACACTGGCCTCTGCCCAAATCAGAATTCGGGACACCTCTACCATGAGTCTGGAACTCCTTGTCCCACCTTGGTGATTGATATACGCGACAGCCGTCGCATTGTCTGTCTGCACTCGGACTGGCAGACTGCTCAAAGGGACCGTCCAATGTTGGAGGCAAAGGAAAATCGCCCTCAATTCCAGGATGTTGATCGGAAGAACAGACTCTTCCGATGACCATACCCCCTGAATCCAGAGATTGTTCCAAACACCCCCCCAGCCCGTCAGGCTGGCATCGGTGGTTATGACTGACCACTTCGGAGGGAGGAAAGACTTCCCCAGGGAGAATGCCCCTGGACGTAACCACCATTCTAGAGAATCCCGCACCGCGCGAGAAATGGTGACACTGCAATCCAGCGATTGCGACTGATTCCATCGACTCAAGATGAACCTTTGGAGAGTCCTGGAATGGAACTGGGCAAAAGGAATTGCCTCCATGGACGCCACCA
The DNA here is from genome assembly GCA_033576555.1 of Oophaga sylvatica. Classification (NCBI taxonomy): domain Eukaryota; kingdom Metazoa; phylum Chordata; class Amphibia; order Anura; family Dendrobatidae; genus Oophaga; species Oophaga sylvatica. Next base: position 179,288,143 of record JARQOD010000004.1, read on the forward strand.
TCAGTCCCAGAAGACGCATACACTTCCGTAGAGACATTGCCGTTGAGGATTTCATAATCTGTACATGTCGAAGAAGACATGACTGTTTGTCTGGTGGTAGGGAAACTACCGACCGAAACGTGTCGAGATGCATTCCCAAAAAGAGGATTGTCCCCGATGGTTCCAGGGACGACTTCTCCCAATTGACCAGCCAACCGAAGTCCTTCAGAAACTGAAGAGACAAATCCCGAGCCGTCAACGCCTCCTCCTCCGAGGAAGCCACGATCAAAAGATCGTCCAGATAAGGGAGAATCGTAATCCCCTGTCTTCGAAGGATTGCCATGAGGGGCGCCAGAATTTTTGTAAAGACCCTTGGCGCTGAGGCTAAGCCGAACGGCAGAGCCACGAACTGGTAATGATTCTGACCTATGGCAAATCGAAGAAAGCGCTGATGAGCCTTTCCGATGGGAATATGCAAATAGGCGTCGCGAATGTCGATTGACACCAGAAAATCGTTCTGTGACAGAGCTGCCACAACGGAGCGAAGCGATTCCATGCGAAATTTCCGGGCATGGACATGCCGGTTTAATCGCTTGAGATCCAGAATCGGGCGAAATTTGTTCTCCTTTTTGGGAACTATAAAAAGGTTGGAATAAAAACCTTTCCCTCGGTCCTCTGACGGAACCGGTATCACTACACCCTTTTGTAGCAGAGATTCGACCTCTCGCTGTAGAGCGACAACAAGCTCGGGTTCCGACGGAACGCGAGATTGACAAAAAACATTTGGGGGTCGAGAAGCAAACTCTATGAAATAGCCTGCCGACACTATCCGCGTTACCCAGGAATCTGGAACGCGAGCCATCCAAGTCGCCTTGAAAAGAAGCAGGCGACCCCCCACTCGAGAATCCTCGAGTGGACCCCTGGCGTCAATCCGACTTGCGGGCTTCTTGTCAAGTTCCCGCTTGTCCTGGCGGAAACTCCGCTTCCAGGGAGTACGAGTTTTCTGAGAGGATTTCTTTCCTGAGAAGGAAGGACGACCCGATCCCCACGAGGAGTGACTAGATCGTCCTCGGCCCCGAAAGGACCGCCGACCACTATAGACACCAGGCTTACTGGACACCGAGGCCATGGCCCTACGCTGTGGTAATGCTGATTCCTTCGCCTTAGCCTTGGAAATCAGCTCTGTGAGGTCGGATCCAAAAAGATGGCCAACCTTGTAAGGTAAGGCCAACAACCCTTGTTTGGAAACTGCGTCCCCGGCCCACTGTCTGAGCCATAAAGCTCTTCTGACTGTGACCGCTGAAGCTTGCGCTTTGGCCAGCAGAGATGCCGTATCCAGACCGGCATCAAAGATATAACAGGCTGCCGTTTCTAACCATTCACAAGTTTCCCGTATCTCAGATAACGGAGATTCATTTTGCAACTCCGTCTTCAGACGTGCCAACCAGCCTAGAGAAGCTCTAGCAGCACACATGGATCCTAGCACTGCTCGGAATCCATGACCCGCAGCCTCATAGCTTGCTTTTGCCGCCAATTCTGTTTTTCTATCCAAAGGCTCCTGTAAGCTCGCTTTCCCCTTAATAGGGAGTAGTGAGGATTTACTAAGCTGAGATAAAGACACATCCACCTCAGGAGCAGAAGTCCAATTAGCCTTTAACTCCGCAGAGCAAGGATAAAGTGTATCCAAGAAATGCGTTCCATGAAAACGCTTTATCTGGACACAGACGTTCCTCCTCTATTACACTATTAAGCTCATCCAGAGCTGGCAATGTTGTACGCGAAGCACGGGACTCCTGGAACATGCGTGCTGATTTACCAGGACGACTAGTTACCTCCTCCGGTAACTGTAATATATCTCTCATGGCTTCAATTAATGCCTCCGTACGCTTCGCCATAGAGGAACGCCCCTGCGGCTCGTCCGCATCTGAATCGGATATTTCTCCATCCGAATTAAAAGGGGAACTCTGCCCAATATCAGATACATCTGACTCGCTCCGTGTAGAGGCCGGTAACGGCCTGCGTCGCTTCCTCTGAGAGGAATTAGCAGACACATATTGACCTAAAAGGTCAGACAAGTTGTTGATCGATCGAGCGATATCATCCAGTTTTCACCGCAGCGCTAGACGCTGTGGAGGTCTGCGTATCTGATTGCCGCAATGGCACTGGGACGTGGTCCGCGGCATCTGAACTCTGTTCAGACATGTCTCACCTGTATGAGCAGGTCAAAGCGGTAATACCAGCAAAAACTATGCGTTTTTTTTTTTTTTTTTTTTTTATATGCTGAAGGGTTAACGCTCCACCAGGCAGGGTTACCCCAGCAGTATTCAGTCAAAAAATTTAGCTGGTAGAAATAACCCTCAGAGGGGTTAATATTGCAAACTCACCACAATATATATGTTTGTGAGCCCCAGCCAATTTTATGTCTCTAATGAGACTGCAGCTGCAGGATAGCGATCGCTGCGCTGCGGGGTGAGGAATCAGCACTCACCCAGCTGGCCGTGGTGTCTTATGAGGAGAGGAGCGGTCTGAGGAGCCCAGGAGCCTGTGTAATGGCCGCCACAGTGAGGGAGTCGCAGGAGAAACGCCAGAGCGCGCGTCTTCCTGCTCAGAAGACCGGGAATAGTTAGGCCACGCCCCCTGCTAGCTCAAATAATGAGCGCGAACTCCCCCGCTCCTGCTCCCTCTCTGTCCTGCAGGTATCTGCCTGCAGACAAAAGATCACCACATCTATAATGTAACAGCGCTGTCACCGCAGCGCTGAACATACTGACATACACGTAATAGCGCTGCTCACCCAGACGCTAAAGCACTCACACATTATTATAATAAAAATTGTGTGGAGTACTCACCAGCTTAGCGCCACAGGGACCCTCAGGGGTTTCTGGCGCTATGCCCATGCTTCCCCCCAGGGCGGGAAGCGCAGTGACCCCAGTGTGTGGTTTGCGCCCCCGCCAGGGAAAACTCTCCTCATCCCCCAGGGCCGGCAAGGATTCTGCAGGGACCATTATGTAGTTACAGATCCGCCAAGGGAGAGGCTGGTGAAATACATTGATAAACATGTAATAGCGCTGCTCACTCAGACGCTAAAGCACTCACACATAATTACAATAAAAAATTTGTGTGGAGTACTCACCAGCCAAAGCGCCACAGGGACCCTCAGGGGTTTCTGGCGCTGTGCCCATGCTTCCCCCCCAGGGCGAGGAACGCAGTGACCGCACGTGTGGTTTGCGTCCCGCCAGGGAAGCTCTCCTCATCCCCCAGGGCCGGCAAGGATTCTGCAGGGACTTTGAGTAAATACAGATCCGCCAAGGGAGAGGTTGGGGTACAGCAGCGCTGGTACCCCTGAGACCTCTAGACCAACTGGTGATCCAAGTCTCCTGTCCGAATATAAAATAATAAAATCTTCTGAGGAGCTGCATTAGCAGCGACCATCCTCTGGACCTCAAATCTTAGACTGGAGCTGAGTAGGAGGAGCCCGAGCTGGAGGGGCCAGCCAGTCAGCACTCTTTTGATCTGAGGTGACATCCTGATCTGGGGCTCCGCCTACCCATCAGTAATGAATTCCTGTGTCTCCCTCCCTTCCATTCTGCAGCTGAAATAATAAATCGTGATATTCTCACCTTCCGGCAGCCCCCGCAGCCTTCCCGCCTCTCAGCGACACTCCCGGCCAATCGCGTTCCCAAGAATGCATTGCGACAGACCCCAGATGACGTAGCATCACGCGAGACCGCTACGTCATCTGGGTGATTCTCGCAATGCATTATTGGGAACGGGAGCGTCGCTGAGAGGCGGGAAGGCTGCGGAGGCCGCCGGAAGGTGAGAATATCATTATTTTTTATTTTCATTATTGTTTTACCAGGGATATGGTACCCAGGGCCTGGAGGAGAGTCTCCTCTCCTCCGGACCCTGGGTACCTTCCGCACATGAACCACTTACATTGCACCACTTACATTAATGAACATGTTGTTTTATTTTCCGCGAAGCGTTTTTTTCTCGGAAAAAAACGCTGCATGTGCACAAAAATTGCGGAATCCATTTAAATGAATAGGATGCTTAATGCTTGCGTTTTTTTCGCGTTTTTGCCGCAGGAAAAACGCAAAAATTGCTGACTTGTGCACTTAGCCTTAATGTCTAATAAACAATACAATTGTAAATTACCTTTAAGAACTGTTCATAGAGTTGCTTGATTGCTTTTAATCTCTGGTTCTGAACTATTCTGGCCTGTTGAAAAAGTTTCTGTTGCTGACGGAACATATTCTAGTTTGTGAAAGGAAATAAAGCTTTTCAGTTATGTGAATGTAAGTTCAGATGAGCATATTTATATTTAAATTTTTACATTCTAATATTTTACATTCAATATGATCTTTGTGTGCATGGATCAATTGTAAGTCAATCGCATAATTCCAACAAACATTTTATGCTGAAATTAATGTAAACATTGGATAGAAAGATCAAAGAATGTGGCAATCTATATACACTGCTCAAAAAAATGAAGGGAACACTTAAACATTAGAATATAACTCCAAGTAAATCAAACTTATGTGAAATCAAACTGTCTACTTAGGAAACAACACTGATTGACGATCAATTTCACAAGCTGTTGTGCAAATGGAATAGACAACAGATGGAAATTATTGGCAAGACACACTCAATAAAGGAGTGGTTCTGCAGATGGGGACCACAGACCACATCTCAATACCAATGCTTTCTGGCTGATGTTTTGGTCACTTTTGAATGTTGGTTGTACTTTCACACTATTGGTAGCATGAGACGGACTCTACAACCCACACAAGTGGCTCAGGTAGTGCAGCTCAGCCAGGATGGCACATCAATGCGAACTGTGGCAAGAAGGTTGTCCTGTGTCTGTCAGCGTAGTGTCCAAAGGCTGAAGGTACTACCAGGAGACAGGCCAGTACACCAGGAGATGTGAAGGGGGCCGTAGGAGGGCAACAACCCAGCAGAAGGACCGCTACCTCCGCATTTGAGCAAGGAGGAGAACTGCCAGAGCCCTGCAAAATGACCTCCAGAAGGCCACAAATGTGCATGTGTCTGCACAAACGGTTAGAAATCGACTCCATGAGGATGGTCTGAGTGCCCGACGTCCACAGATGGGGTTGTGCTTACAGCCAAACACCGTGCAGGACGCTTGGCATTTGCCACAGAACACCAGGATTGGCAAATTCACCACTGGCGCCCTGTGCTCTTCACAGATGAAAGCAAAGCAAGTTCACACTGAGTATATGTGACAGAGTCTGAAGACGCCGTGGAGAGCGATCTGCTGCCTGCAACATCCTTCAGCATGACCGGTATGGCAGTGGGTCAGTAATGGTGTGGGGTGGCATTTCTTTGGAGGGCCACACAGCCCTCCATGTGCTCGCCAGAGGTAGCCTGACTGCCATTAGGTACCGAGATGAGATCCTCAGACCCCTTGTGAGACCATATGTTGGTGCGGTTGGCCCTGGGTTCCTCCTAATGCAGGACAATGCCAGACCTCGTGGCTGGAGTGTATCAGCAGTTCCTGCAAGATGAAGGCATTGAAGCTATGGACTGGCCCGCCTGTTCCCCAGACCTGAATCCGATTGAGCACATCTGGGACATCATGTCTCGCTCTATTCACCAACGTCACGTTGCACCACAGACTGTCCAGGAGTTGGCGGATGCTTTAGTCCAGGTCTGGGAGAAGATCCCTCAGGAGACCATCCGCCGCCTCATCAGGAGCATGCCCAAGCGTTGTAGGGAGGTAATACAGGCACGTGGTGGCCACACACACTACTGAGCATCAATTTAACTTGTTTGAGGGACATTACATTCCACTTTAATTTTGTGTGTGACCTAAATCCAAGCCTCCATTGGTTAATAAATTTGATTTTCATTGATGATTTTTGTGTGATTTTGTTGTCAGCACTTATTTGAGTGTTCCCTTTATTTTTTTGAGCAGTGTATAAAAAAATGAGTGTGTGTATATCAGCCACGCCCACTACACATAGCCCCACCCAATCACTAAGCATCTTTCATTTCACCAGAGGTGTTTAAAAGAAGCTGAGCTGTGATTGGTTGCTATGAGCAACAGTTTTCCTTGTAGACTGTTGTGGTAGCTGAGGCCTATTATTCTTATCATTTCTATGATGATATCGTCCTTCTGTAACGCTGGAAATAACACAATTTATTACCGTGCCGACACAGACGACCCTCTGACACAGACTGCAGGGGGAGCCCAGTATCACACAGGATAGGATTAGATACACTGCTCAGCAGACAATAACACACAGGAGAGGATTAGATACACGGCTCAGCAGACTGTATCACACAGGAGAGGATTACATACAGGGCTCAGTAGACAGTATAAAAGGATAGGATTAGATACACAGCTCCGCAGACAGTATCACATAGGATAGGATTAGGTACACGGCTCAGCAGACAATATCACACAGGATAGGATTAGATACACGGCTCAGCAGACAGTATCACACAGGACAGGATTAGATACACGGCTCAGCAGAATCACAGGACAGGATTAGATACATGGCTCAGCAGACTATCACACAGGAAAGGATTAGATACACAGGTCAGCACACAGTATCACAGGATAGGATTAGATACATGGCTCAGCAGACTATCACACAGGAGAGGATTAGATACACGGCTCAGCAGACTATCACACAGGATAGGATTAGATACACAGCTTAGCAGACAGTAGCACACAGGATAGGATTAGATACACAGCTCAGCAGACTCACAGGATAGGATTAGATACACAGCTCAGAAGACAGTATCACACGGGATAGGATTAGGTACACAGCTCAGGAGACAGTATCTGTAAGGTTCTATGTATATATTCCTGAAACTCAGTTTGTTCGTCAGCCATTTTACTTTCTGTCTTGCTGCAGCTATCTTGCCCTCAGTCAAAATGGAGTTTCCAGCTTGCATGTTCCCGCCCTGATTCTCTCCTTTGCTTCTTAAGCAGCCACAGCTGAGCAATCAGTGCTTCAGAATCTAGCCTGCAGTGAACCTGTGACTTGACTCCTGTAAGCCTTGGACCTTGTACTCCAGCTATTCCTACTGAGGAACTCTGAAGCACTTGTGGACTCTGAACCCTGCTCTTTAAAAGACCCACGTTTGCATGGACTTACGGTAACAGAGAAGAAGATCCTGAATCTGTATTGGAGAGTGATTGCTGAGCTTGGATTACTCTGGCCTGCTGTGTCTCCTGTTTCTGTGTCTGCAAACTGTGTGACTATTTCTGCCAACTTGTATGAAGTAATACAGGACTTTTCTATATCAAACCTGTGACTCCTGTGTTTTCATCGCACCCAAGCACAAGACGCTATATGAACTGTACTACATACATTACAAGATTCTGAAGCCAAAACGTTAGTGTCTGCTGGGTCTGGAAGGCTGTGTCTGCTGTACTGTGGATATCAGACGTCCGGTTGTACTTTCTGTGATGACAGTGGTTGTGACTTCTCACAACCATTCCAGGTGAGCAATTCCCTTAAGTTTTTTCTTTTTGCAGTGTTACCACAGGTAAACACTATTGTTTTTTTTTTTTTTTCCTTTCTTTTCTCTTTTTTGTCTGCTGTAACTCTGATATCAGATGTCTGTTGAAACTTTCTGTGATGAAGTGGTTGTGACTTCTCACAACCATTCCAGGTGAGCAGTTCCCTTAATTTTTTTTTCTCTCTGCAGTGTTGCCACAGGTGAACACTATTGTTTTTTTTCTCTCCTCTTCTTCCAGTAATCCTGTCTTAAAAGATCTGGAAAATGGAGGCCCGCATAAAGGAACTTTGCGGAGTGACTGATAATATCCTTGCAGATTTGCAGAATATAAAGACCCGTTTTACAAATCTACAGGACCTCAATAATCACAATTTGCAAGTGGTTGGACAGACTACCCAGGATTTGCGAGCCAGGATTGAGGTTCTAGAGGGGCGAGTCCAGGCTCCTGCCGTAGCCCCGAGTGCTGGGATTCCCAAGTTGCCCCCTTTTCGTTTTGGCGGTGAACGTGAGAAATTCAGGGGATTTATTAATCAATGCAATCTTTTTTTTTCTGCACATGCTTCACAATTTCCCACTGAACGATCTAAGGTGCTTACTATAATTATGTTGCTTACCAACAAGGCTTTAATGTGGGCAAACCCTCTGATTGAGACTGAGGATGATTGTTTGAATCACCTTGATGATTTTATTTCAGCCATGGGGCAGGTGTTTGATGACCCCAATCGAGGTGCAACAGCTGAAGCAGCCATGTTAGCTTTGCGCCAAGGTAAGCACTCGGTAGCTGAATATGCCTTGGATTTCAGGAGATGGGCCCTTGATACCACCTGGGACAGTTCCGCCAAAAAATCTATTTTTCGAAAGGGGTTATCTCCACTGATTAAGGATGAACTTGCTCGTGCCGACCCTCCCACTGCGTTAGGTGACTTTATTAACTACTGCATCCGTATTGATACTCGTCTGACTGAACGCAGGCAAGAGAGATGGTTCGAAAGCAATCGTACTAACCTTTTCCTACCTTCCTCTCCAGCTAAGGAACCTTTGAGTAGGATTACACGGGAACCTGAACCTGAACCCATGCAGGTAGACTCTTTACAACGACGGGTTAGTGATGCACGCAAGGAACATCGTTTTAAGGAGAATCTATGTTTCTATTGTGGTAAGTCAGGGCACTTCATTATAAACTGCCCCAGCCGTTCTCGTAAGACTACTGCAGCACTCATTCATTGTGAGTGTTGCGAGAGGGGATCTGTCAGGTCCGAGCCTCAGGCTCCAGAGAGATCTGCAGCAACAGATCTTGATTTCTCGGACTTAAACTCTGTTACCTCTGAGGACGTTGACTGTGTAAACGCTGCCATTTTTCAAGTTTCCTCAGCGGTGTCCCAGCTGAGTTGTAAGAAAAACAATTCTCATTGCTTTCTTTCCATCAAACTCTGGGTTGACTCAGCTTGGGTGTCTAGCTCTGCTATGATCGACTCAGGGGCAAGTGGAAATTTTATGGATGTCTCCTTTGCTCTGAAACAGGGAATACGTTCAGTGAAGAAGGCTACTCCAGTACAGATGGAAACTGTGGATGGCTCCCTGCTGACCTCTGGACCAGTGGATCAGGAAACAGAGCCTTTGAGGGTTCTTATGGGTAAAGATCATCAAGAGAAACTGTCCTTTATGCTTATCTCTTCTCCCCACTTTCCCATTATTCTAGGGCTACCATGGCTGCAGGCTCAGAATCCTACCATTAACTGGGAGACCAAGGAATTACACTTTCCAGAGAAACAGATGAGTCCAAAAGTTTCAGCTTGCTCTGTTCCTAAAGGAATCATGTCAGTCCCTGAACTACCAGCTGTATACCAGGACTATGTGGATTTATGTGACAAGAAGAACGCTGACCAGCTTCCTCCTCACCGTCCATATGATTGTCCAATTGAATTATTGCCTGGAGCAGAGATACCTTTTGGTAAGATCTACCCCCTGGCGGGGCCCGAGCTAAAGGCTTTAAAGGATTACATAGATGAAAATCTAGCCAAGGGCTTCATACGCCCCTCTTCATCTCCTGCAGGTGCACCCATCTTCTTTGTAAAGAAGAAAGATGGATCTCTGAGACCATGCGTAGACTATAGGGAACTCAATAAGGTTACTATTAGAAACCGTTATCCATTGCCTTTAATCCCTGAGTTATTGGAGAGAGTGCGACATGCCAAAATTTTTTCTAAACTAGATCTTCGTGGGGCCTATAACTTAGTCCGTATTAGACCTGGGGATGAATGGAAGACTGCATTCAGGTCACGCTATGGACACTTTGAATATCTAGTTATGCCTTTTGGTCTGAGTACCGCCCCAGCCACTTTCCAACACTTGGTGAATGACATCTTCAGGGATCTCCTAGATACATTCGTGGTAATTTATTTGGATGATATTCTAATTTTTTCTAACTCCACAGAGGAACATCATGGACATGTGAGAATGGTCTTGGAACGTCTAAGACAAAATCATCTTTACATCAAACTTGAAAAGTGTGAATTCCATAGAACCGAAATTCAATTTCTGGGGTATGTACTGTCTACACAAGGAATTAGTATGGATGGAAGCAAAACCCAAGCCATCAAGGATTGGCCAAGTCCTAGAAATGTGAAGGAGGTACAGCGCTTCATCGGGTTTGCCAACTTCTATAGACGTTTCATTAGAAATTTCTCTGAGGTAGTGTCACCTATCACTCAACTTACCCGGAAAGAGTCTAGGTTTTCCTGGACTCCCCAAGCCCAGGAAGCATTTTCCCGTCTAAAAGATAAATTTACCACTGCACCTATCCTAGTACATCCCAACCCCGAGCTTGCCTTCATAATAGAGGTGGATGCTTCAAACTGTGCCGTTGGAGCTATACTCTCTCAGAGAACAGGTGAGAAGAATGTCTTGCATCCCTGTGCCTTCTTTTCCCAACAGTTGTCTTCGGCTGAGAGGAACTACGATGTGGGCAATAGAGAGTTGTTGGCCATTATTGCCGCCTTCAAAGAATGGAGACACCTTCTTCAGGGAGCTGCACAGCAAATAGTCGTCCTGACAGACCATCGTAACCTTGAGTTTATCAGGTCGGCTAAGTGCCTGACTCCTCGCCAGGCTCGCTGGAATCTTTTCTTAAACCAATTTAATTTTATCATCTCTTATAGACCAGGATCGCGCAATGGAAAGGCTGATGCACTCTCTAGGATTTACTCAGCAGAGACACGTCCAATTACTCCTCCTAAGACTATTCTTCCTGACTCTAGATTCCTAGGAGTAATTCATAATCAACACCTACTTAAGGACATCAAGGAAGCATACCATGCGGATTCCTTTTTGGCACAACCCCCAAGGGACGTAAGTCTTGTCTTTAAGAATGGTGTGTGGATTCAGGGACAACGTCTGTATATTCCTGAAATAGTCAGATTAAGAGTATTGCAACTCATTCACGATTCCAAGATAGCTGGGCATAGAGGAATTCTAAAGACACAGGAATTTCTTTCTCGTTTCTTTTGGTGGCCCACTTGCAGGAAGGATGTTTTGAATTATGTCACTTCATGTGAGGTCTGTGCAAGATGCAAAACACCTCGCTCCTCACCAACTGGTCTGTTACAGCCTCTTCCCACCCCGTCCCGCCCGTGGGGATCCATTTCTATGGACTTCATTGTGGAGTTACCAACCTCTCAGGGGAAGAACACCATTCTAGTGGTGGTTGACCGTCTAACAAAGGCAGCTCATTTTATCCCTTGTGTCGGCTTACCCACTGCAAAACAGACATCAGATTTGATGATTAAAGATGTGTTTCGCTTACATGGAGTACCGGATGAGGTTATTTCGGATCGAGGGGTGCAATTCACTTCTAGGTTTTGGCAAAATTTCTGTGCAGCATTGGACATTAAAGTAAACCTTTCTTCTGCTTTTCATCCCCAGACTAATGGACAGACCGAACGAACCAATCAAACCCTGGAGCAGTATCTCCGCTGCTTTATCTGCCACCTACAGGATGATTGGGTGGATCTACTTCCATTAGCTGAGTTCTCGTATAACAACTCTCAGAGTGCCTCCACTAAACAGTCTCCTTTTTACTCTAATCTAGGTTATCATCCTAACATTCTACCACGATTTCCCATAGAAATGCCTTTACCAGCAGTGGCTGAAAGAATCACGTCTTTACAGAAGAATATGGATCTTCTAAAGGAAAATCTGGAATCGGCTCAAGAAAGGTACAAGAAAGCAGCAGATAAATTTCGTAAACCTGCACCAGCTTTCAAGGTAGGAGACTTGGTCTGGCTGTCAACCAGAAATCTTAAGTTAAGGATTCCATCGTCTAAGTTGGGACATAAGTACATTGGACCCTATAAAATCAGTAAAATTATAAGTGCCGTTGCTTGTCGTCTTCAACTGCCCAGAACTATGAGAATCCACCCTGTCTTTCATGTATCCCTACTAAAGGCTGCGACACCCAATACGTTTCCTGGACGTTCCTCTCCTTGCCCTGACCCAGTGCTAGTCGATGGTCAGGAAGAATTTGTGGTGGAAAGGATTTTAGATTCCAGGTTGTATAGAAATCAGTTACAATATCTGATTAAATGGCAGGGCTACCCAGTGGAGGACAACTCATGGGAACCGGTCAATAACGTTAATGCTCCTCGCTTGCTCCGTCAGTTTCATCAGAGGTACCCACACAAGCCTGGTCTGAGGTCATCCGGAGGTTGTCCTTAAGGGGGAGTAATGTAAGGTTCTATGTATATATTCCTGAAACTCAGTTTGTTCGTCAGCCATTTTACTTTTGTCTTGCTGCAGCTATCTTGCCCTCAGTCAAAATGGAGTTTCCAGCTTGCATGTTCCCGCCCTGATTCTCTCCTTTGCTTCTTAAGCAGCCACAGCTGAGCAATCAGTGCTTCAGAATCTAGCCTGCAGTGAACCTGTGACTTGACTCCTGTAAGCCTTGGACCTTGTACTCCAGCTATTCCTACTGAGGAACTCTGAAGCACTTGTGGACTCTGAACCCTGCTCTTTAAAAGACCCACGTTTGCATGGACTTACGGTAACAGAGAAGAAGATCCTGAATCTGTATTGGAGAGTGATTGCTGAGCTTGGATTACTCTGGCCTGCTGTGTCTCCTGTTTCTGTGTCTGCAAACTGTGTGACTATTTCTGCCAACTTGTATGAAGTAATACAGGACTTTTCTATATCAAACCTGTGACTCCTGTGTTTTCATCGCACCCAAGCACAAGACGCTATATGAACTGTACTACATACATTACAGTATCACACGGGATAGGATTAGGTACACAGCTCAGGAGACAGTATCCTGATACACGGCTCAGCAGACTGTATCACACAGGACAGAATTAGACACACAGCTCAGCAGACGGTATCACACAGGATAGGATTAGATACACAGCTCAGCAACAGGATGTGCCAAAGGAGAGGATATTTTTATTCCAAGAATTCCACTCATTCCATCTGATTTGCCTTTTGATTTTAAACGCCTCCAGTTTCCACTTTGACCGGCATTTGCAATGTCCATTAAGAAGGCTAAGGGACAGTCCTTGAAAGTAGTAGGGATCGATTTGCAATCTACATGCTTTTCTCATGGTCAACTTTACATGGCCTGTTCAAGAGTTGGAACTGCCAAAAATCTGTTGATCTTTGCACCGAAAGGAAAAACCAAAAATGTTTATCAAAAGGCTCTTGAAGGAGATGAAAATAAAATTCTATCAATACTTGGGTAATTTGTTTAGTTAATTTGTGTTGCAAATCTGTAGTGTTGAATATGAATGATGTGAAATGTTTTTATGTGCAATATAACCATTATCATTTGTTATAACTAACCACAGTTAGTTACTATGCACGGGCAACGACGGGCTCTTCAGCTAGTGTATATAATAAAGAATTATCCATATATAAATCTAATGACAACATACTGAACAGTGTATAAGTATAGTACCAATATATGGGTATATTAGTCGATAATTATATAATTTATAAATAGTAGCTGGAACATGGGTATACATCTAAGTAGAGACATGTAAAAATAAACCATAATAATAGTGATATAGTTCACTAGTGTATAAATATACTCCAATAATCAAATCTGAAGTATAAATAACTGTAGATGGAAATACAACTATATAACAACATTACATTACTGTCTCAAGCTGCCACAATAGCCTGAAAATAACCATTTATACATTAATAAAAATGGATAATATAACCATGTAACATGATGGGGAAAGAAAAAGAGGGATTTTTGATACCATAAAATCTCTTTCTTGGAGCCTTTATTGGGGGACACAGGTAACCATGGGCGTATGCTACTGTCGCTAGGAGGCTGACAATAGGCAAAAAAAAGGAAAATCGCTCCTCTTCAGTATACACCTACCGACAGGCACAAAGTACCTCAGTTAGTGTTAAAGCAGTAGGAGCACCCAAAACTCAACATATGTACCAACCCAACAACAAAGGCACATAGGCCCAAAAGAGTTACCAACAGGGAGGGTACTGTGTCCCTCAATGAAGGCCCCAAGAAAGATTTTATGGTGAGTACCAAAAATCCCTCTTTTTTATTTCTTCATTGGGGGACACAGGTAACCATGGGACGTCCCAAAGTGTGGAAACAGAAAGAATGCAAAGAAAAACAGACTTAGGTCAGCCGGTGCGTAACCACTGACTGCAGCATCTTCCTTCCCAGGCCTGCATCAGAAGAGGCATTGGTATGAACCCTGTAAAACCTTGCAAAGATGTGCAAAGATGACCAGGTTGTGGCCTTACAAATCTGCCAAGCAGAGCCTGGTGACGAACTGCCCAGGAAGCCCCCACGGCCCGAGTGGAGTGAGCCCTCAGGCTGTTTGTCCTGAACGTGGTATGCCTCCAATATTGCCGAACAAATCCAACGGGCAACAGTAGACTTAGAAGCTGGGAGCCCCTTACAACGTCCTTCAGAGATGACAAATAGGGCATCAGAGTGGTGAAAGGAAGCAGTCTTGAAAGGCAGACTCGGATAGCTCTTACCAGATCCAACTTCTGAAGGTACTTCTCCAGGGGTGGACCGGAAAGGGACATAGTGAAGGAAGGATAATGTCTTCATTAATGTGAAATGAAGAGACCACCTTAAGTAGGAAGGTAGGAACAGGCCTGAGAACTACCTTGTTCTGATGTAGAATCAGGAACGGAGAATGGCAGGATAATGCAGCTTACTCAGAAACTCTCCTGATGGACGTAATGGCAACTAAAAAGGCAACTTTCCATGACTGAAGAGAAAAAGGAAAGTCCAGAATGGGCTCAAGAGGAGCGCGCTGGAGTGCGCCAAGGACACGGTTAAGATCCTATGCATCTATTGGAATATGATAAGGAGGTGCCACGTGGGCAACTCTTTGAAGAAAAGTCTTTACCTGGGAACGAGAAGCCAGATTTCGTTGAAAAAAGAATTGACAGCGGAAATTTGCCCCTTAAGGGTATTGAGTGATAGACCCGAGTCAAGACCCACTTGTAGAAAACCCAGGATGGAAGAAAGAGAAAAGGACATAGGAACCAAATTGTTGTCCTCACTCCACCGGAAGAAGGCCTTCCAGTATCTGTTGTAGATATGTGAGGATGCTGGTCTCGCCCTAATCATGGTATGAATGACCTGATGGAAAAACCAGCCTCCCTCAGGACTGCGGCCTCAACAGCCATTCCATTAAACTCTGGTGGAAAAGAGGACCTTGTGAGAGAAGATCTAGACCAGGGGTCTCAAACTGCATTCCTCGAGGGCCACAAACCGTGCATGTTTTCAAGATTTCCTTAGCATTGCACTAGGTGCTGGAATCATTATCTGTGCAGGTGATTAAATGATCACCTGTGCATTACAAGGAAATCCTGAAAACATGACCTGTTTGCAGCCCTTGAGGAATGCAGTTTGAGACCTCTGATCTAGATGGTCTGGAAGCCTCCAGGGAGCGTACATGAGCATGTTCACCAGCTCCGCATACCAGGCCCGTCTTGGCCTGTCTGAAGCTATCAGGATTACGGGAATCCCTTCTGACTTTATCTTTTTTCGACTCTCGGAATCAAGGCTAGATGCGGAAAAAGATAAGGCAGTTGGATTTGTGACCACGGGATTACTAGAGCATCGCAACCAATGGCTAGCGGATCCCGGGACCTGGTTACGTACTGAGGAAACTTGTGGTTCACCCGAAACGCCATCAGGTCGACGTCCAGTGTGCCCCATTTCTGGCATGTCTGGTTGAAAATGGTGCTGAGCAACCACTCACCTGGTGTGAGACCCTGACGCCTCAGAAAATCCGCTGCCCATTTTTCCACCCCCGGAAAGTGCACGGCTGATATATCGGGAATGTGACGTTCCGCCCATCGCAGAATCCTTGCTTCCTCTACCATAACCTGTTTGCTGCGAGCCCTGCCTTGATGGTTTATGTAAGCAACGGCAGTGGCGTTGTCCAACTGTATGCGGATTGGGTAGCCTACGAGGAGGGTCTACCAGCGGCGAAGGGCAAAGAAAATTGCCCTGATCTCCAGGAGATTGATGGGGAGAGTGGCTTCTTGGGCGTTCCAGTGACCCTGCGCTGTGTGATGAAGAAAGACCGTTCCCAAATTGAGGAGACTGGCATCGGTGGTGATGACCTGCCACCGGAGAGGAAGGAAGGACTTCCCTTGTAGGACATGCTGATAGCGTCCACCAGGTCAGGGACTGCCTCACTTCGAGAGGCAGAAGCACAGGGAGACGGTCCTCTTGTCCCAAGCTGACAAGAGGGCCAGCTGAAGAGGATGGGTATGGAACTGGGCAAAAGGCACGGCTTCCACAGCGGCAATCATCGTCCCCAGAACTCTCATGCAGGACCACAGAGGGAGAGGAACTGGTCTCTTTAGAGTGCGGATCCCCAGCAGAGAGATAACAACAACTCCTTTGGAAGGAAGACACTGGCTTGAGTTTGTGTCGAACCTCATACCCAGAAACACCAGGTGCTGAGCTGGGATCAGAGAGGACTTCTCTCTGTTGACAATCCAGCCGAGACGGACCAGAGTATACAGAGTGATCTGAAGACTCAGGTCGCATTCTCGGCGGGATGGCCCCTTGATCAGAAAATCATCCAAGTAAGGAATTATGAGAATCCCCTTGAAGCGAAGAATGGCCACGACCACTGCCATGACCTTCATGAATACTCAGGGGACAGAGGCCAGGTCGAAGGGAAGGGTCTTGAACTGATAGTGATCCTCCTGGATCGCAAACCGTAGGAAACTCTGATGCTGAACACAAACAGGAATGTGAAGATAAGCATCCTGAATGTACAGAACAAAGAAATTCTCCCAGTTTCATGAAGGCGATTACCAAACATAGGGACTAACATAAAAAAATTAAAAAAAACACATACCATAAGATATGGCCTTCCCAAAACCCTGTCTGATGACAAATGCACATCTAGCAGGATGCAGCAGGCCTCCACTAATAAAGGCAAAGAGCAGCACAGGTGCAAACTACTGATAAAAACAGCCACCCCGCACCTACCAGATTATGGAGGGGTTGGCTGCCTAGTAGAGAAAATTGCACATTGATATGGCTTGCATAGGACACCAGTCACACAGGTAAGTGTGAGGCAAAGTGTCTGACTTCCAGCCTATTAATGACGCCCTTTTATTATGAGGTGGGCTGCTCAGCACTATAGTATGCAACACACAGGGACAGACACCCTAATAAACTAAGCCAACAGAAAGAGGCCTAGCCGCATCCTGCAAAAAATATGATAAAAAAGTGCAAAAAATTAATGTACATGATAAATACATTAAATGAGGTATTGGTTACTATTTTGGCCAAGATAGATAAGCTTGCAACCCACGTCAAGGGTCCCCATACTTGCAAGTCCCTACTCTAATATCAAAAAACACCTCGTAATACAAGGACGTCATTAATAGGCTTTAAGTCAGACACTTTGCCTCACACTTACATGTGTGACTGGCGTCCTATGCAAGCCATATCAATGTGCAATTTTTTCTACTAGTCAGCCAACCCCTCCATAATTATTATTATTATACATTTTTATAGCGCCATTTATTCCATGGCGCTTTACATGTGAAGAGGGGCAAATATAGACAAGTACAGTAAACATGAGCAATACAAGGCACACACAGGTACAGAAGGAGAGAGGACCCTACCCGCAAGGGCTCACAGTCTACAGGGATGGGTGAGGATACACTAGGAGAGGGTAGAGCTGGTCGTGCGGTGGTTCAGTAGACTGATGATCACTGCAGGTTGTAGGCTTGACGGAAGAGGTGGGTCTTCAGGTTCTTTTTGAAGGTTTCCATGGTAGGCGCGAGTCTGATGTGTTGGGGTAGAGAGTTCCAGAGTATGGGAGAGGCACAGGAGAAGCTTTGTATGCGGTTGTGGGAAGAAGAGATAAGAGGGGAGTAGAGGAGGAGATCTTGAGAGGATCGAAGGTTGCGTGTGGGTATGTACCGGGAGACCATGTCACAGATGTATGGAGGAGACAGATTGTGGATGGCTTTGTAGGTC
Source organism: Oophaga sylvatica (assembly GCA_033576555.1). Taxonomy (NCBI): domain Eukaryota; kingdom Metazoa; phylum Chordata; class Amphibia; order Anura; family Dendrobatidae; genus Oophaga; species Oophaga sylvatica. Next base: position 179,306,120 of record JARQOD010000004.1, read on the forward strand.
ATGGTTAGGGTTTTGAACTGGAGCCTCTGGACGATAGGAAGCCAATGAAGGGCTTGGCAGAGAGGAGAGGCTGGGGAATAACGGGGAGACAGGTGTATTAGTCGGGCAGCAGAGTACAGGATGGATTGGAGTGGTGCCAGAGTGATAGAGGGAAGGCCAGAGAGTAGGAGGTCCTAGAACTGAGCCTTGGGGAACACCGACAGACGGGGCGAGGTGCGGAGGTGATGTGGGAGAGGGAGACACTGAATGTTTGGTTTGTTAGATATGATGAGATCCAGGATAGGGCCAAGTCTGTGATGCCAAGAGATGAGAGAATCTGTAGCAGGAGGGAATGGTCCATAGTGTCGAAGGCAGAAGACAGGTCCAGGAGAAGGAGGACAGAGTAGTGTCGCTTGCTCTTGGCGGTTAGTAGGTCGTTGGTGACTTTAGTTAGGGCAGTTTCAGTTGAGTGATGCAGTCGGAAGCCTGATTGTAAGCGGTCAAAGAGGGAGCAGGAGGAGAGGTGGGAGGACAGTTCAAGATGGACATGCTGTTCCAGTAGTTTTGAGGCATAAGGGAGAAGAGATATCAGGCGATAGCTAGGCACAGAGGATGGGGCAAGGGAGGTCTTTTTGAGAATGGGTGTGATCGAGGCATGTTTGAAGGATGAGGGGAAGACACCATTTGTAAGTGAGAGGCTGAAGAGGTGTGTTAGAGTAGGGGTGAAGACGGTGGCGAGGCTAGGGATGAGATGGGATGGGATACCATAATCTGGTAGATGCTGGAGTGGCTGTTTTTATCAGTAGTTTGCACATGTGCTGCTCTTTGCCTTTATTAGTGGAGGCCTGCTGTATCCTGCTAGATGTGCATTTGTCATCAGACAGGATTTTGGGAAAGCCATATCTTATGGTAGGTGTTTTTTTCAAACATAGGGACTCCATCCTGAAATGACGGATCCGAAAAGACGGTTGAATCGCTTGAGGTCCAAAATCGGACGGAGCGATCCATCTATCTTTGGAACTATGAATAAATTGAAGTAGAACCCTGAAAAACCGTTCGTTCTGGGGAACGGGTACAATTACTCCTGTGCGTAGTAGGGAAGAGACGGTCTGAAGAACCCCTGGGGCCTGAGACGGGTGTCTTGGTGGGCGAGACAGAAAGAAACATCTTCCTGGGGGGGAGGGAGTCGATTTTGTAACCGGATGTGACGATCTCTCTGACCCAGGCATCGTCGACCACCGACAACTATACTTCCCAGAAGAGAAGAAGCCGGCCTCCCACCCTGGAGAGATTCCCGGGAGGGGGTGACCCATCAAGCCGAGGAGAACCTGTTGGCGCGGGACCCTGAAGACTTGGAAGAGCGACCAATTGGTCGACAGTGAGGGGATGGTTTGAAAGACGGCTTCTTCCTTTCCCCTTGAGCTGAAGAGCGATTCTGCTGGGCGTAAGTCCCTAAAGCAGAGAAGGGCGAAATGAACGAAATTGAAGTGACCTCTTCTTATTAAAAGGACATTTAGGCTTGGACTGGGGAAGCGAGGTGCTTTTTCGACCAGTAGCATCGGAAATTATTTGATCCAGTTTGGACCCAAAAAGTCTAGAGCCCTGGAAGGCAAGGCCAGTGAGGGACTTTTTTGACAGTGGATCTGCATTCCATGCTTTCAACCAGAGAATGCGGCGTATAGCAATGATGTTGCTGGTAGCCCTGGTGGAACAACCGGCCGCATCCAAGGAAGAGGTCAAAAGATATTTGCCAGCATGGACAATCTGGTCTGCCAAATATGCCATCTCATCCGGAGGAGCTGCCGCTAGAATACCCTGACGAAGCATTCTTGCCCAGGCACACATGGACTTTGACACCCAGGTGGAGGCAAAAATGGGACAGAGGGAGGCGTCAGCTGCTTCAAAGGCTGACTTAGCCATGGATTCAATCTGTCTATCGGTAGAATCCTTAAGAGATGCACCGTCCGGTAGGGACAAGACTGTCTTGAAAGACAAGCGAGAAACCGGCGGATCCACATTAGGGGACTCTGCCCATCTACCAGCAAGGTCTGGGCTAAAGGAACAGAGAATATCTAGCTGCTTCCTTCCCGGGAAGAGCTTTTCAGTGTGTTCCCAGTGTTTAGACATAATCACTTCAAATTCCCTGTGATTACGGAAATTCCGGGAAGGACGTTTTACCCGTTTGAAGGAAACGGAGTGCTCCTGAGCAGGTGCCTCGTCCTACTTCAGGTTCAGAGTTGGGTAATTGCCAAGATAAGGCTATTGACCATATCCAGCATCTTTGAGGTCTGGTCCGTTATCGGACTCAAACTCAGACTGGGAATCCACATCCGACCTAAAAGCCGCCTCCGAGGAGGGGGTATGGGGTGAGGAATGCATCCAGAAGGATGCAGAGGGACCCGGAGAACTGGAGGAAGAACTTAAAGAGCCTGCTTCCTTTGCTTTGTACCCGATTTGTCCCTGTGAAGATTGCGGTCACGTGAGAGGCGTTCGGAGCACTGGTGGCGGTAGACAAATGTGGAAGTCACTCCAGGACCTGTATCGGGTCCTTTGTCAGGTCAGAGACCGACTGTGACATGGCAACAGCCCACTCCGAGGAAGAAGGGAGGGGAGTGCTCTCATCCTGGGCATTAGAGGGCTCCTGGGGGGCAGACACGGTGGAGGGGCTATAGGACAGGCAGAAAGGGGAGGACTGGCCTGAAGATCACTTTCTTTTGCAGAGGGCACAGGCGTAAGTTGAGCCTTGGGGATACTGCTGTGGAGAAGCCAAGATAAAAAGAACAGAACCTACCTGATGCCAGTGACGACCAGCAGAAAGAACTCTGGAAGCTGTGTCCCCCTGCGTGCACAGCGTCCGCATATCTGCAGAGAGCGCAGGATATAGCTGTGTCACCCGTGTGCAGAGCATGCACAGGTCTGCAGAGAGCACAGGATATGGCGGTGTGAAGAAGCTGAGCAGTATCGGCTGTTTCACCGCACCACTTAAGTCTGCCGGCTGGTGAAAGAGAAAGATAGAATCCTATTGGCTGACACGCCGGGGGCATGAACAGCCAGGACGGAGAAGCTCCGTGATAGGAGTGGAAAAAATGCGCCAAAAAAGCGCGTGCTACGGGAGGCATGGCCAGACAGAAGAAGAGGAGGAGAAAGAAACCTATTGGATAAAAAAAAGCGCACGATTTAAACGCGCAACGGTGACTGGCCAAAGAGTACTGGGAAGGGGTGCGGCCAGCAAAGGGAGAGGGAGTGTCTGCAAACACTGAGCCCATCCATGGGAAAAATGGCCGTGGCTGTGCCGACTGTTCCCTTCCACTAACGCCGTCCTGTCCCGTTACGATGAAGGGACAGTGTTCCTAGGAATGACGCCTGCCGCTGCGGAGAGAAAGGAGGGAGACATACTTACGGTGAGACCTGTTCCCTCTGTAGCGATGAGGGTAGCATCAGGAGCCCTCGGGTGGGTGAGGGTCGCTGGAATCAGGGATCCTCCTTCCCGCACCGTCTCCAGACGGTGCAGAAGACGGCGACAACCCCTTATAAGGTGGAAAGCACCACTGGTGACCACCGTCTTCCTCCCACCCCTCTCCAAGGAGCAGGATGGGGTGTAGAAAAGGTAAAAGACCGGCCACCTGGAATCACCCTGAAGCACCCGTAAAGGCGACGGGTTTAGGTCCTGCCTTGCGGGCCCAAAAGTGGGTGATGTGGGTGATGCCACACTGCTCTCACGTTTGCATAATTACGGTAAAACAGGGTGAAAAATTACACCCTGTTACCTTAAGAGACAGGAACCTGAAAGACAAAGGGAAAAGCTTAATAAACACACACAGGGAACCCGAAAAAGAAAATGCGGATCTGGTAGCATATCCAGGTCCGCCTCCTACAGACACTAAGCTTAAACTGAGGTACTTTGTGCCTGTCGGTTGTATACTGCTGATGAGGAGCTATTTTCCTTTTCTTGCCTAGTGTCAGCCTCCTAGCGACAGCAGCATGCACCCATGGTTACCCTTGTACCCAATGAAGCGATAAAGAAAGAAGTTCACTGTGTCCTGCCCCATGGTATTTAATTTCCAGATATTTTCACCTGATTCCTCATTTGCAGCTTTTCGACAATTTGGAAAATTTTTGCACAAACGTATTCCAATCCCAACCCCAATGATTTTATCTACGCTAAAAACTTTTGCACAATTTTTGCAACACATGACTCTTTATGCTAAAAGGTTGCAAAAAGGGTAACATACAAAAATAAAGACCATTCTTAACTTTGCACAAAGTTCATGAACCACATGCACTATTATTATTATTTTATTATTATTCATTTTTATAGCACCATTTATTCCATTATGAAGAATTTGGCGCAAAAAACAGCAACGACTACCACAAGTAAAAAAAAATGACAAAACTCGACACAAATGAAATTAAACTAAAAATATAGGAACTGGGGTGCAGAAAAATAGAAGTTGAAGCTCTAGACCACTGATGGCGAACCTATGGCACGCGTGCCAGAGAGGGCACGCAAAGCCCACTCAGCTGGCATGCGGCCTCACCTCATCCTTGTTCCGGACTGCACCTTCCTGCCTCACACATTGAGCGGCGCAGCCGTGGAGCTAGTGATGATGTCATCCAGCCGCAGCCGCGCCGGTCAATGTGTGAGAGGAAGGAAGCTACCGATGCGCGGGAGTTGAGTGTGGCCACTGTGGTGTGTGTGTGTGTGTGTGTGTGGTGAATGCGGCCACTGAGGTGTGTGTTTGTGGTCAGTGCGGCCGCTATGGTGTGTGTGTGTAGTGAGTGTGGTCGCTGTGGTGTGTGTTTGTGTATGTGGTGAGTGTGGCTGCTGTGGTGTGAGGGTGTGTGTGTGTCAATGATGGGGAGAGGGCCAATGAAGGGAGTGATGGGGAGAGGGCCAATGATGGCGGTGATGGGGAGAGGGCCAATGATGGGAGTGATGGGGAGAGGGCCAGTGATGGGGAGGCCAATGATGGGAGTGATGGGGAGAGGGCCAGTGATGGGGGGAGGGCCAATGATGGCGGTGATGGGGAGAGAGCCAATGATGGGAGTGATGGGGAGAGGGTCAATGATGGGAGTGATGGGGAGAGGGCCAATGATGGGAGTGATGAGGAGAGGGCAACGATGGTGGTGGGGATAGGGCAATGATGGGGAGGAGGAAATGATGGAGGTGGTGGAATGGGCAATTTCTACATGAAGGGGATCATTATGGGGCACATTTCGGCATGAAGGGGATCATGATGGGGCATATTTCTGCATGAAGGGGATCATGATGGGGCATACTTCTACATGAAGGTTCGCCATCACTGCTCTAGACTGATGAGTCAAAATGTGAAATATTTGGCTGTAACAGGAGGCACTTGTTTTGCTGATGGGCAGAAGAGCAGTACAATAATGAGTGTCTGCAGACAACTGTGAGACACCATGGAGGTTCCTTGCAAGTTTATGGTTGCATTTCAGCAAATGGAGATGTGGATTTGGTCAAGATTATTACTGTTCTCAATGCTGAAAAATACAGGATAAAATCCCACGAAGGACAACATCTGCAAGGAGTTTCTATGTTATCCCTGTATTTGTGTGGGTTTCCTTTGGGTAGTTTGGTTTCCTCCCACACTCCAAAGACATATGATAGGGATATTTATTCTGCAGGCATGGGGCAATGCAATACCCAAGCATACAAGCCATAAGGTCAATTAAGATACACGTATTATCTTCAAAGTACAGAAGAACAAGACGTTCTGTAAGTGATGATATGAACTCCATTAGGCCCTGTTTTCAACATCATTGAAGTTGTTGTCTGGGATTGTATTACGTTTTGAAAGCTAAGTGTGATCACACCAAATATTGGTTTGATTTAGTTAATTCAGTTTCCATTTTGTTGATTGATATAAATACATTTTTGACACTTCCATGAAAGCATTCTTATTTTGCCATAATTTTTATGTATCAGCCAAAAACAATTGCACAGTACTGTACACAATCCATGGTGTTACCGTTACTTTTTCTTCTTGTTCTTCTGCTTTTTGCACGTCATCTTCCCATTGCTGAAATAAAGTCTTAAATTGTTGAGAATACTCATCATTCATCTTTTGCCTGTAACAAAACATCAGTTTTAAATTTTACTTGATACTGCAGTCTTTTGTAGTAGCTAGTAATTTGTATTTATATAAGGCTGTATAAGGGATATTAATTCCTTACTTCACGGTAATATTACATTGCTTTAAGGTAGTAATTCCTGTTAATCACCATATTATTCCATCACAGTGATGGCGTAGAAACAGGGGCACTGCTCAACTAAAAGTTGGTCTGCTGTGGTTTGCATTACTTTAGTTTGGTTGGCTATCAACAAGCAGATGGACATTTAGACTTTGCCTATGCCTATTTTTTTCCTCCATAGCACTAGTATCTGGCTGAAGCGTTTTTAAGATAGGTTACAAAAACACTACTATCCATCTTGCATAGTAATTTACCTCTGATCTTGTTGTGTTTTCCACACATTTTCAATCTTCTGATTACTGGTTTTTAAGGATGCCTTTGTATACATTTCCAACCTCTTGCGTTTTGCTAGTAGAGCCTTGCTAATGTCCGCTGTTTTTGAAAGATTGGTAAAAGTTAACAATTCTTATTTATGAGAACAATCCCTTTAACTTATAGGTATTTCCAGGGTAGGTCATCATGGGTGCTGTTGGAGATCATGCTGTAAAGACCCCTGCCAATAACGAAAGGGACCAAACGAGATAGATATAACTGATTAATCAAATTGCAAAGCTAGAATATTGCTGGTGAGTGAAATAATACTTTGAATGTGTACAGTCAGTGTTGCTCATTACCTTACAGCACTGGGGTCCTGAGTTCAAATCCCACCAAAGAAAATAAGAGAAACACACAATGGATATACAAAGTCTACACCTCTGTTGAAAATGCCTGCTTTTTTGTAAAAATAAACTAGGAAGCATCATTTCAGAACTTTTTACACCTTTAACCCTTTCGCAACATGCGCAATACTAGTACTGCTCTGCGGGAACTGCATGCATTTGTGCCCAGAGCAGTACTAGTACGGCGCTGCCATTTTCTGGTCACCACGCTGCATCGCGCGGTGATCGGGTTCCAATGGCTGCTTTCCCTGACAGTCAATTCTGACCAGCCAATCACAACAATGTCACAATAAAGTTGTAAAAAAAAAAGTCACACAGCACCAATCACAGCCGTCACAATGGGTGGGGTGATCGCGACGTCACCTCACCTGATTAACCCCTATGGCGCCGACTGGCTGAACAATAGTTTCTAGCCAGTCAGAACCAAAGTGGTTAATCCAAAATAGCGATCACCTCAGATTTGGCGTGCAGAGCGGTTCTCCAGCCCCTCTGTGTCACCTGAGAGCTTCATTGGTGGCCAGTGTGATCTCCCTGCCCATCTCCTGCCTCCTGGTCCAGCGTCCTGCTCTGTGTTCATCTGTGCTGTGCTGCGATCTGCCTGCTGTGTGACTCATCTGTGATCACACCAGAGCAGCAGCACCTCCATCATCGCTTTCCCAGTCCCCCCATAGCTGCTCCAGTTCCCCCACTCACCCACCCTCCAATTGAATTTTTAGCGCACTATTTTGTGCTTTTTTTCTGTGTGCGCGGTGTCCTGCGCTGAGCATTCGTGCTCTTCCTGTGTCCGCAGCGCTCTGGTCAGTATCGCTGCTGATCAGAGACTGCACCACAAGACTTTTTTCTTTTTTTAGCTAGTTAGCGTAGCGGACGTCGCACTCTAAGTGAGGTCCGATTTTTCTTTTTTTGGAACAAAATATGGATTTTTGTGTTACTCACCGTAAAATCCTTTTCTCCGAGACGTTCATTGGGGGACACAGGACTGTGGGTGTATGCTACTGCCGCTAGGAGGCAGACACTAAGTAAACATAAAAAAAGCTTAGCTCCTTCTCCGCCGTATAAACCCTGACACTGGCCGCAGGCGAACCCAGTTTGGTGCAAAAAGCAGTAAGAGGACAAAAATAAATTAGCGTTAACACAGGTACAATATATCCAGAATTAAACCCACCGAAACAGAAAAAAAAGAGTTAAATCAAAAACGAAGCCATCTGGCTATCATGGTGGGTGCTGTGTCCCTCAATGAGCGTCTCGGAGAAAAGGATTTTAAGGTGAGTAACACAAAAATCCGTATTTCTCCTTCATCTCATTGGGGGACACAGGACTGTGGGAAGTCCAAAGCAGTCCCTTGGGTGGGAAACCGACTCCACAGTATATGCCGTAATCAGGCATTGCCTATAGGTGCGCTAACGCTGCCTGAAGAATCCTTCTACCCAGACTTGCATCCGCTGAAGCCTGAGTATGGATATTCTAATGCTTAGAAAAAGTATGTAGACTGGACCAGGTTGCCGCCTTACAAACCTGTTCCGCCGAAGCCTGATGCCGAAGAGCCCAGGAGGCACCACCGCTCTCGTGGAGTGAGCCCTGATTCCTGCCAGAACAACCGCGCCTCTGATGCGGTAGGTCTACTGACTGGTTAACCGTATCCATCTGGCCAAAGTTGATGTTGAGGCAGCGAGTCCCTTCCTGCGACCCTCAGGGAGGATGAACAGCGTGTCCATCTCCTGAAAGGATGCCGTCCGAGATGCATACCTCCTGAGTGCTCTCACCAGATCCAGCGTATGGAGAGCTTTCTCCACCGGTGCGTCGGTGCTGGGCAAAATGAGGGCAAAACAATGTCCTCATTGATATGGAATGAGGACACGACTTTTGGCAAAAAAAGGTGGTGTTGGCCTGAGCACCACCTTATCGTGATGAAAAAGTAAGTACGGAGCTCGGCAACATAGTGCCGCCAGCTCCGAGACCCGCCTTTTGGATGTTATGGCTACCAGAAATACAACCAGCCAAGAAAGGTATGTCAAAGAAACCTCCTGAAGAGGCTCAAATGGAGATTCATGCAGCACTCCCAGAACCAGGTTGAGATCCAAGACCTCTATGGGAGCCCTATAGGGGGGTACTACATGGACAACCCCCTGAATAAAGGTTTTTACTTGTAAATTGGTGGCAATTCTACGCTGAAAAAGAACAGACAAGGATGATATCTGTCTTCTAAGAGTACTTGGCGCTAGGCCTGAATCTAGGCCAGCCTGGAGAAATGCCAGAATGTTGGGAATCGAAAACAGAAGCGGGGAATAACTGTGTTCCCTGCACCATGTAAAGAAGACCTTCCAAGTATGGTGGTAGATACGTGCCGAGGCGGGTTTTCGGGCGCTAGCCATTGTGGCAGCTACCTTCTGGGAGAATCCGGCCCTGGTCAGGATCCAAGATTCAACGGTCAGGCCATCAAACACAGGACCCTGAGCTCTGGTGGTATACTGGGCCCTGGGAGAAAAGGTCCGCCGTTCTGGCAGACGCCAGGGTGCCTCGGCGAGCAGCTGTACTAGATCTGCGTACCACGAGCGACGAAGCCAATCTAGAGCGACTAATATCGCTGAGACTCCCTTTGTCTTAATCTTTCTGATCACCTTTGGGAGCAGAGCTAATGGAGGAAACAAGTACGGGAGGTGAAACTGATTCCACGGTAGAACCAGGGCGTCCACCGCGATTGCCTGTGGATCCCAGTATCGGGAGACGATGTTGGGTATCTTGGCGTTTATTCTGGAGGCCATCAGGTCCACGTCCGGAGTTCCCCAGCGTAGGCAAATCTGCTGAAATACGTCGGGATGGAGCGACCATTCCCCGGACGCTAGACCATGACAGCTGAGGAAGTCCGTCGCCCAATTCTCCTCGCCCAGAATGTGGACTGCCGATATCACAGAGTGATTTTTCTCTGCCCAGCCAAGACTATGTTTTACCTCGTGCATGGCCGCCCTGCTGCGGGTACCCCCCTGATGATTTATGTATGCCACAGCCTTGGCGCTGTCCGACTGTATCCGGACGGGGCGGCCAGCCAGATGGTGATGAAAATGTTTCAGAGCCAGTCGAACAGCCCAAATCTCTAGTATGTTGATCAGGAGGGTTGATTCCTGCAGAGACCAGGATCCCTGGGCTGTGTAGTGGCGAAACACTGCTCCCCATCCCAGAAGGCTGGCGTCCGTTGTGACTACCACCAAATGGACTGGGGGAATAGATTTCCCCTGTTGAAGAGAGGTGCTCACTGTCGACCATGTAAATGGCTGACCTGAGCGGACAGACAGCACCAGAGGTTGAGAGAGCAAGGGTTCCTGTCCCAAACTGCCAAGAGGGCATGCTAAAGGGGGCGAAGATGAAATTGTGCAAAAGGAATGGCCTTGATTGCTGCCATCATCCTTCCTAAGACCTTCATACAAAACCGGATGGTGTGAGGAACCGGCTGGCAAAGGACCCGTACCTCCTGACGGAGAACCAGGGCCTTGTCCCGGGGGAGGATTGTCAACCCTCGAGTGGTGTCGAAGATCATCCCAGAAAGGTGAACTTCCGAGATGGCACAGGAGATGATTTTTTCAAATTCACCAGCCACCCCAGGCGAACCAAAGTGTCTAGCGTAATGCTGACACTTTCTTCGCAGGCCTGTAAAGGCGGACCCTTGACGAGGAGATCGTCTAAATATGGCAAGACGACTATCCCCGGGAGTGCAGAATGGACACAACGGCAGCCATGACCTTCGTGAACACCCTGGGAGCTGTGGCTAGCCCGAAGGGCAAGGCTGCGAACTGAAAGTGAAGGTTGCTGATGGCAAACTGCAGAAACCTCTGATGAGAGGGGAATATGGGGATGTGAAGATAGGCATCCTGGATATCTATTGATACCAAAAATTCCCACTTTTCCATGGCCGCAATGACCGAGCGGACAGACTCCATTTGGAAATGCTGAACTCTGACAAACCTAAATGAAAAACTGGGTCTGAACTGAAAAATTAAGTTAATGTGTATGCAAAATGTAAATGCATATCAAACACATGACCATTAAACAGAGAAAACAAAAAACAAGAAACAAATATCCTAAAATAAAACAAAATAAAAAATATATTGCAAAACATGCATGAAGTTGTAATAATAATAATAAGGGTATTTGGTAAACATAATTTTGATCAAAAGAATGTACAAGCCGTCCCGCCACGTCAAGGCAACCCTTTGTGGGACAGTCCTACTCTAATATTAAAAACCTTTCCACTTGTCAAGTGACGTAAATGTGAACAAGGCAGAGGGACTGAACCCACCAGTTGAAGCATAGGCCAGACAGGATGGATTTTTCAGCTCAAAAGCAGGGCGGTCACACCCTTATATGCACAAGATGCACTAAGAACTAAATGAAAAACTGGGTCTGAACTGAAAAAGTAAGTTAATGTGTATGCAAAATGTAAATGCATATCAAACACATGACCATTAAACAGAGAAAACAAAAAACAAGAAACAAATATCCTAAAATAAAACAAAATAAAAAATATATTGCAAAACATGCATGAAGTTGTAATAATAATAATAAGGTTATTTGGTAAACATAATTTTGATCAAAAGAATGTACAAGCCATCCCGCCACGTCAAGGCAACCCTTTGTGGGACAGTCCTACTCTAATATTAAAAACCTTTCCACTTGTCAAGTGACGTAAATGTGAACAAGGCAGAGGGACTGAACCACACAGTTGAAGCATAGGCCAGACAGGATGGATTTTTCAGCTCAAAAGCAGGGCGGTCACACCCTTATATGCACAAGATGCACTAAGAACGAAATGAAAAACTGGGTCTGAACTGAAAAAGTAAGTTAATGTGTATGCAAAATGTAAATGCATATCAAAACAACATGACCATTAAAAAAAGAAGCAGGAAAAGGGTTGCCTTGAATGGCGGGATGGCTTGTACATTCTTTTGATCAAATATTGATGTTTTACCATAATTTACCCTTATTTATTATTTATTACTAACTTACATGCATTGTTTTGCAATATATTTTTTATTTTGTTTTATTTTTAGGATATTTGTTTCTTGTTTTTTGTTTTCTCTGTTTAATGGTCATGTGTTTGATATGCATTTACATTTTGCATACACATTAACTTACTTTTTCAGTTCAGACCCAGTTTTTCATTTAGTTCTTAGTGCATCTTGTGCATATAAGGGTGTGACCGCCCTGCTTTTGAGCTGAAAATCCATCCTGTCTGGCCTATGCTTCAACTGGTGGGTTCAGTCCCTCTGCCTTGTTCACATTTACGTCACTTGACAAGTGGAAAGGTTTTTAATATTAGAGTAGGACTGTCCCACAAAGGGTTGCCTTGACGTGGCGGGATGGCTTGTACATTCTTTTGATCAAAATTATGTTTACCAAATACCCTTATTATTATTATTACAACTTCATGCATGTTTTGCAATATATTTTTTATTTTGTTTTATTTTAGGATATTTGTTTCTTGTTTTTTGTTTTCTCTGTTTAATGGTCATGTGTTTGATATGCATTTACATTTTGCATACACATTAACTTACTTTTTCAGTTCAGACCCAGTTTTTCATTTAGTTCTTAGTGCATCTTGTGCATATAAGGGTGTGACCGCCCTGCTTTTGAGCTGAAAAATCCATCCTGTCTGGCCTATGCTTCAACTGGTGGGTTCAGTCCCTCTGCCTTGTTCACATTTACGTCACTTGACAAGTGGAAAGGTTTTTAATATTAGAGTAGGACTGTCCCACAAAGGGTTGCCTTGACGTGGCGGGATGGCTTGTACATTCTTTTGATCAAAATTATGTTTACCAAATACCCTTATTATTATTATTACAACTTCATGCATGTTTTGCAATATATTTTTTATTTTGTTTTATTTTAGGATATTTGTTTCTTGTTTTTTGTTTACTCTGACAAACCTGTTCAGACGCTTTAGGTCCAGAATGGACCTTACACCGCCGTCCTTCTTGGGTACTATGAACAGGTTGGCATAGAACCCTTGACCTCTCTCGACCTCCGGTACTGGGATGATAACCCCGCTGCGCTGAAGTGTTTCGACAGCCTTGAATAAGACGCGAACCTGAGTTTCTGCTCTGGGAAGACGAGAGGGAAAAAAATCGATTTGGGGGACGGCTGATGAACTCTATCTTGTACCCCGAGGAGACTAACTGACCACTTGTCGTGAGTGACCGTGAGCCAGGCGGGGCGAAACCAGAGTAGGCAGCCGCCCACTCTGGACGAATTGATCGGATCCTGCCTCCAGTCATTTGGCCGAAAACTTGTGGGACCTGGACCCTCTAGATTTTGGCTGGTGGGATCGCATCCTTCCCAAAGGGTTGGTCTTGTAAGAGACCTGACAATCTCTGGCCTGATTGGGTCGACCTGAGCCGCCGGAGCTTGCTGCCGTGGCCCAATCAGGGTTGCGAAAGGCCCTAAACCGTGGCTGAAGCTGGTGACGAAAGAGCTGCTTACTTTTGCTGAGGAAGAAAACCGCTCTTCCCTCCTGTGGAATCAGATATGAGCTGATCCAGCTTCTCGCCGAATAATCGGCCACTCTGATAGGGTAAGGACGTAAGGGACTTTTTTGAGGTTGAGTCCGCTCGCCATGTCCTCAACCATAAGGCTCTCTGATAGCAATCGCGTTTGCGGCAGCTAGTGCTGCGCAATTTGCCGCATCCAGGGAAGCATTAATCAAAAATCTCCTGCAAGAGCGATCTGATTAGAGATCTCAACTACCTCTCATGGCACATCCCTACTGTGGAGGGCTCTATTCAGAGACTCCGACCAGGATATCATGGCCTTAGCCACCCAAGTTGCTGCAAAAGAGGGAGAGAGGGCAGAGCCTGATGCCTCAAACACTGAGCGAGCCAAGCTTTCAATGAGACGGTCCGTCGGATCTCTAATCGAGGAACCGTTGGGAAGGGAAAGTAGCGTTTTAGATGCCAACCGCGATACCGGAGGATCGACCGCAGGAGATTCCACCCATTTCCTAAGGAGTTCAGGGGAAAAAGGATATCTGGTATTGAGAGCCTTTTGTCCTGAAAAGCGCTTGTCTGGCCTCTCCTGGTGGCGCTGCACCAGGTCCTCAAATTCAGGGTGAGCGCAAAATACCTTATGAGGTTGTTTGGCCCGCTTGAAGGACACCTTATGACCAGAGGCCAAGGTGGATTCATCGTCTACCCCAAGGGTTTGATTGACGGCCTCGATGAGACTGTCGATTGTCTCCTGACAATTAGGTGCCTCTAGATTGAGGGACCCTCTGTTCACTCACCTCCGCCGGTGAGGGAGAATGAGAGACAGAACTGATAGATGCCGAGGCCCCGGACGGCCCAGGCGAAGCTGTGTGGGTTCGCTTCCCCAGCGTCTGCCTGGTGAGAGCGCGGCCCCTGCAAGCCAGAGGTTCCTGTGAAATGGAGGACCCTTCCAAGACGGGTGAACCACTGTCCCTGCCCCTATTGGGAGCCTGAAGGGACTCGATTGCTCTCGTTAGTGACGCCATAGACTGTGACAGAGACAGGGCCCACTCAGGGGGACCTGACGCACTGGGCTCAGTTATAGGGGAGGGCTCCTGGGCACATTCGGAGTAACAGGTTTCGCAGACCCGATAACTCTGGGCATGCAGAAAAGGGGACCTACAGGCACTGCATGAAGTATACAGCACCGCGTGAGTCTTAGCCCTTCTGGACATGCTGGACTTGTGCCGCTATGATTTGAGGCAGCAAAAATAGGGTGCAGCGGAGTGTAGTGGAGCTACCAGGCTGGAGGGAGTAGTACTTACCCCAGTCCTGTGTCCCCGGACGTCCTTGAATGGCGTGTGTGGGCGCAGAAGAGGCCACGGAGGCTGCTGCTGTATGCTGCAGTTTGCTAACTTCAAAAAGCGCGCCCAGTCCAGGGTGGGAGTGCCTGAAATAGGGCTTGTGGGCGGATCCTTGCCCAGTCTGAGATGCTGGGGACGGTTGCGAGCTTTGGGGGAGGGGTTTCGGACGCGGCCTAGCGCCGGCCAAAGCCGGGGACTAAATTTGCTGCTGCTGGGGCCGGAGACTCAGGCTGCGGCCTAGCTTCCGGTGGAAGCCGGGGACTAGATTTTTGGCGGTGTCCGCCCGAGGGTCGGGGGGGTGGCCCGTCGGAAAGAGCGAGCTGCTGGGGGAGGAGCTCAGGCCACGGCCTAGTTTCCGGCTGAAGCCGGGGACTAAATTATTGGCGGAGCCCGCCCGAGGGCCCGCCAGAAGTCGCGCGCCTCCGGAGGCGAAACTTCCGCCGCAGCCAAGCGCCGGCAGAAGCCAGGCCCGGTCACAGAGCTTCAGTAAAACGACCGACCGCGCGTGGGGGGGGGAACGCCCAGGCCGGACTCACCACATGCTCCCTCCATGCCTCCACTCCGCATCCGAGGACGCTCCAGAAGAACCGACTGCCGTGGGAGCCTCCCAGTCCCCCCAATCACCAGGTTAGAGGGGGGCTTTGTAGAAAAGGAAAAAAGGGACGGTGCCGGCACCCTAAATCCATCATCCTTCAGGGGATGAGGAGAGGGACCGTCCGCCTCCTTGCAACACAGCAGTCCAGCATTGGTAGTTGTTATGTTTTGGTAGCTGAGGAGAGCAGGCAAAAACGGCAATACACCAGAGAGGTTGGAATCTACTGGATTGCAGTACCCTGACTAACCACCACAACTAAAGGCAGCCGTGGAGCGTTCCCACGCCGGTCCTAGATGCCTCGTCACAGCCCGAGAGGCTAACTACACCTAAAGATAGAAAGAGGAAAGCTATCTGCCCCGGAGCAGATCCCCAAAGAACATAGGAAGCCCCCAAACATGTAATGGCGGTTAGACAAGAGGAAATACAGACACAGACAGAAAATAGTATGAGCAAACGCTGGGGCCCAATCTGCCTAGACAGAAAAGGATAGGAAGGATACTTACTGCAATTCCAAAAAACCCTAAAAAAAGCCAACGCTACTAATTGCAAAAACACCTGAGATCACACGATCTCTACCACCTAAATTAGTTCTCTGGTGTAACAAAACTAAGCCGCAGCCACAGAAAAAACTGGAAAAGGCAAATGAACAAACAACAGTGACTCCAGAAGAACCAAGAGGAGACCAAGCCCCCGGGGAGGGGAACCTGGCCAACCTCACAGAAATGCAGAGAAAAATGCAAATGGCAAGCACAAAAACAAAAAACAGAAAATATCTTATCTGAGAGCAGGAGAAGAGGCAAGACTCAGCAAGCTTCCAAGTGAACCAGGAACCACAGTTGAGACAAGAACAATTGATCACCGGCAACCATGATGGGGGGAAACCTCCCTTATATCCAGCCAGTCTGTAATTCCTGATTGCCAATCCTCATTGAATGGTTCAGTACTGTTTGTAACCACCAGAGGGAGCTTCTGCTCAGAATTCATTTCTAAAACATTCATAACAGTACCCCCCCCTTGAGGAGGGGTCACCGAACCCTCATTTGTGCAACCAGGTCGGTCAGGATGAGCTCTGTGATACGCACGGATCAGTCTCCTAGCATGGATGTCCGAAGCAAACACCCAAGAATTGTCCTCCTGACCATAACCTCTCCACTTAACCAAATACTGGAGTTTCCGTCTAGAAAAACGAGAATCCAATATTTTCTCAACCACATACTCCAGATTGCCCTCAACCAAAACAGGGTCAGGGGGCGCAGCCATAGGAACCACTGGCTCGACAAACCTCTTCAATAAGGACTTGTGGAACACGTTATGGATCTTAAATGTCCCTGGAAGAAGTAAACGAAAGGAAACAGGATTAAGAATCTCCATGATCTTATAAGGCCCAATGAACCTAGGCTTAAACTTAGGAGATGCATCTCTCATAGGGATATTTCTTGAGGACAACCAGACCAAGTCCCCACTTTAAACCGAGGACCATCAGTCCTATGCCGGTTGGCAAACCGCTGGGCCTTCTCCTGAGAGAGGGACAACCTCTCCACTACCTGGTCCCAAATCTGCTGCATACGCTCCACAACAGAGTCAACACCCGGACAGACAGAAGCCTCCGTCTGTCCCGAAGAAAATCGAGGGTGAAACCCAAAATTGCAGAAAAATGGAGACATCAAAGTGGCAGAGCTTGCCCTATTATTAAGAGCAAACTCAGCCAAAGGCAAAAAAGAAACCCAGTCATCTTGATCAGCAGACACAAAGCATCTCAGATAAGTCTCCAATGTCTGGTTTGTTCTCTCAGTTTGTCCATTGGTCTGAGGATGAAAAGCAGAGGAGAAAGACAATTGAACACCAAGTTTAGAACAAAAAGTCCTCCAAAATCTAGAAACAAACTGGACTCCTCTGTCAGACACAATGTTCTCAGGAATGCCGTGTAACCGAACCACGTGCTGAAGGAACAAAGGCACCAATTCGGAGGAGGAAGGCAACTTAGGTAATGGCACAAGATGTATCATCTTGGAAAACCTATCACAAATCACCCAGATAACGGTCATTCTCTGAGAAACAGGGAGGTCGGAAATAAAATACATAGAGATATGGGTCCATGGTCTCTTGGGTACAGGCAATGGCATCAACAAACCACTAGAGCGAGAGCAAGGCTTGGAGCGAGAGCAAGTCCCACAGGACTGCACAAACTCCCTGACGTCACGAGACAAAGTAGGCCACCAAAAGGACCGACTCACCAAGTCTCTGGTACCAAAAATTCCGGGATGACCGGCCAACGCGGAACAATGAATCTCAGACATCACACTCTTCTTCCACTGGTCTGGGACAAACAATTTCCCAACAGGGCAGCGCTCGGGTTTATCCTCCTGACACCCCTCCAGAGCCAGTCTCAAATTGGGCGAGATGGTGGAAAGAACTACACCCTCTTTCAAAATAACAGCAGGATCAGATAACTCAGGAGAGTCCGCAAGGAAACTCCTCGAGAGGGCATCCGCCTTAACATTCTTAGTGCCAGGAAGAAAGGAAACCACAAAATTAAAACGTGTGAAAAACAAGGCCCACCTGGCCTGTCTAGGATTAAGTCGCTTGGCTGATTCCAGATAAACCAGATTCTTATGGTCCGTGAGGACCACTACCTGATGTTTGGCTCCCTCCAGCCAATGTCTCCATTCTTCAAAAGCCCACTTCATGGCCAATAACTCCCGATTACCCACATCATAATTACGTTCAGTTGGAGAAAGTTTTCGAGAGAAAAAAGCACAAGGGTTACTTTTAGAGGTCTCAGGATCTCTTTGGGACAAAACGGCACCTGCCCCAATTTCAGAGGCATCAACCTCCACCTGAAATGGCAGAGAAACATCAGGCTGCCGTAGAACAGGAGCAGAAGTGAATCTCTGTTTAAGTTCCTGAAACGCAGAGACTGCCTCAGGAGGCCAATTCACCACATCAGAACCCTTTTTGGTCAAATCAGTCAATGGTTTAACAATAACAGAGAAATTACCAATAAATTTACGATAAAAATTGGCAAAACCCAAGAATCTCTGAAGAGCCTTTAATGAAGTAGGTTGGACCCAATCACAGATGGCCTGAACCTTGACCGGGTCCATTTCAATAACAGATGGAGACAAAATGAATCCCAGAAATGAGATCCTCTGTACGCCAAAAAGACACTTTGATCCCTTCACATACAGAGCATTCTCTCTCAAAATCTGGAACACAGTCCGAACATGTTTCATATGAGAGTCCCAGTCATTGGAAAAAATCAAGATATCATCCAAATAAACAATCAGAAATTTATCCACAAAATCCCTGAAAATGTCATTCATGAAGGACTGGAAGACGGAAGGAGCATTCGTGAGTCCAAAGGGCATCACTAGGTACTCAAAATGCCCCTCTGGGGTATTAAACGCCGTCTTCCATTCATCCCGTGCTTAATGCGAATAAGGTTATACGCCCCCTGAGGTCAAGCTTGGTAAACCAAGTAGCACTTTTCACCCTGGAAAACAAGTCAGAAATCAAGGGTAACGGATATTGATATTTCACAGTGATATTGTTCAAGAGACGATAATCAATACACGGCCTTAATGAACCATCCTTTTTGGCCACAAAGAAAAAAAACAGCACCCAAGGGTGAAGGGTCTGATATGACCCTTCTCCAATGACTCCTTGATATAAGACCGCATAGCGTCATGTTCAGGTACAGACAAGTTAAAAAGGCGACCTTTAGGAAATTTACTACCAGGCACTAATTCAATAGCGCAGTCATAGCTCCTATGGGGGGGAAAGGATGCAGATTTACTTTCTCTAAACACATCAGAAAAATCAGTCAAAAAGTCAGGCACATCTTGAGCCGGGGGAGAGGCAGAAAAAACAGGAGTGTTGGCATTAACACATTGGCAGCCCCAACTGGTTACAGACACAGATTTCCAATCCAAAACAGGATTATGAGACTGCAACCAAGGGAAACCTAGTACAATAATGTCATGCAGATTATACAGCACCAAAAATTTGCAACTCTCCTGATGATCAGGTTCAACCCTCATTATCACCTGAGTAGAGAACTGGGGTTTATTCTCAGCCAAAGGGGTAGAATCAATCCCCAGTAGGGGAATAGACTTCTGTAGGGGTATCAAGGGAAACCCACAACGTTTAGCAAAATCAAAATCCATCAGGTTAATAGCTGCTCCCGAATCAACAAAAGCCTGAGCAGAAAATGTGGACAGGGAGCAAATCAGGGTAACAGTCAACAGAAATTTAGTCTGAACACTACCAAGACAACTGAGCGTGCAAAACGTCTTCCCCGCTTAGGGCAGACTGAAATAGCGTGAGAGGCATCACCACAGTAGGAACATAACCCATTGCGTTTTCGAAACTCATGACGCTGTGCCCCAGAAGCCACTCTATCACACTGCATGGGTTCAGAAGCTGGTTCACAAGGCAACACCATTCCACGCATACCTCTACGCTCACGCAAACGTCTGTCAATTTGAATCGCCAATGACATAGAATCATTGAGACCAGAGGGAGCAGGGAAACCCACCATAACATCTTTTGCATTCTCTGACAGACCCTTTCGAAAAAGGGCTGCCAAAGCATCATCATTCCATTTGGTCAGAACTGCCCACTTTCGGAATTTCTGACAGTACAACTCGGCGTCCTCAAGCCCTGATTTAATGCCAACAAGGTTTTTTCAGCTTGATCAGTGACATTAGGTTCATCGTACAATAACCCCAGAGCCAGAAAAAATGCATCAATATTACTCAAAACAGGGTCCCAGGTGTCAGGGAAAAAGCCCAATCCTGAGGATCGCCGCGCAGGAGAGAGATGACAATTTGAACCTGCTGTGCTGTGTTCCTTGAGGACTTAGGTTTTAAGGCAAAAAACAACTTACAGTTATTTTTGAAATTCAGAAATTTAGCTCGATCCCCCCAAAACAAATCTGGCATGGGGATCCTAGGTTCCACAACCGGCAACCCTGCAAGATAGGTAGCAATACTCCGAACTTCAGTGGCAAGCTGATCCACACGGCCAGACAACCGTTGCAAACTCCATTGAGAGAAAAAAAAATCCTCCTCAGCACCCAGAGAAAAAGAGGGAAAAAAAAATGCAGAAAAAAAAAATCTCTGACAACTTTTTTCTTTCCACACTATTTTTCCCTTCTGTGAGTACAATATAATTTTCAGTTATGGCCGGTGATACTGTTATGTTTTGGTAGCTGAGGAGAGCAGGCAAAAACGGCAATACACCAGAGAGGTTGGAATCTACTGGATTGCAGAACCCTGACTAACCACCACAACTAAAGGCAGCCGTGGAGCGTTCCCACGCCGGTCCTAGACGCCTCGTCACAGCCCGAGAGGCTAACTACACCTAAAGATAGAAAGATGAAAGCTATCTGCCCCGGAGAAGATCCCCAAAGAACATAGGAAGCCCCCAAACATGTAATGGCGGTTAGACAAGAGGAAATACAGACACAGACAGAAAATAGTATGAGCAAACGCTGGGGCCCAATCTGCCTAGACAGAAAAGGATAGGAAGGATACTTACTGCAATTCCAAAAAACCCTAAAAAAAAAGCCAATGCTACTAATTGCAAAAACACCTGAGATCACACGACCTCTACCACCTAAATTAGTTCTCTGGTGTAACAAAACTAAGCCGCAGCCACAGAAAAAACTGGAAAAGGCAAATGAACAAACAACAGTGGCTCCAGAGGAACCGAGAGGAGACCAAGCCCCCCGGGGAGGGGAACCTGGCCAACCTCACAGAAATGCAGAGAAAAATGCAAATGACAAGCACAAAAACAAAAAACAGAAAATATCTTATCTGAGAGCAGGAGAAGAGGCAAGACTCAGCAAGCTTCCAAGTGAACCAGGAACCACAGTTGAGACAAGAACAATTGATCACCGGCAACCATGATGGGGGGAAACCTCCTTATATCCAGCCAGTCTGTAATTCCTGATTGCCAATCCTCATTGAATGGTTCAGTACTGTTTGTAACCACCAGAGGGAGCTTCTGC
This sequence comes from Oophaga sylvatica, assembly GCA_033576555.1. Lineage (NCBI taxonomy): Eukaryota > Metazoa > Chordata > Amphibia > Anura > Dendrobatidae > Oophaga > Oophaga sylvatica. Next base: position 179,327,395 of record JARQOD010000004.1, read on the forward strand.
TCAGAATTCATTTTTAAAACATTCATAACAGGTAGTGCAGTGGGGGCCGCACGGACTACCTCTTGCCTCTGCACAGCCTAGGGTTTCACTACCCTAAGGTGGTCAGGGCTGAGTCCGGCATATTGTCCCACGTTGCGGCAGAGGATACGTGGAGGCGACACTCCACGTGCTCGCCCGTTGTTGGTTTGGGGAGATCGGTCCCCTTCAAAAGGGTCTGTCACCCCTATCTCGTCATCATGGAAAAAAAAAAAAGTCTGAAGAAAACCAGACGTGTGCCTCCATCAGACACTAAGCATGAACTGGGATCGCCTGCGGCCAGTGTCAGGATGTATACGGCGGAGGAGGAGCTAACATTTTTTTATGTTTACTTAGTGTCAGCCTCCTAGCGGCAGTAGCATACATCCACAGTCCTGTGTCCCCAATGAGACGAAGAGAGAAAAAATAATAGTTAGTACAGCGTAGTTTTAGACGTAGCAAGGTAGCATAGCTGGCGTCATAGTGTTAGTAACGACCGATCTTGTTTTAGAGAAAAAAAAATTGTACAGCGTAGTTTTAGTGGTAGCGAGGTAGAGTGTTTAGTAAAATACTTAGTTGTGTTTGAATACATTTTTGGCGAGTGCATTAGGGGAGCACACGTCACATTGTTAGTGGCATACGTTTTTCTTTTGCAAAAAAAATTATTAGTTGAGTCGTCTAAGTTTTAGCGAGTGCATTAGGGGAGCGTACGTCACATTGTTGGTGACGTCCGTTTTTCTTATGTAAAAAAGAGAATTAGTTACGTTGGGTAAATTTATAGGGAGGGCATTAGTGTAGTGAACGTCTGTTTTTTTATATCAACTCTTTTTTACATCTGATTTTTCTTTTCATTTTTTTTGTTTCTTCTACATTTTTTCTCTCTACTTTTTTTCTCTCTGTCTTGTTATAATAAATAGTACCCTATACACAAGCCCCACAAATTACACGTGTAAAAGCACCACTTACACACACATCCAAGGGGTTTGGAAAAAAAAAAAAAAATGGCCCATTCGTCAAGAAGACGCTATTCACCAGAGGAGGCTTATAACTTCCTTGCGTCCGACTCAGATTCAGCCAGTGAGGAAGATCCCACATTCTCTTCCTCATCTAGTGATGAAGGACCCCTAGCAAGGCGCCCTATTACCCAGGCAACTCCTGCAGCAATTGATCCCATATAGATTGCACCCCTGAAAATTATCAGCCCGTCATTCCGGATTTCATCGGCAGCTCAGAAATCCAGTTTGACACCACTGGCCTCACTGAAATTGACTTCTTCAAATTCTTTTTCAGTGAGGAAATAATAAATCTTATGGTGGCCCAGACAAACCTGTATGCCCATCAATTTTTCACCCAAAATCCCACTTCTTCATACGCCAGAGGGATCCCTGTAAATGCAGCAGAGATGATGACATTTTGGGGAATTTTGCTGTATTTGGTCATAATACGAAAACCAAAGCTTTGGCAATACTGGAGTACTGATATTCTCTACAGTACACCGATATTCTGTATGGCCATGAAAAGGATACGATTTGAAGGGATCCAAAAATTTTTGCATTATAGTGATAATGCGCAGTGTCCTTCCCGAGCCGATCCAAACTTTGATCGTCTATATAAAATTCGGCCAGTGGTTGACCACTTCAGCACAAAATTTGCTGAGGGATACTCAACCCAGAGGGACATCGCTATTGATGAATCTCTTGTTCACTTTAAAGGGAGGCTAAAATTCCGACAATACCTGCCCAGTAAGAGGTCCAGGTACGGAATAAAACTGTAAAAACTGTGCGAGTGTACCTCAGGGTATACCCACAGATTTAGGGTCTACGAGGGTAAGGACACCCAGATTAACCCCCTGAATGCATCCCCATCCTGGGGGTGAGTGGGAAAATTGTGTGGGAATTGCTGCACCCATTGCTGGATAAGGGTTATCAACTCTAACATTGATAACTTTTACATCAGCGTCCCACTCTTCAAGGCCCTCTCTGCCAGAGGTACAGTTGCATGTGGCACCGTGTGAAAAAATCAGCGAGGCCTCCCTAATCCGCTAATTGGGCAATCACTGAGAAAAGGTGAAAGAGTCCAATGCAGCGACAATATGCTGGTGGTCAAGTATAAGGACAAAAGGGATGTCCTTATTTTGACCATCATACACCTTGGCAACAGTTCCCTTGTTACTGTTCGTGGGACTACAACACAAGTCCCAAAGCCAGATTGTGTCTTGGATTACAATCGGTACATGGGGGGTGTAGATCTCTCAGATCAGGTCCTCCAACAATACAGTACCACGCGAAAGCCAAAGTATGGTACAAAAAATTGGCCGTGCACATTGTACAGATGGCACTATACAATGCACACTGTACAGATAACACTATTCAATGCTTTTGTGTTGTTCTGATCTGCAGGCAGTACGGGGACCTTCCTTCAGTTTCAGGAGGAAGTCATTAAGGCCCTAATGTTTGGCACTCAGGGAGGTGAGGATCCCAGTACTTATGAATCTGATAGTGCCCGTATTGTCCCAGGTCAACATTTCCCAGGACAGGTTCCCCAAACAGCAAGAACAGGACGATCGCAAAAATGGTGCAGAGTATGCTCCATGAGGGTAATCCAAAAGGAAACAACTTACCATTGTGAAACCTGCCCTGAGAAACCTGGCCTTTGCATTAAGGATTGCTTCAACGCATACAACTCAGCCACAAATTAATAAAATTAGTTTATACCCTGTTGACACAACACACTTTTATAATCTGATGTACTCCGCACATTTTACACATAACACCACATTATAAATTCAGACACCAATAAAACCAAAAGCATTGTAATCATTACTATAAACCAGGGGTGGGGAATCATTTTCTGCCAAGGGCCATTTGGATATTTATATCATCCTTCGGGGGCCGTACAAACTCCGCCCACAAAGTACATCCTGACTCTGGCACTGGTGTCAGGACGTAATCTTTCATTGCATGCCCTTCAGTGTTCTGTAGTGAACACTATGTGTGTGTGCTTACAGAGCAAGAAGAAATTAATGAGCTGGTGGCGATCAAAATACAGCTCCTTGCCAAAGCACAGCGGTCCCTGAGAATCTGCCCTGGGGCCAGATAAAAGGTCATCGAGGGCCATAAATGGCCCTGAGGCCTGAGGTTCCCCACCCCTGCTATAAACCTATGCCCTTAAATAAATACCTTCGGGGTGTAGTTACCAAAATGGGGTCACTTGTGGATGATTTCCACTGTTTAGGCACATCAGGGGCTCTGCAAATGCAACATGATGCCCGCAGCCCATTCCTTCAAAGTCTGTAATCCAAAACGTCACTCCTTCCATTCCGAGCCCTGCCATGCGCCCAAACAGTGGTTTTCCCCCACATATGAGGTATTGGCGTTCCCAGGATTAATTGCACAATAACTTTTGGGGTCCAATTTCTCCTGTTACCCTTAGGAAAATAAAAAATTGGGGGCGAAAAGATCATTTTTGTGGACAAAATATGATTTTTTAATTTTACGGCTCTACGTTATAAACTTCTGTAAATCCCTTGGGGGTTCAAAGTGCTCACCACACATCTAAATAAGTTCCTTGGGGGGGTCTAGTTTCCAAAATGGTGTCATTTGTGGGGGGTTTCCAATGTTTAGGCACATCAGGGGCTCTCCAAACGCGACATGGCGTCTGATCTCAATTCTAGCCAATTTTGTATTGAAAAGTCTAACGGCGCTCCTTCCCTTCCGTGCTCTGCCGTGCGCCCAAACAGTGGTTCCCCCCAATATGGGGTATCAGCGTACTCAGGACAAATTGCACAACAACTTTTAGGGTCCAATTTCTCTGTTACCCTTGGGAAAATAAAAAAAATTTGGATCTGAAGTTAATTTTTTGTGAAAATAAGTGAAATGTTCATTCTTTTTTTTAAACATTCCAAAAATTACTGTGAAGCATCAGAAGGGTTAATAAACTTCTTGAATGTGGTTTTGAGCACCTTGAGGGGTACAGTTTTTAGAATGGTGTCACTTTTGGGTATTTTCTATCATATAGACCCCTCTACGTGACTTCAAATGTGATGTGGTCCCTAAAAAAAAAAAATGGTGTTGCAAAGATGAGAAATCGCTGTTTAACTTTTAACCCCTATAACTTTCTAACAAAAAAAAAATTGGTTCCTAAATTGTGCTGATGTAAAGTAGACATGGGAGAAATGTTATTTATTTTTAACTATTTTGTGTGACATATCTCTGTGATTTAAGGACATGAAAATTCAAAGTTGGAAAACTGCAAAATTTTCCAAATTTTCGCCAAATTTCTTTTTTTTTCACAAATAAACGCAAGTCATACCAAAGAAATTTTACCACTACCATGAAGTACAATATGTCACGAAAAAACAACATCAAAATCACTGGGATCCGTTGAAGCATTCCAGAGTTATTACCACATAAAGTGACAATGGTCAGAATAGTAAAAATTGGCCTGGTCATTAACTTGCAAACCACCCTCAGGGGTAAAGGGGTTAAGACAAAAAAAAACTCCACTTTATAGCAGAATAAAGATGGTTTATTTGAAATTCCTTACCATAAAGACAGAAAGGTCTGCATGGGAGCTGATGTCACACTGGGTGAAGGATAAATAAGTGCACAGCAACAGGAAGTGGGAACCTAAAAGCTAGGCAAGAGGGGAGTGGAGACCCCTAGGCAGATCTAAAATCACCCTGTGTTCCCTATACATACCTATATAGGTTCAGCACCCATCACCAAGCAGGAGCCTAATCCCTGCCTGACCCTAGCGATAGGCCCTACCTAGGGAGGAGACGGGGTTAGAGGGGGTAGATGGATGGGGGAAACACTTAGCTTGGAAGACAACCAAGACGTTACACCAGCAATCCTCCAAGGGTCCTCAGGGAAGACACTAACCGACTGCTAGAACCTCTAACAAGACTGAGGCAAGTATGAGCTAACACCCGGACCATACTGCAGCAACTGACTGTATTTAAACCTTCAGCACTGGTGTGTGATTAGCAGCAGAAGGTGGAGGTAACTATTGGGTCTTAGAGGGATAAGAATATCGCTCCATAACAGAGATGCAAAAATCAAGAAGGTGCTTGAGCTAAACGCAAAGACTTTCTACAGCCGGATCCAGGATGACTGTCACACCGGACACACCCGAGAAAGACAAATACGCAAATAGGTATTTAATAAAAGTTTTTTCTTTTATATAAAAATGGATGTCTAGGTGTACATACTTTTTAAAGAATGTTAGACTCACTCTGCACGAACTACAGAATCAGAGTCTGGGTGCACGATGGCAGCAAGGTATGCCTCTCTTTACAACATTGCAGTATTTCAGAGAACGCATAGTTGAAAAATGGGTGCCAGTTTCTGAAAGGTCTCTTTTAAATATACACACGTGGTAAGAACCTGTCAATCAACTGGAACGAAGTGGGGAAAAGCTAGCCGGAGAAGCATTTGGTTAGTCACATTCTCTTTTTAGGCTACATTCCCACAATCAAGAAGTAGCAGCGCTTTGGATGCAGAGTATTTTAGCTGTGTTCTATTGAACGCAGGTAAATCCACTTGTGTTCACTGAACCATGCGAATTTACCGCATTAAACACATTCTATTGATGAAATTTCTGTTGCAGAGACTAGAATCTCCACAAGAGAAATTGATATGCTGTGGTCCTGAAAGATGCGCTGCCTGTCATTTTCCGCGAGTGATCCGCAGGCATACATACAGTACAGACCAAAAGTTTGGACACACCTTCTCATTTAAAGATTTTTCTGTATTTTCATGACTATGAAAATTGTACATTCACACTGAAATCATCAAAACTATGAATTAACACATGTGGAATTATATACTTAACAAAAAAGTGTGAAACAACTGAAAATATGTCTTATATTCTAGGTTCTTCAAAGTAGCCACCTTTTGCTTTGATGACTGCTTTGCACACTCTTGGCATTCTCTTGATGAGCTTCAAGAGGTAGTCACCGGAAATGGTCTTCCAACAATCTTGAAGGAGTTCCCAGAGATGCTTAGCACTTGTTGGCCCTTTTGCCTTCACTCTGCGGTCCAGCTCACTCCAAACCATCTCGATTGGGTTCAGGTCTGGTGACTATGGAGGCCAGGTCATCTGGCGCAGCACACCATCACTCTCCTTCTTGGTCAAATAGCTCTTACACAGCCTGGAGGTGTGTTTGGGGTCATTGTCCTGTTGAAAAATAAATGATGGTCCAACTAAATGCAAACCGGATGGAATAGCATGCCGCTGCAAGATGCTGTGGTAGCCATGCTGGTTCAGTATTTCTTCAATTTTGAATAAATCACCAACAGTGTCACCAGCAAAGCACCCCCACACCATCACACCTCCTCCTCCATGCTTCACGGTGGGAACCAGGCATGTAGAGTCCATCCGTTCACCTTTTCTGCGTCGCACAAAGACACGGTGGTTGGAACCAAAGATCTCAAATTTGGACTCATCAGACCAAAGCACAGATTTCCACTGGTCTAATGTCCATTCCTTGTGTTCTTTAGCCCAAACAAGTCTCTTCTGCTTGTTGCCTGTCCTTAGCAGTGGTTTCCTAGCAGCTATTTTACCATGAAGGCCTGCTGCACAAAGTCTTCTCTTAACAGTTGTTGTCAGAGATGTGTCTGCTGCTAGAACTCTGTGTGGCATTGACCTGGTCTCTAATCTGAGCTGCTGTAAACCTGCGATTTCTGAGGCTGGTGACTCAGATAAACTTATCCTCAGAAGCAGAGGTGACTCTTGGTCTTTCTTTCCTGGGGCGGTCCTCTTGTGAGCCAGTTTCTTTGTAGCGCTTGATGGTTTTTGCAACTGCACTTGGGGACACTTTCAAAGTTTTCCCAATTTTTTGGACTGACTGACCTTCATTTCTTAAAGTAATGATGGCCACTCGTTTTTCTTTACTTAGCTGCTTTTTTCTTGCCATAATACAAATTCTAACAGTCTATTCAGTAGGACTATCAGCTGTGTATCCACCAGACTTCTGCACAAAACAACTGATGGTCCCAACCCCATTTATAAGGCAAGAAATCCCACTTATTAAACCATGACAGGGCATATCTGTGAAGTGAAGACCATTTCTGGTGACTACCTCTTGAAGCTCATCAAAAGAATGCCAAGAGTGTGCAAAGCAGTCATCAAAGCAAAAGGTGGCTACTTTGAAGAACCTAGAATATAAGAATTTTGGTAAGAACTTACCTGTAAAATTCTTTTCAGCAAAGGAAGCAAGGGGGACACTTCATTACTTCTGGGTAGGGCGGAGCCAGATAGTAGGACTAACCTCAGGTTCTAAAAATGGGTGTTGTCCGGCCCCTCCGGCTCTGGCTCCTCCTGCCGTACACTCCAGTTTTGTACACAAGCTAAGGAGAAAGAAATCACCAGCGGAGTGCCATAACCAATCTGAAAGGGTTCAAAAGACCAAAGTTATGCACATAACATGAATACCACACAGCTCAGGTACCACTCACAAAACCTGACCACTGCGATGAGCTGGCGATGCCGGAAAGAGCCGTAGAGCGCTGACCTCAGCTCAGAAACTCACTTATCAGAGCGAGCCGCGCTGCATCTGAAACAACACCTTCTGCCTTATGGGAGGGAGAAGTGTCCCCCTTGCTTCCTTTGCTGAAAAGAATTTTACAGGTAAGTTCTTACCAAAATTCGTTATTCACTGCAGAGTGGAAGCAAGGGGGACACTTCATTACTTCTGGGATGTCCCAAAGCAGTACAAAAACAAGGGTGGGAAAAAACCTTAAACAGGCAGAAGCCAACACCTTGATACATGCGCAATAGGTGCAACATAAACTTAACTAGAAGTTTTCAAAATACAGCCACCTGAAGGACTCTGCGTCCTAAGGCCGCATCAGCGGAGGCACTGACGTCCACCTTATAAAACTTTGTAAAGGTGTGAACAGAACGCCAAGTCGCTGCTCGACAGAGCTGGGCTGCCGAAGCCCCTTGATGAAGGGCCCACGAAGAGCCCACAGCTCTCGTGGAATGAGCCCGAATATTAATCGGGCAAGGTTCGTCCATAACACGGTAAGCTTCCAAAATAGCTGACCGGATCCAACGAGCTATAGTATCTTTAGAAGCTCGTTGACCATGACGACGACCTGCTGGAATCACAAAAAGAGAATCCGACTTCCAGAAACTCTGCGTAACTGACAAGTAAAACTTCAATGCCCGCACTAAGTCCAATGAGTGCAAGGCCCGCTCCTTCGCATTCTTTGGTTCTGAACAAAGCGAAGGCAACACAATATCTTGATTGACATGGAATTGAGATACCACTTTAGGGAGAAAATCATGTCGCGTGCGAAGAACAACACGATCCGGGAAGAATTCCAAGAAAGGTGGCGAACATGAAAGAGCCGCCAACTCGGAAACCCGTCTCAAGGAAGTGATCGCCACTAGGAAGGCAACCTTCCAAGAAAGCAAAGAAAGATTAATAGCATCCATAGGCTCGAAAGGAGCACTTTGAAGAGCTTTCAAAACCAGATTAAGCCGCCAAGGCGACACAGGAGTTTTCCTTGGAGGAAACTGACGGGCTGCTCCGCGAAAAAAGGCACATACGTCCCTACGCGAGGCAATAGCTTTACGAAAAAGCACCGACAGGGCAGACACCTGACCCTTCAGGGTACTGATTGCCAAACCCTTATCCAGCCCGTGCTGCAAAAAAACCAACAAGTTGGGTAATGAAAATTTCTTTGGATTCCTGGAAGAACCCAAACACCATGAAAAGAAGGATTCCCAAATCCTGTAGTAAATCCTAGTTGTAGCCGGACTTCTTGACGCTCTCATGGTGGCAATGACCTTTTCTGAAAACCCTTGACGGGTTAAAATCTCGGTCTCAAGAGCCAAGCCGTCAAACGCAGAGACCTCAGGCCCGGATGACACACGGGACCCTGAGTGAGCAAGTCCGGTCGAAGAGGCAGAGGAAAAGGAGGCGCCGCCAGAAGCGACATCAGCGTGGAAAACCACGTCCTTCTCGGCTAATCTGGGGCTATCAGAATAGCCGGAACCCTCTCCAGCCTGACCCGACGTAACACAAGCGGCAGCAAGGATATCGGTGGGAACACATAAACCAGCTGGTATTGGCTCCACGGAACCACCAGCGCATCCACTTCCACCGCGGTCGGATCCCTGTATCTGGACATGAAAGTTGGTAACTTGGCATTGATCCTGGAGGCCATCAAGTCTACTTGAGGAGTCCCCCATCGGGAGCACAGAAGTGCAAAGATTTCCGGATGAAGACTCCATTCTCCTGAATCCATCCTCTCTCGGCTGAGAAAGTCTGCCTGGATATTCTGAACTCCTGGTATGTGAATCGCAGAAATGGCCGGCACATGAGCCTCGGCCCATATCAGAATCCGAGATACCTCCGACATGAGTCTGGAGCTCCTCGTCCCGCCTTGATGGTTGATATACGCAACCGCCGTAGCGTTGTCCGTCTGAACACGAACTGGTAATCCGCTCAAAGGGACCGTTCAATGTTGGAGGCAAAGAAAAATTGCCCTCAATTCCAGGATGTTGATCGGTAACACCGATTCTTCCGGTGACCAAACTCCCTGAATCCAGAGATTGTTCCAAACTCCCCCCAGCCCGTCAGGCTGGCATCGGTGGTCAAGACCGACCATGACAGGGGAAGAAAAGATTTTCCCAGGAAAAACCGTTCCGGATGTAACCACCAGTCCAGAGACTCTCGCACTTTGCGGGAGATTAAAACCCTGCAATCCAGTGTTTCCTGTGCACGATTCCATCTCTTCAAAATTAAGCTTTGAAGCGTTCTACAATGGAACTGAGCAAACGGAAGAGCTTCCATCGAAGCGACCATTAACCCCAGAAGGCGCATACATCTTCGAAAGGGATACTGTCGTTGAGGACTGCACAGTCCGTGCCAGACAATGGATACTGGTTTGCTTGTCCTTTGGCAGAAAAACTACCATTTTCGCTGTGTCGAAAATCATGCCCAAAAACAGGATTGACTGAGAAGGCTCCAGGGATGACTTCTCCCAGTTGATCAGCCACCCGAAATCCTCCAGGAGCTGAAGGGATAAATCGCGAGCCGTCACTGCCTCCTCCTTTGAGGATGACACAATCAGAAGATCGTCCAGATAAGGAAGTATCATGATCCCTTGTCTCCGAAGCATTGCCATAAGAGGTGCCAGCACCTTTGTAAAAACTCGGGTGCCGAAGCCAACCCGAAAGGGAGGGCCACAAACTGGTAATGGTCCTGACCTATGGCAAAGCGCAGAAAGCGCTGATGAGATCTTCCGATGGGAACGTGTAAATAGGCGTCGCGAATATCTATGGACACCAGAAAATTGTTCTGTGACAGGGCAGTCACCACTGAGCGAAGCGACTCCATGCGGAACTTTTGGGTGTAAACATGCCGATTTAACCTCTTGAGATCCAGAATGGGACGAAACTTTCCCTCCTTTTTGGGGACCACAAAGAGGTTGGAATAAAATCCCCTTCCCCGGTCTTCCGGAGGAACTGACACTACTACACCCTTCTGTAGTAAGGAATCGACTTCCTGCCGCAGAGCGGTCAATAAGTCGGGATCTGACGGAACGCGAGACTGACAGAATCTTTCTGGAGGGCGAGAGAGAAACTCTATGAAATAGCCTGCCGACATTATTCGTGTCACCCAGGAGTCTGAGACGCGGGAGACCCAAACTGCTTGAAACAGGAGCAGGCGCCCCCCCACTCGAGAATCCTCGAGTGAACTTCTGGCGTCAGTCCGTTTTGGCGGGCTTTTTGTCAGATTCCCGCTTGTCATTGCGCGGGTATTGTTTCCAAGAAGCGTTAGACTTTTGGGAAGACTTTTTCCCTGAAAAGGTGGGACGACCCGATCCCCAAGAAGAGTGACCGGCTCGCCCCCTGCCACGAAAAAACCGCCGGTTACCGTAGGAACCGGTCCTGCCAAAAGCAGCCGTAGCTGCCCTACGCTGAGGCAACGCTGACTCCTTAGCCTTGGCCTTAGCAATCAATTCCGTGAGGTCAGAGCCGAAAAGCTGACCACCTTTGTAAGGCAAAGATAGCAAACCTTGTTTGGAGACCGCATCTCCAGTCCACTGTTTAAGCCACAACGCTCTTCTAACAGTGATTGTAGAAGCCTGAGCTCTGGATATTAGAGAAGCCATATCCAAAAGAGCGTCACAGACATATTGGTCTGATTCTTCTATTAACTTAATGATCTCATCTATTGCCTGTAAAGACGACCCATCTTGCAGGGATATCCGCAGGCGAGCTGTCCAACCCATGGAAGCTCTAGAAGCACAATAGGAAGATAAAGCCACTCTAAAGGCCTGACCAGCAGCTTCATAGCCGGCCTTGGCTGCCATCTCTGACTTTTTGTCCAGCGCATCCTGCAAAGTAGCTTTCCCTTTGACGGGAAGCATAGTAGCTTTGTTAAGCTTAGATAAAGAAATATCCACCTCAGGGGACGGAATCCAGCTAGCAAATAGGTCTGCTGGACAAGGATACAAGGTTTCAAACAACCTTGTCCCCTGAAAACGCTTATCTGGACAAACGCGTTCCTTTTCTACTTTCTTAGAAAACTCACTCATAGCTGGCATCGCTAAACGTGATCTTTGCGACCCATGGTACCATCTGGGTATACCTTCATCATCATTCATCTCCTCAGGTACTTGCAGTACCTCTCGTATGGCCCTGACAAAAGCATCTACACGGCCCGACAAGGAAGCAGAGTGCTCCTGAAAATCCTCTCTGCCCGAATCAGAACATTCTCCCTCAGAAACTGAAGGAGAACTCCCCCTCGCAGACAAATCTGAGTCACTTAGTGGGGGCTAAGCAATCCTGGGACGCTTTTTGCTATGAGAAGGTCTAGAGGATACCCACTGACCCAAAAGGTCAGAAAGCCCACTAATAGCAGTAGCGAGCATATCAAACTTGGCATCATAGCGACCTCCAATAGCAGCGCTAGAAGGTGCAGAGGATTCCATCGTGTCAGAAACGGGGGCTGGTCCTGGAGAGGACGAGGAAGACGATCAGCCTCCTGACTCAAATCTGACATGCCGGTTATTGAGATGGTATAGTGATGAGAATAACCAGAGCAGTGTGGTCTCACACAGTAGCAAAACGCTGAAGGGTTAACTTCTTTTAAAGCAAAAGAATACCCCAGCAGTGAAAAATGGCGCCCCCCCCCCGCTGCAGACAGCTCACAGACCGTTACTGAGGGATACAATGTCCCAATGATCAGAAAACTGCAGCGCTGCGCTAGAGAGCGCAAACAGCAAAAACAAATGCTGCGGGAGGCTAAAGGGTTAAGCTGCTACCTAAGCGATAGCAGCGACTTACCCGGCTGGCTTGGTGTTGTCTCAAATGCCTGTGTACAGAAACGGAGGAGAGGAGACCAGGAGAGCTGTAATGGCTGCCGCAGAGAGCAGGAAGAGAAGGAGCCAGTCACTTCCTGTAATCAGAAAGCCGGGAAAGCCCGAAGCCACGCCCCCTCTCTGCTCAGTCAAAAAAGTGCGGGAAATCTTTTGCACTCCTCTCCCTGTACACTGTAACGGCGCTGCAGCGCCGAAAACATATTAAATAAAAAATCGCTCTCTCTTTTTTTTTTTTTTTAAAAATGCCCAATCATGAGAAAATAGTGGGAAACACCAATAACAGTCAGCGCTGTCACCGCAGACGCTGTAATCACTCGCACATATCAAAATATAATGCAGAGTACTCACCAGCCAAAAAACGCCACAGGGACCCTCCACGGATATGTGACGCTGTGCCCATTGCTTCCCCATGAGGACAAGGAACGCAGTGACCCAGAACGTGGTATGCGTCCTTGTCAGGGATAGCCACCTCTTCCCCCCGGGCCGGCAAGAAAATGCAATGACCACCATTTAGGGAATACATTTCTGCCAGGGGAGAGGATGGGGTCCAGCAGCGCCGGTACCCCTGATCCTCTAGACATAAAGTCCAGGACCCTGTCCGAGTAAAATAATAAACTCTTCTGAGGTGATTTCTGAGGAGCTGCATTAGCAGCCGTCCTTCCTACTTGGACCTCAAGTCGAAACTGGAGTGTACGGCAGGAGGAGCCAGAGCCGGAGGGGCCGGACAACACCCATTTTTAGAACCTGAGGTTAGTCCTACTATCTGGCTCCGCCCTACCCAGAAGTAATGAAGTGTCCCCCTTGCTTCCATCTGCAGCTGAAATAAGACATAAGTTCAGTTTTGTTAAGTATATAATTCCACATGTGTTAAATCATAGTTTTGATGCCTTCAGTGTGAATGTACAATTTTCATAGTCATGAAAATACAGAAAAATCTTTAAATGAGAAGGTGTGTCCAAACTTTTGGTCTGTACTGTACATGAATAGTGGAAAAGGGATGTCTAGAAATCCCATCCACTATGCTGTAACATCTGGTTGCTACGGTCTTCATGCTGCATAAATGTGCAGCGTCAAAACCACAGCAATTCCTGATCGTGGGCATGTACTCTTAGTCACCAATTAGCTTTTTAAACTATGTTTTCTCTTAAAAGAGAAAGACATACCTGACCGCAATCATGTAGCCAGGCTCTGAATAATGCAGCCCGTGGTTTTGATCACAGCTGTTTTTCTAGGAATTGGTCCTAGACCTGTATGTGTTGACATTTTGCCCTATGGAGAAACTTGTGTCCTTTACATTTCATCAAAATTGCAACACATATGGGAGCTTGTGGGATGTGGTAAAAATTGAAACTTTTTAAGCCCCTAAGTATGAATATTATTTTTCATGTCCACAAATATGTAACATGACTTCTGTGCTACATGTTTTGAAAGTCATTTTAACAAGAAAATGGAATTGATAGTAGAGAAAAAAAGTAACCTTACCTCCAAATCTTTCCAGCATATTCTGTACCTCTCCACTAAAAAAAAAAGTAGTTAAAGGATATGGACTTTTGGAGACTTGTTTTTTTTCTTTACTTATATATATTATCAACTCTTAAATGGGTATTCCTATCTGTAAATTGATGGTATATATAGAGATGGCACCCACATCTAACTGAAGAGCGAGGTCCTAAGGCATGCATGCTGACAGTGTAGAGGTGGCCTTAATTCTCAATCATTGAAGTAACATTCCGACTACCTGTCCAGTGACAGCAGCACACAATGGAGCACTGTTCTTGAGATAAATACAGGTTCCATTGGTAAGATCTGCATATACTATACATTTATGGCATATCCTGTGGTTATCATAAATATGTACGAGTTGGCAAACACCAAATTTATGAAGGCTTGCAGAAAAAGAGATCAACAATTTAGTGTTACAATGTATGTTAACATGACTGATAAGGATGGGGGGTACAGTTTCTGGCCCTGAAGTAGTTAAAGGGTTATTCCATAATATCACAATATGAAGTTATCCCTTAGCCATTGCACAGGGTATAACATGCTGATTGCTGGGGGCCCAATGATCCTGAGATTAGGGCTCTAGGACATAGTGCACATGCTCGAATATTTTCAACAGTCGCATAGACCATGAATGGAGCAAGGTCGAGAATGCACACGTCTGCTTCATTTAAGTTGGAGCTTTGCACAGCCAGGTTCACTAAGGGTCTGAGCATTTGGACCCCGAGCACAGGGCTCTATAGTGCCCCTGTTTGAGTGAAGCTGTGGTGTGCATGCTCGACTATTTCCAGCATTCCCATAGACTATGAATGGAGCAGAGGTCAAATTTGTGTACCTCCTCTCCATTTAAGATGAGATGTGCAGAGATGGATTTGCTGGGGGTACTAGCAGTTGGAGCACCAGGTTTAAGCCCTATCAATAAATGCCGGCTTTGCAAAAAATCCACCTATTTGACAATATTGTCAATTGCAGAAATAAACTGCTAATAGATTGTGTTGTGTGAATACACCCTTAGATGAATCTGAATGCTTCACTTGAGCATGGTTCAAGAAAAATACTTATTGTTAAAGGGGTTGTCTACTACTAGAACCTGATAGGTTTCCCCTAGAGGTGATGGTAGGAGAGGTCGGTGAGACCCCCAACCATCCCCGAGTTGGAATTGCCCCAGGGAATGTTTGAGACAGCCCAGTTACTGGATCCCACACTGACCCGGGCACGGGAAAGAATATTCGAGGGGTGGCAACCGAGTGCGGAGTCGGTGCTCCCATGCATGGCAATCAATTAGGAGTTATTTTATAGGGTTGATAAAATCCGAGACGAGGTGGTAGAACAACTGGTAGTGCCCCAATCCTACCGTCGGGTTGTGCTCAAAATAGCTCACACCCACATGCTGGGAAGGGCACCTGGGGGCCAAAAAGACGCAGGAGCCCACACTGCAGTGTTTTTTTGGCCTGGGGTCTACGCTGAGGTCCAGAAGTACTGTGAAACGTGTCCTGAGTGCCATCTAACCTCACCACCGAAAACTACCGAAGTCCGTTGGTACCTTTGCCCATTATACACAAGTTTGAACGAGGGGGGATATGTGAAGCAGTGAGGGGATCATATGCGAGGGTCAATATGTGTCCGCCAGGATGCGAACTGAGTCTTATTAAACCCGCTGGAGTGCCTTGGGTTCACAGCAGGACGCCTGTGAATCACAATGCAAAATAAAAGAAAGTGTGGATTAGGTCCAAGTAGTGACTCAGTCAGTTTCTTACGAAAAACCGTTAACGGCTTTTATTTTTAGAGGGATTTGTAGGCTTGGTAGTGGGACGAATCCCTCTCTCCATGTCGTGTTTTGGCAGTGGCTCTATGGCCACGATTCCATTTAAATCTGTCAGTTCTTTTGCTTTGGGTGTGTCAGTTTGGAGTTTGCAAGTTGCAGAGCAGATGTCTCTGTGCAACTCAGGTCTGTGTGGAGCGAACACAGAGCCAGGGACTTCCAGGTGGCTGATGCACCTAAAGGACACAGCGGTGCCATTGTCCACGGCAACGGGTTCTGAGTTCTGGACTGTGTTTACGGAAACCCGGCTGCAATCCGGAGGACCGCTGGAGTGCAGTGAAGTCACAAATATAGCTGCGATTGCAGTGCAAAATAAAAGTAAGTTTGGTTTTGGGCAAGCTATTTGCCCAAGGCAGAGTTAAGAAAACCCGGCATGGGCTTTTATTTTTGGAGCAACCTACAGGATGGTAGTGGGGCAGGTCGCAGGGTTTGTCAGTTTTGGATTGCAAACTTTGTGGCTCTGCAAACATGTGGCTCTGCAAAGCTGAGCCTGTGTGAAGGTAACACAGAGCCAAAAGTCCTGGCAACCCTCAGCGTGACACGGCGGTGCAGTCGCCCACTGCACCCGGTCTCGGTTACGGACTGTCTTTTTCCCGGCAACAATCCGGAGGATACATTTTCTATTCCAGTTGTAAGTTTCTTTGGACATTAAAGACATTTGCTTTGAACTTTCCTGTGGTTCCTGCCTATCTGTCGCACTGAACCTACTCCGCTGCACTATAAAACATGCTAAACCAGTGAATTTCAGAACAGGTCACAACATTTTCTAACCATTTTCTAATCCAGAAAATGAAAACTGAAATCTGAAACTGCTCCACGTTCTGGTTGTACTACTAGTGTCTTTGTGTTACACTGCTATGTTATATTCTAGCACAGAGGTCTAAAACATGCGGCCCCTGAGGCTGCTTCATGCGGCCCTCAGACACTGTAGACCCTTGACATCCCTGCCCGGTTCAGGTGATTTGCCGATGGCAGTGTTTTATTTCAGCTGAATGTGCGTCCTTAGAAGCGCATTCAATTGAAATGATGTACCTGCTGTGATGGGGAGGTAAGGGAGAGGCAGCAGCGGACTTGCGTGTCACAGGAGGCAGAAGCCAGCTGCCGCGGCTAACCCCTGTGCCAGAAGCTAAAGAGAAATTAATATTTACGACTCTCCACGTCCATGAGAGTGAAGAGCAGTGAATACTCATTTCTCTTTAAAAGTGGACACAGTAAGCGCAGCCGTCGGCTTCCTGCAGCAGCCGTGCGATCACGAGTGCCTACTACTAAAGAGAATGAATATTCACTGCTCTCCATGCCGGGACCATAGATGTAGAGAGCATAATTCATTCCCTTAAGTAGCAGGCACACATGATGGCCTGCCCGCAGGAAGCCGGCTATTGTGCCCGCTATTAAACATCAATGAATATTCACTGCTCTCCACGCCTATAAATCCGTCTTGGAAAGCAGTGAGAATTCCAGCAGCTATCCTATGCTTATAAGCAGCGCATGACGTCACTGCCATGCGCTGCTTACAAGCATAAATCAGCTGCTGGCATTAGAATAAGATGCTGCGAGGGAGCGCAGACAAGGTAAATATAATAGTTTTTGGGTTTTTTTAAATGTTTTTCTGATAGGGGCCATGTATACCAGGATAGGGATGAGGGGGCCATGCATACCAGTATAGGGATAAGGGGGGCCACGCATACCTCAATAGGGATAAGGAGGCCATGCATACCAGTATAAGGATGAGGAGGCCATGCATACCAGGATAGGGATGAAGGGGCCATGCATACCAGGATAGGGATGAGGGGGCCAAGTACAACAAGATTGGGATGAGGGGGCATGCATACCAGGATGGGGGTGAAGGGGTCATGCATACCAGAGGGATGAGCGGGGCCATGCATACCAGTATAGGGATGAGGAGGCCATTTATACCAGTATAAGGATGAGGAGGCCATGTATACCAGGATAGGGATATGGGAGCCATGCATACCAGGATAGGGATGAGGGGGCCAAGTATAACAGGATTGGGATGAGGGGGCATGCATACCAGGATGGGGGTGAAGGGGTCATGCATACCAGTGTAGGGATGATAGGGCCATGCATACCAGGATGGGGGTCATGTGTAACAGACGTAGTTTGTGGAACCACTGTGCCACGGACCGCGGAGAGCATGGAGGGGCGTGACTAAACGATCACCTGACTGTTCACTAGAGCATATCATGATGGAGATGAGGGGGCAATGCACATCAGGATGGGAATGAGGGGGCCATGCATACAACGATATGGATGAGGAGGCCATGCATACCAGTATAAGGATGAGGAGGCCATGAATACTAGTGAAGGGATGAGGGGAGGCATGCATACCAGGATAGGTATGAGGAGGCCATGCATACCAGAATGGGGATGACAGGGCCATGCATACCAGGATGAGGCCATGCATACCACGATAGGGATGAGGAGGCCATGCATACCAGTAAAGGGATGAGGAGGCCATGCATACCAGGATAGGGATGACAGGGCCATGCATACCAGGATGGGGATGACAGGGTCATGCATACCAGGATGGGGATGACAGGGCCATGCATTCCAGGGTGAGAAGGAGGCCATGCATACCGGGATAGGGATGGCAGTGCCATGCATACCAGGATGGGGATGACGGGGTCATGCATACCAGGATGGGGATGACAGGGCCATGCATACCAGGATGAGGAGGAGGCCATGCATACCACGATAGGGATGAGGAGGCCATGCATACCAGGATAGGGATGAGCGGGCCATGCATACCACGATAGGGATGAGGAGGCCATGCATACCAGGATAGAGCTGAGGGGGCCATGCATACCAGGATGGGGATGACAGGGCCATGCATACCAGGATGGGGATGACAGGGCCATGCATACCAGGATGAGGAGGAGGCCATGCATACCACGATAGGGATGAGGAGGCCATGCATAACAGGATAGGGATGAGCGGGCCATGCATACCAGGATGGGGATGGGGGCCATGCATACCAGGATAGGGATGAGGGGGCCATGTATGTCAGGATAGGGATGGGGGTCATGCATACCAGGATGGGGATGGGCGCCATGCATAGAAGGATAGGGATGGGGATGGGTGCCATGCATAGCAGGATAGGGATGGGGATGGGCGCCATGCATGGCAGGATTGGGTTGGGTTTGTGCAACATGCATAACAGGATAGGGATGAGGGGGCTATGTATGCCTGGATTGGGGACATATATACCCGGATGGGGAATATTAGTACAGAATTGACCGTATACAGTATTTTGCTTCACTTTTTTTTCTATTTTCGTCCTCTAAAACCTAGGGACATAACTACAATATGAGGACCAGGATGGGGACATGACTACAATATGGAGACCTGGATATGGGGAAATGACTACAATATGGGGACATGGAAGGGAACATATCTACAATATGGGGACCTGGATGGGGCCATAACTACAATATGGGTATATAACTACAACATGAGGATCTGGGTGGGGACATAACTATGATATGGGGACATGACTACAATCTGAGAACCTTAATGGGGACATAACTACAATGACCTGGACCTGGACCTGGATATAGCGACATGGATATGGGTACATGACCACAATATGAGAACCTGGATGGGGACATTAATACAATATGGGGACCTGGATGGAGACATAACAACAATATGAGAACCTGGATGGGGACATACCTACAATATGGGGACCTGGATGGGGACATAACTACAATATGGGGACATAAATACAATATGAGGACCTGGATGGGGACATATCTACAATATGGGGACATAACTACAATATGGGAACATACCGTAACTAAAATATGAGGACCTGGATGGGGACATATCTACAATATGGGGACCTGGATATGGGGACATAACTACAATATGAGTGCACATTTGTCATCACAACATCCATAATGAGCCAAGCTCTAAAAAAATTTTTTTAAAAACACAGTAAAAATGTTCAAAACTTGTACAGAAAAAAATGGTATCACTAAAAATGTCATTTTGTCCGTCAAAGAATGCACCACCCCGCCCCAAAATTCAAATTTTTTTCTATATGCGGCCTATATACCCAACCAAGTTTGAGACTTCTGTTCTAGTACATACTGCTAAAAGTTAATTTTCAATGAATGATCTCTAGTCTTCAGGTGCATGGGGATTTTATAAACTAAAAAATATAATCACCCCATGTCATCTGCAACTCCTTGATTCATCACTTGTGCAGGACGCTTTTTCCCATGTTTGTCAATCAGCATATCTTTGTCTGTGGAAAAAAAAATAAATAGTATACAAGTTTGCTGGCATGCAAGAAACAAAGTCACAAAGAAACAAAAAGTAGATGTCTGCTTTAGGCTAGTTTCACACCAGCGTCTGACCGACCTGCATCGGTCAGCGCACGGCCGCCGCTAAGCGCCGCCCCCAGCCACGCCTCCTCCCGATCGCTCCGCCTATGGGCGCATGACGCTGCATGCGACCTGCGCACCCTATCTTTAGCATTGGGTTTGCAGGCCGTACGCAGGTATTCGTTTGCCGGCGCATGCGTCCTTTTGACGGTGCGCCGAGCGCACTAAAATGGAACACAGTGCGTTGGGCGCAGGTCGGCGCACTGTCAAAAGGACGCATGCGCCGGCAAACGAATACCTGCGCACGACCTGCGTACGGCCTGCGAACCCAATGCTAAAGATAGGGTGCTCAGGTCGCATGCATCGTCATGCGCCCATAGGCGGAGCGATCGGGAGGAGGTTTGTGTGAAACTAGCCTTAGACCTTTTTTTGTAACTAAAGTACCCAAAAAAAAATTACCATTGAGTGTCCTGTTTCTTGGACACACAGTGCTCAGTTGTAATCTGTGGAAGAATTCAGCATTGACACCACAGGGAAAAATAAATGTTATGCCTTTTGAATAAGACATGCATGAGATACACAGCTGTGCTCTGGCTTAGTCTATGTTCACTGCTTAGGCTTCAACAAGAGCCCCAAGTTGTAGAATGCATTTTATTTAAGGTATATTTAAGGGTTCATGCAAAAGTCTGTCAATATCAATCTGATCTTGGATCACAATGCATGAATTGGCCACGGTTCTCCCAACAGGAACATTACAGCTTCTTGTATGTCTATGAGGCGATGACATTTGGTTCAGCAGACCCATTGGAAGTCCGTGCATTGTGTTTTGAGATTGGACAGAGATTCATGGACGTCTGTGTGAGCCCTTAAAAGGAAGCTGTCACCCCCTTGACGATTTTGAGCTATTACTATGGGCATACAGGTAATCGTATGGTTAAACCAGTCTGACCTGTATGCCTCATACTGTAGCTGCGATGTAGATCTTGAGAAATGCAGTTATGTTTTATGTTAATGATTAGTTCCAGGCTTCGGGGCGTGCGGTGCCTGGAAGAAATCCCTGCCTGCTCTACTCATTATAATGGCAACTCCTTCCATGCACGCCACACTGACCTGTGACGTGCAGTTGCAGAGCTGTAATCCCACGCATGCGCTATCCACTCCCGAAGTAATGTGAAACTTAATCACCATTCTATGGGCAGAGTCTTCATCGATCTTCTGCACAGGCACCAGCAAGTCACTGCGCATAGCAGAGACTCGACGACTTAGAACATTAATTAAGGCTATGGTCTCTTTCACACCTCCGTTGTGTGACGTTTGCCCAAGTGTGAAAATGGCAGATCCGTCAGAAAAGTGTAAAAACGGATGTTAAATTGGTACGTTTTCTGACGGATCCGCCAAGAAAATTTCGTTACGGAAATGTAAGTCCGGACGAGAGAGAGAGAGAGAGAGAGAACAGTGTTTTCTGCATTTTCAATGGATTTCTATGGAGGCGATGGATCCGCCCATAGGCGGCCATTATACAAAATGGTGGATGCGGCGGATCCGCCGTAGTCCGCCATTTTGGCGGACCAAAAAAACGTTGCATTGGACGTTTTTCTGTAATGACGGACGCCAATTTTTTGGCGGATCCATCAAAAAACGGACCTAACGGACGACCATCCGTCAAAAGACGGATTTTGGTAAGAACTTACCTGTAAAATCCTTTTCAGCGAAGGAAGGAAAGGAGACACACTAGTAATGACTAGTGGGTAGGCGGAGCCCAGATAGGATTGACACCTCAGATTAAAAAGAGTGTTGACCGGCCCCTCCAGCTCGGGCTCCTCCTACTCCTGCTTCTTCAGTCGTACAAAAGCTTAGGGAAGAGCAAATATCACCAGCGAGCAACATAACCCCTTCTGAAGGACTTCAGAGAAAAAGCAAGAATACAGGTTATGCATGCATGTAGGCAAAAAACCACACAGTTCCAGGTACTACTCACTGGACCTGACCACCGCGATGAGCTGGCAATGCTGGAAAGGAGCCGTAGTGCGTCAACCTCAGTCCAGATAATCGCTATCAGAAGAGGGTCACGCCGCATCTGAAAACACATCAACACACTTCTGCCATGGGCGGGTGCTGTGTCTCCTTTCCTTCCTTCGCTGAAAAGGATTTTACAGGTAAGTTCTTACCAAAATCCGTCTTTCAGCAGCAGAATGGAAGGAAAGGAGACACACTAGTAATGACTATGGTGGTTGAGATCCGATACCAAACCCGATTCGATACCGAATCATGAAGTCTAGAACAAATACGAATTAAACTCGATATTTTTCCAAGATTCTTGGATTAGGTATCGGATGGTTGGTATCGAATGCTAACCCTACTATGGACGCCAAAGCAGTCAAAAATTAGGTGTAAATATAACAAGAAAACAGCAGAATCCCAACAATCTGGGTAAATGCGCAACAGGCGCCAAATACAAGTTAACTAGAACTTTACACTACAGCCGCCTGTAGGACCCTGCGTCCTAAGGCCGCATCAGCGGAAGCACTGACGTCCACCGTATAAAACTTTGTAAACGTGTGGACGGAGCGCCAAGTCGCCGCCCGGCAGAGCTGAGCTGCCGAAGCCCCTTGATGAAAGGCCCACGATGAGGCCACAGCACTCGTGGAATGAGCACGACTCTTAATCGGGCAAGGTTCGCCTTTAAGTCGGTAAGCCTCCAAAATGGCTGACCGAATCCAACGAGCTATAGAGTCCTTGGAAGCTCGTTGACCACGTCGACGACCTGCTGGAATCACAAACAAGGAGTCTGACTTCCTAAAACCTTGAGTAACAGACAAATAGAACTTCAAGGCCCGCACTAAATCCAATGTGTGCAAAACCCGTTCCTTTGCATTCCTCGGGCCCGGGCAAAGTGAAGGCAAAACAATATCCTGGTTAACATGGAATTGCGACACTACCTTAGGTAGAAAGTCGCCCCGTGTGCGAAGCACTACTCGATCCGGGTAAAATTCCAGGAAAGGAGGCGAGCAAGAAAGAGCCGCCAACTCAGAAACCCTTCTCAAAGAAGTGACTGCGACTAGGAAGGCAACCTTCCAAGAAAGCAAAGAAAGGTTAGCAGAATCCATTGGCTCAAAAGGCCCATGCTGAGAAGAGCCTCCAGGACAAGGTTGAGCCGCCAAGGAGACACAGGTGCCTTCCGCGGCGGAAACTGACGGGTTACCCCGCGAAAAAAGGAGCGCACGTCCCTACGCGAGGCGATAACTCTCCGGAACAACAGGGACAGGGCAGAAACCTGACCCCTCAGGGTGCTAACTGCCAAACCCTTGTCCAGCCCGTACTGTAGAAAAGCCAACAGATTGGGAATGGAAAAAATCCTCGGGTTCCTTGAAGAACCCAAACACCACGAGAAGAAGGCTTCCCAGGTCTTGTGGTAAATTCTAGTAGTAGCCGGACCTCTGGCAGCTCGCAGAGTGGCAATGACTTCGGCTGAAAAACCTCTACGGGTCAGTATTTCGGTCTCAAGAGCCACGCCGTCAAACGCAGAGACTTCAAGTCCGGATGACGGACAGGACCCTGGGTTAACAGGTCCGGGCGAAGAGGAAGTGGAAATGGCGGTGCTGCCAAAAGCGACACCAGTGTCGAGAACCACGTCCTCCTTGGCCAATCTGGGGCTATCAACATAGCCGGGATTCTCTCCAGTCTGATCCGACGCAGCACCAGAGGAAGTAAGGATATCGGCGGAAACACATAGATTAGCTCGAATCGGTCCCACGGGGCCACCAGAGCATCCACCGCCACAGCCTTCGGGTCCTTATACCTGGACATGAAGGTCGGCAACTTGGCATTGGACCTGGATGCCATCAAATCCACTTGGGGAACTCCCCGAAGGGAGCACAGCAGTGCAAAGATCTCCGGATGAAGACTCCATTCTCCGGGATCCATCTTCTCTCGACTGAGGAAGTCCGCCGTGGTATTCTGAACTCCTGGAATGTGAATCGCAGAGATGGCTGGTACTCTGTCCTCGGCCCAATTCATCATCCGAGACACTTCCACCATGAGCCTGGAACTCCTCGTCCCGCCTTGGTGGTTGATATACACGACCGCCGTTGCGTTGTCTGTCTGCACTCGGACTGGTAGACCGCTCAAAAGGGACCGTCCAGTGTTGGAGGCAAAGAAAAATTGCCCTCAATTCCAAGATGTTGATCGGTAGAACAGACTCTTCCGATGACCATACTCCCTGAACCCAGAGATCGTTCCAGACACCCCCCCCAGCCCGTCAGGCTGGCATCGGTGGTTATGACCGACCACCTCGGAGGAAGGAAAGACTTCCCCAGTGATAACGTTCCTGGACGTGACCACCAACTTAGGGACTCTCGCACCCTGCGAGAGATGAGGATACTGCGATCCAGTGCAATCTGCGATCGATCCCAATGACTCAGAATGAGCCTTTGGAGGGCTCTGGAATGAAACTGGGCAAACGGAAGCGCTTCCATGGAAGCCACCATCAGACCTAAAAGGCGCATACACTTCCGAAGGGACATTGCTGTCGAAGACTTCATAGTCTGTACATGTCGAAGGAGACATGCCCGCTTGTCTGGAGGTAGGGACACCACTGCCCGTACCGTGTCGAAATGCATCCCCAAAAACAGGATTGACTGCGACGGTTCCAGAGACGACTTCTCCCAATTGACCAGCCACCCGAAGTCCTCCAGGAGCTGAAGGGATAGATTGCGAGCCGTCACCGCCTCCTCCTTTGAGGATGCCACAATCAAAAGGTCGTCCAGATAGGGAATAATCGTGACTCCCTGTCTTCGAAGAATTGCCATGAGAGGCGCTAGAATTTTTGTAAAAACTCTGGGCGCTGAAGCCAAGCCGAATGGCAGGGCCACAAATTGGTAATGGTCCTGACCTATGGCAAAACGAAGGAAGCGCTGGTGAGCCCTTTCGACGGGAACATGCAAATAAGCGTCGCGAATGTCGATTGACACCAGAAAGTCGTTCTGCGACAGGGTTGCCACAACGGAGCGAAGTGACTCCATGCGGAATTTTTGGGTGTGGACATGCTGATTCAATCTTTTGAGATCCAGAATAGGACGAAATTTGTCCTCTTTTTTGGGGACCACAAAGAGATTTGAATAAAAACCTTTTCCCCGGTCCTCTGTCGGAACCGGTATTACTACACCCTTCTGCAGAAGGAATTCCACCTCTCGCAGCAGAGCGGCAAATAGCTTGGGCTCTGACGGAATGCGAGACTGGCAAAAACTGTCCGGGGGTCGAGATGAAAACTCTATGAAATAGCCTGCCGACACAACTCGCGTTACCCAGGAATCCGGAACGCGGGAAATCCAATTCGCCTTGAATTGGAGCAGGCGACCCCCCACTCGAGAGCCCTCGAGTGCGGACCTGGCGTCAGTCTGCCTTGGCGGGCTTCTTGTCAGTTTCCCGCTTGTCTTGACGAAAACTTTGTTTCCAAGGGGTGCGGGATTTCTGAGAAGACTTCTTTCCCGAAAAAGAGGGACGACCCGATCCCCAAGAAGACTGACCGGATCGTCCCCTAGACCGAAAATACCGCCGACCATTACCGGCACTAGGTCTGCCAGACGTAGAAGCCATAGCCCTTCGCTGTGGTAAAGCCGCTTCTTTAGCCTTTGCCTTGGCAATCAGCTCTGTGAGATCAGATCCAAATAGCTGACCACCCTTGTAGGCTAAAGACAGTAAACCCTGCTTGGAAACCGCGTCCCCGGTCCACTGTCTAAGCCACAGTGCTCTTCTGACTGTGACCGCTGAGGATTGCGTCCTGGATAATAATGACGCAGTATCCAGACCTGCATCACAGCTATATCGGGCTGCAGTCTCCAATAAATCGAGAAGTCCATCTATCTCGGATAATGGAGATCTATTTTGCAACGCCTTCCGTTAACGGACCAACCAGCACAGGGAAGCCTTAGAAGCACACATGGATCCTAGTACTGCTCTGAATCCATGACCTGCAGCTTCATAGATGGATTTCGCCGCCATCTCCGTTTTTCTGTCCAGCGGCTCTTGCAGACTCGCTTTCCCTTTAACCGGAAGCAATGAGGATTTACTAAGCTGGGATAAAGGAACATCCACTTCAGGAGAAGGAATCCAATTATCCGTCAATTCCGTTGAACACGGATATAATGCTTCAAAGAACCGTGTCCCTTGAAAACGTTTATCCGGACACAGACGTTCCTTCTCCACTACCGTATTAAGCTCTTCCAGAGCCGGTAATGTTAACCGCGACTTATGGTACTCCTGGTACATGCGGCCCGACTTACCAGGCCGTGTAGTTACCTCCTCCGGTAACTGTAACGCCTCTCTCATAGCTTCAATTAACCCCTTCCCGACCCATGACGCCACGTAGGCGTCATGAAAGTCAGTGCCAATCCGACCCATGACGCCTATGTGGCGTCATGAAAGGATCGCGTCCCTGCGGGCCGGGTGACCGGGGTCACTGAAAGGTCACCCGACCCGCCGGCACAGGACCCTTTGTGCTTCACCACAGGGGGGTTGGCTTAACCCCCCCGTGGCCACGATCGCTCTGATTGGCTGTTAAAAGTGAAACAGCCAATCAGAGCAATCTGTAATATTTCACCAATATAATTGGTGAAATATTACAATCCAGCCATGGCCGATGCTGCAATAGCATCTGCCATGGCTGGACACCGAGCCCTGACCCCCCCCCACACGGATTCACGGCGGCGATCGGCCGCCGCCACCGAAAGATGGCAGCGGTCGGTCACCACCGTCACTAAAAGCACCCCTCGTCCTGGCCTCCGCTGCCCCCACCTTCCGATCCCCCCCCCCTCACTTCCGACCCCCATACTCACCTCTCCCGGTCCACCGATGTCCCTGGATCCTTCCCGGCGGCTGCCCGGGATTCTTCATGGGCGCCGCCATCTTGGAAAATGGTGATTTCGCTGCTGATCCGCAGCGGATTTCGCTGCTGATCCGCAGCGGATTTCGCTGCTGATCCGCAGCAGATTTCGCTGCTGATCCGCAGCTGATTTCGATGGCGATCCGCAGCTGATTTCGCTGCTGATTCGCTGCTGATTTCGCTGCGGATCAGCAGCGCAATCAGCAGCGAATCAGCAGCGAAATCAGCAGCAGATCAGCAGCGAAATCAGCTGCGGATCAGCAGCGAAATCAGCTGCGGATCAGCAGCGAAATCCACTGCGGATCCGCAGCGGATTTCCTGCTGATCGCAGCTGATTTCGCTGCTGATGCGCAGCTGATTTCGCTGCTGATGCGCAGCTGATGTCGCTGCTGATCCGCAGCGGATTTCGCTGCTGATCCGCAGCGGATTTCGCTGCTGATCCGCAGCTGATTTCGCTGCTGATCCGCAGCTGATTTCGCTGCGGATCCGCAGCGGATTTGGCGCTGCGGATTCACAGCAGATCCAGAAACCATGTACAGTACAATGCAAATAAATGGTAAAAAAAAAACGCTGTGCACATGCTGCAGATTTTTCAGCGCAGATTTTGCTGCGGTTTTAAATCCGCAGCATGTCAATTCTTTGTGCGGATTCCGCAGCGATTTTACACCTATTCCATTATAGGCGTAAAACCGCAGAGAAAAACCGCAGCAAATCCGCGCTAAGTACGCAGGTAAAAGGCAGGTCGTTTTACCTGCGGATTTTAGATTTTAGAAAAATCCGCAAGTGAATCCGCAACGTGTGCACGGGGCCTTAGGGTCAGGCTGGGTTCATATTGCATTATGGCAGTCCGTTAGATGGACTGCGTTTCACCGCGGTATAACGCGGTGTAACGCAGTCCGTTAACGCTGCCGTTCACCCCATTTGTGTGCGCATCGCAACGCATGCCATGAAGCGGCATGCGTTCGCGACGTGTCGTCATTCAGTGACGGAGCCTTGGACGCAGGCTGCAGCGTCTGGGCTCCATCACCGCTAGCACAGATGAATCATCGCTGATTCCTCTGCACTAGCAGGTATAGCATAACGCGATCGCGTTATGCTATACCGTTACCAGCCCGTCAACGCTACGTGTTGAACGGGCTGGTAAAACGCAATATGAACCCAGCCTTAGGGTTAGAACTAGGGTTAGTGTTAGAACTAGGGTAAGGGTTGGAATTAGGGTTAGGGTTGGAATTAGGGTTAGGGTTGGAATTAGGGTTAGGGTTGGGATTAGGGTTAGGTTTGGGATAAGCGTTAGGGGTGTTTTGGGGTTAGGGTTGGGATTAGGGTTAGGCTTGTGGTTAGGTTTATGGTTAGAGTTGGGATTAGGGTTAGGGGTGTGTTGGGGTTAGGGTTATGGTTAGGGTTTGTATTAGGGTTAGGGGTGTGTAGGGGTTAGGGCTGGGGTTAGGGGTGTGTTGGGGTTAGGGTTGGAGTTAGAATTGAGGGGTTTCCACTATTTAGGTACATCAGGGGGTCTCCATACGCGACATGGCGCCAACATTGATTCCTGCAAATTTTGCGTTCAAAAAGTCAAACAGTGCTCCCTTTATTCCAAGCCCCGACGTGTGCCCAAACAGTGGTTTACCCCCACATATGGGGTATCAGCGTACTCGGGAAAAATTGCACAACAACTTTGGGGGTCTAATTTCTCCTGTTACTGTTGGGAAAAAAAAATTGGGGACTAAAAATTTATTTTTGTGGAAAAAAAATGATTTTTTATTTTCACGGCTCTGCGTTATAAACTTCTGTGAAGAACTTGGGGGTTCAAAATGCTCACCACACATCTAGATAAGTTCCTTGCGGGGTCTAGTTTCCAAAATGGGGTCACTTGTGGGGAGTTTATACTGTTTAGGCACATCAGGGACTCTGCAAACGTAACATGACGCCCGCAGACCATTCCATCAAGTCGGCATTTCAAAACGTCACTACTTCCCTTCCGAGCCCCGAAGTGTGCCCATACAGTAGTTTTCTCCCACATATGGGATATCAGCGTACTCAGGACAAATTGGACAACAACTTTTGAGGTCTAATTTCTCCTGTTACCCTTGGGAAAATAAAAAAATTGGGGACTAAAAGATCATGTTTGTGGAAAAAATATGATTTTTTTATTTTCATGGCCCAGCGTTGTAAACTTCTGTGTAGCCCTTGGGGGTTCAAAGTGCTCACTACACATCTAGATAAGCTCCTTGGGGGGTCTAGTTTCCAAAATGGTGTCACTTGTGGGGGGTTTCTACTGTTTAGGCACATCAGGGGCTCTGCAAACGCAACATGACGCACACAGAACATTCCATCAAGTCTGCATTCCAAAATGGCGCTCCTTCTCTTCTGTGCTCTCCCATGCGCCAAAACAGTGGTTCCCCCCCACATATGGGGTACCAGTGTACTCAGGACTAACTGTACAACAACTTTTGTGGTCCAATTTCTCCTGTTACCCTTGTGAAAATAAAAAATTGCGGGTTAAAAAAATCAGTTTTTGAGGAAAAAAATGATTTTTTATTTTCACGGCTCTGCATTACAAACTTCTGTGAAGCACGTGGGGGTTCAAGGTGCTCACCACACATCTAGTTAAGTTCCTTGAGGGGTCTAGTTTACAAAATGTGGTCACTTGTGGGGGGTTTCTACTGTTTAGGCACATCAGGGGCTCTGCCCGCCCGCAGACCATTCCATCAAGTCGACATTTCAAAGCGTCACTACATCCCTTCCAAGCCCTGACGTGTGCCCAAACAGTGGTACTCCCCCACATGTGAGGTACTAGCGTACTTAGGACAAATTAGACAACAACTTTTGGGGTCCAATTTCTCCTGTAACCATTGTGAAAATAAAAAATATGGGGCTAAATAATCATTTTTTGAGAAAAAAAATGATTTTTTATTTTCACGGCTCTGCGTTATAAACTTTTGTGAAGCACCTGGGGGTTCAAAGTGCTCACTGTGCATCTGCATAAGTTTCTTAGGGGGTCTAGTTTCCA
This sequence comes from Oophaga sylvatica, assembly GCA_033576555.1. NCBI lineage: Eukaryota > Metazoa > Chordata > Amphibia > Anura > Dendrobatidae > Oophaga > Oophaga sylvatica. The sequence goes on from JARQOD010000004.1 coordinate 179,357,312, forward strand.
AAATGGGGTCATTTGTGGGGGAGCTCCAAAGTTTAGGCATACAGGGGCTCTCCAAACATGACATGGTGTCCGCTAACGACTGGAGCTAATTTTCCATTCAAAAAGTCAAATGGCGCTCCTTCCCTTCTGAGCCCTGCCGTGCGCCCAAACAGTGGTTTATGACCACATATGAGGTATCTGTGTACTCAGGAGAAATTGCCCAACAAATTTTAGGATCCAATTTATACTGTTGCCCATGTGAAAATGAAAAAACTGAGGCTAAAAGAACATTTTTGTGAAAAAAAAAGTACTTTCTTTTTTTTACGGATCAATTTGTGAAGCATTGGGGGTTCAAAGTGCTCACTCTGCATCTAGATAAGTTCCTTGGGGGGTCTAGTTTCCAAAATGGGGTCACTTGTGGGGGAGCTCCAATGTTTAGGCACACAGGGACTCTCCAAATGCGACATGGCATCCGCTAAATATTCCAGCATATTTTCCATTCAAAAAGTCAAATGGCGCTCCTTCCCTTCTGAGCCCTGCCGTGCGCCCAAACAGTGGTTTATGACCACATATGAGGTATCGGTGTACTCAGGAGAAATTGCCCAACAAATTTTAGGATCCATTTTATCCTGTTGCCCATGTGAAAATGAAAAAACTGAGGCTAAAAGAAAATTTTTGTGAAAAAAAAAGTACTTTCTTTTTTTTACGGATCAATTTGTGAAGCACCTGGGGGTTCAAAGTGCTCACTCTGCATCTAGATAAGTTCCTTGGGGGGTCTAGTTTCCAAAATGGGGTCACTTGTGGGGGAGCTCCAATGTTTAGGCACACAGGGACTCTCCAAATGCGACATGGCAACCGCTAAATATTCCAGCATATTTTCTATTCAAAAAGTCAAATGGCGCTCCTTCCCTTCTGAGCCCTGCCGTGCGCCCAAACAGTGGTTTATGACCACATATGAGGTATCTGTGTACTCAGGAGAAATTGCCCAACAAATTTTAGTGTCCATTTTATCCTGTTGCCCATGCAAAAATGAAAAAATTGATGCTAAAAGAAAAATTTTGTTGGAAAAATTAAAATGTCCATTTTTTCCTTCCACGTTGCTTTAGTTCCTGTGAAGCACCTGAAGGGTTAATAATCTTCTTGAGTGTAGTTTTGAGTAGCTTGAGGGGTGCAGTTTTTATAATGGTGTCACTTTTGGGTATTTTCTGCCATATAGACCCCTCAAAGTGACTTCAAATGTGAGGTGGTCCCTAAAAAAATGGTTTTGTAAATTTTGCTGTAAAAATGAGAAATCGCTGGTCAACTTTTAACCCTTATAACTTCCTAACAAAAAAAAATGTTGTTCCCAAAATTGTGCTGATGTAAAGTAGACATGTGGGAAATGTTATTTATTAACTATTTTGTGTCACATAACTCTCTGGTTTAACAGAATAAAAATTCAAAATTTGAAAATTGCAAAATTTTCAAAATTTTGGCCAAAGTTCCATTTTTTTCACAAATAAACGCAAAAATTATCGACCTAAATTTACCACTAACATGAAGCCCAATATGTCACGAAAAAACAATCTCAGAATCGCTAGGATCCGTTGAAGCGTTCTTGAGTTATTACCTCATAAAGGGACACTGGTCAGAATTGCAAAAAATGGCCAGGTCATTTAGGTCAAAATAGGCTGGGTCATGAAGGGGTTAAAGCCTCTGTTCGGCTCACAAGAGAGAAAGAATGTCCCTGCCGATCCTCCTTATCCGAATCGGATAACTCCCCTTCTGAGTTTGAAGGAGAACCCTGTCCGCATTCCATATCAGATACCTCTGATTCGCTACGCGGAAAAGATGGCACCGGCCTGCGCCGCTTCCTGTCATGAGAGGATCTAGCTGACACCCACTGACCTAAAAGGTCAGACAAGCCATTAATTGACTGAGCGATGGCATCTAATTTGGTATCGCTGTAAATCGCAGCGCTTGATGCCGTCGAAGTCTGCGTATCAGATACTTGCAACTGATCCTGTAGCGGATCTGGCAGATGGTCCGCACCTTCCGGACCCTGAACCGACATGTCAGCAGTAAATTGGCAGGTCAAAACCCTGTTAGTAACTGGAAACAGTGTGGTTACTAAGCAGACTGAGCAAGTACGCTGAAGGGTTAAAGCTCTTAAAGAAGAGAGTTACCCCAGCTATCTCTCAGTATATAAATAACCTCCTGCGTTCTGATCCCTACCGGGTAGAACCTGCGGCGGTTATTGCTGAAAGGGTTAACCCTTCATAGGGGTTAATGCCGCCAACTCCCCACAACTCCCTATATAAAATAAAAGGAGTGTGCGAGTCCCAGGTTTCTATAAGAGAACGCGGCTGCAGATAAACGCTATCTGTCACTTGGAACACAGGTTCTGCGCTGTGGGGTGATGATATTCACTCACCCAGCTGGCCTCGGTGAAAGTATACCTTAAACAGGAGGAGCGGAGCATGAGGAGCCCGGAGCCTCTGTAATGGCCGCCGCGCTGAGAGAAGCCGGAAGAGAAGGACAGTGAAGCTGCAGTCTCCTCAGAGCGATTCCTGTCACAAAAAGAGCGGGAAGCGTGAAGCCACGCCCCCCTCCGGCTTAAAAAAAGAGCGCGAACTCCTCGCTCTCTGCTCTCCTCTGTCCTGCAGGTATCTGCCTGCGGACATAAAATACAGTCACCAAACATGTCATCTAATACATGTACCAGCGGCTGCCGCAGCAGCCGCTGAGAGCACACACACATTCAGCATAAAATGCGGTACTCACCAGCCGAGCGCCACAGGGACCCCCAGGGGTTTGTGGCGCTGTGCCCATCGCTTCCCCCCCCCCGGGCGGGGAACGCAGTGACCCCCGATGTGCGGTTTGCGTCCCCGCCAGGGAAGCAATCCTCATCCCCCAGGGCCGGCGTGAAACTGCAGGGACCACCATACAGGGTATTACAGATCGCCAAGGGAGAGGTGGGGGTCCAGCAGCGCTGAGACCCCTGAGACCTCTAGACCACTTCTGGTGATCCAAGTCTCTTGTCCGATAAAAATAATAAAGTTTTCTGAGGAGCTGCTTCCAGCAGCGACCTATCCTCTGGACCTCAAATTTTAGACTGAAGAAGCAGAGTTAGAGGAGCCCGAGCTGGAGGGGCCGGTCAACACTCTTTTTAATCTGAGGTGTCAATCCTATCTGGGCTCCGCCTACCCACTAGTCATTACTAGTGTGTCTCCTTTCCTTCCATTCTGCTGCTGAAATCCGTCAATAATGCAAGTCAATGGGAAAAAAACGAATCCGCCAAAAAAAAATGGTGGATCCGTTTTTTTCACATTTTGACGGATTTTGACTGACGTCGCACGACTGAAGTGTGAAAGAGGCCTATGCCCATAGAAGGGCGGATAAGTTTCACATGACTGCATGAGTGAACGGCGCATGCGCAGTATTACAGTGCCGCAACTGCACGTCACAGGTCAGTGTGACGTGCATGTCAGGTTGGTACCATTATATTGAAGATAGGAGGCAGAGATTTCTTCCAGACACCGCCCGCCCTGGAGCCTGGAAAAAATCATTGACATAAAACATAACTGCATTTCTCAAGATCTACACCACAGCTATGAGGCATACAGGTAAGACTGGTTTAACCATTCTGTTACCTGTATGCCCATAGTAATAGCTCAAAATCATCCCGGGGATGACAGATTCCTTTTAAAGGAAGGACAGAACAGCATGCAGTGCTATTCTTCCTATCAAAATAATGTCCTTAATTTCAGGGAGCCACCATTGTCTCCTGGCCTCTGTATATTTAACAGAAAATCATTATGCAGATTTTAATACAGCCTTGTTGATAGAGGAACCCAAAAGGGGACTTCACCTATGAACTCAGAATTCCCTAACAACATATTTGAAAATGGGTTTAGTTTGAAAGGTTGAGACACAAGAGAATTCACTGTAACCTCCTTATACCATTACCACGCAGATATATACCTTCTGAGATGTCTTCATCTGATCCACTTAGAGTTTTCGGTTCCTCATCCACAAAGTCATATGGATGCACTTTGTCATTTTGGATTGTTTTTTTCTGATTTTACTGACTTCTTTCCAGGGGCCATGGCTTCAATATCTGTTATTTATGAAGAAATAACATTTAAATTAAGTATTGTTTTCAATTATTTGTTTAGTTTAATATTTTATATTCTGCAGTGTTTACCAATACATAGCACAAAGTGCTAACGGCAAAACAAACACAAGGAAGACAACAGTTATGATTAGTGATGAGCGAGAACGCTCGTGTGCTGATAGAGTAGCTAGGGCGTGCTAGCATAGTATGTTCGAGTGGCTGTGGCTGCATGTCTTGCAGCAGTTCCACAGCCACAACACATGCAGGGATTGCCTGTTTGTTAGGCAATTCCTGCATGTGTTGCAGCTGTTGAACACCATATCTGAACACGCTCGCTCTTCACTAGTTATGATATTTTCTACACCGACATGTGATACTGTGCTTTATTAATGATTCATTTGTTATGGTAACAGTTAGTTTATATTTGTTCACATATGCAGGGCACATGTAACATGTGCATCACCTTGATGAAATATAAAAGTCTTGATACTTGTATATTTGTGTGAATAAGCCTTGAAGCCATTTTCACAATGACAATATTATTAGTATTTTGCATCCGTTTAACACCAAAATCAGGACTAAATCTGCAGTGTCAAATTTTAAGTCCACACTACACAAGCAGTAGAGTCATAGGTGAGATAGAGATCTGAAAATGTGAGTCTTGATCATGGTTTTAAGGTACTGTCACACTAAGCGAGATCGCTAACGAGATCGCTACTGCGTCACCGATTTTATGACGCAGTAGAGATCTCGTTAGCGACTTAGCTGTGTGTGACATGTAGTGGCGATGTGGCCCCTGCTGCGATGTCGCTGATCGCTTATGAACGTTCTGAGCCGTTTTTTGGTCGTTGGTGTCCCGCTGGTGAGCCTGAATCGCTGAGTGTGACACCCTTTATGAACGACTTTACCAGCGTCGCAGGTGGGACTAGGTTTTCCCAACGACCACAGAGGTCCTTATACAGATCGCTGATCTCTGATGAGATCTTTGTGTTTGGAATCTAACTAGCGATCATATAGCGATTGCACCAACGATCTCGCCAGGTCGTGTCGTTGTCGTGATCGCTGGTGCGATCGCTAAGTGTGACAGTGCCTTTACACAGAAGCAGTTCTAGGAACATTTCCTAAAGCAAGCTTCAGATAAACATATTTGTAAACTTGTGTAAAGCTGAATTCACACGTCCTTGTTTTAACAGACAGCTTATGGATACAACACAGATGGCATCCATGTGCTATCCACTATGTCACAGTCCTAATAAATGAAATATGTCAATTCGGTACATGAAGAAGACTGAACTGGGCCATTCCATTTTTTTGTTGATAGACAGTCCACAAAAAAAATCAGCATGTGAAGAGGCCCGTATAACGGGTACGTGTTTTATCCACAAAATGAATAAAACAGTTATGTGAAAATCGAATGTGTGAATGAAGTCTAACACCGATCTAAAATATGAGATATTTATTACATTCTTAAGTCATGAGTAGTGCATCTGTATTACAGATGTGTAATTCTGATGGACTGTCTTTTTGGGTAAAAAGTGAATTACAAAAGACAGCCCCTTGGGAAAATGGATGTGAAACAAGTGCAGTATTAATAACATATGGATAAAATACAGACACAGCTATAATTTGAGCACTACTTATATACCTTAAAAGGGTTGTCCAGGAATAAAATATCAATGGCCTTTCCATAAGATGGGTCATGAATTTGAGACAGGTGTGGGGGTCCTACCCACTGATCAGTTGATCTCTGTTCTGGAACTGGCTAGATGTAAGTGATGTAGACAGCCGAACACAGTGGTTCCATCACGTGAATGAGTGAAAAATGCAGAACTTGGCAGAGCCTGTACAGGGCTGCTTGGGTTCTGCTCCATACATTGCTGACATCTGTCTGTTGCCAGAGCAGATATCAATTGATCAGTGCAACTGCCAGCTGTCAGACCACCAATAACTTTATATTGATAACCAATGTTACGGACAGGTCACTAATATATTAGTCCAGGAAGGTGTTTTCCACCACAATTAAATTGATGACCTTTTCGTGGGATAGGTCATCAATATCAAATCACTGTGGGTCCGAAACCCAACTCCTCCACCAATCAGCTATTACCAGCCCTGATAGCGTCCAAATGTATATAGTCTATGGAGTGATGGTGTTCCGCTCTGTACACAGTTTAGCATCGGGCGTACGCAAGCTAGTAACACCTAATTGGTGGGTGGTGATAGGCGTCGGACTCCCACCGATCTGATACTGATGACCTATCCAAATTAGAGGTACTCAATATCATTGGAGAGGAAAATCCCTTTAAATAAATGTTTTCAATCTACCAGATTGTAGTGTGATGCTGCATTTCCAAAATATGCACATATTTGATATATTGATGCCAATAACCATAAATTTTTACATTCAATAGCCGAAAAAGGTAAATCCAGCTTGAGTAATCCGATGCTGATAAAAGTATCAAATGTATCAGGTAAATTAAAAATAAGACAACCACATGGTAGTCACAGCCCTGGCTAAGGGAGATAATAGGCAAATGCGTTTCAGACCCTCAGGTCTTTAATCGTTACAGTCTAGACCTCAGGGCTTGATACTTTTATATACATCGGATTTCTGAAGCTGGATATACTTTTTTGGCTATCAATTTATCTTCCTGCTGCACTACTGGATTTTCTTTTTCAATATTTTTATTGGATTTTAACAGTGGAAGGAGAAAGTAGGGAAGAGTGGGGGGGAAGGGAGGGAGGGAAGAGCGTGAGGGGGGGAGGAAAAGCAAGGTAAGTAAAGCGGAAGGGACAGAGGTAACAATCATAACATATGCAAGATGAATGTCTAGCAACATATTAGCCAGAATATATGAAGGGATGCAACCCTTTAGTACAGTATTATTGCAAATAAACGATTCGTATTATACGATTTAAGGTATAGTGAAAACAATAACATAACATTCCTAAAGATCAAGAAATAAGAGACACCAATGAGAGAATTGAGCAAGAAAGCTGGTGAGACAGGTCACCAATTAGTTCAGAAATCTATCAACTTATCATGTCAAAGGAGGCGGAAAAGACTGGTCCCACTTACACCACTTCTTATAAAACTTACCAAATTGATTATTAGATAATACGAATTTAAGTTCAATTGCTCTATGTTGAGAGATTAATTTGATAATTTCGCTAGAATTAGGTAGTGTTTGACTCTTCCAGTGGAAAGCAATCGAATTTTTTGCAACTAAGCAAATATGTAAAATGATTAACTTTAAAGAATTGTTCAAAAGTTCACTATCTAAGGAGAGCAAAGCTAGTTGTGGTGTAAGAGAAAATTTGGTTCCTGACAGTTTGGTAATTATGGAAGTGATCTGAGACCAAAAGGCAACAACTGAAGGACAGTTCCAGAATACATGGAATATGTATATCGCCTTTTTGTCCACAGTTCCTCCAACATAGTGGAGAGTTGGAGTTACCCATGTGTGCCAATCTGGCTGGAGTATAATACCATCTGGAGCATACTTTAAAGTGTGACTCCTGTAGGGACATGGATAATGTACGAGAATTCGTAGAATTATAGGACAGAGAAAGAGCCTCTTCCCAATTATCTGAGGAGAAAGTATGACACTACTGGATTTTCAATATAATCAAACTCCCAGAGATAACATGGGTACCATGTAGTTGAACACATACTAGCCTAAATAGGCGGATAGTAATGTATGCTCCTGAATCATATGAGCAACAAGCAAGAAATGGAGTTCTATACACAATTGTAAAAAATTATCAAAAAATCTTTATTGAGTTAATACAAAATCAAAAAAGTGTAGCTCAAAAAAACAAAAGGAAAAAGAAACAAATGACCCTAGTAGAAGCACATGGATCCAGAAAATCAATGATATATACACTGCTCAAAAAAATAAAGGGAACACTCAAATAACACATCCAAGATCTGAATGAATGAAATATTGTCATTGAATACTTTGTTCTGTACAAATTTGAATGTACTGACACCAAAAATGACACAAAAATCATCAATGGAAATCAAATTTATTAACCAATGGAGGCCTGGATTTGGAGTCACCCACAAAATTAAAGGGGAATGCAATGTCCTTAAAACAAGTCAAAATGATGCTCAGTAGTGTGTGTGGCCTCCACGTGCCTGTACGGCCTCCCTACAATGCCTGGGCATGCTCCCAATGAGGCGGCGGATAGTCTCCTGAGGGATCTCCTCTTAGACCTTGACTAAAGCATCCGCCAACTCCTGGACAGTCTGTTGTGCAACGTGACGTTGGTGGATGGAGCGAGACATGATGTCCCAGATGTGCTCAATCGGATTCAGGTCTGGGGAAAGGACAGGTGAGTCCATAGCTTCAATGCCTTCATCTTGCAGGAACTGCTGATACACTCCAGCCACAGAGGTCTGGCATTGTCCGGCATTAGGAGCAACCCAGGGCTAACCGCACCAGCATATGGTCTCACAAGGGGTCTGAGGATCTCTTCTCGGTACTTAATGGCAGTCAGGCTACCTCTGGCGAGCACATGGAGGGCTGTGCGGCCCTCCAAAGAAATGCCACCCCACACCATTACTGACCCACTGCCAAATCAGTCATGCTGAAGGATGTTGCAGGCAGATCGCTCTCCACGGCATCTCCAGACTTTACATCTGTCACATGTGCTCAGGGTGAACCTGCTTTCATCTGTGAAGAGCACAGGGCGCCAGTGGCAAATTTGCCAATCCTGGTGTTCTGTGGCAAATGCCAAGCGTCCTGCACGGTGCTGGGCTGTGAGCACAACCTACATCTGTGGACGTCAGGTACTCAGACCATCCTCATGAAGTCGGTTTCTAACCGTGTGTGCAGACACATGCACATTTGTGGCCTGCTGAAGGTCATTTTGCAGGGCTCTGGCAGTGCTCCTCCTGTTCCTTCTTGCACAAAGGTGGAGGTAGCGGTCCTGCTGTTGGGTTGTTGCCCTCCTACGGCCCCCTCCACGTCTCCTGGTGTACTGGTCTGTCTCCTGGTAGTGCCTCCAGCCTCTGGACACTACGCTGACAGACACAGCAAACCTTCTTGCCACAGCTCGCATTGATGTGCCATCCTGGATGAGCTGCGCTACCTGAGCCACTTGTGTGGGTTGTAGAGTCCGTCTCATGCTACCACGAGTGTGAAAGCACAACCAGCATTCAAAAGACAAACATCAGCCAAAAGCATGTACAGATTCTGGTCCCACCTGCAGAACCACTCCTTTATTGAGTGTGTCTTGATAATTGCCAATAATTTCCATCTGTTGTCTATTCCATTTGCACAACAGCATGTGCAATTGATTGTCAATCAGTGTTGCTTCCTAAGTGGACAGTTTGATTTCACAGAAGTTTGATTTACTTGGAGTTATATTCTGTTGTTTAATTGTTCCCTTTATTTTTTTGAGCAGTGTACATAGTGAATATCATCATGGTAGTATAATAACGGCACCTTTGATCATTGTAGTATCAATGCATATTATTAGCAACAATAGGTACAAAAAGACTCTTTAAAGTGCAGTGCAGTTCAATCTTTGTGCCGATATGCATGCAAATATTACTAGAAAGTACAATTGATCAAAAAGCAGGTGCCGGGAAAGGTCAGAGAGGTCCGGCCCTGCGCACTGTAGTACTCTGCTCTGCCCTCACCAGGGCAGAGCAGTGCGCCTGCGCAGGAGCCGCGACGGGACGGAAAGAAGAGGCCGGCTTCGCTACAAGATGGGAGGCCCCGGACCGGACCGCGACGCCTATCGGACCCGAATGGACGGCGGAACGCCCCTGGGTGAGTATAATATAACTCATTTTTCTTCACTTTCAGGTGACATCCGGGGCTTATCTAAAGCATTACAGAATGCTGTAGATAAGCCTCTGATGGCGGTGGCCCTATCTCATAGGGCAAAAATGGGGTGACAGATTCCCTTTAAGTTGTTTTAATGCTTACCTATGATGAAGGTAAAGAGATGCCTAGGAGCCAAGCGCAACCCTACTGATGCACATTTCGCGTTTGCTTTATCAAAAAAGGGAATCTCCAGGCCGGCATTTTATAGTAAGAGTCATTATGTGGCGTATTTGTTCAGTGCATGCGCGCCGCCGTCACCGCCGGAAGATCCCCGCATTCCGGCATTCACCAGACGCGCATGTCATGGGGAAATCCCCAGATGACATCAAGGGACATGCGTGTCAGAGATGCGAGGCCCCTCCAGAGGGCATGGAGTGCATGTGCGGAATATCCGCCATCACAATGAAGCCGAGGAGAGGAAAAGGAAGCGCATACCAGGTAAAAGCCATCATATTGAAGTCCAGGCCGGAATACACCATGAAAAATATATAAAATGAAGCACTATAAATATAAGGAACAGGTAATGACACGAATGTGCACATACTGGATTTTCTTGGTTCTGGACTCCGCTATGGGTGAGCCCACATAATTCCCTTATCTTTATAAATGTATATTGCCTTATTATTACACATCAAAAAATTTGGACACAATACTGATGAGAAATATGTTTGTGCGACAGGTCTAAAACAGCTTTTAACAGAAAGATACAGGATAGAAAAAAGAAGCCTTATCTAAAGAAAGACTGGTAGACATGTGCCTCCAGTGGTGGGTGTCACAGGGTTTCTAGTGACACAACTAGGGCTGTGAACTAATGAAGGAAAGCCTAGCCATTCCTGGACTGCTCAGTGCCCAAGCCAGTAACAAAAATGGACAACTTGTGCTGTTCACATAAATTGAAATATTGCTAAATTGTAACCTTTAGGCCGATTTCACACGTCCTGATATTTACGGTACCGGAGATATCAGTGTCCGTGTGTGTACTACGTGTGGCACATGTGTGCCACATCAGTACCACACGGACGGCCGCCGGGGAAGAAGCGCTACTATAGGCGCTGTTCCCTGGCGGCAGGTCTGAAGCCAGCTGTCATTCTCCCCTGCCCTGCCGGCGGCCGTCTGAGAGGGGAGCGGGTACCGGGGAGTCCGCGGGTGAGTGTGGGCTCTAGCTACAGGAGCTCTGAGCTGGGAATTCCTGGAGGTACAGCAGGGGAGAATGACAGGCGGCTTCATCACCTGCCGCCGAGGAACAGCACTTACAGTAACCGCTTCTTCCCCGGCGGCCGTCCGTGCCCACGGAGGACAGTGTGCACTGTTCTCCGTATGGGGCATTTTTTGCGGCCCGTGTGAAAACGGACATGTCTGCGTATTTTGCACATGGACACACGGTCCGTGAAAACAAGCAGACATGTGCATAGACCCATTCATTTGAATGGGTCTACGTGTGTCAGTGTCTCCGGTACGTGAGCAAACGGTCACCACACGTGCTGGAGACATTGACGTGTGAAACCGGCTTAAAACAGCATTATATTTATCCATTTTTAACACTGCTACATTAACAGAGACCTCTGACTGCATTCATGTATATTCACAATTTAACTCTTGAGGCCAGTTCACAAACTGCAGTTCAGGTGCAGCAGCTCTTTACAGGATCCATATATAACGTACCAGGTGTGAATCTGAAATAGCTTGTTTATGAACATAGCTCATTGTCCCTTACAGTAGTCACATGGCCACAGGGACTGAACTGTAACTGTGTTGTAGTCAACAGCTCCATCACAATGCAATTTTAGGCTGGGCTCCATTGTAGAAGCAAACAGTTTCCTAGAGGGCCTCCTGGGGGCAACTACCAGGGGCTTCATAAGGGCCTGCTCACACACATGATTTTGATGCAGTTATTTTTCCATACTTTTCCATACTGTACTTTTTTTAGTCCCTAAAAAAATACAGTAGTTCTAAATAGCAAAATGAATGAGATTTTTTAAATGTTCACATTTAATACAGCCTGTTCATTCTTTTAGGCTATGTTCAGAATACTGTGGTTTTTCCGCAGCCTTTTTTGTGTGCAAAAAATCAGCTGCATTTAACTATGCACGCAAAGTGGATGATGTGATTTCACAGAGACTCATGCCTACTATGCGTTTATAGATGCGGATGAACTTTGCGTAACTTAGTGTATTTTTTCTCTTTGGGGAGACTGAAAAAAATGCAGTTGCCTTTTTAAGTGCAGAAGCAAAGCTTTTCTATACTAAAAACCATGTTAAATAATGTTGCTTCAAATGTACATTAAAAAGAAAACATCAAAGGGAGAAAAAAAAAAAAAAAGCAGTAAAAACACAATAATCTGATTGTTGTTGATTATTTTGGTGTGTACACTTGCAGAAAACGTGCAGATAAAAAACAGCAGAAAGAGAGTATTTATGGTATGCTTGGCTTGAACATATGCTTAGGGTTTTCCTGCAGTTTCTCCCAAATGAGATCAAAAAGGCTTAATGAGAAAAAAAA
>JARQOD010000004.1:179369825-179718648 GCA_033576555.1 Oophaga sylvatica
GTGGCAACATGCAAACCAATCACCCACAAGGTACTGCCCACTTTAATCAGATACAAAAACATACATAATGTTTCAAATTTCTCACATCATATTCTATAATATAAAATCACATTCAATGTTTACGTAAATCTCAAAAAAAAAAAAAAACAAAACACAAAATATTGCAGATAAACATCAGTGTCAAAAAAACAACCAATCAAAAACGAAACCTTTGTATTGCTTCTAACTTCAGACTTCATTCGCTGCTACCCCATCATGTACCCGCCCTAGCGTGCATGCCAATGGAACGCTGACGTTAGAAAGCCTCCACGTGACTAGTCACATGACCGCTCACCGACATAGCGATCCAAGCGCCAGCACACTTAGGAGAAGCAAGCGCCCTGTGATCTAATCACCTGAATAAAGAATAAAATAATAAAAACATTTTTGTATATGTTTAGGAGGAACTTACCATTCATATTATGTGGGCTATATACAGTCATGGCCAAAAGTTTTGAGAATGACACAAATATTATATTTTCACATGATCTGCTGCCCTCTGGTTTTTATGTGTGTTTGACAGATGTTTTTATCACAGACAGAAATATAATAATTGCAAACATATGAGTAACAAAAGCTTATATTGACAGTTAGAATGAGTTAATGCAGCAAGTCAATATTTGCAGTGTTGACCCTTCTTCAGGACCTCTGCAATTCTCCCTGGCATGCTCTCAATCAACTTCTTGACCAAATCCTGACTGATAGCAGTCCATTCTTGCACAATCAATGCTTTCATTTTGTCAGAATTTTTAGGTTTTTGTTTGTCCACCCGTCTCTTGATGATTGACCACAAGTTCTCAATGGGATTAAGATCTGGGAAGTTTCCAGGCCATGGACTCAAAATCTCTATGTTTTGTTCCCTGAGCCACTTAGTTATCACCTTTGCTTTATGGCAAGATGCTCCATCATGCTGAAAAGGCATTGTTGATCGCCAAATGCTCTTGGAGGGTTGGGAGAAGTTGCTCTTGGAGGACATTCTGGTACCATTCTTTATTCATGGCTGTGTTTTTAGGCAAGACTGTGAGAGAGCCGATTCCCTTGGCTGAGAAGCAACCCCACACATGAATGGTTTCAGGATGCTTAACAGTTGGCATGAGACAAGACTGGTGGTAGCGCTCACCTTGTCTTCTCCTAATGAGGCGTTTTCCTGATGTCCCAAACAATCGAAAAGGGGATTCATCAGAGAAAATAACTTTACCCCAGTCCTCAGCAGTCCACTGCCTGTACCTTTTGCAGAATATCAGTCTGTCCATGATGTTTTTTCGGGAGAGAAGTGGCTTCTTTGCTGCCCTCCTTGAGACCAAGCCTTGCTCCAAGAGTCTCCGCCTCACAGTGCGTGCAGATGCACTCACACCTGCCTGCTGCCATTCCTGAGCAAGCTCTGCACTGCTGGTAGCCCAATACCGCAGCTGAAACACTTTTAAGAGACGGTCCTGGCGCTTGCTGGTCTTTCTTGGGCGCCCTGGAGCCTTTTTGGCAACAATGGAACCTCTCTCCTTGAAGTTCTTGATGATGCCATAGATTGTTGACTGAGGTGCAATCTTTCTAGCTGCGATACTCTTCCCTGTTAGGCAATTTTTGTGCATTGCAATGATGACTGCACGTGTTTCTTTAGAGATAACCATGGTTAACAGAAGAGAAACAATGATGCCAAGCACCAGCCTCCTTTTAAAGTGTCCAGTGGTGTCATTCTTACTTAATCATGACAGACTGATCTCCAGCCATGTCCTCATCAACACCCACACCTGTGTTAATGGAGCAATCACTGAAAAGAGGTTAGCTGGTCCTTTTAAGGCAGGGCTGCAATGATGTTGAAATGTGTTTTGGGGGATAAAGTTCATTTTCTAGCCAAATATTGACTTTGCAAGTAATTGCTGTTAAGCTGATCACTCTTTATAACATTCTGGAGTATATGCAAATTGCCATTAGAAAAAGTGAAGCAGTAGACTTTGTAAAAATTAATATTTGTGTCATTCTCAAAACTTTTGGCCATGACTGTACGTTGTATAAATCGTCTTTTTAAATTGAGATTTAAGCTGTTGACACACACTTCCATTGTCATGGATATGACTGGGGCTGTTGTTCATGGGGAACATTGATTATGTGTAGTGTAGCTTTATTATTAAATAGCTTTGTATAGACGTGGTCAGGTGATTAGATCACCATGGAGATGACAGGGCACTTGCTATGTCGGTGAGCCATCATGTGACTTGGTCATGTGGAGGCTTTCTGATGTCAGCGTTCCATTGCGCATGAACGCTAGGCGCGGGTACACTGATAGGGTAGCAGCGAATGAAATCTGATGTTAGAAGCAATACAACGATGTAAGTAGCTCTGATTAGTTAGCGGTTTGAGCACCAAGGGCGAATGTGAACAATAATTGGCCATATATATAAACTAGCTATGAACCTGTTCTACGCCCGGGTGGCAAGCATTTTTATAGGTATATGGTCTTCCATCCTGGTATGTGCTGCCCCCTCCTATCCTGGTATGCGTGGCAGCCCTCATCCCTATCCTGGTATGTATGGTCCCCTCACCCCCACACAAATCTGGTATGCATGGCACCCCATTCCTCATCCTGTTATGCATGGTCCCGTCATCCCCCTATCCTGGTATGCATGGTACCCCCTCATCCCTATCCTGGTATGCATGGTACCTGCTCATCCATATCCTGGTATTCATGGTTCCCTCACCCCCAATCCTGGTATGCATGGTCCCCTCACCCCCCAATTCTGGTATGAATGGTCCCCTCATCCCCAATTCTGGTATGCATGGTCCCCCTCATCCCTATCATAGGATGTGTGGTACCCTTCACCCCCCAATCCTGGTATGCATGGTCCCCTCATCCCCAATCCTGGCATACATGGCACCCCTTACCTCCCAATTCTGGTAGGCATGGTCCCCTCACCCCCCAAATCCTGGTATGCATGATACCCCTCTATCCTGGTATGCATGTTACCCCTCATCCCCCAATCCTGGTATGCATGGCCCCCTCACCCCCAAATCCTGGTATGCATGGTCCTCTCACCCCCATCCTGGTATGCATGGTCCCCTCGCCCCTTCCTGATATGCATGGTCCCCTCACCCCCAATCCTGATATGCATGGTCCCCTCACCCCCCTATCCTGGTATGCATGGTTCTCTCACCCCCTATCTTGGAATGCATGGTCCCCTCCCCCCCAATACAGGAATGCATGGTCCTATCACCCCCCAATCCTGGTATGCATGGTCCCCTCACCCCCCAATGCTGGTAAGCATGGTTCTCCCTCATCCATATTGTAGGATGTATGGTACCCCCTCACCCACAATCCTGGTATGCATGGTCCCCTCATCCCCAATCCTGGTATACATGGCACCCCTTACCTCTCAATTCTGGTATGCATGATCACCTCACCCCCAATCCTGGTATGCATGGTACCCCTCACCCACCTATCCTGCTATGCATGTTACCCCTCATCCCCACTCCCCAATACTGGTATGCATGGTCTTCTCACCCCCCATCCTGGTATGCATGGTCCCCTCACCCCCTATCCTGGTATGCATGGTCTCCTCACCCCAATCCTGATACGCATGGTCCCCTCACCCCAATCCTGATATACATGGTCCCCTCACCCCCCCAATCCTGGTATGCATGGTCCCCTCTCCCCCCTATCCTGGTATGCATGGTCCCCTCACCCCCCCAATCCTGATGTGCATGATCCCCTCATCCCCCAATCCTGATGTGCATGGTCCTCTCACCCCCCAATCCTGATGTGCATGGTCCCCTCACCCCCAATCCTGATGTGCATGGTCCCCTCACCCCCCAATCCTGATGTTCATGGTCCCCTCACCCCCCAATCCTGATGTGCATGGTCCCCTCACCCCCCAATCCTGATGTGCATGGTCCCCTCACCCCTCAATCCTGATATGCATGGTCTCCTCACCCTCAACCCTGATATGCATGGTCCCCTCACCCACCAATCCTGATATGCATGGTCCCCTCACCCCCCCAATCCTGATATGCATGGTCCTCTCACCCCCCAATCTTGGAATGCATGTCCCCTCACCCCCAATCCAGATGTGCATGGTCCCCTCACTCCACAATCCTGATATGCATGGTCCCCTCACCCCCCAATCCTGATGTGTATGGTCTCCTCATCCCCCTATCCTGATGTGCATGGTCCCCTCACCCCCAATTGGATGTGCATGATCCCCTCACCCCTCAATCCTGATGTGCATGGTCCTCTCATCCCCCAATCCTGATATGCATGGTCCCCTCACCCCCTAATCCTGATGTGCATGGTCCTCTCACCCCCCAATCCTGATGTGCATGGTCCCCTCACCCCCCAATCCTGAGATGCATGGTCCTCTCACCCCCCAACCCTGATGTGCATGGTCCCCTCAACCCCCAATCCTGATGTCAATAGTCCCCTCACCCCCCAACCCTGATGTGCATGGTCACCTCACCCCCCAATCCTGATATGCATGGTCCCCTCACCCCCAAATCCTGATGTGCTTGGTCCTCTCACCCCCCAATCCTGATGTGCATGGTCCCCTCACCCCCAATCCTGATGTGCATAGTCCCCTCAACCCCTATCCTGATATGCATGGTCCCCTCACTGCTATTAAACTGCACACATACCCAGGGCCGGCGTCAGCACCCGGCACACCTGGGCAAGTGCCGGGGCCCTGAGCAGGCGGGGGGGCCCACTCACCGTCTGGCACCCCGGCGCCCGTTAGCGGTGTCAGCGCCGCCACTGGACCCCCACCCGCTTGCTCAGGGACCCGGCTGCGGCCGGCTCAATATTCACCTCTCCCGTGCCTCCGCTGCCGCAGCTCCGCCTCCGGGCTTCAGGGGGCGCCTGCAGGACGCCGGCGCTTCCTCTCACAGCAGCGCCGCTGAATGACGTCATCATTCAGCGGCCTGCTGTGGCAGTGGCGCGCGGACGCCAGACAGGTGAGATGTTTGTGTGTGTGTCTGTGTATGTGTCTCTGTGTGTATGTAGTGCGATGCTTTGTGTGTGTGTGTGTGTGTCTGCTGTATGTGTGATGGTGGTGGGGGAGGGCAGTGATGATGATGATGATGGGGAGGCAATGATGATTGATGATGATGGGCAGGCAATGATATTGCTGTGGAGACAATGATGATTATGGGCAGGCATTGATGATGATGGGCAGGCAGTGATAAAGATGGGCAGGCAGTGATGATGATGGGCAGGCAATGATATTGATGGGGAGGCAATGATGATTATGGGCAGGCATTGATGATGATGGGCAGGCAGTGATATTGATGGGCAGGCAGTGATGATGATGGGCAGGCAATGATATTGATGGGGAGGCAATGATGATTATGGGCAGGCATTGATGATGATGGGCAGGCAGTGATGATGATGGGCAGGCAGTGATAATGATGGGGAGGCAATGATGATTATGGGCAGGCATTGATGATGATGGGCAGGCAGTGATGATGATGGGCAGGCAGTGATGATGATGGGCAGGCAATGATGATTATGGGCAGGCATTGATGATGATGGCAGGCAGTGATAATGATGGGGAGGCGATGATGATGATGGGGAGGCAATGATGATGATGGGGAGGCGATGATGATAATGGGCAGGCAATGATGATGATGGGTAGGCAATGATGATGATAATGGGCAGGCAATGATGATGATGGGAGTCTTTCCACGGCGCCCTTTCCTGAGCCGTAACAGTGCAGAACGCAGCACAGTGTAGAGGAGAGCTCCATATTTTGTATGAAGCTTTATATGGGGACCAGTATCCTGTATGGAGCATTATATGGGGGATGGAGGGGTGACATCCTGCATGGGGTATTATATGGGTGATGAGGGGGAGACTGTGGTGCCCATAATATTGTATGGAGGACTGTACTGTCCAGTCTGTACTGTGCGCTGTGAGGATTTGGCGGTTTTTGAGCTATTGTACAATTTACAATAGATATCACTCATGTAATGGAAGAAGAGAAGTGTTTGGCATTGTGCTATACCCATATTTCTCTGCAGTATCTGTGCATCATGAATCGTGGTCTGTGTTAAAGGGGCCCACTGAGACTCTTTCGCCCGGGGCCCATGAAAACCTGGAGCCGGCCCTGCACATACCCCCAAAAAAAACAAACATTTATACTCACCTTTCTTCCCTGTGCTCCAGCGCTGTTCCGTTCTGCTGGACGCCGGGGGGGGGAAGCGGCGCCGGAGTACGCGCATGCCTATACCGCGCGGTCCGGCACCATATTGCTGAAGACACACTGTAAATGTGTCTTCAGCAAAATGGCGCCGGATAGCGGTAGGCGCATGCGCGATTCCAACGCGCACTCCTGGTCTCCTGCCCCGGGAGAAGAGAAGTGCCGCGGTAACGCTCCTCCCGGTCAGGTAGTATGTAGTATGGCGCCGGAGATCGCGGTATGCATCCAGTAGGCATACCGCAATCTCCTGCGCCATACAGAGTACTCACCGCTGGATGCCTCAATCTGTCTGGAGCCAGACTGCGCAGGCGTGTCGCGCTTGCGCAGTCTATAAAGGCTTCGGACAGAGGGACGCTTACAGTGTTATATTATAGATAAACTGTGGGGTGAGTCCTGATTGGTGTTTGGTTTCTATACCAACGATTTTTGTTTTGTTTTTGATTGGTTGTTTTTTTTACACTGATGTTTATCAGCAATATTTTGTGTTTTGTTTTTTTCTTTTTTTGAGATTTATGTAAACATTGAATGTGATTTTTTATTATAGATATCATGTGAGAAATTTGATGATATATTATGTATGTATTTTGTATCTGATTAAAGTGGGCAGTATCTTGTGGGTGATTGGTGTGCATGTTGCCACCACACTATATAAGGCTGCCATTTTATGTAATGTGCATGCATGACAAAGACCTGTAGTGGTCGAAATGTTGCATTATGGCAGAATAAAGTCTTCTTGATTTTTTTTCATCA
Source organism: Oophaga sylvatica (assembly GCA_033576555.1). NCBI lineage: Eukaryota > Metazoa > Chordata > Amphibia > Anura > Dendrobatidae > Oophaga > Oophaga sylvatica. The sequence continues at coordinate 179,376,794 of JARQOD010000004.1, forward strand.
CCTGGATGGGATGCTGTTCCTTTTTGTACTGAACTTCTCCAGCTAGGATGCAAAGATTACAACAAAGACACATTTAACTTCTCATCTTTCAAGAACTGTCCCAACTTGAACAAACTCGTCATCCTGCTGATACCCAAATACTGAGCGGCTGCTGCCGTATGTGTCCCTATTGCTGAACCTACTGTGTGGTACTGTGTGCCCTGTAAATTTTAAAACAACCCTCTAGAATATATTAATGCCATGTACATTAGCCCTAGAAAACAGTGCCCACATTTTGCCCCCTAGAAAATAATAATGCCCTCTGTGTGACCCTTTGACAGTCATAATAACCTGAGTTCCTCTATAACAATAAGTGCCCACTTAACATTTAATAATTTGCCAAGTCTCCCACTATACAGCTCCCCTCTATACAGTATGATGTTCTTGTATACATAGTATAATGCCCTCTCACTGTTTAGTACCACCCATACAGTATACTGACCCCTTAGTAGCTGTTTTATGGATCCAACACTGTATGATAGCCCTCACACTGTACAAAGACCCCACATTATCTTCCACACTGTATGATGGCCCCCTCACTGTAATCCCCATATAGTATAGTGCACTCCCTATAGGCCTCTATATAGCATAATGCACTTCCCATATGCCTATATATAGTATAATACACTCCCCATAGGCATCTATAGTATAATGCACTCTCCATAGGCCTCTACATACTATAATGGTCTCCCCAAAGGCTTCTATATAGTATAATACACTCCTTATAGGCCTCCATATAGTATAGACAGACTATATATTGTATAATGCACTCCCCATAGGCAGACTCTATATAGTACAAAGCATCCCCATAGGCCTCTATAGTATAATGCATTCCCCACAGGCCTCCATACAGTATAATGCAGTCCCCATAGGCCTCAATGCAGTATAATGCACTCCCCATAAAAAAACACAATACTCACCTCTACTCCTCGTTCCTCCGCTGCTCCGAGCGCCCGCATATCTTAACACAGAGAGCGCCAAGTAATGACGTCAATGCGTCCACTGTCAATCTCTGCATCAGTGACGTTAGACGCAGAGGGGGGAATGATGGGAGAGGGAGCGTGATGTACTTGCGCTGATGGGCCTCCTAGTGGCTGGGTGGCTACGCAGGTAGATCATATCTTCCTGACATGCCACAGAGTTTAATTGTATGGGCACGTTGCATGAGCCCATGCAATTAACAATAGCGTAGTGCGCGGCCCGGGGCGCCCAACCCTTCTGCTTCCGTGTGGCTATGCTTCTGATAAAAAGTAAAGAACATCTCCAGTCAGGAGTTGAAATACCATTAGTCGAACCTGTGCAGCATCACAAGGGCCCATGTAGTGAGGGGGCCCACCTCCATCTCCAATGCATTAAACATCTGTAACAGACACATTATTGGACTGCAAAGGGCCCATATACTGTTCTTGCAAAGGGGCCGTCTTCTGTCTGTATCCACCCATCTCCATGTTCCTCTGGTGCAGGTGAATGCTCTAAAAACATATGTCTAAATGAAGGTAATTGCAGCTTAGGCAACATGGCTGTCCTCATAATCACAAAATAGAATTTCTTCAATCATATAATGAAAATAGTTTACAAAAAATGTTAGTATCTTGTTTATAAGCTATACCTAGTAGTGTACAATATGTCTGTTTTAGTACTATCAAGACTATCTAGAAGAGCTGAGCAAACGAGAACTTGTTGAAATGGGGATGTATCTTGTGTATGTTTCCCATTAAAACCCAATAGTCAGCCTACATGATTTTACATTGACTATTAGGGAATTTCCATTTACAAATCTTTTTCATTGAAAAAAGAAAGTTGTTCTCACATTGCTTCGCAGTAAGGTAAGCTCTGGTATGAATTTGCACATACATTTATTTGAATAACATAATGGCAGTATTTTACCAACCAATTTCGTAAAATAATTCTTCAAATATTCTATGAAATTAAAGAAAAAAACAGGATTTTTTTCCAGTTAATGTTGACAGCGATAAATTGAAGCTATAATATTGCCTTCTTTATTCATTTGGAGGCTTTAGAAACAGATGACTATTTCTACTATTGTTATACTGCATTTATAAGGACTTATCCACATATGCAGCCAAATTGCAGTTTACTGCCTTAATTACAGTAAAATTGCTGCATTTTTTAGAAAATTACATAAAAACTACTGCATCTTGCTACAATTTCACTGTACTTGAAGAGTTTCGACCAGACCTTGCAGGTATTCTGCAGGCATAAGATATTGATAAACTATTCTTAGGATATTGTATCGATGTAATCAATTTGTAGGGGGAGCCAGTGCCGTAGTCGTGGCTGACAATGGCTGCTCAATCAAGTCCTGGTCTCCCGCCACATACACACAATGTCCCCTTTGATCTGTATCTTTCGTCCCACTCTCGGCTCCATCCGGATCCCTTCTGTGCTGCTGAGGACGGCCTTCTGGTGGTTTCAAACAAAGAGAGACAGAGTCCAGTTCCAACTTAACATAAACGATTTTACTTGGTATCATTCTCAATACGTCCAATTCAGTCACAGTTGTATCACAGGGGTCATCACAGAGTACATTCCTTTCTTGCCCTGTGCTTTCCCTCACTTCTTCCAGACTGTCCGAGGGTCGTACCGGATCGGCCGGTACCACAGCATTCCTTTTGGCCAGCCTAACTATCTTCAGGAATTCCCCTGTCCATTTCACCCCAGACAAAAGGGCATCAGCCCATGTAGTTAGCTGCCACATACTGGAGCTGCCCTACATTCTCACATTTGTGACCTTCGGCCTCAGGCCCTGGACGACTTGGCTCAGTGCTTCAATGTTACGTGGTCCACCTGCCCTGTCAGCACTCTCAGGCCCTACTAACTCAGATCAGTAAATCTTCCTGACTTACCCATAGCTGGCCCCTCCTAAGTTAACTATTACTTATCCTATCCTAGATGTGCTAAAATACCCCCCTCTAGTGTGCTAACCAAAGTACTGCACTTTCCTTATCTGCACAATATATATACATAAATATATTAGACTACACAACAGTATATATAGCAGCATTCATGTACATACAGTGTGGAACATTTACATTTGTCAACGTTTAACCAAGACGTGTATGTGGGGCCTAAAACAGTCTTTGCAACCCCTTACAAATTAACAAAGCTGTGTACACCACAGCTTCACTCAACACGAGAGGTCTTCAATAATTTACCTGAAAATGAAAACAAATTTTTCTAAGAAAATTGAACTTACTACTTTTCAATGTATCCGCCCCTTGATTTCAACACACTAATTCCACTTCATCTCCAGTGATTGAATGCCCTCAGGATAGAAGCAAACTTATTGCTGCTGCAAGAACTCTGGCCGGGGTAACACTTGCAAGTGTGGTGCGAGAAACTCCCGTGAGTCTCTCGCATCAATACCCGGCACTGCCACCGGCACTCGGGAACGGAGTGTGAGGCAAAATGTATTTCTATGCAGCTGCACACTCCGATTCGAGTGCCGGATATTGATGCGAGAAACTCACGCGAGTTTCTCGCATCACACTTGCAAGTGTGACCCTGGCCTAACTGCCTCTTTGACTGCATTATCATCAGGAAATCATTGCCTGTGCAGACATTTCATCAGGTTCTGAAACAGAAAGTAATCACTGTAATGTGAATGGCTAAACTACATGAAGCCACGTTCCCAGTTAGCAGCTTGTGATTTGCTATACTTGTAAGCTGGTGCATTGTCATGAAGCAGCAACTTTCCACAGCATTTCTCTTTGATTGCCTCACACAATGCCTTCATAGGAGTCTCCAGTAATTGTTGTCTTGTGTGTTATGAATAGGGCCGGCGTCAGCACCCAGCGCACCTGGGCAAGTGCAGGGGGCCCTGAGCAGGCGGGGGCCCACTCACAGTCGGGGACACCGGCATGCTATGGGGGCCGGGTGCCTGTGCCAGTACCGGGGGCCGGTGCCTCGAGCAGAGCAGCGGCCAGTGATGAGAGGTGAGTATTTCATTTTTTATTTTTTTTATGTTTGGCGCAATATATGGAGACCATCATATAGGACCCATCATACACTGGAGTATTATATATGGGGCCCATCATACACTGGAGTATCATATGGGGCCCATTATATATGGAGCATTATTTGGGGCCTATTATATATGGAGCATCTTATAGGGTCCATTATATATGGAGATTATAGGCCATTATATGAGCATAAGGGGCCCATTATTCTTATAGAGCTTATGTGGAACCATATTATGAGCATTAGGGCTCATTATTCTGTATGAACTCTATGTGGTAGCCATAATACTGTATGAAGCAATATATGGGGCTCATTATTCTGCATGGAGCAATACGGGTGCCCATAATACTGTATGGATGACAATACTGTTTGTCTTTTGAGCTATTGTAGAATTTACAATAGATATCACTCATGTAATGTATGAAGTAAGTGAAATCTTTGGCATTGTACTATACCTATATTTCTATGCCATATCTGTGCATCATGAATTGTGGTATGTGTTAAAGGGGCCCATTGAAACTCTTTCGCCCGGGGCCCATGAAAACCTGGAGCCAACCCTGGGTATGAATCTTAGTAATAAGATCTGTATCCCAAAAATCTGTTGCCATGGTCTATAAAGGTTACTGTGGACACAAAATTTCTTTGGAGCTGATGACCCTTTGTGCTTCCATTGCATGGACTCTTGTTTGGTATCAGGATTATGGTGGTGGGCCGATATTTCATCACCCATAATAATTCGAGAAGAGAAGTCTGCTGGATTTTTCTAAGTATGTCTAACTACTTTTTGCTAAATTGCTTGTGACATAATTTTTACTTAGGCGTCAACATTCGTGGCACACACCAGGAACTGACTTTTGACAACATCAAAACTTCATAAATAATACTGGAAATGCCTACACACATGGTCAAAATTGTTGGTACCCCTCGTTTAATGACAGAAAAACCCACAATGGTGACAGAAATAGCTTGAATCTGACAAAAGTAATAATAAATTAAAAATCCATGAAAATGAACAAATGAAAGTCAGACATTGCATTTCAACCATGCTTCCACAGAATTTAAAAAAAAAAAACTCATGAAATAGGCCTGGACAGAAATGATGGTACTCTTAACTTAATATTTTGTTGCACAACCATTTCAGGCAATTAAACAATTCCTGTAACTGTGAATGAGACTTCTGCACTCTTGACAGGTATTTTGGCCCACTCCTCAAGAGCAAACTGCTCCAGTTGGCTCGTGTTTGAAGGTTGACTTTTCTAGACGGCATGTTTCAGCTCTTTCCAAAGATGCTCAATAGGATTTAGGTCAGGGCTCATAGAAGGCCACTTCAGAATAGTCCAATGTTTTCATTCTTGGGTGTTTTTAGCTGTGAGTTTTGGGTCATTACCCTGTTGCAAGACCCATGACCACGACTGAGACCAAGCTTTCTGACACTGGGCAGCACATTTCTCTCTTGAATCCCTTGATAATCTTGCGATTTCATTTTACCCTAGACACCCTGTGCCAGATGCAGTAAAGCAGTCCCAGAACATAACAGAGCCTCCTCCATGTTAACAGTAGGAAAAGTGTTCTTTTCTTGATATGCTTCATTTTTCCGTCTGTGAACATAGAGCTGATGTGCCTTGCCAAAAAGTTCCATTTTTGTCTCATCTGTCCATAGGACATTCTCCCAGAAGCTTTTTGGTTTGTCAACATGTAGTTTGGCAAATTCCAGTCTGGCTTTTTTATTATTTCTTTTCAACAATGGTGTCCTCCTTGGTCATCTCCCATGAAGTCCCCCTTTGGCTCATACAACGATGGATGGTGCGATCTGACACTGATTTTCCTTGAGCTTGAAGTTCACCTTTAATCTGTTTGGAAGTTTTTCTGGGCTCTTTTGTTACCATTCGTATTATCCGTCTCATTGATTTGTCATCAATTTTCCTCCTGCGGCCACGTCCAGGGAGGTTGGCTACAGTCCCATGGAGCTTAAATTTCTGAATAATATGTGCAACTGTAGTCACAGGAACATCAACCTGCTTGAAGATGGTCTTATAACTTTTACCTTTAACATGTGTGTCTATAATTTTCTTCTAATCTCCTGAAACAACTCTTTCCTTCGCTTCCTCTGGTCCATGTTGAGTTTCATACACACCATGTCACCAAACAGCACAGTATCTGTAGCCCTCTGTACAGACCCACTCACTGATTCCAAGATTGTAGACACCTGTGATGCTAATTAGTGGACACACCTTGATTGAACATGTCCCTTTTGCCACATTTTCAGGGGTATCTGTCCAGGCCTATTTCATGAGTTGTTTTTCTTTTTAAATTATGTGGAAGCATGGTTGAAAAGCAATGTCTGACTTTCATTTGTTCATTTTCATATATTTTTTATTTATTATTACTTTTGTCAGATTCAATTTATGTCTGTCACCATTGTGGGTTTTTCTGTCATTAAACGAGGTGTAACCAACAATTTTGACCACGTGTGTAATTCATGAGCTATAACACAGACTTTGAGCCAATGATTTTCCAAAATCATGGCCTCCATTCTATGGCACATTTCTTCTGAAGATGCTTTGAAAGATTGTCCTGAACGGGAGTCATCTTCAATTGATTCCCTACCCTATTTAAACTGCTAGGCCCAAAACTTTACTTGCTAGTAGGAAGATGCATTATCACTATATAAAGCAATCTTCCTTTCATGGATTTGTTTAGATTTCTTTTCTTCCTTTGTGTGAAGAATATTGAAGATATCTAATTTGACCTAGGATTATAAAACCCCTTTACCCAGCACTGATAGAAAACTAGGCTCAGCAGGAAGCCCACATTCTCAAAGCCTCAAGGAGAAAACTGGCACCTAGCTCAGCAGGGGGGCCAAGCCTCAAAAGCTGTGAGTGACAGAACTCCCACCTTACCAGCTCAGAGCATGACAAAGGTTTGCTTGCAATATAGAGACCTGCTGAAGCTGCAGACACCTTCTAGAACAGGGTTCCCCAACTCCGATCCTCAAGGCCCACCAACAGATCATGTTTTCAGGATTTCCTTAGTATTGCCCAGGTGATAATAGTATCACCTGGGCAATACAAAGGAAATCCTGAAAACATGATCTGTTGGTGGGCCTTGAGGACTGGAGTTGCAGAACCCTGTTCCAGAACATTCCAGAAACATAATTCCATAAGGAGTTATGGAGATACTATATGTCCTAGCCATACATCATGTATATTTCCGAGATTCCCAGAACATGGTGAACGCCCACCTAGATCTCAACCAGTTCTAGCACTATGAGGTATGGAGATACGTACAACAGCTAGTAGAAACCAGGTATCAAAGCTATGTTTGGTCTTAACGCGTAGCAGGGACCTGGCTGGATCCAATGGTTCCAACACTGACACATTTTAGGTGGTGGCGGTTTTAGCTGCTAGAGGCATGCGTGTAAGGTTCTTTGTCTCTGTTGACATGTTCCTTGAAACTCAGTTTTCCGTTGGCCATTTTGCTTTCTGTCTTTCTGCAGCTCTTGCCCTCAGTTAATATGGAGTTTCCAGTTTTCATGTTCCCGCCCTGATTCTTCCCTCTTGCTTTTTAAGCAGCCTCAGCTGAACAATCAGTGCTCCTGAATCAAGCCTCAGTCAGTCTGTGACCTGACTCCTGGAAGCCTTGGACTTGTACTCCAGCTATTCCCTACTGAGGAACCTTGGAACACTTTTGGACTCTGGAAACCTGCTGTTTGGTGAATCCATGTTTGCAGAGGAATTACGGTACAGAGAAGAGATCCTGAACCTGCTTTGGAGATTTACTGTAGTGCTTGAAGTTACTCTGGCCTGCTGTGTCTCCTGTCGCTGTTCCTGCAAACTGTGTGAACTTTTCAGCATGCTTGTATGAAGTAATACAAGTCATTTCATTTCAACCTATGTCTCCTGTGTTTTCCTCGCACCCAAGCACAAGACGCTATAGGAACTGTACACTATACATGACAAGATTCAGGAGCCAATGTTTAGTGTCTGCTGGGTCTGGGAAAGCCGTGTCTGCTGTGACTGTGGATATCAGATGTCCTTTTAATACCTTATGTGATGACAGTGGTTGTGACTTCTCACAACCATTCCAGGTGAGCGCATTCCCTTAAAATTTTACTCTGGAGTGTTACCACAGGTAAACACTATTGTTTTTTTTTTTTTTTTCCTTTCCTCTTCTCCTTCCAGCACCTCTGCCTTAAAAGATCTGGAAGATGGAGGCCCGCATAAAGGAACTTTGCGGAGTGACTGATACAATCCTTTCAGATGTACAGACTTTAAAAACCCGTTTTGCAAGCCTACAGGACCTCACTAATCATAATTTGCAAGTGTTTGGACAGACTACCCAGGAATTGTGAGCCAGGATTGAGGCTCTAGAGGAACGAGCCCAGGCTCCTGCCATAACCCCAAGTTCTGGGATCCCCAAATTACCTCCTTTTCGTTTTGGCGGTGAACGTGAGAAATTCAGGGGATTTATTAATCAATGCAATTTATTTTTCTCTGCACATGCTTCACAATTTCCCACTGAACGATCCAAAGTGCTTACTATAATCATGTTGCTTACCAATAAGGCTTTGATGTGGGCAAACCCTCTGATTGAGACTGAGGATGATTGTTTGAATCACCTTGATGCTTTTATTTCAGCCATGGGGCAGGTGTTTGATGACCCCAATCGAGGTGCAACAGCTGAAGCAGCCATGTTAACTTTGCGCCAAGGTAAGCGTTCAGTAGCCGAATATGCCCTGGATTTCAGGAGATGGGCTCTTGATACCACTTGGGACACTTCCGCTAAAAAATCTATTTTTCGGAAAGGGTTGTCTCCACTGATTAAGGATGAACTTGCTCGTGCCGACCCTCCCACTGCGTTAGGTGACTTATTCAACTAATGTATCCGTATTGATGCTCGTCTGACTGAACGCAGACAAGAGAGATGGTTCGAAAATAATCGCACTAACCTTTTACTACCTCCCTCCTCAGCTAAGGAACCTTTGAGTAGGATCACAAGGGAACCAGAACCTGAACCCATGCAGGTGGACTCTTTGCAAAGACGGGTTAGTGATGCACGCAAAGAACATCGTATAAAGGAAAATCTATGTTTCTACTGTGGTAAGTCAGGGCACTTCATTATAAACTGCCCCAGCCGTTCTCGTAAGACTACTGCAGCAGTCATTCACTGTGAGTGTTGCGAGAGGAGCTCTGTCATGTCCGAGCCTCAGGCTCCAGAGAGATCTGCTGCAAGAGATCTTGATTTCTCGGACTTAAACTCTGTTAGTTCTGGGGACGATGACGGTATAAACGCTGCAATTTTTCAAGTTTCCTCAGCGGTGTCCCAGCTGAGTTGTAAAAGAAACAATTCTCATTGCTTCCTTTCCATCAAACTCTGGGTTGACTCAGTCTGGGTGTCTAGCTCTGCTATGATCGACTCAGGAGCAAGTGGAAATTTTATGGATATCTCCTTTGCTCTGAAACAGGGATACGTTCAGTGAAGAAGGCTACTCCAGTACAGATGGAGACTGTGGATGGCTCTCTACTGACTTCTGGACCAGTGGATCAAGAAACAGAGCCTTTGAGGGTCCTTATGGGTAAAGATCATCAGGAGAAAATGTCTTTTTTGCTTATCTCTTCTCCCCACTTTCCCATCATTCTAGGGCTACCATGGCTGCAGGCGCAGAATCCTACGATTAACTGGGAGACCAAGGAGTTACACTTTCCGGAGAAACAGATGAGTCAAGGAGTTTCAGCTTGCTCTGTTCCTAAAGGAACCATGTCAGTCCCTGAACTACCAGCTGTATACCAGGACTATGTGGATTTATGTGACAAGAAGAACGCTGATCAGCTTCCTCCTCACCGTCCATATGATTGTCCAATTGAATTATTGCCCGGAGCCGAGATACCTTTTGGTAAGATCTACCCCCTAGCGGGCCCGAGCTAAATGCTTTGAAGGATTATATAGACGAAAATTTAGCCAAGGGCTTCATACCCCCCTCTTCATCTCCCGCAGGTGCACCCATCTTCTTTGTGAAGAAGAAAGATGGATCTCTAAGACCCTGCATAGACTATAGGGAACTCAATAAGGTTACTATTAGAAACCGTTATCCATTGCCTTTAATCCCTGAGTTGTTGGAGAGAGTGCGGCATGCCAAAATTTTCTCTAAACTGGATCTCCGTGGGGCCTATAACTTGGTCTGTATTAGACCTGGGGATGAATGGAAGACTGCTTTCAGGTCACGCTATGGACACTTTGAATATCTAGTTATGCCTTTTGGTCTGAGTACCGCCCCAGCCACTTTCCAACACTTCGTGAATGATATCTTCAGGGATCTCCTAGATACATTTGTGGTGATTTATCTGGATGATATTCTAATTTTTTCTAACTCCACAGAGGAACATCATGGACATGTGAGAATGGTCTTAGAACGCCTAAGACAAAACCATCTCTACATCAAACTTGAAAAATGTGAATTCCATAGGACCGAAATTCAATTTCTGGGGTATGTACTATCTACGCAAGGGATTAGTATGGATGGAAGCAAGACCCAAGCCATCGAGGATTGGCCAATTCCTAGAAATGTGAAGGAGGTGCAGCGTTTCATCGGGTTTGCCAACTTCTATAGACGTTTCATTAAGAATTTTTCTGAGGTAGTGTCACCTATCACCCAACTTACCCGGAAACAGTCTAGGTTCTCCTGGACCCCGCAAGCTCAAGAAGCATTTTCCGGTTTAAAGGATAAATTTACCACCGCACCTATCTTAGTACATCCCAACCCCGAGCTTGCCTTCATAATAGAGGTGGATGCTTCAGACTGTGCCGTTGGAGCTATACTCTCTCAGAGAACAGGTGAGAAGAATGTCTTGCATCCCTGTGCCTTCTTTTCCCAGCAGTTGTCTTCAGCTGAGAGGAACTACGATGTGGGCAATAGAGAATTGTTGGCCATTATTGCCGCCTTCAAGGAATGGAGACACCTTCTTCAGGGAGCTGCACAGCAAATAGTCGTCCTGACAGACCATCGTAACCTTGAATTTATCAGGTCGGCTAAGTGCCTGACTCCTCGCCAGGCTCGCTGGAATCTTTTCCTAAACCAATTTAATTTTGTCATTTCTTATAGACCAGGATCGCTCAATGGAAAGGCTGATGCACTCTCTAGGATTCATTCAGCAGAGACACGTCCACTTACTCCTCCTAAGACTATTCTTCCTGACTCTAGATTCCTGGGAGTGATTCATAATCAAGACCTACTTAAGGACATCAAGGAAGCATACCATGCGGATTCTTTGTTGGCTCAACCCCCAAGGGACGTAAGTCTTGTCTTTAAGAATGGTGTGTGGATTCACGGACAACGTCTGTATATACCTGAAACAGTCAGATTGAGAGTATTGCAACTCATCCACGATTCCAAGATAGCCGGGCATAGGGGAATTCTAAAGACACAAGAATTTCTTTCTCGTGTCTTTTGGTGGCCCACTTACAGGAAAGATCTTAAACTATGTCACTTCATGTGAAGTCTGTGCAAGATGCAAAACACCTCGCTCCTCACCAACTGGTCTGTTGCAACCTCTTCCCACCCCGTCCCGCCCGTGGGGATCCATTTCTATGGACTTCATTGTGGAGTTACCAACCTCTCAAGGGAAGAACACCATTCTAGTGGTGGTTGACCGTCTAACAAAGGCAGCTCATTTTATGCCTTGTGTCGGCTTACCCACTGCAAAACAGACATCAGACTTGATGATTAAGAATGTGTTTCGCTTACATGGAGTACCGGATGAGGTCATTTCGGATCGAGGGGTGCAATTCACTTCAAGGTTTTGGCAAAATTTCTGTGCAGCATTGGACATTAAAGTAAACCTTTCTTCTGCTTTTCATCCCCAGACTAATGGACAGACAGAACGAACCAATCAGACCCTGGAGCAGTATCTCCGCTGTTTTATCTGCCACCTACAGGATGATTGGGTGGATCTACTTCCACTGGCTGAGTTCTCTTATAACAACTCTCAGAGCGCCTCCACTAAGCAGTCTCCTTTTTACTCCAATCTAGGTTATCATCCTAATATTCTTCCTCGATTTCCCATAGATACGCCCTTGCCGGCAGTGGCTGAAAGAATCACTTCTTTACAAAAGAATATGGATCTTCTAAAGGAAAATCTAGAATTGGCTCAGGAAAGGTACAAGAAAGCAGCAGATAAATTTCGTAAACCTGCACCAGCTTTCAAGGTAGGAGATTTGGTCTGGCTGTCAACCAGAAATCTTAAATTAAAGATTCCATCGTCTAAATTGGGACATAAGTACATTGGACCTTATAAGATCAATAAGATTATAAGTGCTGTTGCTTGTCGTCTTCAACTGCCCAGAACTATGAGAATCCACCGTGTCTTTCATGTATCCCTACTAAAGGCTGCAACACCCAATACGTTTCCTGGACGTTCTTCTCCTTGCCCTGACCCAGTGCTGGTCGATGGTCAGGAAGAATTTATGGTGGAAAGGATTCTAGATTCCAGGTTGTACAGAAATCAGTTGCAATATTTGATTAAATGGCAGGGCTACCCAGTGGAGGACAACTCATGGGAACCAGTCAATAATGTAAATGCTCCTCGCCTGCTCCGCCAGTTTCATCAGAGGTACCCTGACAAGCCTGGTCTGAGGTCATCCGGAGGTTGTCCCTAAGGGGGGAGTAATGTAAGGTTCTTTGTCTCTGTTGACATGTTCCTTGAAACTCAGTTTTCCGTCGGCCATTTTGCTTTCTGTCTTTCTGCAGCTCTTGCCCTCAGTTAATATGGAGTTTCCAGTTTTCATGTTCCCGCCCTGATTCTTCCCTCTTGCTTCTTAACCCCTTCACCCCCAAGGGTGGTTTGCACGTTAATGACCGGGCCAATTTTTACAATTCTGACCAATGTCTCTTTATGAGGTTATAACTCTGGAACGCTTCAACAGATCTGCGCGATTCTGAGATTGTTTTCTCGTGACATATTGTACTTTACGTTAGTGGTAAAATTTCTTCGATATACCTTGCGTTTATTTTTGAAAAAAATGCAAATATGGCGAAAATTTTGAAAATTTTGCAATTTTCAAACTTTGAATTTTTATTCCCTTAAAACAGAGAAATATGTCACACAAAATAGTTAAGAAATAACATTTCCCACATGTCTACTTTACATCAGCACAATTTTGGAATCAAAATTTTTTTTTCTTAGGAAATTATAAGGGTTAAAATTTGACCAGCGATTTCTCATTTTTACAACAAAATTTACAAAGCCATTTTTTTTAGGGACCACCTCATATTTGAAGTCACTTTGAGGGGTCTATATGGCAGAAAATACCCAAAAGTGACACCATTATAAAAACTGCACCCCTCAAGGTACTCAAAACCACATTCAAAAAGTTTATTAACCCTTCAGGTGCTTCACAGGAGCTGAAGCAACGTGGAAGGAAAAAATGAATATTTAACTTTTTAGCCACAAAAATGATCTTTTACAAACTTTTTTTTTATTTTCACAAGGGTAAAAGAAGAAAATGGACACATAAAGTTGTTGTGCAATTTCTCTTGAGTACGCCAATACCCCATAAGTGGGGGAAAACCACTGTATGTGTGCACAGCAGAGCTCATAAGGGAAGGAGCGCCGTTTGACTTTTTCAAACTAAAATTGGCTGGAATTGAGATTGGACGCCATGTCGCGTTTGGAGAGCCCCTGATGCGCCTAAACAGTGGAAACCCCCACAAGTGACACCATTTTGGAAACTAGACCCCCTAAGGAACTTATCTAGATCTGTTGTGAGCACTTTGAATCCCCAAGTGTTTCACAAAAGTTTATAATGCCTGGGTGTGAAAAAAAAAGAAACAATTTTCCCAAAAATGATTTTTTAGTCCCAAATTTTTGATTTTTCCCAAGGAAATTGGACCCCAAAAGTTGTTGGCCAATTTGTCCTGAGTACGCTGATACCCAATATGTGGGGGGGGGAAACTGTTTGGGCGCACGGCAGGGCTTGGAAAGGAAGTAGTAACGTTTTGGAATGCAGACGTTGATGGGGGTCATGTTCCGTTTGCAGTGCCCCAGATGAGCCTAAACAGTAGAAACCCCCACAAGTGACCACATTTTGGAAACTAGACCCCCTAAGGAACTTATCTATAGCTTTGGTGAGCACTTTGAACCCCCAAGTGCTTCACACAAGTTTATAATGCCCGGGCATGAAAATAAAAAATCCTATTTTTTTCCCACAAAAATTATTTTTAGTCACTAATTTTTTATTTTCCCAAGGGTAACAGGAGAAATTGGACCACAAAAGTTGTTGTCCAATTTGTCCTGAGTACGCTGATACCCAATATGTGGGGGGGAACCACTGTTTGGGCGCACGGCAGAGCTCGGAATGGAAGGAGCACCATTTGGCTTTTTCCAACCAAAATTGGCTGGAATTGAGATTGGACGCCATGTTGCATTTGGAGAGCCACTGATGTGCCTAAACAGTGGAAACCCCCCACAAGTGACCCCATTTTGGAAACTAGACCCCCTAAGGAACTTATCTAGATCTTTGGTGAGCAATTTGAACCCCCAAGTGCTTCACACAAGTTTATAACGTAGAGCCGTAAAATTAAAAAATCATATTTTTTCCACAAAAATGATCTTTTCACCCCAATTTTTATTTTCCCAAGGGTAACAAGACTCCAAAAGTTATTGTGCAATTTGTCCTGAGTACGCTGATACCCATATGTGGGGGTAAACCCCTGTTGCGTGCATGGCAGAGTTTGGAAGGGAAGGAGTGCCGTTTGACTTTTTCAAAGCAGAATTGGCTGGATGCCATGTCGTGTTTGGAGAGCTCCTGATCTGCCTAAACAGTGGAAACCCCCCACAAATGACACCATTTTGGAAACTAGACCCCTCAAGGAACTTATCTAGATGTGTGGTGAGCACTTTGAACCCCCAAGTGCTTCACAGAAGTTTATAACGTACAGCCGTAAAATAAAATTATTATTTTTTTTTTACAAAAATGATTTTTTTAGTCCCCATATTTTTATTTTCACAAGGGTAACAGGAGAAATTGGACCCCAAAAGTGATTGTCCAATTTGTCCTGAGTACGCTGATACCCAATATGTGGGAGAAAACTACTGTATGGATACACGTTGGGGCTCGGAAGGGAAGTAGTGACGTTTTGGATTGTAGACTTTGATGGAATGGTCTGGGGCGTCATGTCGCATTTGGAGAGCCCCTGATGCGCCTAAACAGTGGAAACCCCCCACAAGTGACCCCATTTTGGAAAATAGACCCCACAAGGAACTTATCTAGATGTGTGGTGAGCGCTATGAAGCCCCAAGTGCTTCACAGAAGTTTATAACGTACAGCCGTAAAAACAAAAAATTTTTTTTTTTTACAAAAATTATTTTTTTCGCCCCCAATATTTTATTTTCACAAGGGTAACAGGAGAAATTGGACCCCAAAAGTTGTCCAATTTGTCCTGAGTACGCTGATACCCAATATGTGGGAGAAAACTACTGTATGGGTACACGTTGGGGCTCGAAAGGGAAGTAGTGACGTTTTGGATTGCAGACTTTGATGGAATGCTCTGGGGCGTCATGTCGCATTTGGAGAGCAACTGATGCACCTAAACAGTGGAAACCCCCCACAAGTGACCCCATTTTGGAAAATAGACCCCACAAGGAACTTATCTAGATATGTGGTGAGCACTTTGAACCCCTAAGTGCTTCACAGAAGTTTATAACAAACAGCCGTAAAAATAAAAAATATATTTTTTTTTTACAAAAATTATTTTTTTCGCCCCCAATATTTTATTTTCACAAGGGTAACAGGAGAAATTGGACCCAAAAAGTTGCTGTCCAATTTGTCCTGAGTACGCTGATACCCAATATGTGGGAGAAAACTACTGTATGGGAACACGTTGGGGCTCGGAAGGGAAGTAGTGACGTTTTGGATTGTAGACTTTGATGGAATGGTGTGGGGGCGTCATGTCGCATTTGGAGAGCCCCTGATGCGCCTAAACAGTGGAAACCCCCCACAAGTGACCCCATTTTGGAAAATAGAACCCACAAGGAACTTATCTAGATGTGTGGTGAGCGCTATGAAGCCCCAAGTGCTTCACACAAGTTTATAACGTACAGCCGTAAAAACAAAAAAAAATCATTTTTTTTTTTAAAAAAATGATATTTTTGCCCCCAGTTTTTTATTTTCCCAAGGGTAACAGAAGAAATAGGACAAATTGCACAATAACTCTTAGGGTCCAGAGTACGCTCATACCCCATGTGGGAGTAAACTACTGTTTGGGCGCATGGCAGAGCTCAGAAGGGAAGGAGCACCGTTTGACTTTTTCAACGCAGAATTGGCTGGAATTGAGATCAGACGTCATGTCACATTTGGAGAGCCCCTGATGTGCCTAAACAGCGGAAACCCCCCAATTCTAACTCCAACCCTAACCTCTACACACCCCTAACCCTAGTCCCAACCCTAACCACAAACGTAACCCTAACACACCCCTATCCCTAATCCCAACCATAACCCTAATACTAACTTTAGCACCAACCCTAACCCTAACTTTTGCCGCAACCCTAACCTTAACCATAACCCTAATGGGAAAATGGAAATAAATACATTTTTGTAATTTTATTATTTTTCCCTAACTAAGGGGGTGATAAAGGGGGTTTGATTTACTATTTATAGCGGGTTTTTATGATTGGCAGCTGTCACGCTAAAAGACGCTTTTTATTGCAAAAAATAGTTTTTGCATCACCACATTTTGAGAGCTATAATTTTTGCATATTTTGGCCCACAGAGTCATGTGAGGTCTTATTTTTTGCGGTACGAGTTGATGTTTTTATTGGTACCATTTTTGAGCACGTGACATTTTTTGATCGCTTTTTATTTCGATTTTTGGGAGGTTAGAATGAACAAAAATCAGCAATTCATGAATTTCTTTTGGGGGAGGCGTTTATACCGTTCCGCGTGTGGTAAAATTCATAAAGCAGTTTTATTCTTCGGGTCAGTACGATTACTGCGATACCTCATTTATATCTTTTTTTATGTTTTGGCGCTTTTATAGAATAAAAACAATTTTATAGAAAAAATAATTATTTTTGCATCGCTTTATTCTGTGAGCTATAACTTTTTATTTTTTTCGCTCATGATGCTGTGTTATGGCTCGTTTTTTGCGGGACAAGATGACGTTTTCATCGCTGCTATGTTTATTTATATCCGTCTTTTTGATCGCGTGTTATTCCACTTTTTGTTCAGCGGTATGATGATAAAGCACTGATTTTTTGCTTTGTTTTTATTTATTTTTTTTAAGGGGTTCACTAAAGGGGTTAACTAGTGGGACAGTTTTATAGGGGGGGTCGTTACGGACGCGGCGATAACAAATATGTGTACTTTTATTGTTTTATTTTTTTTATTTACAGGAAAAAATGAATTTATTGGGGAATATTTTTTTTTTTTTTTTACTTATTTTGGAATTTTTTTTTTTACACGTTTATTTTTATTTTTTTTACTTTTTTACATTGTCCCAGGGTGGGACATCACTGTAAAATGTGAGATCGCTGGTCTCACAGTGTGCACAGCACTCTGTGAGACCAGCGATCTCACAGGCAGCGCTGCAGCTTCTCAGTGCCTGCTCTCAGCAGGCACTGAGGAAGCCGCCTCCCTCCAGGATCCCGGCGCCATCTTGGATCCGGGTCCTGGGAGGGAGGAAGCCCTCAGAATAGCGCGATCACATCGCACTGTTCTGAGGGTCTCAGGGGGGCGCACAGGGAGCGCTCTCCCTGCGCGATGCCCCCCTGTGCCCCCAGTACACCGCGATCATGTTTGATCGCGGTGTGCAAGGGGTTAATGTGCCGGGAGCGGTCCGAGACCGCTCCTGGCACACAGTCCCGGGTGTCAGCTGTGAAAATCAGCTGACACCCGGCGGCGATCAGCTGCGCTCCCCCCAGGAGCGCAGCTGATCGCCTATGACGTACTATCCCGTCCATGGTCAGATTGTCACGGGTTTTATGGACGGGATAGTACGTCTAATGTCAGAGAGGGGTTAAGCAGCCTCAGCTGAACAATCAGTGCTCCTGAATCAAGCCTCAGTCAGTCTGTGACCTGACTCCTGGAAGCCTTGGACTTGTACTCCAGCTATTCCCTACTGAGGAACCTTGGAACACTTTTGGACTCTGGAAACCTGCTGTTTGGTGAATCCATGTTTGCAGAGGAATTACGGTACAGAGAAGAGATCCTGAACCTGCTTTGGAGATTTACTGTAGTGCTTGAAGTTACTCTGGCCTGCTGTGTCTCCTGTCGCTGTTCCTGCAAACTGTGTGAACTTTTCAGCATGCTTGTATGAAGTAATACAAGTCATTTCATTTCAACCTATGTCTCCTGTGTTTTCCTCGCACCCAAGCACAAGACGCTATAGGAACTGTACACTATACATGACAATGCGAGGGGGATTTAGGTTCAGCCCAGAGGGCATGAGGAGGGTGACCTAAAGGGGATAAATGCTCATGTAAAGCATGGCCTATGGGGTAGATAACTTATTGAACAACCCTCATATATAGTGGTCTCTGGTAATAGAGCATATGAGCTCCTGTACCCAGCAGCAACTGCTACACAATGAAAGGAGCTGTACAGTGTCATGCCCATGGTATCGAATACACCATTATTAACTACACAGATGTTAAACTCTGAGAACTGCAAATAAATGAGAACATATACCAGATGGCATTTTATTATTGGTTACACAAACCAACTATTGCATAATGCTAGATAATAAAATATTATATTACATTACTTAAATATAACTAACAGTCCTTAACCTTGTAAGATGAAATAGGATCTTGTTCACCCTACATTTGCTGATCAGATATCCACAATTAAAACTCCTTTGATTTATTGAGCATTTTTTAACATTTTTACATATCCATAACAGGTACAATATATTACAATCTACACATTTGTCTCTCATTTTCTATCTCTAACCTCCTCTCAAGGTCTTTCATACCTTCCATCTAGCATTTAACTAACATGTCAGATGGAAAGTGATGTAGAAATTCATCCCATAGTTTGAAATGGGATCATTCCCACTTGTCCATTGCATCAGTTTTGCCAGACATGTACAAGCGCTGGTCCCGAGCCGGATCACAATGTTAGGCCGGAGTCACACACAACCACAAAAAATCGGTCCGTTTTAGACGGTCGACAATCGGATCAAAATAAAAACATCACACATCCTTCTGGCATCCGATTTTCCTTCAAAGATGCAATTTAATCGCATGTGTGTGTACCTTGTAACATCCGATTTTCATCCGACTTGCGAGATTTTCTCGCAGGCTTGCAAAACTGACATATAATGATCCAAAAGAATAGTATTTAAATGCCAAAAGAAAGAATAGATATATACACATAGAGCACATATATATATATGTCATTGTGACATATATATATACATATATTTATAATTCTTACACTTCTACATACTGTTATAGCCGCTAATTCAATTGCCGGCTTCAGTGAAATCACAGAAGCCGACATGAAATGATACATTGTTTCCACACATTTAACCATGTAATTTCATGTATTTTTATATATGTTTGAAACATACAATTACATGAGTATATGTGTGCTAAATTTCAGACATGTAGGGGTTAATTAAAGGTGTAAATTCGTTGAAAAAAAATGCGTGGGCTCCCGCTGTATTTTCTCCACCAGACAGACAAAGCAAGCGAGTGGGGGCAGATAATAATAGCCTAGGGAGGGTACATTTTTTTTGTGCCCCCCCTGGCTACTAACATCTGCCCCCAGACACCCCAGAAAGGGCAAATCTATAATTAGATTCGCCCTTTCTGGCACTTTGCCCGTCTATTCCCATTGCCCTGTAGCGGTGGCGAATGGGTTAATAATCTGGCGTTATTGTCACCTTAGTATTGAAAGGTGACCTTAAGGCAGGTTAATAATTGATAGCTGTCAATTAGACAACTATCAATTATTAATCCTATTGTATGAAAGAAAAATCAAACACACACAGTTTAATAAAAAATAAGTTTAATTAAATAATCACACAGTTTTTGACCATATTTTATTTTCCTGCTAAAACCATTTCCTGTAATAAAAATAAAATAAAAAAGCAAAATTATACTTACCAATCCGATGTACAGTCAGGTCCCACGGTTAATCCATCAGAAAGGGTTAACAGGTTACAGGTCGCAGAGAGCTAATAATGTTGTCTCAGACCTGTATTCCCCTGAATGAATAAGTTCCTCTCCCAGCGAAAGTAGAGGAATAGATTCATGAATGGAGCTTAATTGATTTATTGGCAATTTAACTTTAGTGACCTGACCTAAAGGGAAAGTGGACACAATCAATTAAGCTTCATTCATGAAACACATCCTCTCCTGTCGCCAGGAGAGGAACTTATTCATTCAGGAGCTTTGAGCTGAGCATGCAGGATTACTTGCACAGCTTGGCTCAAAGCTAGTTAACCCTTTGTGAAGGATTACAGCGTGGGACGTGACAGATCAGCGGAATAGGTAAGAATAATGTTGTTTTATTTTTTTTTTTTATTTTAGGAGATCAATGGCTTCGCACGGATTAAGTGTAAAATAAAATATGGTCAAAAAAAGGTGTTTTTATTTCATTAAAATAATTTTTAATTAATGTGTCTGTGTTTTTTTAATTTACTACAATAGGATTAATAATTGATAGTTGTCTAATTGACAGCTCTCAATTATTAACCTACCTTAAGGTCACCTTTCAATACTAAGGTGACATTAAGGTGAGATTAACCCATTCGCCACCGCTACAGGGCAATGGGAATAGACGGGCAAAGTGCCAGAAAGGGCGAATCTAATTATAGATTTGCCCTTTCTGGGGTGTCTGGGGGCAGATGTTAGTAGCCAGGGGGGGCACAAAAAAAATGTACCCTCCCTAGGCTATTATTATCTGCCCCCACTCGCTTGCTTTGTCTGTCTGGTGGAGAAAATACAGCGGGAGCCCACGCATTTTTTTTCAACGAATTTACACCTTTAATTAACCCCTACATGTCTGAAATTTAGCACACATATACTCATGTAATTGTATGTTTCAAACATATATAAAAATACATGAAATTACATGGTTAAATGTGTGGAAACAATGTATCATTGCATGTCGGCTTCTGTGATTTCACTGAAGCCGGCAATTGAATTAGCGGCTATTACAGTATGTAGAAGTGTAACAACTATAAATATATGTATATATATATGTCACAATGACATATATATATATATATATATATGTGGATTCTATGTGTGGATATGTATTGATTCGATTCTTTATTAAAGCTGTCAGTGTGCTTTTACAGTATAGGCAGGGATGAATTGCCGGCTTTTCTAAAGGACACGATGCGATTTCATCGCAAGTCACACATGCGGTCCGTTTGTAATCAGATTTTTCATCGCTCCCATAGACTTGCATTGGCGATTGTCGACCGACAATCGGTGACAATCGCAGCATGCTGCGATTGTACACGGACGTTTAAAACGGACCACAAAAAATCTGATACTGGGAGCTGCTCCATAGATCAACATAGGTCCGACTGCAATGCGATATTTCATCGTATTGCAGTCGTCCGATTTTGTCGCCAGTGTGACGCCGGCCTTAGATGTAAAACTATGCTCCAGATCAGTGCAGTGGAGTAAATGAGGAAAAGCCTGATGCAATTTTGCATTAATTTTGCCATCAGTTGTGATCCTTTGAGTTGTATTAGGTTCAAAGACCTGGAGAGAATCATGTCTGTTAGATCTCCTCCATTGCAAATTTATGCTGAAAACCTGTAAGTCTGCCGTTCACCATACCAAACAACTGTATGTCTCCACCCTTACAATGCCAAATATTCAAAATCTCTAACTACTTGTAGCTCAGTATATCCAAGATGTAAATAAGATGGTATGGGATCAAAAGAGAGGGGCACTGCTTTTTAATGGAGGAGTACTTAATTTTTAACACAATTTGGCAATTAAGGGCATTCCAGTGTTGGTCGGGTTTGCCATCTCCAAACATTTATGCGACAACTAATACAGATATTTTTTATCCACTAATTATGATGTCAACTATAGTTATGATTCCTGAAACATGTGCCATTCTAAACAATGTAGAAATGTGTCAAAGTTAGTGCAAAGGTGTTTTGGAAAATGAATGGGCAATTATTCCACTTTTCCTTTGCACCAGTTCTCATACATCGCAATAAATGTTATGGATCAACAAGTCTTTGAATCATTTTATAGAAGAACACAGTATTAAATGGTTACATAATATGTATTTTATGCCCCTTTTTAACTTGTATGACAGAATTTATAATCTAAGAGACGTTACATGTTTCGTGATTTAATCAAAATCATTAGAATGTGTTATATTGTCCTTAAATTTTTTCTCACTTCATCTTATCAAGTACAGTTAATTAGGCTATCCAAAACAAATATTAACGTGTTTCAATTTGCATAATATTTATGTGGAAACCACAAACAGCTTAGAAAATATTACTTCATCACTTCCTCTTCTTGGCAAATAGACTTGGCTGAATGCTACAGGTTTTTGTTGTAATAATTAAACATCCAAAGCAAGACACGAAGAAAATAACCTGAGAGCATACTACAACAACACATACTGTATGTAAATCAGATGAATCGGAAAATTGCTGTGGGACCTCTCAGTTAAAGGGTTTTACACCATTTTGATATTGATGACCTATCGCTAGGATAGTAAATAGTAAACATAAAAGGTAGCACTCTGTAGCGCCATAGCATACAAATATGAAATATGAGAATTGAATTGCATTACTGCACTAGTAATTTTTAATTGCAACAGGATCATACCCCTCCATTGAGGTCTAGACTTTAGTCTAGGAGAGGATTCACATTAAGTTCCCAGAAGAATTGTAGACTGTCTAGAGAGGATTGGCATTAGGTCCTGGCAAACGAGAATCGCCTTAAAGGGAATCTGTCACCCTAAATTGGCGGGATATTAAAATGATGGCAGTCAGGTCAGATGGACGGTGTTTTGGGTACTTGCCTTAACATGTTGTTCGCCGCTGTCTCCATTATTTCTGGGAATTGTAGTCGTTGCCCTCCATATAACGCGCCTGCGCATTGCAATCTGCGGGCAAAGCATACTGCGCGTGCGCAATTCAAGATAGCAATGCGCAGGCGCGTTATATGGAGGGCAACGACTACAATTCCCAGAAATAATGGAGACAGCGGTGAACAACATGTTAAGACAAGTACCCAAAACACCGCCCATCTGACCTGACTGCCATCATTTAAATATCCCGCCAATTAAGGGTGACAGATTCCCTTTAACGTGGCTGCCAGGTACACATGCAATGGCCAATTTATGCGCTAAGCATTCTCAATTTTTCATATTACTAGTGCCGTAATGCAATTCAATTCTCATGTTTCATATTTGTATGCTATAGCACTATAGAGTGCTGCCTTTTATGTTTATTATATATGAGTTGGTGACTCCTAGGTAAGCAACTGTTCACACCTGATTTATGTTTGGATGTGACTGTCAGTTTTTTATATTTCTATCGCTAGGATATGTCATCAATATTAGATCAGTGGTGGTGCCAGGTATCAGATTCTCATTGATCTTATATTGATGGCCTATCCTAATGATAGGTCATCAATAAAAAAGTCATGGACAACGCCTTTCACAATTATTAACAATATGGATAAATTAAAGAATCTCATACAAATGTGATAAAAGTTACATATAGTCTAAAGTGCATAGTCTTCAGATATATAACTACCATATATCTTGCTAGTAACCTGGATTAACTATATAAAGTAAAAAATATGAATAAACTTTCAAGGCTTTGATAACCTTTGCCTGCACAGTCTTACGCAAAGCCTACTCTTGTAATTACTGTCAGATGTTTTATTATAATATGATAAAGTCTTTCTAGACTTCAACTTGTGTGAAAAGTAGAGCCCTTACACTCTAATAAGTCTCATAAGGATGTAGATAACATTTATGAAGAATTGACAGTTTTAGTGGAAACTTGATCTAAACTCCCCAGACCTTACTGAATTTTTCAGGAAATTTTCTATACAAAATGTTCATGAGATCACTGCCTTCATATTTTTCAATGGAGATTTTTTTTTAGTAGGTTATCTGTTCATCCAGTGCATGGCAATGTTTTTCCATGATATAAATAATGTTTCCCTATGAAAGATACATACGTGTATGTGATTAAGCCACTATTAAGCTAGATTTACTCAAAGGCACACTAATAGGTCCTGGACCAGTCCTTTTGAACTTTTGTTATCTATGTATATAAAAATGAGTGTATGTGTGTGTGTATGTGTGTGTGTGTCAAGCCACGCCCACTCCACATAGCCCCGCCCACTCCACGTAGCCGCACTCACTCCACATGCAAAGCCCCATATAATAAATATCTAATATATATATATATATACAGTATATATACATATACAGTACAGACCAAAAGTTTGGACACACCGTCTCATTCAAAGATTTTTCTGTATTTTCATGACTATGAAAATTGTAGAATCACACTGAAGGCATCAAAACTATGAATTAACACATGTGGAATTATACATTCAAAATTGAAGCGGTGAGTGGTCCAGCTCACCCCAAACCATCTCGATTGGGTTCAGTGGAGGCCAGGTCATCTGGCGTAGCACCCCAACACTCTCCTTCTTGGTCAAATAGCCTTACACAGTCTGGAGGTGTGTTTGGGGTCATTGTCCTGTTGAAAAATAAATGATGGTCCAACTAAACGCAAACCGGATGGAATAGCATGCTTCTGCAAGATGCTGTGGTAGCCATGCTGGTTCAGTATGCCTTCAATTTTGAATAAATCCCCAACAGTGTCACCAGCAAAGCACCCCCACATCATCACACCACCTCCTCCATGCTTCACGGTGTGAACCAGGCATGTAGGGTCCATCCATTCACCTTTTTTGCGTGCAAAGCAGTAATCAAAATAAAAGGTGGCTACTTTGAAGAACCTAGAATATAAGACATATTTTCAGTTGTTTCACACTTTTTTGTAAAGTGTAATGTATAATTCCACATGTGTTAATTCATAGTTTTGATGCCTTCAGTGTGATTCTACAATTTTCATAGTCATGAAAATACAGAAAAATCGTTGAATGAGAAGATGTGTCCAAACTTTTGGTCTGTACTGTATATATATCATAAATATCTAATTAATCTAATGTATCTAAAGAGCGCAAAACATGCAGGGCAGGGACCCGTGCTCCCGCCAAGAAACCTCAGAAATACTCAGCGAGCTCCGAGCATCGCGAGCAGTGAGATGCTCGGGCGAGTACGGAGTAGTGGCGAGCATGCTCACTCATCACTACTAACTATTCATAATGAGCCTAATAAGGTCGTGGGAAGATAATACTAAGCTACAGTAGGAAAAAGAAAAAAGTGAGAATTCTAACATTTATTAATAAAAACAGTTCTTCTTTTTTTAAGGATTTGAAACCTGATAACACAGCAATATACATCCAATTGTCCCTGCTTATTTGTATAGATCTTTTTCTCTCACGAGACAATTATTTTAAGTGTAAGAACAGATACACTGTGCACATATATGCAGCAAACTGCGCTTTACTGTCCAATCATTACATTACATTTCTTTATGTTGAAGTGAATAGAATGTAGAACTGGGCAACTGATCATTGTGCTATCCCTTCCTCTTATTAAATACACATAGAAAGCACAGGAATTTGTTGATCTAGGTAGTTGCAAAATAACTTACGGTACTTATGAACATAGAAATGAAATATCTTAAGTGGCATTAAAGTCTGCCTTATTCAAAAAAATTATTGGACTGATGGATATTCATTATCTGCTCTATCATTATTTGTCATCACAATGATGTCTGTTTAACCCATTCAATACCTGTAGAGTTTTTAGTCTGCGCTTTTATTTTTTCCTCCTTTTTTCAAAGGCCATAACTTTCTTTTTACCGTAAAGTGGTATTCCCATCTCCAAGATCCTATCCCAATATGTGGTAGGTGTAATAATAATAATATTAGCAAATACATCCAATTTGAAATGTAGTATAGTTTTTCTGATTCACTATGTTTCTTTCCTTATGTGCAGGCATTGCAGGACCCTATTTAGTCTAGGGCTTCATAGGAGGACTAAGAAGGCAATCATAGGGGTTTTCAGAAGAGCCTTGGCCAGGGTTGTACATAGAAATTATGAGTCCCCATGGCAAAAGTCCTAATAGGTACCCACACCCACAAAACAAATATTTGGCGGAGTAGGTTTGGGCACAGAGCATAACATTGACGGGAATACCTCCCATGTATTGTGGGAGTTAACAAGTAATTTTGCCCATATTGAAGACCCTTAATATCATGGGCTTCACTCATGGACCCCATAGTGCCCTCGTGGTATGCCACTATTAGCGGTAAGCTACTGTTTCGCAGAATGATTTTTTGCTGGCTCTGATTTGCTCCTATTCATATTGCTGATTCCTAGCACTCAAAGGGAATCTGTTAGGCAATTCATGCTGTCCAAACCATGGGCAGCATGAATCACAGCTTAGCTGCAGGATTGTAGCTATGCATACTATTTCTGAAACAGTGAAGTTTCAGAGAAAATAAAGGTAGACGATCGCACTCGCCCCAGGCTGACTTCTCCAAGTGCTGCAGCAGGTGATGGACAGGTCTTTCGGAACGGATCTTTAAAGTATATTGTTCTCTGAAATGCTTCAATGTTTCAGAGGAAAATAAACCTGTCTGCAATCTTGCATTCAGGATACAATTGCCCAACCCAAAGGCAGCATGAATCGCCTGACAGGTTCCCTTTAAAAGCCTCTCTCCATGCGGTCGGACAAACATCTGGGGGCAAAAGTTATAAAATGATTATCTGCCTGACATTAAAGGTTTGGGGAGAGTTGGGAAGGTCCCATACACATTAGGCTATGTTCGCATGTGCAGAAATTATCTGTTAGAATGATTCCAGCAGCGATCGGTTGGCATATAAGTTGTGCTAACACAACTTTTTTGTCCGTATTCAAGAAATCGATTTCATCTGGATCCATTTTTTTAACATTGAAATCTCCGGGAAACAGATCCGTTAAATAGCCATCCGTTTTTCTTTCATTTTAGAATTATCCGTTTGTTGCTTGCTGGATCAGTTTCAAATTAAATAAAATGGATAGCTATTTAATGGATCCGTTTCCCATAAAAATCAATGTTAAAAAAATGGATCCAGCTGAAATTAATTTTTTAAAAACAGATAAAAAAAAGTTGTGTCTGCACAACTTTTTTGCTACCAGATTGCTGCTGGAACTGTTCTGGAACGGATCACTACTGGACATGTGAACATAGCCTCAGACTGTCAGCTGATGTAGATCTAATTATGTATAATGGCTTCAGGGCCGCTATTTTATACAAAAGAAGCTCATCAACTAGGCTTGCAACGTCATGGGTTAAAAGTAGAGCAAAAATTATACACCTGTGATTATGTACATACATACATAAATAAATATTCTTGTAATATCATATTTCTTAAAAAAAAGGGGGAGCTGTATGCACAGCAAATGCATCTGTATGCATGGTGTCCATATATGTCACCTCTCCTTTCCAGTCTGTGCAATGTACATGACACCTATACACTGCACTGAGATGCTTTGTCACTTACAATGGGGCTTCTCCCAATGTAACAGGAGCACATATGTTACCTGGCGTTAGTGAGGACTGCCTATATCCAGTGAGCGGGTTGTGAGGTTGTACAAACTCGAACTTGTACATATGGTGGTGCTCGATTCAGTGGACAGAGGGAGGAGGCTCTTTAGTCTTCAGGAATACAGGACCTAAATAAGTTATATATGTATATCAAAAGAGTTGAGGCAGCGCTGCAAAGTCTAGGAGAAAAAAGTACAAAAGCCTTCGTTCCCCCAAATAGCTCTTCTCAATTTACTTCATCTCAAGCTTGAGGGCTGCTTTAATTCTTTTAATTTGTAATACTGTAGTATTTTTTAATCTTTCTACTATATATATACGTGGGGAAAAAAAGTATTTAGTCAGCCACCATTTGTGCAAGTTCTCCCACTTAAAAAGATGAGAGAGGCCTGTAACTGACATCATAGGTAGACCACAACTATGAGAGTGAAAATGAAAAAATAAATCCAGAAAATCACCTTGTCTGATTTAGCAAGATTAATTTTAAAAATTGTGATGGAAAATAAGTATTTGGTCATTAACAAAAGTTCATCTCAATATTTTGTTATATATCCTTTGTTGGCAATGACAGAGGTGAAACGATTTCTGTAAGTCTTCACAAAGTTGGCACACACTGTTGGTGGTATGTTGGCCCATTCCTCCATGCAGATCTCCTCTAGAGCAATGATGTTTTGGGCCTGTCAATGGGAATACAGGACTTTCAAATCCCTCCAAAGGTTTTCTATGGGGTTGAGATCTGGAGACTGGCTAGGCTACTCCAGGACTTTGATATGCTTCTTATGAAGCCACTTCTTCGTTGCCCTGGCGGTGTGCTTGGGATCATTATCATGCTGAAAGACCCATCCACATTTCATCTTCAATGCCCTTGCTGATGGAAGGAGGTTTGCACTCAAAATCTCATGATACATGGCCCCATTCATTCTTTCATGTACATGGATCAGTCGTCCTGGTCCCTTTGCAGAGAAACAGCCCCAAAGCATGATGTTGCCACCCCAATTTTTCACAGTACGTATGGTGTTCTTTGGATGCAAGTCAGCATTCTGTCTCCTCCAAACATGACGAATTTTGTTTCTACCAAGCAGTTCTACTTTGGTTTCATCAGACCATATGACATTCTCCCAATACTCATCTGGATAATCCAAATGCTCTCTAGCAAACTTCAGACAGGCCTGGACATGTACTGTCTTAAGCAGGGGTACTCGCTGGCACTGCAGGATCTGAGTCCCTGGCGGCGTAGTGTGTTACTGATGGTAGCTGTCACGATCCACATTTGGATCTGTGGCAGATCTCTCTCTGCATGTTGAAACCTTTTTCCTGTCTGGCCAGCGGGGGTTAATCCCAGTCTTTGGCCCCGGTGGCCGCTGGTGGAATTGCATGCCTGATTACTTGTCAGGAGTAGGTGGTGACCACTCCCACATCCTTTATAAGGTCTCCTGAGTTGTCAGCTGGTGTTGGTAATATTGCTTCCTCTGGAAACCAACCAAGATGGAGCCAGGAGCTGCTGAGAGCAGTTGTACTTCAGTTGCTTCCCTCATCTGGGACCTCACTCTGCTGTGCGGAGCTTAACAGCAGAGAAAGCTAAGTGTTTATTATTTAGTTGATTTAACCCTTAGGTGTCTGTCTTTCCTTTTGGTTGTTTTTGGGTGTTATTCACATTATTCCCTGTCTCACCTCCGGGGGAGGGGGTTGGTGGGTTTAGCTCAGGGCTAAACAGGAGACAGGGACAGGTCGGGGACTTGGGCCTCGCTACCATTAAGCGTACCCCCAAGTTAAGGAAAGACAGGTCCTCCCTTAGCCTTAGGGGCAGTTCAAGGGCCCAGGTTCCTCGTCCCCTGTATTTCTTCAACTGCCTCGTGACATTATTACCAACCAATAGGTTTTTTTCACCTTTCCCTTTCTTATGAGCCATGGCCCAAATGCAGGCCTTTGCCCAGCTGCTTCAGACCCTCACAGATGAGTTTAAGGTGCTGCGGGGTGAGGTGGTGCAGCAGTTACAGTAGTTGGTGGGGTTCTGGGCCTCGGCTCAGATGCGGGTTCAACCAGAACCTTAGATATCTCTCCCTGACAGGTTTTCTGGAGGGCGAGATACATTTCTGGTCTTTCAGGAGGCCTGTAAATTGTATTTCAGGCTCTGCCCCGTTCATCAGGGAGTGAGGAACAGCGTGTGGGGATTATTGTCTCCCTTCTTAGGGGTGATCCCCAATCCTGGGCCTTCTCCCTGCCGACTGATTCACCATCTTTACGGTCGGTGGACGGGTTTTTTGCGGCTCTGGCGCTGGTGTATGGAGATTCTGATGGCGTCTCCCTGGCGGAATCCCAACTTCGTAAAATCAAGCAGGGGGACCGGCCAGTTGAGGAGTACTGCTCGGAGTTCAGGAGATGGGCCAATGACACTCAGTGGAATGATCCTGCCCTTAGGAGTCATTTTGTGCAGGGTCTGTCCCCAAGGTTGCAGGATACTCTGGTGCAGTACTCCACCCCAGATCATTGGAGGCCGCCATGTCCCTTGCCATCCGGGTGGATAGACGCCTCAGGGAGAGGCATACACCAAAACTGCCACCTGTTGTCCTTACTAGGGAGGAGGACACAGTTGAGCAGCCGGACGAACCTATGCAGGTGGGAGCAGTTGGTTCCCAAATGGGGTTGCCTGCGGTTCGGCGTGGTGTGGGGGCATGTTTTTTTGTGGGCAGACTGGTCATTTTATTGGGGTCTGCCCAGCTCGCGCCAAAATACCAGTGTCATCTAAGAAGCCGCATCCCCTGGTCGAGTGGAGGGAGGCGACCAGGGAGTGTATATTTCCTCCACTTCTTCCCCTCAGTGTACCCTGTCTGCGAGAGTGGTGATTGGCGGGGTATCTAAGGGAATTCCGGTGCTTGTGGACAGTGAAGCTGGAGTCAATTTGGTGAATGCTCACTTTGTCTGGACCAATGGCCTGATGTGTAGGATGCTAGCTAAACCATTAGGCATCCAGACCATTGACTCTGTCCCACTCAGCCAGGGGAGTGTGACCCAGGTCATGCATGATATACGCCTGGGTATAGGGACTCATCATAAGGAGTCCCTGTCATGCTACGTCTTGGAGGGTATGCCAATACCCATCGTTTTAGGCCTCCCTTGGCTGACGAAACACAACCCGGTCATAGATTGCCAAGGAGTAGGGGAAAGTCCCAACCCTCACCACTAGCCAACCCTGTGAGTCGGAGCCCTCTTGGAAGTAGGGGTCAGGGGAGGGTGGTGGTTTCCTCTGAGAAATGTGTGAGTGTGGTGACACAGGGGGATGCCTCTGTTGTCAGTTCCTCAAAGAGTTCACGGTCTTGTGGCAAACGTGTGTGTGGCAATGAACGTTCAGGTCCGGACCTGTGTGTGAACGAGTATGTATGGGTGTCCACCAAAAACATCCGGTGAAGTGTGCTGCTGGAGTCTGGAGTTCTCAGGTGATCGGGCCGTATCGGGTGTCGGCCATTCTCAGCCCGGGGACTTACCAGCTGGAGTTACCCCCAGTTATGCCTGTACATAACTCATTCCCCAGGTTGGTGCTCTGGAGATTTGTGGTACCTTCGAATAATACGTTATGGCCACTTCCATCTGTCCGCATTTGCCATAGACCTGAGAGTCAGGTGACTGCTGGGGTGAACCCTGGTGGATCGAGGCATCCTCACCGTAGGTGGTATATGAGGTGCGGTGTTGAGGGTCCAGAGGCCCATCATTAAAGGGGGGTTACTGACACGATCCACATTTGGATCTGTGGCAGATCTCTCTCTGCATGTTGAAACCTTTTTCCTGTCTGGCCAGCAGGGGTTAATCCCAGTCTTTGGCCCCGGTGGCCGCTGGTGGAATTGCATGCCTGATTACTTGTCAGGAGTAGGTGGCGACCACTCCCACTTCCTTTATAAGATCTCCTGAGTGGTCAGCTGGTGTATTGGTAATATTGCTTCCTCTGGAAACCAACCAAGCTGGAGCCAGGAGCTGCTGAGAGCAGTTGTACTTCAGTTGCTTCCCTCATCTGGGGCATTACTCTGCTGTGCGGAGCTTAACAGCAGAGAAAGCTAAGTGTTTATTGTTTAGTTGATTTAACCCTTAGGTGTCTATTTTTCCTTTTGGTTGTTTTTGGATGTTATTCACATTATTCCCTGTCTCACCTCCGGGGGAGGGGGTTGGTGGGTTTAGCTCAGGGCTAAACAGGAGACAGGGACAGGTCGGGGACTTGGGTCTTGCTACCATTAAGCGTACCCCCAAGTTAAGGAAAGACAGGTCCTCCCTTAGCCTTAGGGGCAGTTCAAGGGCCCAGGTTCCTCGTCCCCTGTATTTCTTCAACTGCCCCATGACAGTAGTCTTTGTTACAGTGGTCCCAGCTCTATGCAGGTCATTCACTAGGTCCCCACCATGTGTTTCTGGGATTTTTGCTCACTGTTCTTGTGATCATT
The DNA here is from genome assembly GCA_033576555.1 of Oophaga sylvatica. Lineage (NCBI taxonomy): Eukaryota > Metazoa > Chordata > Amphibia > Anura > Dendrobatidae > Oophaga > Oophaga sylvatica. The sequence goes on from JARQOD010000004.1 coordinate 179,408,910, forward strand.
TTGACCCCATGGGGTGATATCTTGCGTGGAGCCCCAGATCGAGGGAGATTATCAGTGGTCATGTATGTCTTCCTTTTTCTTATTATTGCTCCCGCAGTTGATGATATCACACCAAGCTGCTTGCCTATTGCAGATTCAGTCTTCCCAGCTTGGTGCAGGGCTACAATTTTGTTTCTGGTGTCCTTCGACAGCTCTTTGGTCTTCACCATAGTGGAGTTTGGAGTGTGACTGTTTAAGGTTGTGTACACATGTCTTTTATACTGTTAACTGATCAAATAAATCTTGCCAAATCAGATAAGGCGATTTTCTGGATTTGTTTTCTCATTTTGACTCTCATAGTTGTGGTCTACCTATGATGTCAATTACAGGCCTCTCTCATCTTTTTAAGTGGGAGAACTTGCACAATTGGTGACTGACTAAATACTTTTTCTGCCCACTGTATATATATATATATATATATATATATATATATATGACTTGTCATATCTATCTATCTATCCATCTATCCAGTGAAGGAAATTATTATTTGCTTCACTGGATAGATAGATCGATGTCAACTGACAGTCATTTTGTATTTCTTCCATTTTCTTACTATCGCACCAACAGTTGTTTCCTTCTCGCCCCGCGTCTTACTTATGGTTTTGTAGCCCTTTCCAGCTTTGTGCAGGTCTATGATCTTGTCTTTGATCTTGTTGCCAAGCAACATCTTCAAAATCTTAATGATTTACAGATGATCTGCAAAGAGGAGTGGACCAAAATTCCTCCTGACATGTGCGCAAACCTCATCATCAACTACAAAAAATATCTGACTGCTGTGCTTGGCAACAAGAGTTTTGCCACCAAGTATTAAGTCTTGTTTGCCAGAGGGATCAAATACTTATTTCTCACTGCAAAATGCAAATAAATTTACATAATTTATACAATGTGATTTTCTGGATTTTATTTTTGATATTCTATCTCTCAATGTTAAAATTAACCTAAACTTAAAATTATAGACTGTTCATGTTTTTGTCAGTGGGCAAATTTACAAAATCAGCAAGGGATCAAATAATTATTTCCTCCTTCACTGTATGTATATATATATATATATATATATATATAGTGGTGTAGTGACCCCTGAGGCAGCTAGGGGGCACTGTGTAGCTCCTCGGGATATGCATGGAGGCATGATTTGTGTTGTGGTAAAGGACCTGGGATGAGGTCATGACCAGGTGACCTAACCATGTGATCCTGACCTCATCTGTGGGTGGGGTTACACCTATGTTAAGAAGTGTGTTTTGCACCTGGAAGGGAGTGTGTGGGAGTCTGTGAGTGTGAACAGACTTCCATGTGTCCAAGGCGGGACATGACAGAGAGGTCTCTGTGACTGAAGAGTGAGGCTCCAGGCAGGAGCTGAAGCATTGAAGAGTTGTATTGTATGTTACCGTATGGTTTATGATGTAATAAACCAAAGGACTTTTTGCATAAGAAAAGTGTCTCCTGATTACCTCTGAAGCAGCCGAGTGAGTGAAACCTTACAATATATATATTTACTGTATATATACATATATTGGAGAAAATAAGTATCTGATACACTGACGAACGATTTTGCAAGTTTTCCCACCTATAAAGAATGGAGATGTCTATAATTTTTACTGTAGGCACACTTCAATTGTGAAAGACAGAATCTTAAAAAAATCCTGAAAATCACATTGTATGAAGTTCACATTATTAATTTGCATTTTAATTGCATGAAATAAGTATTTGATGCAATAGAAAAACAGAACTTAAACCTTTGTATACAATTCCAGAGGTCAGACGTTTCCTGTAGTTCTGACTAAGCTTGCAGACACTGCAGCAGGGATTTTGGCCCACTCCTCCATACAGATCTTCTCTAGATCTTTCAGGTTTCGGGGCTGTCAATGGGCAACTTTGAGATTCAGCTCCCTCCAAAGATTTAATACTGGGTTCAGGTCTGGAGACTGACCAGTACTCTGCAGGACCTTGAAATGCTTCTTACGATGCCGCTCCTTAGTTGCCCCGGCTAGGAGTTTCGGGTCATTGCCATGCTGGAAGACCCAGCCACGACAAATCTTCAATGCTCTTACTGAGGAAAGGAGGTTGTTGGCCAAAATCTCGCAATACATGACCCCATCCTTCCTCCCTTCAATACAATGCAGTCATCCTGTCCCCATTGTGGAAAAGCACCCCAAAGTATAATGTTTCCCCCACCATGCTTCACAGTTGGGGCAGTTTACTTAGTGTTGTACTCATCCTTCTTCTTCTTCCAAACATGGCGAGTGGAGTTGATACCAAAAAGTTCTATTTTGGTCTCATCTGAACACATGACCTTCTCCCATGCCTCCTCTGGATCATCCAGAAGGTCATTGGTGGACTTCAAACAGGTCTGGAGATGTGCTGGCGTGAGTAGGGGGACCTTGCTTGCCCTGCAGGATTTAATCCATGATGGCTTAGTGTATTACTGTTGGTAATGTTTGAGACTGTGGTCACAGCTTTCTTCGGGTCATTGACCAGATCCTCCCGTGTAGTTCTTGGATGATTCCTGACCTTTCTCAGAATCATCCTTACCCAACGAGGTGAGATTTTGCATAGAGACCCAGATCAAGGAAGATTGACAGTTATCTTGTGTTTCTTCCATTTTCTAATAATTGTGCCAATAGTTGTTGCCTTCTTACCGAGCTGCTTGCCTATTGTCCTGTAGCCCATCCCAGCCTTGTGCATGTCTACAATTTTGTTCCTGGTGTCCTTAGACAGCTTTTTGGTCTTGGTCATGGTGGAGAGGTTGGAATGTGATTGATTGTGTGGACAGGTGTTTTTTTTTATATACAGGTTGTGGAGACATGGTGAGTCAGTGGGTGCTCTTGTCTGCTGACCTGAGACCACATGGACCAGAGCTCATACCACTGAATGCCCGCTCTCTCTTCCCATGGGCATAGTACTACTCAGACAACACAGAGTGAGGGTAAAACAGTGCGGCAATACTTTATTGAACCACAAAACAGACAATAACATATTGAATAGTCCCAGCAAAATACACAAAACGGTGCAAAATTACAGAGTCTCACTCTTCCGCTGACTCGCTGAGATTAGAGCAGCTGCGACTTCAGGGTTTCCAGGGCCAACTACCTCCACCTGTGACACCGACAGAGAGGAGGTAACAAGCTTAGGAAGCTGACAGTCCATTGAGGCACTTGGCCAGGTGACCGGATGGTCCCAAACTGATTTCCCCAAACGTATTCATGATGCAAGGTGACCATATGGTCCCAACTTGGCTTCTCCGAATGTCTCTATGGAGCCAGATGACCAGAGGGTCCCAACCTGGTTTCCTGAAGCGTATCCATGATGCCAGGTGACAGGATGATCCCAACTTGGCCTGCCTGAACGTCTCCATGGTTTCAGTGATGGTAAATGGAGAAGATCTGTATTGTTTGAGCTGAGGCCGTGGTCTCCAAAGCAGACATCCTGTAGAATGTCAAATCTGTGTCCCTCGTGATGGAGCCATGATGTCCTGGCTGCTGTCCTGTAGAGCATTCCTGGCTATAGTTTTTTAAAGAGTCTCTGATTCTTTCAAAAGGATAGAATATCCCTTTTTATACCAACTTCTGTGGTTCAGGTCATCATCCACAGGTCCGGGGGAAGGTGGGATGAGTTTCACTCTCATTGTTTGAGCATTTAATCAATCTGCAAAGCTCGGTCTTCTCTGTTTTGCAAGTCAACAAACTAGCTGGCCTGAACAATGTGTAATCAACATATTAACAAACATGAGAGAGGATCCACACAGATTATCGCAGATAATATATGCCTCCTTACAGAGGAGGACTTAGTAAGGAATATGTTGTATGGTGTTTTATCTGTGCTGATGGATATATAAATGGCAGACCATTTGGATTTAGGACAGTGGAATAAAAAATAATTAAATAATTAATTGATAAAGAATAATAATTGTGTCCACAGTACTAGGGCGCTCCAAGGATACAGGGCCAAAGCACAGCACACCGAAGATCCACTCCACCACGAACCCAACATGACTCGACAAGAAAATAATTTCTGGAATCCACAGAGGAAACATCACTTCAGGTAAATACTAAAAGAAATATATGTGGAATAAAAACACAATAATAAAGGAGAATAAAAATAAAAGTAAAATAAATAAATAAAAAAATAAAAACAAAACCAAATCATTAGGTGGTTCTAGGGACACAGGAGGTTTACAAGAAGGGAACAAAGCTAAGGTTTTAATTTAAGCCTAAGGAGCATACTGTCTTGAGTGTTCAAACTAAACTTGTTTCAAGTCTTGCTAGAGATACACAGATTTTACCATCCTTATATTTGGTGGGATCAAGTCGATCCCCATGACTTTCAGAAATGAAGCTTCACTATTGTATCTTAAAGTGATGCGGTAAAGTCTTCAAAAGAGAGATCTCATCGATCTCTCTGGCAGCAGTAATACCAAGCCAGCGTTCATGTATACGGACTTTCAATTGGCGTGTAGTTAATCCTACATAAATCATTGAGAAATGACAAGTCATGTTTGACCTTCTGAACTGGTGGCAACACACTTGCCACAAGGTCTGCACCCCAAAGACGGTGTTGGCTTTGAGAGAAAGATTGTTAAATCATTCCTATAATGAATTCTCACAGGACTATCACTATAATTAGGAGACCTCCAAAACGTAATATTTGGTTTTGACCCCAAGTATTTGCAAAGGATAGGGTCTGAGAGTAAAAAATGGCGCATCAAGCTGGTATGACCATGGTGTTGTGTAATGAATCTTACATTTTGGCCTGGATTTGATGTTCTAGTAGAATAGAGGGCTTCATGTCTCGAGGTATGTTTGGCCCTATTGTAGGCCCTTTTAATGGACAGACGACTGTAGCCCCTATGAATAAACTTAGATTTTAGGTCTTCTGCTTGTCTTAAGAAATCCGCATCGGCAGAGCATATTCTACGCAAGCGTAAAAACTGACCTGTCGGTATGGAACGGCTCATAGCAGGGGGATGAAAAGAGCCAGCGTCTAAAAGTGAATTGACTACAGTAGATATAAGGAAGAAATCGGTCTGTAAATTGTTCTGTTTGTCCCTTTTAATTTTCAACTTCCAGAAAATCAATGCAATCTCATGAAATCATAAAGTAATTAGGCAGGATCCTGACAGATCTGGAATATGTCGTAAATGTACAGCATCCAAGAGAGAACGCAGTCCATTGACGCAAACGCAAAATTTTCGAAAAGTGCCAACAATGCTGTCCAGTCCTTTTTGCGGCTTATTGTGAAATAATGTCTAATTTGTCTTTTTTTCTGTGTTGCTTTGTTGTTCCAATATACACAAAGGAAATAAACATGTGAATAACAGAACATGTGTAAATATAATAATGAGCAACAATTTTTTTGAGAAATACTTCATTTTTTTAAATAATTTCAAGGGTCCCAACACTTTTGTCCATACTGCACATGTGCGCATGCAGTATATATACACATTTGTCATATATATATATATATATATATATATATATATATACTGTATATATACATATTTACAGTGGGGAAAATAAGTATTTGAAACACTGCCGATTTTGCAAGATTTCCAAACTACAAAGTATAGAGAAATAAGGTACACGTAAACTGAGAGACAGAATCTAAAAATAAAAAAACTGAAAAATCACATGATTTTTAAATAATTAAATTTAATTGTATTGCATGAAATAAGTATTTGATCACCTACCAATCAGCAAGAATTCTGGCTATTAGGTTTTTTGTAAGAAGCCCTTCTACTCTGCACTCATTACCTGTATTAATTGCATCTGTTTGAACTTGTTACCTGTATAAAAGACACCTGGCCACATACTCAATCACACTCCAACCTCTCCACCATGGCCAAGACTAAAGAGCTGTCTAAGGACGCCAGGGACAAAATTGTCATACTTTAGGGGTGCTTTTCTGCAAAGGGGACAGGATGACTGCACCAAATTGAAGGAAGGATGGATGGGGTCATGTATCGTGGATTTTGGTCAACATCCTCCTATACTCAATAAGAGCAATGAAGATGGGTTGTGGCAGGGTTTTCCATCATGACAATGACCCAAAACACACAACCAGAGCAACTAAAGAGGGGCTCCATAAGAACCATTTCAAGGTCCTGGAGTGGCTTAGTCAGTTTCCAGACCAGAATCCAATAAAAAATCTTTGGAGGGAGCTGAAGCTTAATGTTGTCCAGCGACAGCCCGAAACCTGAAAGATCTGGAGAAGATCTGTATGGAGGAGTGGACCAAAATCCCTGCTGCAGTGTGTGCAAACTTGGTCAACAACTACAGGAATTACAAAGGTTCAAAATATTAAGTTCTGTTTTTCTATTGTATCAAATACTTACATCATGCAATAAAATGCAAATTAATTATTTAGAAATCATATAATGTGATTTTCTGGTTTTCATTTTTAGATTCTGTCTCTCACAATAGAAATGTACCTACAATAAAAATTACCGACCTCTCAATTCTTTGTATGTGGAAAGACTTGCAAAATTGGCAGTGTATCAAATCCTTATTTTACTCATTGCATGTATATTTTTACAGGAGGTCTGTGACAGATGCCATACATGTTTTTTTTATTGGAAACTGTCATGTTTTAGGCCTCTAACAAGTGTAAGGCGGCGGTGTTCACACCGTGCAGTAACTGAGGCAGTGACCCAAGCAAGTCCAAAGTAAACAGCTTTTATTCAGCAACTCACGGGTAAAACAGGAAAAGTCCTCCGGTACGCAGCCGGGGTAACATCAGTTCATAAACACTGGTTGCCGGGAACAACGGCCGCGCCGGGCCGAACAGAGCCTGACAGGTGCAGAGCCGTCCCAGGCGTGGGTTCAGCTACACACAATCCTGTGGAGCTTCCCTGCTATGCTCCTCGCAGGGTCCCAACATAGAAAAACACTAATCCTTAGTGCAGGAGTTTTAAAGACCTGTGGCAAAAGCCACTGGAAAACCCGGGTTGGAGGGAGGAGGCCGCCCCACTGCCTCCTGTGACCTCCTCCAAGAAATGAAGGCCCTGCCGGATTTTACTTAATCTGCCTTAGCCAGGTAGTCTGACTAGGTCATTGCTCACCTTCATTCCTGCATTGCAGCCGCAGCTGTGTGTGTGACTGCAATGCACTCCAATGGCTTTAATAGGTCTCTGTACACATTCTGGGGGAAATATAACGTCCCTCGTAAACGATCCCGGTCACTGCCTCACATATTCCCCCCCTCTGTTCAAACTTGTGGGGTTGAACATTTGCCACCATACAGGGTGCCCGGGACAGGGCATCCGCGTTTGCTTGCAACTTCCCAGGGCAATGTTCTACAGAGAAACTGAAATTTTGCAGTGACAGGAACCACCTGGTGACTTGCGCATTCCTCTCCTTTGCATTCCTCATCCATACCAAGGGTGAGTGGTCCGTCACCAAGCGGAACTGACGCCCGAGTAAATAATAACGTAGTGATTCCAAGGCCCACTTAATAGCCAAACACTCCTTCTCTACTACGCTATAGTTTTTCTCTGCCGGGACAAGTTTTCTACTCAAGTAGGTGACCGGGTGCTCTTCACCATTCACTTTTTGTGACAACACCGCCCCTAGTCCTACCTCCGAGGCATCTGTCTGTACAATGAAGGTTTCATTGAAGTTGGGGCTGATGAGGACCGGCTGTCCACACAGGGCCAACTTCATGGACTGAAAGGCTTCTTCTGCCTGAGGGTTCCACCAAACCATTACCATTTTCTTTCCTTTCAAGAGATCGGTTAGGGCCGCCGTTCGCCCGGCAAAATTAGGTATAAACCGGCGGTAATACCCAAGGATGCCAAGGAACGCCCTCACCTGTTTTGTACTCGATGGTTTAGGCCAGTTTTTTATGGCCTCAATTTTACTGATTTGGGCTTGATAGCTCCTCGGCCTATCACATACCCCAAATATCGAGCTTCCTCCAGCCCTATCGCACATTTTTTTGGGTTTGCCGTTAACCCCGCGGCTCTGAGAGAATCCAGCACCGCTTGTACGTGTGTTAGGTGCGTTTGCCAGTCGGTGCTAAATATGATGATATCATCTAAATACGCGGACGCGTATTCCTGATGAGGCTTGAGCACTATGTCCATCAATCTCTGAAATGTAACCGGGGCCCCATGTAACCCAAAAGGTAAGACCACATAGTGAAATAGACCCTCCGGAGTTACGAAGGCGGTCTTTTCCTTCGCCGAATCTGTGAGAGGTACCTGCCAATAACCCTTGGTGAGATCGAGCGTGGTAAAGTACTGGGCCTGCCCCAGTCTCTCAATCAGCTCGTCCACCCGGGGCATTGGATAAAGGTCGAACTTTGACACTTCATTCAATTTCCGGAAATCATTACAGAAGCGTAATGATCCGTCTGGCTTTGGAATCAGTACAATGGGGCTAGTCCACTCACTCCGTGATTCCTCTATGACGCCTAACTGAAGCATTTGTTTTACCTCAGCCGAAATGGCTTGCCTCCGGGCTTCGGGCACCTGGTACGGTCTTATTCGCACCCTTACCCCAGGTTCAGTGGCAATGTCATGTTGGATAACCGTAGTCCTACCTGGTAGCTCTGAGAACACGTCGGTATTGTTTTGCACCAGGGAGCGAGCCTCCCGTCGCTGCTGTTTAGTGAGGGCATCACTTATCCTGACCTCCCCCTTGGATGCTTCCCTGGCTGAAGGTAGAGAACTCTCTGGTGATATGCCCGGGGTGATGTCTGTAACTAAACACTCTCGATCTTTCCAAGGCTTTAGAGGTTTACATGGTAAATCTGCTCAGTTTCCTCCTTCCGGGCTGATACACCCGGTAATTTACCTCCCCCACCTTTTCTCGAATCTCATATGGCCCTTGCCACTTGGCCATGAGCTTACTCTCGGCTGTGGGTACCGTACTAATACCCGATCGCCCTTGTTAAAAGACCTGACTCTGGCTCTTTTATTATATGTGTGCCTCTGGGTTGCCTGGGCATCTAACAGATGTTCTTTCACGATGGGCATGACCGCCGCGATCCGGTCCTGCATACTAGCCACGTGTTCAATTATACTCTTATGTGGAGTGGGCTCTTGTTCCCATGTCTCTTTGGCTACGTCCAACAGACCCCTAGGGTGTCTGCCGTACAATAACTCAAAGGGAGAGAATCCTGTGGAAGCCTGGGGTACCTCCCGACAGCGAACATCAAATAGGGTAGCAACATGTCCCAATCCCTTCCATCCTTAGAAATCACCTTTTTAACATGGACTTTAGGGTTCTATTGAACCGTTCTACTAACCCGTCGGTTTGAGGGTGGTACACCGAGGTGCGCAATTGTTTAATTTTTAGCAGATTTGCACAGTTCTCTTGTCACCTTGGACATAAAGGGGGTCCCCTGATCCGTCAGGATCTCCTTAGGTAGTCCTAGGCGACAGAACATGGCAAACAGTTCTCGGGCAATAAGTTTTGCCGAGGTGTGGCGTAGTGGTATAGCCTCCGGGTACCGGGTGGCATAGTCGACGACCACCAGTATGTGTTGGTGGCCACGGGCGGATTTTACAATGGGCCCTACCAAATCCATTGCAATCCGTTCAAAAGGTACCTCTATTATTGGCAGGGGTACCAATGGACTACGGAAACTTGCAGTGGGTGAGGTCAACTGACATTCGGGGCAGGATTCGCAGTACCTTTTGACCTCCGCGTACACTCCCGGCCAAAAGAACCGCTGCAAGATACGTTCTAGAGGTTTTTTTTCCCCTAAGTGGCCCCCCAGCAAGTGTGAGTGTGCCAAATCTAAAATCACCCTACGATACGACTGAGGTGCTACCAACTGTTCCACAACCTCGTCCCTGATTTTATCTATCCATAAAGCAACTCACCACTGACTACCATGCGTGGAAATACCGTATCTGCATTGGGCTGTTGGGCTACGCCGTTTACCTCTAGCACCCTTTCCCGCGCCTGAGTCAGGGTGGGATCTTGTAGCTGAGCTGTCCCAAACGTGACCCTGGACACTTCCACCTCGGGAATCGATGCGGTCTACTCCACCTCTCCTGCCAGCACCTCTAAGGGAAACCTATCGGGGTCACACTCTATCCCTATATGGGACACCCCTACGGCAGGTTTGTCGGTACAGCATCTGTAATACATTTTACCAGGGGAGAATGGATTTTGTTTTTCCACAGAGTCCAGAACAGGGGCAAGTCTCTTCCTAACACAGACCCATAGGGAAGATTTTTTACCACACCCACCACATGTTTTATGTCTCCACATGGCGTGGACAAGACTACCTCCGTGGTTGGATACTCTCGGAGGTCCCCATGGATACATACAACCCCGACCTGCCATCCGCTGGGGTTGTCTCCTGCCACCAGTGACCCATGTACCAGAGTCACGAGGCTCCCTGAGTCCAAGACAGCCTCCGTAGGGTACCCATTAACCAGTATCTGGCATTAGTTGGAGTTCACTGTCCTGGGGGTCGAGGGTTGCTGTGCAGACGGTCTGGGCATACATTGAGACCCGGCGGCTATATCCGCAGTCCATGGGTTCCGTAGTTAGGGGACAATTAGCCATCACATGTCCCGGTCCCTGACACCGCCAGCACCTAAGGGTGGAGGTACTGTTAGGTCTTATGACAGTTTGGGAGGGAACCGGTCTCCTGCCACTCTCACTCCGGGGTTCCCCTTCAGCACGGGTACGGTGCTGACTGTCCCCAGCAGAGGGACGCGACCCCTTTCCCGATTCCTGGGTTGGCAGGGATCGGCGTGACAGCCGAGAGGGGGCGGAGTCTCGAATAAAGTCTTGAGTGGCCGAGTAGCGCTCGATCAAACTGACTACCTGGTCGAGTGTGCCGGGGTCGCCTTGCCCCACCCAACGTTGGATAGCAGCCGGCAGAGTCCTTACCAGCCGGTCAACCACCACCCTCTCCACCATTTGGGCTGGGGACAAAGTCTCTGGCTGGAGCCACTTCTTTACCAGCTGCAGGAGGTCAAAGCTGAGACCGCGCGGGTCGTGTCTCCACATAGGCCCATGAAAATACACGCTGAGCCCTCACGTATATATTAACCCCCAGTCAGGCAAGGATCTCACCTTTGAGCCTCTGGTAGTCCTGGGCGTCCTCCCGACTGAGATCGAAGTACGCCTTTTGTGCATCACTGACCAGAAACGGAGCTACTACTTCTGCCCACTGGCCGGCGGGTAGGTTTTCCCCGCTCCGCTGTGCGCTCATAAATTGTCATGAAAGCTTCCACGTCGTCCTCCCGGTCCCATCTTCCTCAACGCTGAGCGAACCCTGTCTCGGGCCTCGCGACATTCAGGGGCTGGTGCCGTCGAGATCTCCCGCAGTGCAGAAATCTGTTGCAGCAACAGTTCGTTTGTTTTTTGCTGCTGCTGGTACAATAGCTGCTGTTGCCATTGTGCTGTTGCTGTTGTCGCTGAGACTGCAGCTGCTGCTGCTGTGTAATTACCAGCTGCTTTACCAGCTCCTCCATTTGTCCACGGGTTGAGGCTGAAAAGTGGCCGGCCCGGGATTGGGGTCATGAAGCTGCCGGTGGGGGTATACCTCAGTCACAATGCCCGCATTCTCCAACCAATTGTAAGGCGGCGGTGTTCACACCGTGCAGTAACTGAGGCAGTGACCCAAGCAAGTCCAAAGTAAAACAGCTTTTATTCAGCAACTCACGGGTAAAACAGGAAAAGTCCTCCGGTACGCAGCCGGGGTAACATCAGTTCATAAACACTGGTTGCCGGAACAACGGCCGCGCCGGGCCGAACAGAGCCTGACAGGTGCAGAGCCGTCCCAGGCGTGGGTTCAGCTACACACAATCCTGTGGAGCTTCCCTGCTATGCTCCTCGCAGGGTCCCAACATAGAAAAACAACTAATCCTTAGTGCAGGAGTTTTAAAGACCTGTGGCAAAAGCCACTGGAAAACCCGGTTGGAGGGAGGAGGCCGCCCCACTGCCTCCTGTGACCTCCTCCAAGAAATGAAGGCCCTGCCGGATTTACTTAATCTGCCTTAGCCAGGTAGTCTGACTAGGTCATTGCTCACCTTCATTCCTGCATTGCAGCCGCAGCTGTGTGTGTGACTGCAATGCACTCCAATGGCTTTAATGGGTTCTCTGTACACATTCTGGGGGAAATATAACTCCCTCGTAAACGATCCCGGTCACTGCCTCACACAAGATAATATAACCCTATAGACAAGTTTAGTGTGTAGTGTGTGTAATGTTGTAACTTTCCTGGTATACGTGCTGCGGTAGTGTGATATAAACAGAAAATTGTTTATATGGTTCACTTTTTGGGTTATTTTTGCTGTGTATACAGGACAGCCATAAAAATGCCTAAGGCCCTGTGATATAGGAAAGATGTGTATCTTCGTACCGTGTGGCCCTGTGCACACTTGCGTTTTTAGATGCGTTTCCGCTGCGTCTTTCAATATGCGGAAACGCATCCAACCCGCAGCACAGTGCACTACCAATGTAATACAATGGGAACCGCATGTCTGCTGTGCACATGCTGCGGAAAAAAACGTGCGGTTTCGCCGCTCTTTATTTTCCGCAGCATGTCAATTCTTTGTGCGGAACGCAGCGGTTCGGCGCCCATTGACTTGCATTGAGTCGGCACTTCCGCAGCAAAACCACAGGTCTAAAAAAGATCTGCGTTTTGCTGCGGGCGAAACCGCTGCAGTTCGGGAGGAGGAAGTGTGTGGGGCGGTGCGTGGGCGTCTATAGTGTGCGGCGCTATGTGTGTGGGCGGTGCGTGGGGTGTATAGTGGGAGGCGCTGTGTGTGGGCGGTGATCGGTGTGCGGGCCGGTGTGCATGATCGGTGTGTGGGCCTGTGTGCGTGATCGATGTGCGGGGCCTGTGTGCGTGATCGGTGTGCGGGGCTGTGTGCGTGATCGGTGTGCGGGGCTGTGTGCGTGATCGGTGTGCGGGGCTGTATGCGTGATCGGTGTGCGGGTCTGTGTGCGTGATCAGTGTGCGGGCCTGTGTGCGTGATCGGTGTGTGTGTGGGCTGTGTGTGTGTCTCCGCGTATTAGGCATCGTCGGATGGGACTACAAGTCCCATCTGGCTATGCTGCTACAGTGACAGTGACTGACACATTACCAATGATGGGACAGTAGTAGTCCCATCATCCGGCTAATGGCTGAATGTAAAAAAAAACAAAAACAAAACCATACATGAATACAACATATAACATACACATGACATACAGAACATATAACATATATGACATACAGAACATATAACATACACATGACTACAGAACATATAACATACACATGACATACAGAACATATAACACAACAGACATACAGAACATACAACATACACATGACATACAGAACATATAATATACACATGACATACAGAACATATAACATACACATGACATACAGAACATATAACACATACATGACATACAGAACATAAACATACACATGACATACAGAACATATAATATACAATGACATACAAACATACACATGACATACAGAACATACACATGACATACAACACAGAGTATATACTCACCTATTCCCCGACGCCATCCATCTGGTACCGCTCTGCCACCTTGAGAGAATGAGTCTGTTGTGAATGGGCTTGAGATGATTCTGAGCAGGGGCTCCCTCTGGTGGTTCAGCGTACTGTCTGTCCAGTGAAGATTGTGAAGATTGTGAGGAGTGGGAATCAGGTGTTACTGATGGTCTTATATAAGGGAGTCGCCTTCCCATCAGGGTTGCAGTGATCAATTGTTCTGGTCTCAATCCTTGAGTCCTGTTTCCTTTGTAGCCTGCTGTGTCGTGTCTGACCTCCTGCTAACAGATAAGACATTTTCTTTCTTTTTGTTTTTGTGCTTGATTTTTGCATTTTGTCCTGCACTTCTGTGGGGCCTTCAGGGTCCCTTCCGGGGGCTTTTGCCCTCTCAGTTCAGTTCACCACTGATGTTTGTACTTTTGCTTTTTCCAGTTTTTTCAGTGGCTGCTGTTTTGATTTTGTTACACCAGAGAACTAATTTAGGTGGTAGAGGTCGTGTGATCTCAGGTGTTTTTGAAATTAGTAGAGTTGGTGCTTTCAGGTTTTTGGGATTGCAGTAAGTACCCTTCCTATCCTTTTCTATTTAGTTAGTTTGGCCCCAACGTTTGCTCATACTATTTTCTGTCTGTGTCAGTATTTCTTCTTGTCTAACTGCCATTACATGTTTGGGGCTTTCTATTTTCTTTGGGGTTCTGCTCCGGGGCAGATAGCTTTCCTATATCTATCTTTAGGTGTAGTTAGTTTTCTAGGCTGTGACGAGGCGTCTAGGACCAACGTAGGAACGCTCCACGCTGCCTCTAGTTGTGGGGTTAGCCAGGGTACTGCAATCTCATAGATTCCAACTGCCTGGTGTATTGCCTTTTTACCTGCACTCCTCAGCTACCGAAACATACAGTAATCACCGCCCAAAATTTAAAATTGTATGGTACTCACAGAAGGGAAAAATGTGAAAGAAAAAAACAGGTTGTCAGAGTTGTCAGAGATATTTTTTCTGTTGTTGCATTTTTTTTTTTCCTCTGTATCTCTGGGTGCTGGGGAGGATTTTTCTCTCAATGGAGTTTGCACAGTTGTCTGGCCGTGTGGATCACTTGCCACTGAGGTTCAGAGTATTGCTGCATATCTTGCTAGTTGCCTGTTGTGGAACCTAGGATTCCCATGCCAGATTGTTTTTTAGGGGATCGAGCTAATTTCAGAATTTCAAAAATAATTGTAAATTGTTTTTTGCCTTAAAATCTAAGTCCTCAGGGAACGCAGCGCAGCAGGTTCAAATTGTCATCTCTCTCCTGCGCGGCGATCCTCAGGATTGGGCTTTTTCCCTGACACCTGGGGATCCTGTTTTGAGTGATGTTGATGCATTTTTTTCAGGCTTTGGGGTTATTGTACGATGACCTAATGTCACTGATCAAGCTGAAAAGCCTTGTTGGCATTAAATCAGGGGCTTGATGACGCTGAGTTATACTGTCAGAGATTCCGTAGGTGGCAGTCCTGACCAAGTGGAATGACGACGCTTTGGCGGCCCTTTTTCGGAAGGGTCTGTCAGATAATGTAAAGGATGTTATGTGGGATTCCCCTGTCCCTCTGGTCCAATGATTCTATGTCATTAGCGATTCAAATTGACAGACGTTTGCGTGAGCGGAGCAGTATGCGTGAATAGTGTTGCCTTGTGAACCTGCTTCTGATCCATGCAGTGTGATAGAGTGGTGTCGGGGCACAGCGTCATGATTTCGAAAGCGCAAGGGTTATGTTTCTACTGTGGTGATGCCTCTCATGCTATTTCAGTCTGCCCTAAGCGGGAAGACGTTTTGCACGCTCAGTTGTCTTGGGTGTGTTTCAGACTAAGTTTTTATTAACTGTCACTTGATATGCTCTCTGTCCTCATTTTCTGCTCAGGCTTTCGTTGATTCTGGAGCAGCTATAAACCTGATGGATTATGATTTTGCTAAACGTTGTGGGTTTCCCTTGATACCCCTACAGAAGTTCTATTCCCCTACTGGGGATCGATTTCTACCCCTTTGGCTGAGAATAAACACAGTTCTCTACTCAGTGATAATGAGGGTTGAACTGTTATCAGAGTGCTGCAAATTTTTGGTTCTGTATAATCTGCATGATATTATCGTACGGGTTTCCCTTGGTTCAGTCTCATAATCCTGTTTTTGGATTGAAATCTGTGTCTGTAACCAGTTGGGGCTGCCAATGTGTTAATACCAACACTCCTGTTTTTTCTGCCTCCCCCCAGGCTCAGGATTTCCTGACTTTTTGATGATTTTTCTGATGTATTTAGCGAAAGTAAATCTGCATCCTTGCCCCCCATAGGAGCTATGACTGCGCTATTGAATTAGTGCCGGGTAGTAAATTTCCCTAAAGGTCGCCTTTTTAACTTGTCTGTACCTGAACATGACGCTATGCGGTCTTATATCAAGGAGTCATTGGAGAAGGGTCATATCAGACCATCCTCTTCACCCTTAGGTGCCGGTTTTTTCTTTGTGGCCAAAAAAAGGATGGTTTTTTTCCATTAAGGCCGTGTATTGATTATCGTCTTTTGAACAATATTACTGTGAAATATCAATACCCTTACCCTTGATTTCTGACCTGTTTTCCAGGGTGAAAAACGCTACTTGGTTTACCAAGCTTGACCTCAGGGGCATATAACCTTATTGCATTAAGCACTGGGGATGAATGGAAGACGGCATTCAATACCCCGGAGGGGCATTTTGAGTACCTTGTGATGCCCTTTGGGCTCACTAATGCTCCTTCTGTCTTCCAGTCCTTCATGAATGACATTTTCAGGGATTTTGTGGATAAATTTCTGATTGTTTATTTGGATGATATCTTGATTTTTTCTAATGACTGGGACTCTCATGTGAAACATGTTCGAACTGTATTCCAGATTTTGAGAGAGAATGCTCTGTAGGTGAAGGATCAAAGGTCTTTTTGGCGTCAGAGGAATCTCATTTCTGGATTCATTTTGTCCCCATCTGTTATTGAAATGGACCCGTCAAGGTTCAGGCCATCTGTGATTGGTTCAACCTACTTCATTAAAGGCTCTTCAAAGATTTTTGGTTTTGCCAATTTTTACCGTAAATTTATTGGTAATTTCTCGGTTTATTTGTTAAAACCATTACGATTTGACCAAAAAGGGTTTTTGATGTGGTGAATTGGCCCCTGAGGCGTCTCTGCATTTCAGGAACTTAAGCAGAGATTCACTTCTGCTCCTGTTCTACGCAGCCTGATGTTTCTCTGCCATTTCAGGTGGAGGTTGATGCCTCTGAAATTGGGGCCAGGTGCCGTTTTGTCCCAAAAAGATCCAGAGACCTCTAAAAAAGTAACCCTTTGCCTTTTTCTCTCGAAAATTTTCTCCTACTGAACGTAATTATGACGTGGGTAATCGGGAGTTATTGGCCATGAAGTGGGCTTTTGAAGAGTGGAGACATTGGCTGGAGGGAGCCAAACATCAGGTGGTGGTCCTTACTGACCATAAGAATCTGGTTTATCTGGAATCTGCCAAGCGACTCAATCCTAGACAGGCCAGGTGGGCCTTGTTTTTCACACGTTTTAATTTTGTGGTTTCCTTTCTTCCTGGCACTAAGAATGTTAAGGCGGATGCCCTCTCGAGGAGCTTCCTTGCAGACTCTCCTGAGTTATCTGATCCTTCTGTTATTTTGAAAGAGGGTGTAGTTCTTTCCGCCATCTCACCCAATTTGAGACTTGCTCTGGAGGGGTGTCAGGAGGATAGGCCCGAGCGCTGCCCTGTTGGAAAATTGTTTGTCCCGGACCAGTGGAAAAAGAGTGTGATGTCTGAGATTCATTGTTCCGCGTTGGCTGGGCATCCCGGAATTTTTGGTACCAGAGACTTGGTTAGTCGGTCCTTTTGGTGGCCTACCTTGTCTCGTGATG
This sequence comes from Oophaga sylvatica, assembly GCA_033576555.1. Lineage (NCBI taxonomy): Eukaryota > Metazoa > Chordata > Amphibia > Anura > Dendrobatidae > Oophaga > Oophaga sylvatica. The sequence continues at coordinate 179,426,326 of JARQOD010000004.1, forward strand.
TCAGGGAATTTGTGCAGTCCTGCGGGACTTGCTCTCGCTCCAAGCCTTGCTCTCGCTCTAGTGGTTTGTTGATGCCATTGCCTGTGCCCAAGAGACCATGGACCCATATCTCTATGGATTTCATTTCCGACCTTCCTGTTTCTCAGAGAATGACCACCATCTGGGTGATTTGTGATAGGTTTTCCAAGATGATACATCTTGTGCCATTACCTAAGTTGCCTTCCTCCTCTGAATTGGTGCCGTTGTTCCTTCAGCACGTGGTTCGCTTACACGGCATTCCTGAGAACATAGTGTCTGACAGAGGAGTCCAGTTTGTTTCCAGATTTTGGAGGACTTTTTGTTCTAAACTGGGTGTTCAATTGTCTTTCTCCTCGGCATTTCATCCTCAGACCAATGGTCAAACTGAGAGAACAAACCAGACATTGGAGACTTATCTAAGATGCTTTGTGTCTGCTGATCAGGATGACTGGGTATCTTTTTTGCCTTTGGCTGAGTTTGCTCTTAATAATAGGGCTAGCTCTGCCACTTTGATGTCTCCGTTTTTCTGTAATTCTGGGTTTCACCCTCGATTTTCTTCAGGACAGACGGAGGCTTCTGTCTGTCCAGGTGTTGACTTTGTTGTGGAGCGTATGCAACAGATTTGGGACCAGGTAGTGGAGAGGTTGTCCCTCTCTCAGGAGAGGGCCCAGCGTTTTGCTAACCGGCATAGGACTGATGGTCCTCGGTTTAAAGTAGGGGACTTGGTCTGGTTGTCCTCAAAAAATATTCCTATGAGAGTAGCATCTCCTAAATTTAAGCCTAGGTTCATTGGACCTTATAAGATCATGGAGATTCTTAATCCTGTTTCTTTTCGTTTGCTTCTTCCAGGGACATTTAAGATCCATAACGTGTTCCACAAGTCCTTGTTGAAGAGGTTTGTTGAGCCAGTGGTTCCTGCTGCTGTGCCTCCTGACCCTGTTTTGGTTGAGGGCAATCTGGAGTATGTGGTTGAGAAAATATTAGATTCTCGTTTTTCTAGATGGAAACTCCAGTATTTGGTTAAGTGGAGAGGTTATGGTCAGGAAGACAATTCTTGGGTGTTTGCTTCGGACATCCATGCTAGGAGACTCATCCGTGCGTACCATAGAACTCATCCTGACCGACCTGGTTGCTCAAATGAGGGTTCGGTGACCCCTCCTCAAGGGGGGGTACTGTTGTGAATGGGCTTGAGATGAGTTCTGAGCAGGGGCTCCCTCTGGTGGTTACAAGCGGTACTGGTCTTTCCAGTGAAGATTGTGAAGATTGTGAGGAGTGGGAATCAGGTGTTACTGACTGGTCTTATATAAGGGAGTCGCCTTCCCATCAGGGTTGCCGGTGATCAATTGTTCTTGTCTCAATCCTTGAGTCCTGTTTCCTTTGTAGCCTGCTGTGTCGTGTCTGCATCTCCTGCTAACAGATAAGACATTTTCTTCTTTTTGTTTTTGTGCTTGATTTTTGCATTTTGTCCTGCACTTCTGTGGGGGCCTTCAGGGTCCCCTCCGGGGGCTTTTGCCTCTCAGTTTAGTTCAGCCACTGATGTTTGTACTTTTGCTTTTTCCAGTTTTTTCAGTGGCTGCTGTTTTGATTTTGTTACACCAGAGAACTAATTTAGGTGGTAGAGGTCGTGTGATCTCAGGTGTTTTTGAAATTAGTAGAGTTGGTGCTTTTCAGGGTTTTCTGGGATTGCAGTAAGTACCGCAGAAAATTGCGCGGGAGCCCATGCCATTTTTTTTCCTATTTTTTTTTTTTATTAACTATTGCGTTAAGATTTTGTGTGTGTGTGTACGCGTGTGTCTTTAACTATTTATGTACCATTTTATCTATCTATCTACCTATATATCTTTCTGTCTATCTATATATCTATCTTTCTATATATATATTTCTAACTATCGCATGTAAAAACGCATGTCAACGCACCTTTTTTCCGACGCTTGCGCTTGACGTATGCGTGTGAAAACGCAGCGTTTACACGCGTTTGTATGCGCTTTCTATGCGTTTGCGTTTTTTAACGCAAGATTTCTAAACCTGAAACCAAGGGAGAGATGGCATTCATAGATAAAGTACACCTCCAATGGCACTACAGTGGGCCTGTCTCATAGTATTTCTTTTATATACCCTTGCAGGACTGAAATCCTCCCATTTTTCTCTGTATGCTAACTCACTCATCATGGATCTTAACATGGACACCTTGTACTGCAATCTTGATTTGGATCTCGGCTTGTTTCTTGCTTTTGTTGCTGCTTGTGATGACGAACGGAAGAGAGAAAGACACAGAAGACGGCGTAGGCGATTTTGGCAACACCCTATTGTGGAAGTCCGTGAGAGCTTTGGAGCTTACCACTGTTTATTCAGGGAGCTAAATGAGAATCCGGACAAGTATTACGAGTATACGAGGATGTGTCAAGACAGTTTCCGGTATTTGCTTCGGTGCGTTGAAGGAGCCATCACCAGGCAGGATACCCAGCTCCGGAGAGCGATTCCTGCAGAGGAACGTCTGCTGGTGACACTAAGGTACGTAATATTTCAAGCTAAACGACTGTTCTGCAATGTACTTATAATTTTTTTTATTTATCTGGTTATTAGATTCCTTGCTACCGGAGAGTCATTAACATCGCTCCATTTTAAGTTCCGCATTGGTATTTCAACACTTTCTGGGATTGTTGCGGACACCTGCCGGGCTTTATGGGACGTTCTTTGTGAAGAATTTTTACCCCTACCCACCACTAAGTTATGGAAGGCCAAAGCAGTAAAATTCCAGGAACTTTGTGATTTTCCCAACTGTATTGGAGCTGTGGATGGGAAACATATCCCTATTACCAAACCGGCTAAAACAGGTTCTCAGTACTTCAATTATAAGAAATATTTTTCAACAGTGCTCATGGCTATTGCAGGTGCGGACTGCAGCTTTGTGGCCGTGGACATTGGATCATTTGGACGTGCTAATGATTCAAGCACATTTAGAGAGTCTGACATGGGCCAACGCTTATATCGGAATAATTTCAATTTCCCACAGCCACAACCTCTTCCCAACACTGACAGACCTGCAATGCCGTTTGTTGTGGTTGGGGATGAGGCATTTCAGATGTGTGCAAACCTCCTGAAACCTTACTCTAGTCGGGCCTTGGACCATACTAAAAGGATCTTTAACTATAGACTGTCCAGGGCCCGAAGAACTGTGGAGTGCGCCTTTGGTATCCTTGTCTCCAAATGGCGCATTTTGTAAACCTCAATTAATCTTAAAATTGAGACAGTGGATGAGGTAGTCAAGGCGTGTGTGGTTCTCCATAACTACATCATGGCTAAAGAGCGACCCAACGTTGAACTTGACGAACCAGTTTCTTACCCATTGCCCGATTTCCAGCAACAGCCTGTGAGGACAACATTTGAAATTGGACAAATGAGGGATCGATTTGCCGCCTATTTTGTTTCTGATGTTGGGCGTTTGTCATGGCAGGATCAAATGGTTTAGGGTTTTTGTTATGTGATGTCATATTGATACAATAGTTTAGTGATTCATGACAATTATTCCCTGTGCTGTTAATAAAACACCTATTACCTTTATTTCAAAAATATGTATGTGTTTTCCTTAGGTCCGGCTACCCCCTCCCACCCTTGTATTCATGCCTACCCCCTCCCACCCTTGTATGTATGTATGTATGCCTACCCCCTCCCACCCTTGTATGCATGCCTACCCCCTCCCACCCTTGTATGTATGTATTTATGTATGCCTACCCCCTCCCACCCTTGTATGTATGTATGCCTACCCCCTCCCACCCTTGTATGTATGTATGCCTACCTCCTACCACCCTCTGTATGTATGCCTACCCCCTCCCACCCTTGTATGTATGTATGCCTACCCCCTCCCACCCCTGTATGCATGCCTACCCCCTCCCACCCTTGTATGTATGTATGCCTACCTCCTCCCACCCTTGTATATATGTATGTATGTATGTATGCCTACCCCTCCCACCCTTGTATGCATGCCTACCCCTCCCACCCTTGTATGTATGTATGTATGCCTACCCCCTCCCACCCTTGTATGCATGCCTACCCCCTCCCACCCTTGTATGTATGTATGTATGCCTACCCTCTCCCACCATCCCTTGTATGTATGGCACCCCCCTCCAAAACTTTTGTGCATAAGGCGCACGGTGTGTTGCCGGTGACGAAGTACTCAAAAAACAGTCATTGATTGATGAAAAAAATACAACATTTATTAAATATTTTAGAGACATCATCAAAAAGGGGAAAAATTATGGGCAAAGGGGGATGGTAAACTTGGAGATTGGTTTGGGTTGGGCGAAGGGGAGGTGTCCAGTAAGCTTGAGGGTAGATCAGGGATACTGCAGGTAGAGACATGTGGAGGTGAATGGGAAGGGAAAGATAAACTGGGAAGTGATGTTGGAGGTGATGGTGGAGACACGTGTACAGTTCTCCTTCGAAGCCTTTGTGTCCGGTAGCTGCGATCTCTGCGGCTTCTTGACTGTGGCCTTTTGCTGGGTGTCGACGCTGGACTCGCCGTCTGGTGGGTTTGTTGGCCCGGCGTTGTGGTGGTGGACGTCCTCGGCCTACCAGGACCCAGCGTCTGCGTGATGGAGGACGGCCTGGTTGAAGTCCTCGCAGGATCTGTACCCGGTGTCTGTTCGCTTAAGTGGCCCGGCATGGTGCTGGTGGACATAGTCACAGGAGCAGGAATCGGCTGCGCAGTATATTGGCGTCCCTCTGCACCCGGCATCGTGTAGTGTTGTTGGGCGGCTGTGGACAAAGTTGGGGGCTGCACAATGATATGCAGCAGAACTCGGTATACTGAGACTTGAAAGCGGTGGGAGTGTTGGAAAGGCAGCCGCTGGTGGTGGCTGCATGAACCGAGTCTGCTGCATAGCACTGATATATGCGGCATTGCAGGCCTGCATCACAGCAAGCTGGAGTTCCGGCGTTAGGTTTTCCGACATGCCCTTCTCTATGGCACTAAAAAAATGTCTTGCCGGTCTCTGGAGCTCAGCGGCCATTGCGTCAAGGCGTTGGTTGACATTGGACAAACCATTAGCCACTGTGTCACCCAGCGTCTTATAGCAATTCTGGAACACCGTGCTCAAATGTAAAAACTCAGGCATGAGTGGCCTGTCCCAAACCCGCTGCCGCTGGCGTGAAGAGGCCAAAAAAGGTGCGACAGAGGTTTGGGACAGGGGAAGACCGGATGTACCGGCTACCGGTTCTCCAGAGTGTGTTGCAGGCATACTTACCGCAACACTGTGGGATGGCTGGGACGGGTCAGATGGCGTGGCATGAGAGACCGCTACAGGTTGTATGGTGCTGCTATGGGTTCTGTGAAATTATGAAAAAGGAAAAATTGGTATCCAAAAAATTATATTTGTACATTCGCAAAATGCTGCAGAAAACAAATATTCAGGTAAGGCTACACAGCACAGTGGAATAAAAAATCTAAATACTTACACTCGACGAGCAAGGACAGGTCTCAGGAAGCTGAGGAGCTGATGGTACTTGTACTTCCTTGTCCTTGCACCAGCACCGCTTCTAACCTGCCCTTCCTGCCTCAGGTCCCGATTAAAGCGGTCCTTCATGGAACGCCATCTAGTTTTGATTTTCTTCACTGTCAAAGTAAAAAATAATTGTTAAAAAATTAACTTTGGCCCTGGATCACACAACCATGTGTGTGATGTAAGAAACTCGCAGGAGTTCATCACATCAAACACGCTTCTGTGTTCCCGGACTAATGCATACATACAAAGGTAGGATGGGGTAGGCATGCATACATGCAAGGGTGGGAGGGGGTAGGCATACAGTCACGGCCAAAAGTTTTGAGAATGACACAAATATTAATTTTTACAAAGTCTACTGCTTCACTTTTTCTAATGGCAATTTGCATATACTCCAGAATGTTATAAAGAGTAATCAGCTTAACAGCAATTACTTGCAAAGTCAATATTTGGCTAGAAAATGAACTTTATCCCCCAAAACACATTTCAACATCATTTCAGCCCTGCCTTAAAAGGACCAGCTAACCTCTTTTCAGTGATTGCTCCATTAACACAGGTGTGGGTGTTGATGAGGACATGGCTGGAGATCAATCTGTCATGATTAAGTAAGAATGACACCACTGGACACTTTAAAAGGAGGCTGGTGCTTGGCATCATTGTTTCTCTTCTGTTAACCATGGTTATCTCTAAAGAAACACGTGCAGTCATCATTGCAATGCACAAAAATGGCCTAACAGGGAAGAGTATCGCAGCTAGAAAGATTGCACCTCAGTCAACAATCTATCGCATTATCAAGAACTTCAAGGAGAGAGGTTCCATTGTTGCCAAAAAGGCTTCAGGGCGCCCAAGAAAGACTAGCAAGCGCTAGGATCGTCTCTTAAAAGTGTTTCAGCTGCGGGATCGGGCTACCAGCAGTGCAGAGCTTGCTCAGGAATGGCAGCAGGCAGGTGTGAGTGCATCTGCACGCACTGTGAGGCGGAGACTCTTGCAGCAAGGCCTGGTCTCAAGGAGGGCAGCAAAGAAGCCACTTCTCTCCAGAAAAAACATCATGGACAGACTGATATTGTGCAAAAGGTACAGGACTGCTGAGGACTGGGGTAAAGTTATTTTCTCTGATGAATCCCCTTTTCGATTGTTTGGGACATCAGGAAAACGCCTCATTCGGAGAAGACAAGGTGAGCGCTACCACCAGTCTTGTCTCATGCCAACTGTTAAGCATCCTGAAACCATTCATGTGTGGGGTTTCTTCTCAGCCAAGGGAATCGGCTCTCTCACAGTCTTGCCTAAAAACACAGCCATGAATAAAGAATGGTACCAGAATGTCCTCCAAGAGCAACTTCTCCCAACCCTCCAAGAGCAGTTTGGCGATCAACAATGCCTTTTCCAGCATGATGGAGCACCTTGCCATAAAGCAAAGGTGATAACTAAATGGCTCAGGGAACAAAACATAGAGATTTTGGGTCCATGGACTGGAAACTCCCCAGATATTAATCCCATTGAGAACTTGTGGTCAATCATCAAGAGACGGGTGGACAAACAAAAACCTAAAAATTCTGACAAAATGAAAGCATTGATTGTGCAAGAATGGACTGCTATCAGTCAGGATTTGGTCCAGAAGTTGATTGAGAGCATGCCAGGGAGAATTGCAGAGGTCCTGAAGAAGAAGGGTCAACACTGCAAATATTGACTTGCTGCATTAACTCATTCTAACTGTCAATATAAGCTTTTGTTACTCATATGTTTGCAATTATTATATTTCTGTCTGTGATAAAAACATCTGTCAAACACACATAAAAACCAGAGGGCAGCAGATAATGTGAAAATATAATATTTGTGTCATTCTCAAAACTTTTGGCCATGACTGTACATACAAGGGTGGGAGGGGGTAGGCATACATACAAGGGTGGGATGGGGTAGGCATGCATACATACAAGGGTGGTAGGGGATAGGCATACATACAAGGGTGGGATGGGGTAGGCATGCATACATACAAGGGTGGTAGGGGGTAGGCATACATACAAGGGTGGGATGGGGTAGGCATGCATACATACAAGGGTGGGAGGTTGTAGGCAGGCATACATACAAGGGTGGGATGGGGTAGGCATGCATACATACAAGGGTGGTAGGGGTAGGCATACATACAAGGGTGGGATGGGGTAGGCATGCATACACACAAGGGTGGTAGGGGGTAGGCATACATACAAGGGTGGGATGGGGTAGGCATGCATACATACAAGGATGGGAGGGGGTAGGCATGCATACATACAAGGGTGGGAAGGGGCCTACTGTTTCACTGCAGCGTTGTTGCAATACTTACAAAAGTCCTTTTGACCCCTAGCTGAGGCATTGTCCCATCCATCCCACAGCAATTTGGTCACCTCGTTCCACAGCCGCCTGGTAGCCACTGTGTCGGAATGCAGGGGATCACTGGTGTCCCACAGTGGAACGCGCTCATGGACAGATGTGATGAGGAGGTCGTGGTTGACGTCCTCCTCGTCGTCCCGTTGTGGAACCTAGAATTGAAAGAAAGACATTAATGTTTGAAAGATAAGAGTATAAAAAAGAAATTAAATACTTACACGCCGTGTTGCCACCGCTGCTTGGCCCCGAGTTGCCTGCTCCTGTGGCTCATCAACACTTGAAGAGCTCTGTGAACCAAATAAAAAAATTGGGCACGTGTACAAGTGACAGTGAATTATGAAAGAACAATAGATAATATACTCACTTCACTGGGCTGTCCACTCTGAATTTTCATGGCTTGAAGGCATGGTCCTCCTTTGTTCCTGTGGTGAAATTCTGCAGGATGAAATGAAAAAATAAAATTACACACTGCTAGGCTAAACCAAAAATCCAAACATCCATTAGCTGGTATACTTACATTGTCCAAAGGTGTTCTGTCCTGTCACAAAGGTCTCCTGTCCTCTCCAGAGTCTGTAGAATTGTGAAGTGGAGCAATGCCAACCCCCAATATTTATTTATCTAGGTCTGGGAGGTGTTCAGAAGATGTCTAGACTGTCCGGAGACTTGTTACATCTAAAAGCGCATGCGCACGGTAACGCTGTCGTGCGCATAGCAGTGCGCCCATATGCGCCCCCATAGACTGCAATGCGTTTTTTCGGCGCATTACGTGCGCAGACTTACGCATGCGTCTTTTTTGATAAATGTTGAAAAAAAAGCAAAATGTTGCATTTTGATGGAGACATCGCACACGCCCACACGACGCGTGCGTCCAAAAACGCAACACAACGCATACAAGCGCATGACCATGTGCCCCCATTATAAAAATAGGGGCGCATGACGCATGCGCTTCTTTGCGCTGCATACGCTGCGCACGCAGACGCTAATGTGAAAGCAGCCTAAGTCGCACGACTTTCTCGCATCAACACCCGGCACGGCCGCCCACTCTCGGACCCGAGCGTACGGCTGCATAGAAATACATGCAGCCGCACACTTGGGTCCGAGAGCGGGCGGCCGTGCCGGGTGTTGATGCGAGAAAGTCGTGCGACTTACTCGCATCACACTCGCAAGTGTGACGCCAGCCTATCTCTATCTGTGTGTGTGTAATGGAGTGTGGGTTGGACAAATGTAAAAGAGGAGGTTGGACAAGAAATACATCACAAATCTTTTTTTTTTGTTAAACGACATATCTTTATTTAGCTGTCGAATCCGCACCTCTTGGCAGAAAGCGCATGTCCTTTTTTGACGCGGTTTTGGCGCAGTTTTGATGCGGTTTTGGCGTGTTTTTTCATGCTTTTTCTCATGCGTTTTTGTATGCGTTTTTGACAGCTAAATAAAGATATGTTGTTTAACAAAAAAAAGATTTGTGATGTAATTTCTTGTCCAACCTCCTCTTTTACATTTGTCCAACCCACACTCCATTACACACACACACAGCTAGAGATAGATAGATAATAGATACCAGTAGTTAGATAGATAGATAGATAGATAGATAGATAGATAGATAGATAGATAGATAGATAGATAGATAGATAGATATGGAACATAGGATAGATAGAAAATACATAGATAGATGGATAATAGATAGTTAGAAATATATATAGAAAGATAGATAGATATATAGATAGACAGAAAGATATATAGGTAGATAGATAGATGATAGATAAAATGGTACATAAATAGTTAAAGACACACGCGTACACACACACAAAATAACGCAATATAGTTAATTAAAATAAAATAGGAAAAAAAATGGCGTGGGCTCCCGCGCAATTTTCTGCGCAGAGGGGGAAAGCCAACAGCTGGGGCCAATATTTCTAGCCTGGGAAGGGGTTAATACCCATGGATCTTCCCAGGCTATGAATATCAGCCCGCAGCTAGCCTTCACTGGCTATTAAAATAGGGGGACCCCCAAAAAAAATGACGTGGGGTCCCCCTATAATTTATAGCCAAAAAGGCTAGGCAGACAGCTGCGGGCTGATATTCATAGCCTAGGAAGGGGCCATGGATATTGGCGCCCCCCTGGCTAAAAATACCAGCACCCAGCCGCCCCAGAATTGGCGCATCTATAAGATGTGCCAATTCCGGCACTTAGCCCCTCTCTTCCCACTCCCCTGTAGCAGTGGGATATGGGGTAATAAGGGGTTAATATAACCTTGCTATTGTAAGGTGATATTAAGCCCGGTTAACAATAGAGAGGCGTCAATAAGATGCCTATCCATTATTAATCTTATATTAATAAAGGGTTAAAAAACAACAACACGCATAAGAATAAATTATTTTAATGAAATAAAACACAACACGGTTTTCATATCTTTATTATGCGCTCAGATCCAAGCGACGCCCTCGATCTCCTGTAATAAAACGTAAAAAAATAAAACAACCGTATACTCCCTGTCCGACGCAGTCCAATTAATAACGAGTGTTCCACGACGGTCTCCCCTATAGAACAGTGATATCAGGTGATGCCACTGCTCTGTAGGGCCTCCCAGTGATGCACTGACAGGAGACAATGGCTCCAGCAGTGCATCACTGAGGTTACCTGAGTTCATTTTCTCACTTTATGGCAATGCTGCGTGGGAATTTTCTCACCCAGCACTGCCGTGAGAGAATGAACTGAAGTGACGTCATTCTCTCCCGGCGGCAGAGCGGTACACAGATCGATGGCGTCGGGGAATAGGTGAATATATACTCTATGTTCTGTATGTCATGTGTATCTTCTATATGTCATTGTATGTTCTGTATGTCATGTGTATGTTCTGTATGTCATGTGTATGTTATATGTTGTATGTCATGTATGTGTTCTGTTTTTTTTTTACATTCAGCACATTAGCCGGATGATGGGACTACTACTGTCCCATCATTGGCTAATGTGTCAGTCACTGTCACTGTAGCAGGCATAGCCGGATGGGACTTGTAGTCCCATCCGACGATGCCTGCATACGCGGAGACACACACACAGCCCTGCACACCGCCGCACATACACCGATCACGCACACAGCCCCGCACATATACCGATCACGCACACAGCCCCGCACACCGCCGCACATACACCGATCACGCACACAGCCCGCACATATACCGATCACGCACACAGCCCCGCACACCGCCGCACATACACCAATCCCGCACACAGCCCCGCACACCGATCACGCAGACACCGGCACACAATCACAGCCCACACACATAGCGCCGCACACTATACACGCCCACGCATCGCCCACACACATAGCGCCGCACACTATACACGCCCACACACCGCCCACACACATAGCGCCGCACACTATACATGCCCACGCACCGCCCACACACATAGCGCCGCACACTATACACGCCCACACTCCGCCCACACACTTCCCTCCTCCCGAACTGCAGCGGTTTCACCAGCAGCAAAACCGCAGATCTTTTTTAGACCTGCGGTTTTGCTGCAGAAATGCCCGACTCAGTGCAAGTCAATGGGCGCCGAACCGCTGCAGTTCCGCACAAAGAATTGACATGCTGCGCGTTTTTTTCCACAGCATGTGCACAGCAGACCTGCGGTTCCAATTGAATTACATTGCATGTACACTGTGCTGCGGGTTGGATGCGTTTCCGCACGTTGAAAAACGCAGCGGAAACGCATCTAAAAACGCTAAGTGTGCACAGGGCCTTACAGGGAAAAAACAGCCATCTAGGTAAAATCAACTAGTAGAAGACTGATCCTAGACATACTGCTGTCTCTAATTTTCACATTTTAAGGAAAAAAAAATATACGGTAACTGGAGTTTATCGGGAAGGAGAAAGTTAAAGATTGGAATTCTATTCTAGAAACTTTTGTAATTAGTTTTAAGTGCTAAATAAAATAATATTTTATTGGTTACCAAGTATTGTAGTACCGGATTAAAGTTTAATTGACTGCTATACAGTGGCATAACTAGAATCCTGTCGGCCCAAGAGCAAAATTTGGACCTTAGCTCCACACCACCAGCATGTTCATCAGATACATGTGCCCCAGTGGCATTACTAAAACCTATAAGGACACGTGTTTGTTCCCCATTAAAGAAATGATAATAACAGCAATGAAAGATATGATTTACAACATTCATACGTACTATAGAAACTTGTAGATTGGCGATGTTCTATGACATTTATGAGAACTTTTTTTGTAATGCTTTGCTATATCTGAAGAGATCATTATCGTACAGAAAGGGGAGGAGGTGAGCAATGACCATGTTTAATCTACTGTATATATATAGGTGTTACATTTCATTGTAATTCTTTGTATGATTATGTGATGACTGAAACTTATTGTTCTGTAGAGATCAATTTTCAGCAGAGTGAAAACTGCAACATTTTAGGATTCTTTAGAAACATAATAAATTGAAGTACTGCATCCAAAAGTCAATACAAAATGTAAATTTATTAGACAGATATAAACAAAATCACATAATTAATGAATATATGAAGAACAGTACAAGTTACAACACTAGCAGCAAGGATCAGGTAGACAGTGGCTCAAGTGTCCTGATAGTAACGGACAATTACCTAGTAAAGTGCAAAGTGTCTATTTTCATGGGAGCAGACAGGGTGAACATCCATATGTATAATCTATCATTACACAAGTGCGCACTAAATTCACACCCCTAGTTCCCCCATGTCTTATGAGTGGTTACCCTTATTTTGTTACACCAGGGAACACGCCACGCCGCCACCGACGCGCGTTTCGCAACCTTGAAGACGCGCGTTTCGCGTTCGCTTCTTCAAGGTTGCGAAACGCGCGTCAGCGGCAAGTCGCATGCCCTCGTGTAACAAAATATCCCTCTACAGTGAGATATTAAGTCTACGCTTAGCCTTATTTTTTGCAAGCTAAATATTCCCAGATCCTTTAATCATTTCCCATAGGACATACTTTGCAGTCCGTTTACCATCCTGGTCGCTCTTCTCTGAACTTTCTCCAATTTTCATTGTCTTTTTTAAAATGTGGTACCCAGAACTGGACACAGTATTTCAGATGAGGCCTGACCAAGAAGGAGTAGAGGGCAATAATTACTTCACATGATCTAGACTCTTTGATTCTCTTAAAACATCCTAGAACTGTGTTTGCCTTTTTTGCTGCTGCATCACACTGTTTACTCTTGTGCAGTCTGTGATCTATTAATACACTCAAGTATTTTTCACACATGCTGTTGCTGTTCTATTCCTCCCATTCTATAGATGTAATTTTCGTTTTTCTTGTCCTCTACAGTGTGACTGCCCTTGAGATATTTATAGACAGCTGTCAAGCCTCCTCCTAGCCTTCATTTTTGCAAGCTAAACATTCGCAAATCCTCTAGTATACCTAAGTCTTTTTCACACGTGTGCTGTTGTTTAGCCTTATTCTTCCCATTCTGTACATGCTTTTATTCATTTTTCTTGCCCAGATGTACGACTTTGCATTTCTCCCTCTTAAATACCATTCTGTTAGTTGCTGCCCACAGTTCCAGTTTGTTTAGATCTTTTTGACTCCTCTCTCCCTCTCTTCTCTAGTATTAGCTATCCCTCCTAACTTTTTGTCATTAGCAGATTTAATCAGTTTACCCTCAATTCCTTCTTCCAATTTATTGATAAAGATGTTGAACTACACAGGGCCCAGGACTTTTTTATTTTTCCACTGATGGAGCTGTACGGCAAAATGTTTTTTGCGGACAACATGACGTTTTCAGAGGTACGATGTTTATTTATATTTGTCTTTTTGATCACGTTTATTCCACTTTTTGTTCGTCGATAAGATGAAAAAGCATAGTTGTTTGCTTCGTTTTTTTTTTTTTATGGTGTTCACAGAAGGTATTAACTCGTTGACAGTTTTATAGGTCGGGTCGTTCCAGACATGGCAATACCAAATACGTACATTTTTCATTGCAATGCTTTATAAACTGTCAGTGCTGCATTGACACAAGCTTGTTAGGCCATGCTCTGCCGTGAGAGTCAGGTTTCAGCTGTCTTGATAGCTGAACACCCGGCAGGAATTAAGCGCAAAATCGCCGTGTCGTATTCATACGTCCAAGGTCAGGAGACCTTCCAAACCTGGATGTACAGTACAGACCAAAAGTTTGGACACACCTTCTCATTCAAAGATTTTTCTGTATTTTCATGACTATGAAAATTGTACATTCACACTGAAGGCATCAAAACTATGAATTAACACATGTGGAATTATATACTTAACAAAAAAGTGTGAAACAACTGAAAATATGTCTTATATTCTAGGTTCTTCAAAGTAGCCACCTATTGCTTTGATTACTGCTTTGCACACTCTTGGCATTCTCTTCATGAGCTTCAAGAGATAATCACCGGAAATGGTTTTCACTTCACAGGTGTGCCCTGTCAGGTTTAATAAGTGGGATTTCTGGCCTTATAAATGGGGTTGGGACCATCAGTTGTGTTGTGCAGAAGTCTGGTGGATACACAGCTGATAGCACTAATGAATAGACTGTTAGAATTTGTATTATGGCAAGAAAAAAGCAGCTAAGTAAAGAAAAACGAGTGGCCATCATTACTTTAAGAAATGAAGGTCAGTCAGTCCGAAAAATTGGGAAAACTTTGAAAGTGTCCCCAAGTGCAAGTCCTCCTAGCAGCTATTTTACCATGGAGGCCTGCTGCACAAAGTCTCCTCTTAACAGTTGTTGTAGAGATGTGTCTGCTGCTAGAACTCTGTGTGGCATTGACCTGGTCTCTAACCTGAGCTGCTGTTAACCTGCGATTTCTGAGGCTGGTGACTCGGATAAACTTATCCTCAGAAGCAGAGGTGACTCTTGGTCTTCCTTTCCTGGGGTGGTCCTCATGTGAGCCAGATTCTTTGTAGCGCTTGATAGTTTTTGCAACTGCACTTGGGGACACTTTCAAAGTTTTCCCAATTTTTCGGACTGACTGACCTTCATTTCTTAAAGTAATGATGGCCACTCGTTTTTCTTTACTTAGCTGCTTTTCTTCTTGCCATAATACACATTCTAACAGTCTATTCAGTAGGACTATCAGATGTGTATCCACCAGACTTCTGCACAATACAACTGATGGTCCCAACCGCATTTATAAGGCAAGAAATCACACTTATTAAACCTGACAGGGCACACCTGTGAAGTAAAAACCATTTCCGGTGACTATCTCTTGAAGCTCATCAAGAGAATGCCAAGAGTGTGCAAAGCAGTAATCAAAGCAATAGGTGGCTACTTTGAAGAACCTAGAATATAAGACATATTTTCAGTTGTTTCACACTTTTTTGTTAAGTATATAATTCCACATGTGTTAATTCATAGTTTTGATGCCTTCAGTGTGAATGTACAATTTTCATAGTCATGAAAATACAGAAAAATCTTTGAATGAGAAGGTGTGTCCAAACTTTTGGTCTGTACTTTATGGATACATCTAAGGTCATGAAGGGGTTAATATAAGCACTGGAGGCGGAGTTGTCTTCCAGGCAACATCCTCCCCATAGCCTGGAAGAGGTCAGTTACATATAAGAAAAACGTGGCTTTCTCTGGAATAAGTCATCAGATCGCACATATCAAGTTATCACAATATTCAGCTTCCTAGGACCTAAATGCCATCTAATCGGCTTAGGAAAGTTGACAGATTCCCTTTAATAAATAAAACATCATTTACAAGCAGCATTTTGTGATTAGTTGGGTTATACTTGTTAGTTGGGTTATACTTGTCTAATGCTAATAATAGTTTGATAATTTGAAACAATCAAGAATAACAAATATGCAAAAAGAAAAGAAATTGGGTAGGTATAAATACTTTTTAACAGCACTGTAATTTCTAGAGTCTATGTTTTCTGTAAATTCCTTTATTAATATAATTTTTCATACAATCAACTCAAATGAAAGACAAGATGGCAAAAAATAAAGTCATATCAGCAAGGGTCTGACAAGTTCTTACTGCTTATATAGAGTGGTATTCTGAACAAAACAAACATGCATGTGAGAATTTTACACTGAAATAGCCTGTCATGAAATCAAAACATGAAAACATCAATAACATTTTGTAATTAAAATAACGTTTTTTAGGACAATAAGACTAGAACAGGGATAACTCCTGGTTAGAGGCGGAGAGGGAAAACCATGACTAAATCTGCCCAAACAATATGTTTCTAGATCTCATTCTTGTTCCAACAGATACAAACACAAAACTAAAATAGATAAAAAACATAAAAACCATACAGTTATGTACAAACACCTTCACAATGAATTGTAGTTTCACAAAGAAAGCTTCCTCTTTTATTAGTACACTTGTTCTATTGACAAAAAAGGCTAAAGAAGTTCTTAGAATAATGTAACTTACCAAAACTCAAATTTAGCAAAACTCCTTAGCAATAATTTTTTCAGAATCTCAGATCTATGTTATACATTGTTAAGAACAATCCAAATATAATGTAAAGTGCATAAAATACTTAAAAATGTCAGTATGGACCTTTTGAATAAAATAGTAGCTGTCAACAACATCTCTATATGCAACACATTCTATTTTTATTTTCAAGAATTCTCTCAGATCTATGTTATACGATTGTGTGAAACAGAACAACTCCAAAATATACAATGGGTAAAGTGCAATAAAATAAGCTGTAAAAATGTGCAGGTATGGAAGTTTTCTTCTTTTAAATTAAAAAGGTAACCTTGTGATACAAATCCTGTATTGAACATATTCTATTGTTTTCATTCTGTGTTCATATGGAGTCAAAATGAGTACAGTTTACACCAAAACTCCCATGCCAGTTGTTCCTGGTGCTGAGTGAGAGGAACCTCTTGTAGGATGTTATGAAACATAGAAAAGCACAGTAAAACAAACGTATAAAAATACTCTGTTGTAAAAAAGTAACAGAAAACAGCAAGTGCTAGTAAAAAGATGATAAAAACAGGGTATTTGGTTGATAATTTTTTGCAAAAAATTATACTAAGCCACTCTACCAAACATCAAGTATACCGTATCAGAGCAGTCCCTGACTAATGTGTTTAATCCTAATGATGTATTTAAAAACCTGGTCATGTGTATCGTACCTATATGAGCAGGATTCAGAAAGTAATGTACAATGTGGACACGCTGCAAAGAACTTCCTTTAAGTGCATGGCTCAAAAGGAGGGGTGGAAAACCTGCCTAATCTTGCAAAAAAATGAGAAACCAATTGAATACAACACATGAGCCATGTACACAGTTAACAAGCCTGTAGGACAGTGTTCACACCACCGGAACACTGAAACATAAAAAAGCATAGTAAAACAAACGTATAAAAATACTCTGATGTAAAAAAGTAACAGTAAACAGCAAGTGCTAGTAAAAAGATGATAAAACACAGGGTATTTGGTTGATAATTTTTTGCAAAAAATGTATACTAAGCCGCTCTACCAAACATCAAAGTATACCCGTATCAGAGCAGTCCCTGATTAATGTGTTTAATCTCTAATGATGTAATTAAAAACCTGGTCATGGTATAGTACCTATATGAGCAGGATTCAGAAAGCTAATGTCCAATGTGGACACGCTGCAAAGAACGGCCTTTAAGTGAATGGCTCACAAAAGGAGGGGGGAAAACCTCTCTAATTTTGGGAAAAAAAATGAGAAACCAATTGAATGCAAACACATAAGCATGCACATTTGAACAAGCCTGTAGGACAGTGTTCACACACCAGAAGATGAAACATAGAAAAGCACAGTAAAACAAACTGTATAAAAATACTCTGATGTAAAAAAGTAACAGTAAACAGCAAGTGCAAGTAAAAAGATGCTAAAACACAGGTATTTGGTTGATACGTTTTTTGCAAAAAATGTATACTAAATCGCTCTACCAAACGTCAAGGTATACCCGCATCAGAGCAGTCCCTGACTAATGTGTTTAATCCATAAGTGATGTAATTAAAAACCTGGTCATGTGTATAGTACCTATATGAGCAGGAATCATCAGAAGGTATTAGTCCAATTTTGGACAACGCTGCAAAGAACGTCCTTTATGTGCATGCTAAAAAAGAGTGGGTGGAAACCTCCTAATCTTGCAAAAAAACAAGAAACCAACTGAACCATAACATAATGCATATGCACACAGTGAACAAGCTGTATGACAGTGTTCACATCGACTGGAAGACTGAAACACAGAAAGCACAAAACAATGTATCAAAATACCTGTTGTAAAAAGTTACAGTAAACAGCAGTGCAATAAAAAGATTCTAAAACACATGTATTGGTTGATACTTTTTTGCCAAAACATATAACAAGCCCTCACAAACCAAGGTATACTGTATCAGAGCAGTCCCTGACTTAATGTGTTAAACCATAATTTGATGTATTTAAAACCTGGTCATGTGATCGTACTATATGAGCAGGAATGCATCAGATGGGTATTAGTTACTATTTTTTGCCAAAGCAGATAAGCTTTGTTTTTTTTTTTGGATTTATGTCTAGTTAGTTACTCGCAATAAAATGAGGACCCTTGACGTTGGGTTGCGAGCTTATCTGCTTTGGCCAAAATAGTAACTAATACCTCATCTGATGCATTTATCATATGCATCATTTTTTGCACTTTTTATCATATTTTGCAGGTGCACCCGGGCTCTTTTTGATGGCTTGGTTTTTTGTGTTGTGCAACATTCAGTGCTGACCAGCCCGCCTTCCATCATAGGCGTTTAAAATAGGCTGTTATCCAGACACTGTGCATGACATTTATGTTTTAAGCAACTTGTATCTGTGTGTTTTTTTTTCCCACTAAGCAGTTAACACCTTCATCATCACTGTTTTTGTGATAGGGTGGCTGCCTTTATCAGTGGTTAAACACCTGTTGCTTCTCCAGCCTTTATCCATGGGAGCCTGCTGCATCCTGCTAGTGCATTTGGTCATTTGATCAGACTGGGTATGATTGTTTTTCATGATTTGTTTTTGCTAAAAATGTAAACAACAAGTGCTAGTAAAACGATGATAAAACATAGGGTATTTGGTTGATAGTTTTTTTGCAAAAAATGTATACTAAGACGCTCTACCAAACGTCAAGGTATACCCGTATCAGAGCAGTCCCTGATTAATGTGTTTAATCTCTAACTGATATATTTAAAAACCTGGTCATGTGTATAGTACCTATATGAGCAGGATTCAGAAAGCTAATGTCCAATGTGGACACGCTGCAAAGAACGACCTTTAAGTGAATGGCTCAAAAAAGAGGGGCGGAAAACCTCTCTAATCTTGGAAAAAAATGAGAAACCAATTGAATGCAAACACATGAGCCATGCACACAGTGAACAAGCCTGTATGGACAGTGTTCACACCACCAGAAAACTGAAACATAGAAAAGCACTGTAATGTATGTAGTACAGTTCATATAGCGTCTTGTGCTTGGGTGCGATGAAAACACAGGAGTCACAGGTTTGATATAGAAAAGTCCTGTATTACTTCATACAAGTTGGCAGAAATAGTCACACAGTTTGCAGACACAGAAACAGGAGACACAGCAGGCCAGAGTAATCCAAGCTCAGCAATCACTCTCCAATACAGATTCAGGATCTTCTTCTCTGCTACCGTAAGTCCATGCAAACGTGGGTCTTTCAAAGAGCAGGGTTCAGAGTCCACAAGTGCTTCAGAGTTCTTCAGTAGGAATAGCTGGAGTACAAGGTCCAAGGCTTACAGGAGTCAAGTCACAGGTTCACTGCAGGCTAGATTCTGAAGCACTGATTGCTCAGCTGTGTCTGCTTAAGAAGCAAAGGAGAGAATCAGGGCGGGAACATGCAAGCTGGAAACTCCATTTTGACTGAGGGCAAGATAGCTGCAGCAAGACAGAAAGTAAAATGGCTGACGAACAAACTGAGTTTCAGGAATATATACATAGAACCTTACATTACTCCCCCCTTAAGGACAACCTCCGGATGACCTCAGACCAGGCTTGTGTGGGTACCTCTGATGAAACTGACGGAGCAAGCGAGGAGCATTAACGTTATTGACCGGTTCCCATGAGTTGTCCTCCACGGGGTAGCCCTGCCATTTAATCAGATATTGTAACTGATTTCTATACAACCTGGAATCTAAAATCCTTTCCACCACAAATTCTTCCTGACCATCGACTAGCACTGGGTCAGGGCAAGGAGAGGAACGTCCAGGAAACGTATTGGGTGTCGCAGCCTTTAGTAGGGATACATGAAAGACAGGTGGATTCTCATAGTTCTGGGCAGTTGAAGACGACAAGCAACGGCACTTATAATTTTACTGATTTTATAGGGTCCAATGTACTTATGTCCCAACTTAGACGATGGAATCCTTAACTTAAGATTTCTGGTTGACAGCCAGACCAAGTCTCCTACCTTGAAAGCTGGTGCAGGTTTACGAAATTTATCTGCTGCTTTCTTGTACCTTTCTTGAGCCGATTCCAGATTTTCCTTTAGAAGATCCATATTCTTCTGTAAAGACGTGATTCTTTCAGCCACTGCTGGTAAAGGCGTTTCTATGGGAAATCGTGGTAGAATGTTAGGATGATAACCTAGATTAGAGTAAAAAGGAGACTGTTTAGTGGAGGCACTCTGAGAGTTGTTATACGAGAACTCAGCTAATGGAAGTAGATCCACCCAATCATCCTGTAGGTGGCAGATAAAGCAGCGGAGATACTGCTCCAGGGTTTGATTGGTTCGTTCGGTCTGTCCATTAGTCTGGGGATGAAAAGCAGAAGAAAGGTTTACTTTAATGTCCAATGCTGCACAGAAATTTTGCCAAAACCTAGAAGTGAATTGCACCCCTCGATCCGAAATAACCTCATCCGGTACTCCATGTAAGTGAAACACATCTTTAATCATCAAATCTGATGTCTGTTTTGCAGTGGGTAAGCCGACACAAGGGATAAAATGAGCTGCCTTTGTTAGACGGTCAACCACCACTAGAATGGTGTTCTTCCCCTGAGAGGTTGGTAACTCCACAATGAAGTCCATAGAAATGGATCCCCACGGGCAGGACGGGGTGGGAAGAGGCTGTAACAGACCAGTTGGTGAGGAGCGAGGTGTTTTGCATCTTGCACAGACCTCACATGAAGTGACATAATTCAAAACATCCTTCCTGCAAGTGGGCCACCAAAAGAAACGAGAAAGAAATTCCTGTGTCTTTAGAATTCCTCTATGCCCGGCTATCTTGGAATTGTGAATGAGTTGCAATACTCTTAATCTGACTGTTTCAGGAATATACAGACGTTGTCCCTGAATCCACACACCATTCTTAAAGACAAGACTTACGTCCCTTGGGGGTTGTGCCAAAAAGGAATCCGCATGGTATGCTTCCTTGATGTCCTTAAGTAGGTCTTGATTATGAATTACTCCTAGGAATCTAGAGTCAGGAAGAATAGTCTTAGGAGGAGTAATTGGACGTGTCTCTGCTGAGTAAATCCTAGAGAGTGCATCAGCCTTTCCATTGCGCGATCCTGGTCTATAAGAGATGATAAAATTAAATTGGTTTAAGAAAAGATTCCAGCGAGCCTGGCGAGGAGTCAGGCACTTAGCCGACCTGATAAACTCAAGGTTACGATGGTCTGTCAGGACGACTATTTGCTGTGCAGCTCCCTGAAGAAGGTGTCTCCATTCTTTGAAGGCGGCAATAATGGCCAACAACTCTCTATTGCCCACATCGTAGTTCCTCTCAGCCGAAGACAACTGCTGGGAAAAGAAGGCACAGGGATGCAAGACATTCTTCTCACCTGTTCTCTGAGAGAGTATAGCTCCAACGGCACAGTCTGAAGCATCCACCTCTATTATGAAGGCAAGCTCGGGGTTGGGATGTACTAGGATAGGTGCAGTGGTAAATTTATCTTTTAGACGGGAAAATGCTTCCTGGGCTTGGGGAGTCCAGGAAAACCTAGACTCTTTCCGGGTAAGTTGAGTGATAGGTGACACTACCTCAGAGAAATTTCTAATGAAACGTCTATAGAAGTTGGCAAACCCGATGAAGCGCTGTACCTCCTTCACATTTCTAGGACTTGGCCAATCCTTGATGGCTTGGGTTTTGCTTCCATCCATACTAATTCCTTGTGTAGACAGTACATACCCCAGAAATTGAATTTCGGTCCTATGGAATTCACACTTTTCAAGTTTGATGTAAAGATGATTTTGTCTTAGACGTTCCAAGACCATTCTCACATGTCCATGATGTTCCTCTGTGGAGTTAGAAAAAATTAGAATATCATCCAAATAAATTACCACGAATGTATCTAGGAGATCCCTGAAGATGTCATTCACCAAGTGTTGGAAAGTGGCTGGGGCGGTACTCAGACCAAAAGGCATAACTAGATATTCAAAGTGTCCATAGCGTGACCTGAATGCAGTCTTCCATTCATCCCCAGGTCTAATACGGACTAAGTTATAGGCCCCACGAAGATCTAGTTTAGAAAAAATTTTGGCATGTCGCACTCTCTCCAATAACTCAGGGATTAAAGGCAATGGATAATGGTTTCTAATAGTAACCTTATTGAGTTCCCTATAGTCTACGCATGGTCTCAGAGATCCATCTTTCTTCTTTACAAAGAAGATGGGTGCACCTGCGGAGATGAAGAGGAGCGTATGAAGCCCTTGGCTAGATTTTCATCTATGTAATCCTTTAAAGCCTTTAGCTCGGGCCCCGCCAGGGGGTAGATCTTACCAAAAGGTATCTCTGCTCCAGGCAATAATTCAATTGGACAATCATATGGACGGTGAGGAGGAAGCTGGTCAGCGTTCTTCTTGTCACATAAATCCACATAGTCCTGGTATACAGCTGGTAGTTCAGGGACTGACATGATTCCTTTAGGAACAGAGCAAGCTGAAACTTTTGGACTCATCTGTTTCTCTGGAAAGTGTAATTCCTTGGTCTCCCAGTTAATGGTAGGATTCTGAGCCTGCAGCCATGGTAGCCCTAGAATAATGGGAAAGTGGGGAGAAGAGATAAGCATAAAGGACAGTTTCTCTTGATGATCTTTACCCATAAGAACCCTCAAAGGCTCTGTTTCCTGATCCACTGGTCCAAAGGTCAGCAGGGAGCCATCCACAGTTTCCATCTGTACTGGAGTAGCCTTCTTCACTGAACGTATTCCCTGTTTCAGAGCAAAGGAGACATCCATAAAATTTCCACTTGCCCCTGAGTCGATCATAGCAGAGCTAGACACCCAAGCTGAGTCAACCCAGAGTTTGATGGAAAGAAAGCAATGAGAATTGTTTTTCTTACAACTCAGCTGGGACACCGCTGAGGAAACTTGAAAAATGGCAGCGTTTACACAGTCAACGTCCTCAGAGGTAACGGAGTTTAAGTCCGAGAAATCAAGATCTGTTGCTGCAGATCTCTCTGGAGCCTGAGGCTCGGACCTGACAGATCCCCTCTCGCAACACTCACAATGAATGAGTGCTGCAGTAGTCTTACGAGAACGGCTGGGGCAGTTTATAATGAAGTGCCCTGACTTACCACAATAGAAACATAGATTCTCCTTAAAACGATGTTCCTTGCGTGCATCACTAACCCGTCGTTGTAAAGAGTCTACCTGCATGGGTTCAGGTTCAGGTTCCCGTGTAATCCTACTCAAAGGTTCCTTAGCTGGAGAGGAAGGTAGGAAAAGGTTAGTACAATTGCTTTCGAACCATCTCTCTTGCCTGCGTTCAGTCAGACGAGTATCAATACGGATGCAGTAGTTAATAAAGTCACCTAACGCAGTGGGAGGGTCGGCACGAGCAAGTTCATCCTTAATCAGTGGAGATAACCCCTTTCGAAAAATAGATTTTTTGGCGGAACTGTCCCAGGTGGTATCAAGGGCCCATCTCCTGAAATCCAAGGCATATTCAGCTACCGAGTGCTTACCTTGGCGCAAAGCTAACATGGCTGCTTCAGCTGTTGCACCTCGATTGGGGTCATCAAACACCTGCCCCATGGCTGAAATAAAATCATCAAGGTGATTCAAACAATCATCCTCAGTCTCAATCAGAGGGTTTGCCCACATTAAAGCCTTGTTGGTAAGCAACATAATTATAGTAAGCACCTTAGATCGTTCAGTGGGAAATTGTGAAGCATGTGCAGAAAAAAAAAAGATTGCATTGATTAATAAATCCCCTGAATTTCTCACGTTCACCGCCAAAACAAAAAGGGGGCAACTTGGGAATCCCAGCACTCGGGGCTACGGCAGGAGCCTGGACTCGCCCCTCTAGAACCTCAATCCTGGCTCGCAAATCCTGGGTAGTCTGTCCAACCACTTGCAAATTGTGATTATTGAGGTCCTGTAGATTTGTAAAACGGGTCTTTATATTCTGCAAATCTGCAAGGATATTATCAGTCACTCCGCAAAGTTCCTTTATGCGGGCCTCCATTTTCCAGATCTTTTAAGACAGGATTACTGGAAGAAGAGGAGAGAAAAAAAAACAATAGTGTTCACCTGTGGCAACACTGCAGAGAGAAAAAAAATTAAGGGAACTGCTCACCTGGAATGGTTGTGAGAAGTCACAACCACTATCATCACAGAAAGTTTCAACCAGACATCTGATATCCAGAGTTACAGCAGACAAAAAAGAGAAAAGAAAGGAAAAAAAAAAAAAAATAGTGTTTACCTGTGGTAACACTGCAAAAAGAAAAAACTTAAGGGAATTGCTCACCTGGAATGGTTGTGAGAAGTCACAACCACTGTCATCACAGAAAGTACAACCGGACGTCTGATATCCACAGTACAGCAGACACAGCCTTCCAGACCCAGCAGACACTAACGTTTTGGCTTCAGAATCTTGTAATGTATGTAGTACAGTTCATATAGCGTCTTGTGCTTGGGTGCGATGAAAACACAGGAGTCACAGGTTTGATATAGAAAAGTCCTGTATTACTTCATACAAGTTGGCAGAAATAGTCACACAGTTTGCAGACACAGAAACAGGAGACACAGCAGGCCAGAGTAATCCAAGCTCAGCAATCACTCTCCAATACAGATTCAGGATCTTCTTCTCTGTTACCGTAAGTCCATGCAAACGTGGGTCTTTCAAAGAGCAGGGTTCAGAGTCCACAAGTGCTTCAGAGTTCTTCAGTAGGAATAGCTGGAGTACAAGGTCCAAGGCTTACAGGAGTCAAGTCACAGGTTCACTGCAGGCTAGATTCTGAAGCACTGATTGCTCAGCTGTGGCTGCTTAAGAAGCAAAGGAGAGAATCAGGGCGGGAACATGCAAGCTGGAAACTCCATTTTGACTGAGGGCAAGATAGCTGCAGCAAGACAGAAAGTAAAATGGCTGACGAACAAACTGAGTTTCAGGAATATATACATAGAACCTTACAAGCACAGTAAAACAAATGTATAAAAATACTCTGTTGTAAAAAAGTAACAGTAAACAACAAGTGCTAGTAAAACGATGATAAAACATATGGTATTTGGTTGATAGTTTTTTTGCAAAAAATGTATACTAAGACGCTCTACCGAACGTCAAGGTATACCCATATCAGAGCAGTCCCTGATTAATGTGTTTAATCTCTAACTGATATATTTAAAAACCTGGTCATGTGTATAGTACCTATATGAGCAGGATTCAGAAAGCTAATGTCCAATGTGGACACGCTGCAAAGAACGACCTTTAAGTGAATGGCTCAAAAAAGAGGGGCGGAAAACCTCTCTAATCTTGGAAAAAAATGAGAAACCAATTGAATGCAAACACATGAGCCATGCACACAGTGAACAAGCCTGTAGGGACAGTGTTCACACCACCAGAAGAGTGAAACATAGAAAAGCACAGTAAAACAAACGTATAAAAATACTCTGTTGTAAAAAAGTAACAGTAAACAGCAAGTGCTAGTAAAAAGATGCTAAAACACAGGGTATTTGGTTGATACGGTTTTTGCAAAAAATGTATACTAAACCGCTCTACCAAACGTCAAGGTATACCCGTATCAGAGCAGTCCCTGACTAATGTGTTTAATCCATAAGTGATGTATTTAAAAACCTGGTCATGTGTATAGTACCTATATGAGCAGGATTCAGAAAGGTAATGTCCAATGTGGACACACTGCAAAGAACGGCCTTTATGTGCATGGCTCACAAAGCAGGGGCGTAAAACCTCCCTAATCTTGCAAAAAAAACAAGAAAACAATTGAATACAAGCACATGAGCCATGCACACAGTGAACAAGCCTGTATGGACAGTGTTCACGCCACCGGAAAACTGAAACATAGAAAAGCAGAGTAAATCAAACGTATAAAAATAATCTTTTGTAAAACAGTAATAGTAAACAGCAAGTGCTAGTAAAAAAGATGATAAAACACAGGGTATTTGGTTGATACGTTTTTTGCAAAAAATGTATACTAAGCCGCTCCACCAAACGTCAAGGTATAACCATATCAGAGCAGTCCCTGACTAATATGTTTAATCCCTTACTGATGTATTTAAAAACCTGGTCATGTGTATAGTACCTATATGAGCAGGATTCAGAAAGGTAATGTCCAATGTGGATACGCTGCAAAGAACGGCCTTTATGTGCATGGCTCACAAAGGAGGGGCGGAAAACCTCCCTAATCTTGCAAAAAACAACAAGAAACCAATTGAACACAAACATAAGCTATGCACACAGTGAACAAGCCTGTATGGACAGTGTTCACACCACCGGAAGACTGAAACATAAAAAAAGCACAGTAAAACAAATGTATAAAAATACAAATGTGCGGGGGTGTGGGAAAGGTGGAATCCACCATACGAGAGTGCAGCAGGAGAGGCTGTGTCAGAGGTGGTGAGCCAGGTTTCGGTGATGGCGAGGAAGAAAAGTTTGTGAGTAGTGAAAAGATCATGGATGTAGGAAAGTTTGTTGCAGACAGAGCGAGCGTTCCATAGAGCTCCTGTTAGTGGGCCTGGGGAAGCGGGGGGCTGGGTGAATGGGTATAAGGTTAGAGAGGTTACGGAAAGTTGTGATAGAGCGTGGATAGGATGTAGAAATAACTGTGGGAATGTGGTGAGGAGGACCAGGATTTGGAGCAATATCACCAGCAGTGAGGAGGAGCAGAGAAAGTGTTAGCAGGTGAGAGCAGGAGAGGCCATGAGGAGGCTGTCTGTGTTTGGAGACCGAGGATTGTATGTTGAGGAGCAGTTCTGAGGAGTAGGTGAGATGGATAGGGAGGATTGATGAAGAGAAGAACAGCTCCTTACCAGGTGTAGGGATTTGGGGGTTAGCAGAATGTGAAGGATTATAGAGGTGAGAGTGAAAACAAACAGAAACATTGTTTACAGTGACTGTACCCAGTTAACTTCAGTTCCCTTCTGGTTCAATTCTGGATTAATTCATATCTCACACTTGTATGATATACACTTATATGATGCACGGGGCAGACTGACATCTTGGCAGACTTATGGTACACAATACTGTATATGTGCAACAAAGTGCATTCAGGTGTGAAGCAGTGGTGAGTGGTTTGTGTTCATCTTGATCAGATAATTGTGAGTGAGCCAGATGTATATGATCAAGGCAGAGTAAACAAAGTCATAAATAACATTGAGGGAATTGCAGGGGTCAGTTGTAAAGCATACCAAGTTTTTGCTACAGGCTGAGGTAGGAAAGTTCAGTGTGGAAAAGCTGGATGTCATACCACCAATTTTTGTTTACAAATTTTTTGTATGACACTGAGATTCGCAATTTTTGGCCTGATTATTTCTCAGTGTTCACTGCTTATGGCCATTTTTCTTATCTGGATGTGCGGCCTTGTTTTTTAATGAACTATTTTTGTATACATTGGTTTTTTTTGCTCCCATTATCCTGTATTATACTATAATTAATAAACATATTGTTACCGTACTACCTTTTGGACTTCATGGTCGGTTTTCTTCTTTTGTTTTCCCTAGGTATATTCCGATTGTCCGTAATTGACTATATATAGTCCAGTCTTTCGGTTGCAAGGGCTATCATTCAAATTCACTGAATACTTTGATTACTTTCACATTCTGGCAGCCTGCCCCTATTAGCATTCTGTTATGTTTTGGTAGCTGAGGAGAATAAGCAAAAACGGCAATACATCAGAGAGGCTGGAACCTATTGGACTGAAGTAACCTGAACTAACCACACAACTAGAGGTAGCCGTGGAGCGTTCCTACCTTGATCCTATACGCCTCGTCACAGCCTGAGAGATAACTACACCTAAAGGCAGAAAGATGAAAGCTATCTGCCCGGAGCAGATCCCCAAAGAAAATAGGAAGCCCCCAAACATGTAATGGCGGTTAGACAAGAAGAAGCACGGACACAGACAGAAAATAGAATGAGCAAACGCTGGGGCCCAATCTGTCTAGACAGAAAAGTACAGGAAAGGATACTCACTGCAATCCAAAAAAACCCTAAAAAATACCAACTCTTCTGATTGCAAAAACACCTGAAATCACACGACCTCTACCACCTAAATCAGTTCTCTGGTGTAACAAAACTAAGCCGCAGCCACTGAAAAAACAGGAAAAAGCAAATGAACAAACAACAGTGGCTCCAGATAAACTGAGAGGAGCACAAGCCCCCGGAGGGGACCTGGCTGTCCTCCACAGAAGTGCAGGGAACAATGCAAAAAGCAAGCACAAAAATAAAAGCAGAAAATATCTTATCTGATAGCAGAAGATGCAGGCAAGACTCAGCAAGCTTCCAAATGAACCAGGAACCACAATTGAGACAAGAACAATTGATCACCGGCAACCATCATGGGAGAGAACCTCCCTTATATCAGATTAGTCCGTGATCCCAGATTGCCATTCCTCGCTGAAAGGTTCAGTATTGTCTGCAACCACCAGAGGGAGCTTCTGCTCAGAAACCATCTCTAGCACATTCATAACAGCATTCCTTTGTTTTGGTTCTTTGTCACATGTAGCTTCATCAGGGGAACTCAGTGTATTGTCAGTCATGTCAGGTATAAATACGGTAGTCGCAAGTGCACTTACTGATGTTTCAATGAACGCCAACACCTGTGCATGGCATTCACCATACGCAATGCGGAATCTGCCGGAGGCGAAGATGCCCATGAGCAGGAAAGATGAACAGGAAGAAGATGTAGGGTAAGGCGCGCTCCAGGATACAGGAACTAGCAACAGTGCGTTCCACTATCCGGAAGTGTAAAGGTAGTGGCTAATCCCCCAATAGGTGAGCAAGAACTAAAAGGAGTTTACATTCCGAAGCAAGCAAAAAAAATCAAAGGGCATGAATCCCATGTGTGTCAGAAAAAGAGCAATATATATCCCAAGAGCAAAATTAAATCAAAGAATCGGCAGATAAACAAAAAAAAGAAAATGATTAAATAAAGGTAATGGATGTAAATAAGGAAAGAGATTAATGAAAAGAAAAAAGGTAAATAATGAAAAATATAAAATAAATAATAAAATAAATAAATAGAAAAATGGGAAAATAGGAATAAAGATAAATATGAGATAAAAGAGAGAGTTTATGTACTGAATACCATGTTCTTTTGATGTTCTTCCCATTTGCAGTGTTTTCTTTGACTCAAAGACAATGTCTGTTAGTAGTACTTGGGATGTTTACATTATGTATTTTTCTGTACAGCCGCTATGTAGTCTTTGTGTGGGTGTATGGTGCCATCTTGTGGTTTCCCACTTTTTAGCAACCTTGTTTTATATATTTTTTCATGTTAATACAATTTATACTTTTTAATCATTGGTTCTCGTGTACATTTTATTTATACCATGCATTCTCATTGTACTGAACCCTCTACTTGTCCATGATAGCTTTTTTGGCACCTCATTATCCCTTATTATTTAACCTGGAGTTTTTTCTTTTCGTTTCTCTTTGGAGGGATGCCTTAACTAGTGACACAATCCACCCCCTTTTAAACATACCTACCCAGTATACGAAGTAGCCGTCCTACCATGTATTATGTATTTATATTCTAGTTATATTCATTATCCAATCATGTATTGATTTAGATTTGAGATTATTTTGTCTGTCCCTGCCCATTGTCATTCTTGTGGTGTTGTTGTATGTTTGAATTGCTTTTAAACTTTTTTGAAACTCTGTTTCAATAAAGTCATTTGTATTGCTATTTGTGTGTGAATGTGCACTATGATTCTACGTTGTTTTTCTTCACAGAAACAATAATTCTTTTTGCGCAGTCAGTAGCAACCCTTATTATTCTTTCATTACTTTGTGGTGTTCACTATTTTTTGATGCCACATTCACTTTATATGCAAAGGAATGGTGCAGAAGTTGAGCCTGACGTCTGACATACACAAGTCCCACTCTGAACAGCAGGCATCTACGGCGCACGTGTGAAGAGTGTCTTAATAACCTATGCAAGCTCTGGGCACATATCGCTACAGCTCAGATGCTATATATGTGTATAAGTGTGTATGTATATATCTGTGTATGTATGTTTGTGTATATATGTGTATGTATGTTAAGTATGTGTGTGTATATATATACATATATATATATGCATTTATGTGTATGTATGTATATATGTGTTGTAGTGCAGTGCTCACTACACGTGTTTGGGGAACACTCGCTTGGCTGCAATATTCAGGCACACAGGAACAATCTTTCACTTAAGCAGTCTTTGCGGTTTATTTTCTCCAAAAACCATCAAAACAGGAACAAAAGACAAACAGTCTTACATCAGACAGACAAATCCTCAATGTCGATAGTAGAGCTCCGCTCAGGTCTGTGGGCACACAGGCTGGGCCATGTCCAGCACGCAGGCTCTATAGCCTAAACACAGTCTCTCACTGACCCCGGTCAGCATAACACTTATTCCTGTCCGTTTACCTGTTGTTTTCGGCCACACAGGTTCCCGGATGCCTCTTCTCCTCAGAGGTATCCCACAAATACTTCTCACTGACCCCGGTCAGCATAACACGGATTCTTGTCCGTTACCTGTTGGAGTCGGCCACACAGGTTCCCGAATGCCTCTTATCCTCAGAGGTATCCCACAAATACTTCTCACTGACCCCAGTCAGTATCACTCATGCTTGTCAGACCGTCTTCCTTCCTCTGGCTCGGACTAGCCAGCACTGCACACAGACCATTCTGTAGTGTCCAGCCTGGACACGTGGAAATCTGTCCACCCTGACAGACTCCCAAACACTCACTCTCATGTGCTGAAAACACAGGCCCATTACATAGCTTCTAACCACACACACAGGTGAGGTAACATCACATGGACTGGTCACATGATCGTGACATCACTGCAGGTCCTCCAACTCACAACCACAAGTGGGCAGTGTATGCGTGGTTAGTGAGTCCTGCCCAGCTCTCCGACTAACCCTGTAAGACCCCCTTGTAAACTAAACAAAAACTCTCATGGAATTATAAGTCCCAGAACAACATTACTTGGCTTACGGCGCGACACATATCGGCCATTCACAACAATGCCGGGCACTGTTTTACCATCACAATTACGTCTCCATGCATCTCTTGAGGAGCACATACAGCGCCCCCTAGCTGTAAGAGGGGTCACTGCATCACATACCCCCCCGCTGTTCAAACTTGTGGAGTTGAACATTTGTCACACACCAGGGGCCTTGAGACTGGGCACCCATGTTACCTTGCCCTACTCGTCAAGTGGGCCTTCCCAATTGGTTTTGAGGGTCAGCTCCTGAGACATAGTCCGTCACTGTCACCACATCCCTGTCTGTGAACAATGCGCTATCAGACTTTGTCGCCTCATGTTTCAGTGTCAAAAATCTATTAGGCTTTCCACGCCCCCATCGGTCAGTAGGTAGGTATAATTCCCTTGCACCCATATGTCCTGTCTGGTCTGACTCTTTGTCATTTCATCCGCTACAGGGTCTCCCACTTATGTCACTCATCCCTGAGCCAACTGAGGCATCACTGCTTCTACCTCTTCCATCAGGCCACTTTCTGTTATCTCTCTGCTGGCCATTTATCCCATGGTCTTTATGGCCTGGAGAGCAGTCCTTCCATTTAGCCCTATGTCCTATATTAGCTCCAGCTTGAGTACTTCCAGTCTTAAGCGAATCTCGTCGCCTCTCTATACCGTGAACTGAAGGTGGCGGCCATCTTCTTCCCATTTCCTGCAGCTTTCTGTTGATCTGCTCCCTCTTAAGTCTTAGCGGCTCTACCTCTTTCAGGTACGCCACGCGATACTCCAGGAGCACCGGATATTCCCAAGGCTCTCCAGGGATCTGACAACGAGGACATCTTCACCCACGAACTGGACTTCGTCATCAGCCGGAATCTGCACTCTCGTCACACCAGATCTATTCATGAGTTCTTGCATCAACTTTCCATGTCTCCCAATGACTCTCCTCACCAGACTTCTGGGCACCCTAACGATGTCTTCCACAAAGTCCAGCCAACTTTGAGCTTTCCTGGCACGCTCCAAACATCGAGTGGCTTCCTTATTCCTCACCAAGATCATCTGTTTCGTGCGGAGGCACTGTAGATGCATATCCCTCAGGATAGCCACCCGCTTCACTGTGACTTCTCTAGTCGACAGTATCTCCAAGTGCTGAGTCTCAGGTACCCAGTGCACTCTGCGTGCTTCGACTTCCTTTTTAAAGGCCTCATGCACACCCTCACTGGTACATGCTTCGGGTACCTCTATCATGCACTTGCAGAGTGAGGTCTCAATCTCTTCATGGACAGACATCTCCTGATTTGCCTTGGACCTTTCCATCACGACATCTGCCATGACCGGGTGACTGTCTTGTTCTGCTCTTAGCGCCAAGTCTTCCTCAGCTTTACACCCTTCCAAACCCCTTTGCTAAGATGGGCATTAGCAGCTCCACCTCGTTACCACTCTGGAACTGCCGCGGTAAGTCTGCGACCACCAACTTCTTCTCTTGCCGAAGACCTCCTAATGCTTCTCTGAGCACTTCCACATCTTCCCTAAAGGCTTTATTCCCACTTTGCCACGGTGACAGGTGACCTCGGAGCTCAGAGAATTCCTTCTCCAGCTCATCCACTCTGCGCTCAGCCGCTTGTCTCAGGGTTTTTTCTTGTTTGACATGTTCTTTTATTGTCCCTTTAAGCATCTCTAGAGAATCACTGTTCTTATTCCGGAACTCTAAATCCATGTGTTCCTCAGAGTTCTGGTCTCAGACGCTTTCATTCCGCCTGTAAATCAGTCACCCTTTGCTTCTCACGAGACAACTCTTTGGCGAGGTCCTAGAACTCCAGCGCTCCCTTCTCTCCGAGCTGAGCTTTGACTGCCGAGAGCTCGGACTCCAGGTGACGCACCTGATCCAACTGTGCGGAGTTGGTGACTTCCACACTCGACACCTTCAACCTCTTATTCGCCAGCTGTTGACAGACCTCATCGAGCTCTTTCTCCATGCTTTGGACATGCGCTTTTACCTGGCTCTTTCCACGTGCACATTTCCTTTGTCAGCTGGTCAATTTGCTCCTCTAGTTGTCGTGTGACAGCAGTCAAATTCTCCTGCAGGCTCTCTATTTTGTCTTGGAGGGGTTCTTCAACTGCGATTTTAACTGTTGGTACCCTACCACTACTCTGTCAGTTTTATGTTTCCCACGTCCTCGACTACCTCAGTGCGGGGTTTTGTCAGTTGTAAAGTGACCTCTTTATCAAGGACATTAACCTTATTGGCACCTGTACCTGTCTCTTTATCATCTATCTTCTAAGAGGGTGCAACTTGTTCAGCCCCTTTTCGCCCTTTACGTTTCCGGCAACAGGAAGACTTGCCATTTGTACCAGAGTCAGCCTTACTGCACTCTTTTCCACTTACGTCACCGTCTGAATTGGAGTCACCACCCCCTGACCGGTTATCCTGTAACCCGCAGTTCCCCTTTCTAACGGTGTCGGACCCCATTCCTGGAGCTTCCCTGTCTTCAACGGTCACCCCTTTGGTCACCTCTGCCAAGTCCCAGAGTTGGTTAGATGCACACTTCTGTCCGGTCATACGTTCTGGTATGGCTACCACCATCATCCTGGCTTCACCTTGTGGAGCACTGTCGTTCCCGTGTCAGTGCTTCTGTCAGCACAACATTGTATACTCAGCCCTAGTGGTTGCTACTGGCAATTACCCGTCACAGTCACCCCCAGAGTCTGTCTCACACCCCACATGGTGAAACTTCCACTTGCTCTCTAGCTGTCAGCTCCACGTTTTATTTACCACATCACTAACCGTCATCTTGTGGTACACATTAGGTGACATCATGTCTGTAAGTTGGGCAGACGCACCACTATCCTTGGTCATGCCTAACTTAGGACTGTCCACTCTAGAGGGCACATTCTCCATATCACCACCTATACATATTACCTCTATAGACACTTTTTCCCACCAGTCCCACAGGGCCTCCAAGTCCCGCCCTATGACCATAGTATACAGTAAGTCAGGGACTACCGTCACTTCGTGGTACGTGGCCTCAGTCGCGTCAACGTAGAGGTAGGCTGTCAAACATCCTTTAATGTCCCCACTGGATCCATTCCCTCTCGACCCCATTCCAGGCAACACAGAATGTTTAGGAGGGATCCTCAGCACAGACACTCCACTCCCTGGGTCTATCAGTCCCATCACTCTTTCTCCATATAGCCTGAAGGGACATTGTCATGATGCCATATTGGCCAAGCAATCGACGGTATAGCAGGGACCTACATAGCCTGAACTACGTTATTCTCGGCTATAGTCCAATGGCGCATTCGCCGCCGCCTCTTTTTTTGCCATAACCCCTATTTGGGTGACTACCCCCTTTTGGGACTCTGCTCCAGCCCAGCTCTCCGACTAACCCTGTAAGCCCCCCTTGTAAACTAAACAAAAACTCTTGTGGAACTGTAAGTCCCAAACATTACTTGGCTTACAGCGCAGAGGACTTCTGCGACACATACCCACCATTCACAACATTGCCGACACTGTTTTACCATCACAATTAGGCCTCCATGCATCTTTTTAGGAGCACATACAGCGCACCCTAGCTGTAAGAGGGGTCACTGCATCACAGTGTATAAGTGTTTATGTATATATAGCTCTGGCAAAAATTAAGAGACCACTGCAAAATTTTCAGTTTGTCAGATTTTTCTCTTTATAGGTATATTTTTGAGTAAAATGTAAATTGCTCTTTTATTCTTTAAACTACTGACATGTCTCCAAATTTCCAAGCAATAAATTTTGCATTTATTTTCAGAAAATGAGAAATGGTCACAATAACAAAAAAATGCAGTGCTTGCAGACCTCAAATAATGCTAAGAAAACAAGTTCAGAATCAGTTAGAAACAACAATACTAATGTTTTAACTCAGGAAGAGTTCAGAAATCAATATTTTGTAGAATAATCATGATTTTTAATCACAGCTTTCATGCGTTTTGGCATGCTTTCCACCAGTCTTTCACACTACTTTTGGGTGATCTTATGCCACTCCTGGTACAAAAATTTAAGCAGTTCTTTGATGGCTTGTGACTATCCATCTTCCTCTTGATTACATTTCAGAGGTTTTCAATGGGGTTCAGGCAGGGCCGGCTCCAGGTTTTTATGGGCCCCGGGCGAAAGAGCCTCAGTGGGCCCCTTTAACACAGACCACGATTCATGATGCACAGATACAGCAGAGAAATATAGGTACAGTACAATGCCAAATACTTCACTTCTTCCATTACATGAGTGATATCTATTGTAAATTGTACAATAGCTCAAAAACCGCCAAATCCTCATAGCGCACAGAACAGACTGGACAGTACAGTCCTCCATACAATATTATGGGCACCACAGTCTCCCCCTCATCACCCATATAATACCCCATGCAGGATGTCACCCCCCATATAATGCTCCATACAGAATACTGGACCCAAAATAATGCTCCATACAGAATACTGGACCCAATATAATGCTCCATACAGGATACTGGTCCCCATATAATGCTCCATACAGGATACTGGTCCCCATATAATGCTCCATACAAAATATGGAGCTCTCCTCTGCGCTGTACTGCGTTCTGCACTGTTACGGCTCAGGAAAGGGCGCTGTGGAAAGACTCCCCATTATCATCATGATTGTCTCCCCATCATCATCATTGCCTCTTTATCATCATCATTGCCTCCCCATCATCATCATGGCCTCCCCATTATCATCAATGCCTGCCCATCATCATCATCTCCTCCCCATCATCATCTTCTCCCCATCATCAATGCCTGCCCATTATCATCATCTTCTCCCCATCATCAATGCCTGCCCATTATCATCAATGCCTGCCCATTATCATCATCTTCTCCCCATCATCATCAATGCCTCCCCATTATCAGCAATGCCTGCCCATCATCTTCTCCCCATCATCAATGCCTGCCCATTATCATCAATGCCTGCCCATTATCATCTTCTCCCCATCATCACCAATGCCTCCCCATTATCAGCAATGCCTGCCCATTATCACACACAGACAGCACACAAGCACTCTCTCACATACATACACACACACATACACACACACACATACACACACAAAGCACCGCACTACATACACACAGAGACACACACACACACGTCTTACCTGTCCGGCGTCCCCGCGCTCTGTGCCACAGCCGGCCGCTGAATGATGACGTCATTCAGCGGCGCTGCTGTGAGAGGAAGCGCCGGCGCCCCCTGGAGCCCGGAGCTGCGGCAGCGGAGGCACGGGAGAGGTAAGTATTGTGCCAGCTGATGCCGGGGCCCTGAGCAAGCGGGGGGGCCCAGTGGCGGCGCTGACACCGCTCTCCTCCGCTAACGGGCGCGGGGGTGCCAGACGGCGAGTGGGCCCCCCGCCTGCTCAGGGCCCCGGCACTTGCCCGGGTGTGCCGGGTGCTGACGCCGGCCCTGGGTTCAGGTCTGGAGATTGGGCTGGCCATGACAGGGATTTGATGTGGTGGTCCTTCATCCACACACTGATTGACCTAGCTGTGTGGCATGGCGCATTGTCCTGCTGAAAAAAAACAGTCCTCAGAGTTGGGGAACATTGCCTGAGCAGAAGGAATTAACTGTTTTTCCAGGATAACCTTGTATGCGGCTTGATTCATACGTTCTTCGCAAAGATTAACCTTCCCAATTCCAGCCTTGCTGAAGAATCCCCAGATTCATTATCGATCCTCCACCAAATTTCACAGTGGGTGCAAGACACTGTGGCTTGTACGCCTCTCCAGGTCTCAGTCTAACCAACAGACGACCAGGTGTTGGGCAAAGTTGAAAATTAGACTCATTAGAGATTATCTTACTCCAGTCCTTTATGGTCCAATCCTTATTGTCTTTGGCAAACTTCAGCCTGGCTCTCCTTTGCTTCTCATTGATGAAAGGCTTTTTACTAGCTTTACATGACTTGAGCATTGCCTCTAGGAGCCTGCTATGAACTGTTCTTGCTGCCATTTTCCATTCCTTTTGACATTCAAATAAGATGACGGTCATCCCGGTCAGTGGAGAGTGTTTTTTGCCCTCTGCCGGTCTGTAGCTTTGTTGTCCCCAATGTCTGCTGCTTGCTTAACCTTGTTGTAATGGACTGCCGCCTTAGAAATTTTAAGGATGGAGGCAACATGACGCTCACTGTATCCCTCTGCTAGTAAAGCCAGAATTGAGCCCTTCTTTTCCTCACTCAAGACTTTTCTTTTCAACTCCTATGGCATGGTTAAAAGTTATTTTTTAATTCTGATTACTTTCGGGATATTACTAGCACTTGTTTTGCCATCCAGCTTGTCCTATCACAAGAGGATTGTGAACACTACAGCAGTGTTTTTTAATACTTTCCTTCGTTAAATAAGATTTGGTTCAGGTGATCACCTAATCAGAAGTAGATTAAGTAGAATGAGGTGTACTCTGGTTGGAATTCAACTGACACTGGAATCGAATGGCTGTCAGACATGTAGAGAAGCTGATTTTTAAAAGTGTGCAGTGGTCTCTTAATTTTCGCCAGAGCTGTATATACAGTATGCACAGTTTATATATATATATATATATATATATATATTATTGTGTGTGTATATATGTGTATGTATGTGTGTGTATTTATATAGGTGTATATACATCTAATATATACTTACCTTGTAAGGTCTTCACATCCTGTTCCGTCTAGATGTGTCCAGATCCCAAAATTCCAAGCGGCGGAAGTTCACCGACCGCCATATTGGGACACCCAAGAGATGGGTGTCTCAATATGGAAACTGCTAGTGGTACCAGCCTCTTGCGCTGTACCACCAGCGGAACACCGTCGCACCACACACACACACACTGTATACGCTGTACGCACCACACACACAAACTGTGTATGCCGTACGCACCACACACACACACACTGTATATGCCGTACGCACCACACACACACATTGTATACACCACACACTGTATACGTCATACGCACCACACACACACACTGTATATGCCGTAAGCACCACACACACTGTATACACCGTACACACCACACACTGTATACGTCGTACGCACCACACACACACTGTACACGCCGTACGCACCACATACACTGTATACGCTGTACGCATCACATACACTGTATATGTTAGACAAGGGGGAGCGCACATGGGGTACACAGGTCAAAGAGATCACATGAGAGAAGACAGCAGATGGGGAGAGAGAAAGGGCACAGGGGGGAGAGAGCACAGTGGGGAGACAGCTCAAATGGGACAGCACATGAGGGGAGAACACAGCACAGGAAGGAGAGAGACAGCAGACAAGGGGGATAGCACATGGGGTAGACAGGTCAAAGAAGAGAGCACAGACGGGAGAAGTCAGCACATGGGGAAAGAGAGAGTGGATAGGTGGGTGAGCACATTGGGGGAGAAATTCTCAACGCTGCAAAGCCTGCCCCCATCGTGACATTACCACCCTC
Organism: Oophaga sylvatica; assembly: GCA_033576555.1. Lineage (NCBI taxonomy): Eukaryota > Metazoa > Chordata > Amphibia > Anura > Dendrobatidae > Oophaga > Oophaga sylvatica. The sequence continues at coordinate 179,464,985 of JARQOD010000004.1, forward strand.
CTGATGCGATAGCATTGGCCTCCATCTAGTCTATAAACATGAGGAGCCTCACCGCACCTTCCCGCTGCATCAGTGATTAGTACTGTGGCCAGCAGTGTGCAATAGGTAGAAACAAGGAAAAGGGATTGGTGCTTAACCCCTTAATGTCCATTGACATGCACAGTCCGTCATGGCAGATGTCAGTTCCGGCACCAGGACGGACTGTGCACGTCATGCCTTTGAACTACCACTGCGCAGTCGTAGTTCAGTGCCGACAGCTGTCTATGACAGCTGACAGGCACGGCAAGCGATGCGGGGACCTTTGCAGTCGGTCCCCGCACCTACAGCGCTGTGATTGGTCAGTCAATCTGACTGACCAAACACAGCAGCGATTGGTCAGGAGAGGCTGAAATTTCAGATCAGTGCAGGAGCTCAGCGCTGCAGTGGCTGAGCTTCCTACACTGACAGCCGGGAGCAGCGTCCGCGCCGCCCCTGGCTGTTAACCCCCTGGCTGTTCGGGGGGGAGGCAGAGGGTCGGGAGCTCCCTCTGCCTCAGATCGGCGTCCCCGCGATGTAATCACAGGGCCCGATCTCTGCCTTGATGACCCGGGGTTGTCATGACAACCTCCGGGTCATCCAACTACGGAAAGCCGCTGAGACCATGTTCACAACATGGTGTCAACAGCTTTCAGCATTGGTATAATGCATTGCAATGCTGGAGCATTGCAATGCATTATACCTTCAACAAAAGTGAAAAAGTGAAAGTCCCATAAAGGGACTAGGTAAAAAAAAAACATTTTTTTTAAAAATTTGTAAAAAAAAAATATTAAAAAATAATAAAAAAAATTCCCCTAAAAAATGCATTTTTATGTAAAAGAAAAAAGAAAAAAAAATACACGTTTGGTATCGCCGCGTTCGTAAAAATCCCATCAATAAAAGCGTAACCCTAGTTAACCCCTTCAGTGAAAGCCATAAAAAAAAAGTAGTAAATTATACTTTTTCCAAGTGGTATCATACCACTTGGAAAAAGTGCAATAACACGCGATCAAAACAATGGTTATAAATAAACATGGTACCGCTGAAAACGTCATCTTCCAAAATTCTTCTAAGGCCGGCGTCACACTGGCGAGTTTGATGCGAGTAAGTCGCACGACTTTCTCGCATCAACACCAGGCACGGCCGCCCGCTCTCGGACCCGAGTGTGCGGATACATGTATTTCTATTCTACTCGCCAGTGTGACGCCGGCCTAAAAATAAAAGCGTTTTTTAGTGTGTGACAGAAGCTAAACATGAAAAAAGGGTATAAATCTGGTATCGCTGTAATCGCACCGACCCGAAGAATAAAGTTGCCTAATCACTAATACCGCACGAGGAACGGCTTAAAAAATAAAACCAATTCTTCACCTTTTGTGGATTTGTTCATTCTGCCTCCCAAAGATCGCAGTAAGGCGATCACAGTGGTTTACCCCCACATATGGGGTATCAGCGAACTCAGGACAAATAGCACAACAACTTTTGGGGTCCTATTTCTCCTGTCACCCTTATAAAAAAAAATTGGGGGGCAAAAATATCATTTTTGGGGAAAAAAATGATTTTTTTATTTTCATGGCTCTACGTTATAAACTTCTGTGAAGCACTTGGGGGTTCAAAGTGCTCACCACACATCTAGATAAGTTCCTTGGGGGGGTCTAGTTTCCAAAATGGGGTCACTTGTGGGGGGTTTCTACTGTTTAGGCACATCAGGGGCTCTGCAAACACAACATGACACCCGCAGACCATTCCATCAAAGTCTGCATTCCAAAACGGCGCTCCTTCCCTTCTGAGCTCTGCAATGCGCCCAAATAGTGGTTTACCCCCACATATGGGGTATCAGCGTACTCAGGATAAATTGTACAATAACTTTTGGGGTCCTATTACCCTTTGGAAAATAAAAATTGGGGGTGAAAAGATCATTTTTGTGGAAAAAATATGATTTTTTAATTTTACGGCTCTACGCTATAACCTTCTGTGAAGCCTTGGGGGTTCAAAGTGCTCACCACACATCTAGATACGGTAAGTTCCTTGGGGGGTCTAGTTTCCAAAATGGGGTCACTTGTGGGGGGTTTCCACTGTTTAGGCACATCAGGGACTCTCCAAATGTGACATGGCATCCAATCTCAATTCCAGCCAAAAAAGTCAAATGGCGCTGCTTCCCTTCCGAGCTCTGCCATGCGCCCAAATAATGGTTTACCCCCACATATGGGGTATCAGCGTACTCAGGACAAATTGCACAATAACTTTTGGGGTCCTGTTACCCTTTGGAAAATAAAAATTGAGGGTATTGGTGTACTCAGGAGAAATTGCACAACAAATATTGGGGTTCATTTTCTCCTGATACCCTTGACAAAATAAAAAAAATTGTGTTGAAAGAAAAATTTTGGGGAAAAAAAGTTAAATGTTCATTTTTTCCTTCCACATTGCTTCAATTCTTGTGAAGTACCTAAAGGGTTAATAAACTTCTTGAATGAGGTTTTGAACACCTTAAAGGGTGCAGTTTTTAGAATGGTGTCACTTTTGGGTATTTTCTGTCACATTGACCCCTAAAAGTGACTTCAAATGTGAGGTGGTCCCTAAAAAAAATGGTTTTGTAAATTTTGTTGGAAAAATGAGAAATCGCTGGTCAACTTTTAACCCTTATAATTTCCTAACAAAAAAAAATTTTGTTTCCAAAATTGTGCTGATGTAAAGTAGACATGTGGGAAATGTTATTAACTATTTTGTGTCACATAACTCTCTGATTTAAGGGTATAAAAATTTAAAGTTTGAAAATTGCAAAATTTTCGCCATATTTGCGTTTTTTTCATAAACACAAGTTATATCGAAGAAATTTTACCACTAGCATGAAGTACAATATGTCACAAAAACAGTCTCAGAATCACCGGGATTCATGGAAGCGTTCCAGAGTTGTAACCTCATAAAGTGACAGTGGTCAGAATTGTAAAAATTGGCCTGGTCATTAACCTTCAAAATGGCTTGGTCCTTAAGGGGTTAAATGATAAAACTATTTATTTCATCCATTAAATACTGGGATATTCATAGATTGAAGAACCGCTTGCTAGTTTGTTAATCAATAAATATCCCTGTTTTTAATGGATGAAAATAAATAGGTTTATCATTTAAGCACTGACTACATATATATCCTTCAAGCTTCTTCTCCACACCCCTGAGGCAGAGAACAGTGTGACTGTCACTTCGTACAAGTCAATAACAGCAGGATGTAGGTGAAAGCGTCCTTGCACGCGGCGGGCTCCGGAGTGACCGGCTCCACCGGTCCGGCAGCGACTAACTGACCCCAAGCTCAGCAGGGCACTGCGCATGCGCTGGACTGCAGATTCGCCAGCATTGCGGAGGACTTACTACAGCCTGCCGGACGCGTTGCTGCTTTTCTCCTCCGTTTTCTGTAAACGTGCTACCTCTACCATTATTATTATTATTATTATTATTAATAATATATATTTAGATGTCAATTTTTCAGCGAATAATTTTGTGCCGAATGTGCCGTGTGTGACCGTCAGGGTGGTGTGTGACGTGGACCTGCCAGCGTCGCTTCCGGGAGTGATCTTGACACCAGAGCAGCATCCGCAGTGTGTGCCCGACCGCGTCTCCGTGCATCATGGGTGAGTGCCCTCCCGAGCATAGGTGTATGCAGCGGGGCTGTGTGGTATCGAGCTTAACCCTTTAAGAACCCACTTAAAGGGCCACTGTGACCTGGAGCACTGGGCCAGTGATTTGTCCACATTCCGATATTCGTGGCTATCAGATCATAGAGCAGATTCGCCCTGATACGCAGCAGAGCCGCACCATCTGATCTGGTTGGATAGAGGAGATGCAGTGGTTATCTGCCTGTGATTGGACAGATGTGGTCCTGGCTGTGGCGCACTGTTTATAGGCGTCTCGCTGTATGGCTGCCGGCGTCAGGGACTGTCCGATGAGGCCTTGTTGGGCCACGGTCACACGTCCAGTATTTTACCTCAGTATGTGTAAGCCAAATCCAGGAGAGGAACAATCAGAGGAAAAGTATAATAGAAACACGTCACCACTTCTGTATTTATCACCCACTCCTGGTTTTGGCTTACAAATACTGTGGTAAAATACTGAACGTGTGAACGCGGCTTTAGGCTTAGTATTCAGAGTGTGGTGGGGAGCGGAAAATCCCTGCACTGTCCACAGCTCTGCCTGTTACAAACGCACAAATTACCGGTGCCACCTCATGTGATATCTCGTTGGCCCGACACGTCACCGGACAGTTTTTACCTGTAGGATTTCCATTAGAAGAGCTTCTCCTGTGGCGGCCATGCTGTGGAAATGCCGGTGATGTAATGGAAAGTGAAGCAGGTTCCCGCACCCACTGAATGCTACATGGAATAACATCACACAGCATTGCTGAAATGCTAATGTGCTGCACACAGAGGATGCGGACCACCATGCTCAGACTGCCCGCAGACCGTGGCCTCATAGACAAGGCTGTAAGGTCAGGACACCCGTGTTCAGTCTGGTGATTGTGGTCTGTACAGACCGTGAAGTACGCCCGTCTGTATCCAGCCTAGGGCTATGTGCTGCACACAGGGGATACAGACCACCATGCTCAGACTGCCCGCAGACCGTGGCCTCATAGACAAGGCTGTAAGGTCAGGACACCCGTGTTCAGTCTGGTGATTGTGGTCTGTACAGACCGTGAAGTACGCCCGTCTGTATCCAGCCTAGGGCTATGTGCTGCACACAGGGGATACAGACCACCATGCTCAGCCTGCCCGCAGACCGTGGCCTCATAGATAAGGCTGTAAGGTCAGGACACCCGTGTTCAGTCTGGTGATTGTGGTCTGTACAGACCGTGAAGTACGCCCGTCTGTATCCAGCCTAGGGCTATGTGCTGCACACAGGGGATACAGACCACCATGCTCAGCCTGCCCGCAGACCGTGGCCTCATAGACAAGGCTGTAAGGTCAGGACACCCGTGTTCAGTCTGGTGATTGTGGTCAGTATACAGACCGTGAAGTACGCCCATCTGTATCCAGCCTAAGGCTAATGTGCTGCACACGGGATACGGACCACAATGCTCAGCCTGCCCACAGACCGTGGCCTCATAGACAAGGCTGTAAGGTCAGGACACCCGTGTTCAGTCTGGTGATTGTGGTCTGTATACAGACCGTGAAGTACGCCCGTCTGTATCCAGCCGAAGGCTATGTGCTGAACACAGGGGACGCGGACCACCATGCTCAGACGGCCCGCAGACCGTGGCCTCATAGACAAGGCTGTAAGGTCAGGACACCCGTGTTCAGTCTGGTGATTGTGGTCTGTATACAGACCGTGACGTATGCCGGCCTGTATCCTGCCGAAGGCTATGTGCTGCACACGGGATGCGGACCACCATGCTCAGACGGCCCGCAGACCGTGGCCTCATAGACAAGGCTGTAAGGTCAGGACACCCGTGTTCAGTCTGGTTATTGTGGTCTATACAGACCGTGAAGTACACCTGTCTGTATCCAGCCGAAGGCTATGTGCTGCACACAGAGGATGTGGACCATCATGCTCAGACGGCCCGCAGACCGTGGCCTCATAGACAAGGCTGTAAGGTCAGGACACCCGTGTTCAGTTTGGTTATTGTGGTCTGTATACAGACTGTGAAGTACGCCCGTCTGTATCCAGCCTAGGGCTATGTGCTGCACACAGGGGATGCGGACCACCATGCTCAGACGGCCCGCAGACCGTGGCCTCATAGACAAGGCTGTAAGGTCAGGACACCCGTGTTCAGTCTGGTTATTGTGGTCTGTATACAGACCGTGAAGTACGCCCGTCTGTATCTGGCCTAGGGCTATGTGCTGCACACAGGGGAGATGCGGACCACCATGCTCAGACGGCCCGCAGACCGTGGCCTCATAGACAAGGCTGTAAGGTCAGGACACCTGTGTTCAGTTTGGTTATTGTGGTCTATACAGACCGTGAAGTACGCCCGTCTGTATCCTGCCGAAGGCTATGTACACAGTGTCTGTACTAGAGACACGCTCTGTGCATGTTTACAAGGACACGGCCATTTCTCCTGCAAAATCACATTTGCAGATGAAAAACCTGTTTCCCTGCAAAATGACGTGATTGTGTTAGAGCAGTTATAAGAGCACAGTGACATGGGCGCTTATGGTTTCAGGCCACTTAGTGGCCACAGTGCCGTCACCCTGTGTGAACTCGGTCACAGACTTCTTTTCGCATAGAGGGAACTAAATTCTACAAGCTGGAGTGGAGTGTTGCTGAGTATTAGCAGCGGAGCCACGGGGGGACTGATGGCTGCTTCAGGTTTCGGCATCTAGATGACCGCAAACATTGGAGTGGCTATGCTAAAATGCTAAAAACACACATTTTGGGCATAACTATAGATGTGAGGTGTCTCACCCCTGGAATTAATAAGCCGTGCCTATTGTTTTATGTCAGTAGTAGTGATGAGCGGGCGTGCTCGGATAAGGTGTTATCTGAACGCTCGTGTGTCGTGTCCGTGCTCAAAACATATCTTCAAGTCCCCTAAGCTGTCTGACAGCCACAACACATGCAGGGATTGTGGGTTTGTTAGGTAATCCCTCCATGTGTTGTGGCTGTCAGACAGCTGAGGGGACTCGAACATGTTTTGAGCACGTGGAAGACACTGTTAGCACAAGAGCATGCTCAGATAACACCTGATCAGAGCACATTCACTCATCACTAGCTAGTTAGGGCTTGTGGAGCTGTTCTGTACCTCCTGCTCATCAGCAACCCAACATTTACCCTGTACAGGTCAGTTTTTTTGTTTTGTCTCTGTTAACACTTTCATACTCAGCATATAGGCACAAGTGCCAAACATGTCCATAGGGGTCTTTTGTCATGTGCTAGGCATTCCTTTTTTGTTCCACCATATAAGAATACGAAGTCTGCTGAATTTTCCTATACGGAGGGACACAGTAAATATAATGAGTGGGAGTGAAAAACGCAGTGCTCTATATTGAAGGCTTCTGCGGGAGGTTTACATCGAAGAGTACTCTGATGGAAGCATAAGGCAAGATGTTACCAGAGCCGGACCTGTTTCCACATAGCTTTAACGGCCAGATAAAGACTCCTAATTGAGATTATATATGACGCTTACATGATAATACATGCTCCCCTAATGACTGTACCTCTCTGTCTTCTTTTAGGGGGTTTCTTTTCCAGCATCTTCTCCAGCTTGTTTGGAACCAGAGAGATGAGGATTTTGATTCTGGGTTTAGATGGAGCTGGAAAGACTACAATACTTTACAGATTACAAGTGGGAGAAGTTGTCACCACTATTCCCAGTATGTACCACAAATAACTCCATTAGTATTCATAGTCCTGTATTATATATCTATCCATAATACTAATACGACTGACGGATGAATACGTTTTTGAAGACTGGGGCATGGCTGATCTTGTGCGTTGATCCAGGTTTGCAGTGGCTAATATCTGTCAACAAAGTTGTCCAAGGAAATATAAGCGGGGAAGTATGTCGGGGTCATGGGTGCCTGCAATGAGGCCATGGAGGAACGTGTCCAATGAGATCTTTACATTATGGAAGGCTGGGGTGTGCGTCACTTACCTGGCAAAAAATAATAAACCAGGTTTTCCAGGATTAGAAAAACATGGCTGTTTTATTTCAGAAACTGCGCAAGTTCTAAGAGCTCGTACAGATGTCGGTGCCACATGATCCGAGCACGGACTGGTTACTCTTCTTCTGACCGGAGTATCACAGCCTCATAGAATTATATGAAGCGGTCATGCTCATGTCGGGAGTCCCGTGGCCAGTCCATGCATTGCGGCCCGTGCTCGGACCATGTTACACAGATGTCTGCATGAGCACTAGCCAAGGGTTGTATGTGGTATTGCAGCTCCACTTCATTCACTTCAGTGGGATTGAAGTTTTGTAAAAAAAAATCTAAAAGATCCATATTTTAGTATCGCTGCATCAATAATGACTGGTACCAACAACATCCCACTCATGCCACCCTATCTTAAAAATAATTAAAAAAAAAAAAAAAAAAACATTGTAAAAAGAGATTTTCGTCTGCATAAATAGTAAAATATAAAAAAATATATAAATTGGGTAATCAAATTAAGGTAATGTTCATTATACCGCATGAACATTGTAAAATATATTAATAAAAGACAATTCCAGATTTATTGTTTTTTTTTGTTTTGTTTTTATTCATCCTTGGTAGAAAAAGATGCATGAAAAGGTGATCAAAAATTGTATGTACTCAAAAATGATACTAATGAAAAAGTACAGTCCCACAAAGAACAGCCCTAAAACCTTTCCCTCTATAGAAAGTGTTTTGGGTCTAAAAATACGGTGACCAAAAAAAAATATTTTTTTTTAAGTAGTTTATTTTTGTGCAAAAGGTATAAAGCAAAAAATTATATATAAATTATATAAATTTGGTATCATCCTAATTTTATTGACTTTAAGAATAAATATTACATATCAATTATCCCAAATGGTGTTTAAAGGGGACCTGTCACAGGATTGTGCACAGTAACCTGCAGACATTGTCGGGTCAGTGCCGTTATACTGATTAAAATGTTACCTGGGTGATGAAATCTTGTGGTTGTTGTGTAATCTTTATTTTCAGTTTTGAGTTAATGATATGCTCGCGCTCCGAGGCGGCCTGTGGGGGGGGGGGGTCTTCATGTGGTGCTCTGCTTACATATTCATCAGTATGGCTTCTGACAGGTCACTGATCCTTCACTGACCTGCCCCCAGTTTACATAACGAATAATATATATATATATATATATATATATATATATATATATATATATATATATATATATATATATATATATATATATATATATATATATATACTAGATGGTGGCCCGATTCTAACGCATCGGGTATTCTAGAATATGTATGTAGTTTATTTATGCATGGCTCCGCTCCCACCCTTCCATCCTATATACATGGCTCCGCTCCCACCCTCCCATCCTATGTACATGGCTCCGTTCCCATCCTCCCATCCTATATACATGGCTCCACCCCCACCCTCCCATCCCATATACACGGCTCCGCTCCCATCCTGTATACATGGCTCCGCTCCCACCCTCCCATCCTATATACATGGCTCCGCTCCCTTCCTATTTACATGGCTCCGCTCCCACCCTCCCATCTTATATACATGGCTCAGCTCCCACCCTCCAATCCTATATACATGGCTCCGCTCCCACGCTCCACTGGGCTCCCCCGTCCTCCCCATCATACCCTCGCTGCATGTCCTGCATCTCTATCCCCGCGGTCAGCTTCTTCCTCTGTGGTGCGGTCACGTGGTACCGCTCATTAAGGTCATGAATATGGACGCCACGCCTATGGGAGTGGCTTCGCGTCCATATTCATGACCTTAATGAGCTGTACTACGTGACAGCACCGCACAGGATAGAAGCAGATGCGCCGGGACAGGGATGCAGGGACGGAAGGTGAGTATGTACTGGAGATGACCCGCGGCTACCGTCGGGAGATCAGCGGCTAGCGCCGCTGATCTCCCGAGGATAGCGGTGGCGTGTTGGACTGTGCCTGTCGCCAGTCGTGTTGGACTGTGCCTGATGGTCCCAACCCCATTTATAAGGCCAGAAATCCCACTTATTAAACCTGACTGGGCACACCTGTGAAGTGAAGACCATTTCCAGTGACTACCTCTTGAAGCTCATCAAGAGAATGCCAAGAGTGTGCAAAGCAGTCATCAAAGCAAAAGGTGGCTACTTTGAAGAACCTAGAATATAAGACATTTTCAGTTGTTACACACTTTTTTGTTAAGTATATAATTCTACATGTGTTAATTCATAGATTTGATGCCTTCAGTGTGAATGTACAATTTTCATAGTCATGAAAATACAGAAAAATCTTTAAATGAGGTGTGTCCAAACTTTTGGTCTGTACTGAAAGTATAGTGGTGCTTTCTGTTTTCTCATGCCATTTTTATGGAGTTTAAGTGATTTTTTTTTTATTTTTGTAACATGTAATCTTGAACCTGCTGAGTTTAACTAGTGATGTTCTATTATCTTCCACAGCCATTGGTTTTAACGTTGAAACCGTAACCTACAAGAATCTGAAATTTCAAGTGTGGGACCTCGGGGACAAACCAGTATCAGGTAATATTGATGTTATTTTGTGTTTATTTCCTTTCTCAGTAATCTATACTGCAACTTAACCCCTCTCTGCCATCAGACGTACTATTCCGTCCATGTGACCCTGGACCTAATTCCCATGGACGGAATAGTACGTCATGGGCGATCAGCTGCGCTCCCGGGGGGAGCGCAGCTGATCGCCGCCGGGTGTCAGCTGATTATCACAGCTGACACCCGTGACTGTGTGTCAGGAGCGGTCACGGACCGCTCCCGGCACATTAACCCTTGGCACACCGCGATCAAACATGATCGCGGTGTACCCGGGGCACAGGGGAGGATCGCGCAGGCAGGGGGCTCCCTGCGCGCTCCCCTGAGACCCTCAGAGCAGCGCGATGTGTCGCGCTGTTCCGAGGGTCCGTCCTCCCTCCAGGTCCCCGGATCCAAGATGGCGCCGGGGTCCTGCAGGGAGGCGGCTTCCTCACTGCCTGCTGAGAGCAGGCGCTGGGGAAGCCTGCAGCAGTGCCAGAGCGATCGCTGGTGTGACAGAGTGCTGTGCACACTGTCACACCAGCGATCTGCTAAAATAAAGTGATGTCCCACCCTGGGACAAAGTAAAAAAGTAAAAAAAGTAAAAATAAAAAGTGTAAAAAAAATCATAAAAAAAAAAAAAAAAATATTCCCCAATAAATTCATTTTTTCCTGTAAATAAAAAAAACAAAACAATAAAAGTACACATATTTGGTATCGCCGCGTCCGTAACGACCCCCCCTATAAAACTGTCCCACTAGTTAACCCCTTTAGTGAACCCCTTAAAAAAAAAAAAAAAAAAAAACGAAGCAAAAAATCAATGCTTTATCATCATACCGCCGAACAAAAAGTGAAATAACACGCAATCAAAAAGACCGATATAAATAAACATGGTACCACTGAAAACGTCATCTTGTCCCGCAAAAAACGAGCCGTCACACAGCATCATGAGCGAAAAAATAAAAAAGTTATAGCTCGCAGAATAAAGCGATGCAAAAATAATGATTTTTTATATAAAATTGTTTTCATTCTATAAAAGCGCCAAAACCTAAAAAAATGATATAAATGAGGTATCGCCGTAATCGTACTGACCCGAAGAATAAAACTGCTTTATCAATTTTACCACAGCGGAACGGTATAAACGCCTCCCCCAAAAGAAATTCATGAATTGCTGATTTTTGTTCATTCTAACCACCCAAAAATCGAAATAAAAAGCGATCAAAAAACGTCACGTGCTCAAAAATGGTACAAATAAAAACGTCAACTCGTCCCGCAAAAAATAAGACCTCACATGACTCTGTGGGCCAAAATATGCAAAAATTATAGCTCTCAAAATGTGGTGATGCAAAAAAACTATTTTTTGCAATAAAAAGCGTCTTTTAGCGTGACAGCTGCCAATCACAAAAACCCGCTATAAATAGTAAATCAAACCCCCTTTATCACCCCCTTAGTAAGGGAAAAATAATAAATTAAAAAAATGTATTTATTTCCATTTTCCCGTTAGGGTTAGGGTTGCGGCTAAAGTTAGGGTTAGGGTTGGCGCTAACGTTAGTATTAGGGTTAGGGTTGGCGCTAACGTTAGGATTAGGGTTGGGATTAGGGTTATGGGTGTGTTAGGGTTAGGTTTGTGGTTAGGGTTGGGACTAGGGTTATTGGGGTTAGGGTTGGAGTTAGAATTGGGGGGTTTCTGCTGTTTAGGCACATCAGGAGCTCTCGAAATGTGACATGGCGTCTGATCTCAATTCCAGCCAATTCTGCGTTGAAAAAGTCAAATGGTGCTCCTTCACTTCTGAGCTCTGCCATGCGCCCAAACAGTAGTTTACCCCACATATGGGGTATCAGCATACTCTGGACCCCAAGAGTTATTGTGCAATTTGGCCTATTTCTCCTGTTACCCTTGGGAAAATAAAAAACTGGGGGCGACAAAATCATTTTTGTAAAAAAAAAAATGATTTTTTTGTTTTTACGGCTGTATGTTATAAAACTTCTGTGAAGTACTTGGGGCTTCATAGCGCTCACCACACTTCTAGATAAGTTCCTTGTGGGGTCTATTTTCCAAAATGGGGTCACTTGTGGGGGGTTTCCACTGTTTAGGCGCATCAGGGGCTCTCCAAATGCGACATGACGCCCCCAGACCATTCCATCAAAGTCTGCAATCCAAAACGTCACTACTTCCCTTCCGAGCCCCGACGTGTGCCCATACAGTAGTTTTCTCCCACATATTGGGCATCAGCGTACTCAGGACAATTTGGACAACAACTTTTGGGGTCCAATTTCTCCTGTTACCCTTGTGAAAATAAAATATTGGGGGCGAAAAAATCATTTTTGTAAAAAAAAAAAGGATTTTTTATTTTTACGGCTGTACGTTATAAACTTCTGTGAAGCACTTCGGGGTTCAAAGTGCTCACCACACATCTAGATAAGTTCCTTGTGGGGTCTATTTTCCAAAATGGGGTCACTTGTTGGGGGGTTTCCACTGTTTAGGCGCATCAGGGGCTCTCCAAATGCGACATGACTCCCCCAGACCATTCCATCAAAGTCTGCAATCCAAAACGTCACTACTTCCCTTCCGAGCCCCGACGTGCGCCCATACAGTAGTTTACTCCCACATATTGGGTATCAGCATACTCAGGACAAATTGGACAACAACTTTTGGGGTCCAATTTCTCCTGTTACCCTTGTGAAAATAAAATATTGGGGGCTAAAAAATCATTTTTGTAAAAAAAAAAAAAAAAGAATTTTTTTATTTTACGGCTGTACGTTATAAACTTCTGTGAAGCACTTTGGGGTTCAAAGTGCTCACCACACATCTAGATAAGTTCCTTGAGGGGTCTAGTTTCCAAAATGGTGTCATTTGTGGGGGGTTTCCACTGTTTAGGCAGATCAGGAGCTCTCCAAACACGACATGGCATCCAGCCAATTCTGCGTTGAAAAAGTCAAACGTCGCTCCTTCCCTTCCAAACTCTGCCATGCACCCAAACAGTGGTTTACCCCCACATATGGGGTATCAGCGCACTCAGGACAAATTGCACAATAACTTTTGGAGTCTTGTTTCCCTTGGGAAAATAAAAATTGGGGTGAAAAGATCAATTTTGTGGAAAAAATATAATTTTTTAATTTTACGGCTCTACGTTATAAACTTGTGTGAAGCACTTGGGGGTTCAAATTGCTCACCAAAGATCTAGATAAGTTCCTTAGGGGGTCTAGTTTCCCAAATGGGGTCACTTGTGGGGGGTTTCCACTGTTTAGGCACATCAGGGGCTCTCCAAATGCAACATGGCGTCCAATCTCAATTCCAGCCAATTTTGGTTGGAAAAAGTCAAATAGTGCTCCTTCCATTCCGAGCTCTGCCATGCTCCCAAACAGTGGTTCCCCCCCACATATGGGGTATCAGCGTACTCAGGACAAATTGGACAACAAATTTTGTGGTCCAATTTCTCCTGTTACCTATGGGAAAATAAAAAATTAGTGACTAAGAGATAATTTTTGTGGGAAAAAAATAGGATTTTTTATTTTCATGCCCGGGCAATTATAAACTTGTGTGAAGCACTTGGGGGTTCAAAGTGCTCACCAAAGATCTAGATAAGTTCCTTAGGGGGTCTAGCTTCCAAAATGGGGTCACTTGTGGGGGGTTTCCACTGTTTAGGCTCATCTGGGGCACTACAAACGGAACATGACCCCCATCAATGTTTGCATTCCAAAACGTTACTGCTTCTTTTCCAAGCCCTGCCGTGCGCCCAAACAGTTTCCCCCCCCCCACATATGGGGTATCAGCGTACTCAGGACAAATTGGACAACAAGTTTTGGGGTCCAATTTCCTTGGGAAAAATCAAAAATTTGGGACTAAAAAATCATTTTTGTGGAAAATTGTTTTTTTTTTTTTTTCACACCCAGGCATTATAAACTTTTGTGAAACACTTTGGGGTTCAAAGTGCTCACAACAGATCTAGATAAGTTCCTTAGGGGGTCTAGTTTCCAAAATGGTGTCACTTGTGGGGGGTTTCCACTGTTTAGGCGTATCAGGGGCTCTCCAAACACGACATGGCGTCCAATCTCAATTCCAGCCAATTTTAGTTTGAAAAAGTCAAACGGCGCTCCTTCCCTTATGAGCTCTGCCGTGTGCCCAAACAGTGGTTTTCCCCACATATGGGGTAATGGCGTACTCAGGAGAAATTGCACAACAACTTTATCTGTCCAATTTCTCCTTTTACCCTTGTGAAAATAAAAAAAAGTTTGTAAAAGATCATTTTTGTGGCTAAAAAGTTAAATATTAATTTTTTCCATCCACGTTGCTTCAGCTCCTGTGAAGCACCTGAAGGGTTAATAAACTTCTTGAATGTAGTTTTGAGTACCTTGAGGGGTGCAGTTTTTATAATGGTGTCACTTTTGGGTATTTTCTGCCATATAGACCCGTCAAAGTGACTTCAAATGTGAGGTGGTCCCTAAAAAATGGCTTTGTAAATTTTGTTGTAAAAATGAGAAATCACTGGTCAACTTTTAACCCTTCTAATTTCCTAACAAAGAAAAATTTTGGTTCCAAAATTGTGCTGATGTAAAGTAGACATGTGGGAAATGTTATTTATTAACTATTTTGTGTGATATATTTCTCTGTTTTAAGGGAAAAAAAATTCAAAGTTTGAAAATTGCAAAATTTTTAAAATTTTCGCCATATTTGCGTTTTTTTCAAAAATAAACGCAAGTTATATCGAAGAAATTTTACCACTAACATGAAGTACAATATGTCACGAGAAACAATCTCAGAATCGCGAAGATCCGTTGAAGCGTTCCAGAGTTATAACCTCATAAAGAGACAGTGGTCAGAATTGTAAAAATTGGCCCGGTCATTAACGTGCAAACCACCCTTGGGGTGAAGGGGTTAAAGGGAAGGTGCCATGAAAAAAAAAAATTTTTCAGCAGTTGAAAAAATGTAAAGAATTGTTTAAATTTTCTTAAAAATTACTCTCATTTGTTTAAAATGTAGTAAAATATGAAAAAATAATTTTAAAAGGTTTGGTATTTCCACTTTTAAACACTAGGGGGAGCAGCTACTGAAATTTGACAAAAACTTAGTGTACAACTAGCTCACATTACTGCACTGCAGTAATAATGGGCTGAATCTGCTGACATGTGTGTGATATTACTCCTCTCTTCCCCTTCTGGGTGTTTGCTAACGGATAAGAGAGGATGACATTTAGGCCGGGATCACACATGCGACGAAGTCGTCCGACACTCGCATGTGAAGTCCCAGCTCTGGCGCCGGCACTCGGGAGTGGAGCGAGCAGCTGCCTAGAACTACATGCACCCGCGCACTCCACTCCCGAGTGCCGGCGCCAGAGCTGGGATTTCACATGCGAGTGTCGGACAACTTCGTCGCATGTGTGATCCCGGCCTTGGGAACACAGTGCGGAGCCATTTTGTTGGTGACTGCAAAGTTAGGCTTCTTTCACACTTCAGTCGTTTGGCGTCAGTCAAAATCCGCCTTTTTGAGAAAAACGGATCCGCCTTTTTTTTTTTTTTTTTTTTTTTGGCGGAATCCTTTATTTTCCCATAGAGTTGGATTAGTGACGGATTGCGACTGATGGTCTTCCGTTCCATCCGTCATACGACGGATCCGTCAAAAAATTGGCGTCCGCTGTCTGGAGTAGAAATGGCGGATCGTGACGGATCCGTTGCGTCCGCCTTTTTCTAGAATGGGCGTCTATGGGCGGTGGATCCGTCCTCATCCGTCAAATGGCGGAATCTGACGACGGACTCAGTTATTGTATGCTGAGCATGCCCAGAAGCTTTTTTCTGTCACCGATCTCTCTCTGTCTCTCTCGCTCTTTCTTTTTCTCTCTCTCTTTTTTTCTCTCTTTTTTTTCTCTCTCTCGACCGACTGGTCCGTCAAAAAATGCATCCGCTGCATCATTTTTTTACAATTTGCAACGGATCCGTTTCTTTCATACTTTGATGGATTGGGACTGATGCCAGAAGACTGAAGTGTGAAAGAGGCCTCATACTGACAAGTAGACAGTCACCGAGGATGGCAGGCAGCAACGATTCTGTTAGTTGGTAATGCTCGCTGTATCACGCAGACATGCAGGGGAGAGCGGAGTGCATAGGAGGGAGAGCGACCCATGCAGTGAGAGGTATGCAGGGGGAAGAGGAGTGCATAGGAGGGAGAGCGACCCATGGGGTGAGAGATATGCAAGGGGGAGAGTAGTGCATAGGAGGGAGAGCGACCCATGGGGAGAGAGACATGCAAGAGGGGAGAGGAGTGCATAGGAGGGAAAAAGACCCATGGGGAGAGAGACATGCAGGGGGTAGAGGAGTGCATAGGAGGGAGGTCAACCCATGGGGAGAGAGGAGTGCATAGGAGGGAGAGCGACCCATAGGGAGAGAGACATGCATGGGGGAGAGGAATGCATAGGAGGGAGAGCGACCCATGGAGAGAGACATGCAGGGGGGGAGAAGGGTGCATGGGAGGAAGAGCGACTCATGGGGAGAGAGACATGCAGGAGGGGGAGAGGGGTGCGTAGGAGGGAGAGCGACCCATAGGGAGAGACACACGCAAGGGGGAGAGGGGTGCATAGGAGGGAGAGCGACCCATGGGGAGAGAGACATGCAGGAGGGAGAGGAGTGCATAGGAGGGAGAGTGACCCATAGGGAGAGAGACATGCAGGGGGGAGAGGAATGCATAGGAGGGAGAGCGACCCATGGGGAGAGAAACATGCAGGAGGGGTTGAGGGGTGCATAGGAGGGAGAGAGGGAGAGCGACCCATAGTGAGAGACACATGCAAGGGGGAGAGGAGTGCATAGGAGGGAGAGCGACCCATGGTGAGAGAGACATGCAGGGGGAGAGGAGTGCATAGGAGGGAGAGCGAGACATGCAGGGGGGAGAGGAGTGCATTGGAGTGAGAGAGACATGCGGGGGGAGATGAGTGCATAGAAGGGAGAGAGACATGCAGAGGGGATAGGATTGGATAGGCGGGAGAGCAACCTATGCGGAAAGAGACATGCAGGAGGGAGAGGAGTGCATCGGAGGGAGAAAGACCCATCGGGAGAGAGACATTCAGGGGAGAGGAGTGCATAGGAGGGAGCGCGACCCATGAGGAGAGAGACATGCAGGGGAGAGGAGTGCATAGGAAGGAGCGCGACCCATGGGGAGAGAGACATGCAGGGGAGAGGAGTTTATAGGAGGGAGCGCGACCCATTGGGAGAAAGACATGCAGGGGAGAGGAGTGCATAGGAGGGAGCGCGACCCATGGGGAGAGAGACATGCAGGGGAGAGGAGTGCATAGGAGGAAGCGCGACCCATGGGAGAGAGAGACATGCAGGAGGGAGAGGATAGGAGGGAGAGTGACCCATGGGGAGAGAGACATGCAGGGGGTAGAGGAGTGCATAGGAGGGAGAGCAACCCATGGGGAGAGAGGAGTGCATATGAGGGAGAGCGACCCATGGAGAGATAGACGTGCAGGGGGAAAGGAGTGCATAGGAGGGAGAGCGTCCCATGGGAGAGAGACATGCAGGGGGAGAGGAGTGCATAGGAGGGAGAGAGACATGCAGGGGCGAGAGGATTGGATAGGAGGGAGAGCCACCCTTGGTGAGAGAGACATGCAGGAGGGAGAGAAGTGCATAGGATAGAGACATGCAGTGGGGAGAGGAGTGCATAGGAAGGAGAGTATGGGGGTCACAGAGAGCGATATATGGGGGAAAGGAGCAGGGTGACAACAGCACAGAGTATTTCAGGAGAGCAGTGTCTATGGGGGAGTGTGCTCACATGCTGACGCTCATGCGAACGCTGGCCTTGGATATTGCCCCCCCTCCCCCGGCTAAAAACATCAGCACTCAGCCGCCCCACAAAAGGCACATCTATAAGATGTGCCAATTCTGACATTTAGCCACGCTCTTCCCACTTGCCCTGTAGCGGTGGCAACTGGGGTAATGGTTGGGGAGTGTTACCTTTGTGTTGTCAGGTAACATCAAGCTTTCCATGTATAGACACGGTGCCATGCGCAGCTCTCCATGTATAGACACGGTGCCTTGCAAAGCTCCCCATGTATAGACACGGTGCCATGCAGAGCTCCCCATGTATAGACACGGTGCCATGCAGAGCTCCCCATGTATAGACACGGTGCCATGCAGAGCTCCCCATGTATAGACACGGTGCCATGCAGAGCTCCCCATGTATAGACACGGTGCCATGCAGAGCTCCCCATGTATAGACACGGTGCCATGCAGAGCTCCCCATGTATAGACACGGTGCCATGCAGAGCTCCCCATGTATAGACACGGTGCCATGCACAGCTCCCCGTGTATAGACACGGTGCCATGCACAGCTCCCGTGTATAGACACGGTGCCATGCACAGCTCCCCGTGTATAGACACGGTGCCATGCACAGCTCCCGTGTATAGACACGGTGCCATGCACAGCTCCCCATGTATAGACATGGTGCCATGGAGCGCCGACCGTCAGTGACATGACAGCTATCAAGCAGCAGACTATACATTACAGGCCCCGCCGTGTACCGGCAGCAGCCTGACTCACCGACACCCTCCGCTGCCACATGGAGCTCGGCTGCAGTTACTGCGTTCTCGGTAAATCCACTGGAAGCTTGCGGTGAGCGGTGATTTAGCATTGCTGGTTGCCGCTCACCACCGATACTTACCTCACCGCTCTGCTGCCCGTGCTGCTCCTCTATCCCGCCGCCTCCCGTCCTCGGTCACATCTTTCCTCCTATATCAGCGTGGCTTGTGGAGCTCACAGAATACACTGTGGGCTCTAAAAAAAAATGGTGCCGATCTCCTCCCTCTGCTGTGATCTGGACAGCCCATAGGGCATGGCCAGATCACAGCAGGGAGCAGCTCAATGCAAAGTCGGCAGGCGACTGCTGTCTCCTATGCCCAGGGCAGCCGTATTTGCAGAGTGTAAGGGTCGTCCAGCGACCCTTACACTTCTTCAAAGCAAAATGACAGCCCCCAGTGTCTGCAAAAATAATTAATAATAAAAAAAATATTAAAGTTAAACATTTTTATTTTGTATTAAAAATAATTGTTTATATAAAAAATCATTTTAATTTAAAAAAAAATTCGGCACCTTCCCTTTAACATGAGACCAGATGAGTGATTTGTTTTTTTTCGCTTAGCATTTTAATCAATTTTCTGTAGTCTAATATACAGAACATTAGATGGGATGTCCAGTACACACCACGATCTAGTCCATCGGGGATGTGCACTGGGGAGACAGAAAACAGAAAGATAATACATAGAACAGTCCCAACACAGTACCCAAGATGGTGCACATTAGAGTCTCACCCTTCCGCTGACTCGCCTGGATAATAGCAGCTGTTGCTTCAGATCTTCCAGGGCCGACTGCGCCACCTGTGGCACGCACACAGAGAGGAGGTAACGGCAAGCGTAAGAAGATGACAATCCATTCAGGTTCAAGGCCAATTGACCGGAGGGTCACAACCTAGCTTCTCCGAACATCTCCATGGAGCCAGGCCTCAATCTTGGCGTTCTTCAAACATATCCATAGATTCACGATGGTCAATGGAGCAGATCTGTATTCTTCCAACTGGGGCCGAAGTCCCCTAGGTTGGCATCCTGTAAAATGATAAATCTGTGTCCCTCGTGATATATCCATGATGTATTGGCTGAATCCCAGGTTGTCTCTCTATATAGAGGCATGTAGCCTCTTTTTATAATTAACACATGTCCTTCATTCAGTATTTACATAAAGGGTAAGAATGGAGATGAGATCAAGTAGCATTGCTTGATTATTTAATATACACTGCTCAAAAATATAGGAAACACTTAAACAACAGAATATAACTCCAAGCAAATCAAACTTCTGTGAAATCAAACTGTCCACTTAGGAAGAAACACTGATTGACAATCAATTTCACATGCTGTTGTGCAAATGGAATAGACAACAGATGGAAATTATTGGCAATTATCAAGACACACTCCATAAAGGAGTGGTTCTGCAGGTGGGGACCACAGACCACATTTGAGTACCAACGCTTTCTTGCTGATGTTTTCGAAAGTTGGTTGTGCTTTCACACTCGTGGTAGCATGAGACGGACTCTACGACCTACACAAGTGGCTCAGGTAGTGCGGCTCATCCAGGATGGCACATCAATGCGAGCTGTGGCAAGAAGGTTTGCTGTGTCTGTCAGCGTAGCTTTCTGAGGCTGGAGGCGCTACCAGGAGACGGGCCAGTACACCAGGAGACGTTGAAGGGGCCGTAGGAAGGCAACAACCCAGCAGCAGTACCGCTATCTCCTCCTTTGTGCAAGGAGGAGCACTGTCAGAGCCCTGCAAAATGACCTCCAGCAGGCCACAAATGTGCATGTGTCTGCACAAACGGTTAGAAACCGACTCCATGAGGATGGTCTGAGTGCCCGACGTCCACAGATGGGGGTTGTGCTCACAGCCCAACACCATGCAGTACACTTGGCATTTGCCACAGAACACCAGGATTGGCAAATTTGCCACTGGCGCCCTGTGCTCTTCACAGATGAAAGCAGGTTCACACTGAGCACATGTTACAGACGTGACAGAGTCTGGAGACGCCGTGGAGAGGGATCTGCTGCCTGCAACATCCTTCATCGTGACCGGTTTGGCAGTGGGTCAGTAATGGTGTGGGGTGGCATTTCTTTGGAGGGCCGCACAGCCCTCCATGTGCTCGCCAGAGGTAGCCTGACTGCCATTAGGTACCGAGATGAGATCCTCAGACCCCTTGTGAGACCATATGATGGTGCGGTTGGCCCTGGGTTCCTCCTAATGCAGGACAATGTTAGATCTCTTGTGGCTGGAGTGTGTCAGCAGTTCCTGCAAGATGAAGGCATTGAAGCTATGGACTGGCTGCCCGTTCCCCAGACCTGAACCTGATTGAGCACATCTAGGACATCATGTCTCGCTCCATCCACCAACGTCACGTTGCACCACAGACTGTCCAGGAGTTGGCGGATGCTTTAGTGCAGGTCTGGGAGGAGATCCTTCAGGAGACCATCCGCCGCCTCACCAGGAGCATGCCTAGATCATTCAGATCTAGGGTGTGTTATTTTAGTGTTTCCTTTATTTTTTTGAGCAATGTATTTGCATAGTTTTTCATCCTTTGTTTTCAAACTCAGCAAGCTAGCTGGCCTAGACCATACATAATTATCATATCAGTAAACATCACTTGTCATCAAGGATAAGAGCACAATATGTTATATCAAATGTCAACTTGCAAGTCATTATTTCAGGCCTTAAGGCACTGTCACACTTAGCGATCGCACCAGCAATCATGACACCGACACGACCTGGCGAGATTACTGGTGCGATCGCTATGTGATCGCTAGTTAGATTCCAAACACAACTCATCAGCGATCTGTATAACGACCTCTGCGGTCTTTGGGAAAACCTAGTCCCGCCTGCGACGCTGGTGAAGTCGTTCTAAAGGGTGTCACACTCAGTGATTCAGGCTCACCAGCGGGACACCAACGACCAAAAAACAGCTCAGAACGTTCATAAGCGATCAACGACATCTCAGCAGGGCCACATCGCTGCTACATGTCACACACAGCTAAGTCGCTAACGAGATCGCTACTGCGTCATAAATGGTGACTCTTTAGCGATCTGTTAGCGATCTCGCTTAGTGTGACAGTACCTTAACACAAGCAAAAGACTGTTTTCTTGACCAACCAGAAAGAAACACATAAATTTAAAAGTCAATATATAGATAAGTCTATTCTTTTTGGCTTGCTAAAAATAGGCGTCTGGTTAATTAAGATACAATGCTGTGTCTCCACATGCAGTCTTATGCTGTCCTGTCTGTATACTTTTTTGCGTCCTCCCTGCCCAGGACATGTGGTATGATCAGACCATGTTCCTGCACGGTCAGACAAAGCCATTACACAGTACATAGCAGGGGCACATTTCTTAGATTATCTCAGAACAGGAACATTTTATTTTAGGACACATACAATTGTAGAACTTATTTTTATTCTAAGATCTATTAACTAAAATGTACTTTGTTTGTGTGAAAACCCCTTTAAGGTGCGGGGAGGGCTTAAATAGTAAAACCTTTGATAACACTTTGTAGATTTTTTTTAATTAGAATCAGGTCTGTGATGGTCCAGGTCTTGAGATTCTAAACAATAAGTCAAAAATTGCTTGTGAAATGTGTCGCTTGGCAGACAGGAGTGCACACACAGAATGGAGTATTCATTCAATAGGAATTTTATGCTCTTTATTGTATCTGCACTCGGCTCAGACAAACCTGTCTCATTAGTTAGGGACCTCACAGAGGGTTTTTTTTTTTTGAGTGATCAGTTTGGGGGGTCTCACCTATCTGATTGTAATTAAGAGAACAAAATCATCTTAAAAAAAAAAAAAAATCAAATGGTGTAGTTACTCTGTCAGCTTCATAGAGATGAATGATAACATGATTAGTGGGCTACTAGTAAAGGGGGCGTTGTGTTCCCCACACTAGTTGTCCCACTAATTAGCGTATCACAGGCGAGGATAGAGAAAATAATTTTATGGTGGTGGGAAAAAGCAATAAGCCACAAAAAAAAGGGGCTCGATTGACAGTATATTAAGGGTTGAATTAAAGACATGGAGATGGTTTAAAGGGGCATAGGGAAGCTGACTTGTTCCCTTGAAGCTATAATTAAAATATAATTGCACCTCTGAATCTTTCAGAACAAGCTGAAACATTGATAAGGATCTTCTGTTTTCTTACCGTTTCAGAAGCTCTAGTATTAATGTGTCATGTGCCTTTTTGTTTTATTCCAGGCCATATTGGCGCTGCTACTATTCCAATACAGATGCTGTCATTTATGTGGTCGACAGCTGTGACAGAGACAGGATTGGGATTTCCAAATCTGAACTGGTTGCGATGTTAGAGGTAACAATAATTTGAAGTAACATTGTGTATAATTTTGGCTCTATAGGCGGCAAATTTGTTCTTTATTAGCACCATTGGTGTTTAACGTCTTAATTGGGTAAGTGTAAGTACGTGCTTCTGATAGGCCTGTTATCCTGTGCCTGTATTTAGTGTATAAGGGCAGGGCCGGGACATGGAGTAGGCTAGGGAAGGCGCCCACCTCACACCAGATGAGGTGCGCTATATTGGAAAGTAATTTACCGTGATGATTTATGAAGACGTCCTAAACAATGAGCGCTGTTATCAGTCTGAATGAGGAGAGGAAGACCAGAGAGCAGTGAGTGAGTCTGACATAACGCTGCTCCTTAACCCTCCTTTTCTCCAGGGGCAGGCACGGTCCAGCTCCTGTCTTTCTTACACACTGCCCCCACTGTATCCTCCTGTGTCTCCTCAACCTGTCACACTGCCCCAGCCATCAACAAAGATCTACTAATATGGAAAGTTCCCATCAGACATTTTAAATATTAGCTCAGCAACATGTGAATAGTTCCACTGTCCAAACGTAGCTATACTGCCCTGTTGTCTTAAAGAAGAAGTCTTATGAAAAGTTTTAATTTGGTAATCCCCCCCCCCCCCTAATACGTATGTCATGATGTGTAAGTGTATTAATATACACTTATCAGGTTTCCACCATGGTTCGCACTGCGTCTGCTGTTGGTTTTGCTTCTTTCCCAGTAGAATACTGAGACTTGGGGCCTGATTCATTATTGCATTTGCACCGTTTTTTGTCAAGTGTTTACTGTTAAAAGCCTTTTTTAAGTCAGTTTTATGTTTTTTGCCTGATTTTTATTTTTCTTAAGTTCGCCACTGTGGGCATGGATTAGGGTTTCCAGATGTTTTCATCCGATGTATCATTTACAACTTTTTTTTCAAATCAGTGAAATGTATTTCAATTCTACTCCAGAATTTTATGTATGCCTTTCAGTTTTTCCAACATTTTGAGATTTTTTTTTTTTTGCACTACAAAGTTGTAAAAATGGTTAGACAGAAAAAAAAAAACACATTTTTTACTTTGTGCAAAATTAGTGACCCTTATGTCTTTTTAAAGAATTTGGTGCAAAAACATCAGCAAATAACACACACAAGACAAAGACAAAAGTGACTCAAAAAACACGCAGATGATAAATTTGGCCCTTAGGGTAAAGCTCTATGAGGCTAATTCTTGTCCCAAGCCTGTGAGAGCCGGCTAATCGGATGTCAGGTCACATTTACCAGAAGAGGACCGGAGCGGCACTGAGAACTGTGCATGACCGCAATTGGTAAGTATTCACTTACACTCCATTACATCCATAATTACGACAGATTATGGAATGAAAAATTTGATGAGACTTCTAAGCCTTCATTCTTGTAAGAAGCCAACCTCCGCTCCGCTGCATATGTAGTCCGTCCCATACAAGCATGGTTCCCGTCCATTTTCTGGCACTATTGCTTCCAGTATACAAGGTGTTTAACACTCCTCAATCTCATCAGTGATGCAGAGAGGAAGAGTACGGTAATTATGAGCTCACATATCTACATACAGAAAAGGTGTGTTGGAGTCTTCCATGTGTTTATATGCAGTAAATGCCACATTTAATCTATATTACTAACCACCAGAGGTGGGTCCTATCTTGGGACACACAATATGGTGACTGTTTTAGATTCACACATTAAGGACCGCGCTTTTTTTTTTTTTTTAAACCACAAATTTTTTACTTCAACTTTAGAAAAAAATGTAAATTGTAACTCGACAGCAACATGTGAACAGCGATTTCATTAACTGTTTCTCCCTTGTCTTTTAAGATACATATTTTTTATTTTCCTATTAACATAGCCGGGTCAGGGATTTTTTTGTTTGTTTTTTTGTGGACTACTAGTAGCTTTTTTATTTTATTTTTTTTTAACTGTATGTAAAATTGGATTCAGTCACAATATCGTTCCAGCCATAACTTTATTTTTTGGCAATAGAGTAGTATAATGACTTGTTTTTTGAAGGGCATGTTGTACTTTTTATTGTTATGCTTTTCTAATCTTTTTAGTCCTTCTATTTGGAGGGAGCAAATGCTGCCACTTTGACTTTCTTTTTTTTTTTTGTTGTTTCTGATCTTTTATATGGGAGAAATATTTTATTAGTTATTAGACCATTATTTATGCTGTGATCCCAAATGTTCACTTTTTTATTTTTTTAATTTCTTTTCCATTATTTCTTTAAATCCATTTTATTTAAATGTTTTATTTTTTTTATTTTTTACATTTTTAATTAGTCTTCGTAAGGGGACTTGAATCTGCGTGTTATACAATTACACCACAATACTGTAGTATAGCAGTGTACTGTTAAATTAGACTTCATACTTCATAGGTGTGCTAACATGGCAGCCTTCGAAGGTCCCCGATTGTCATGACAGCCTAGGAGTACGTCACTGTCACATTTCGTGTGGGCATCAATAATAAAAACCCACCCTTTCCTAACCTCTTAAGTGCTGCAGTCACAATTGCCTGAGTCAACTAAGACTATGTGCACACATTCAGTATTTGTAAGCCAAAACCAGGTGTGTAATAATCAGAGGAACAGTCACCACTTCTGTTTATTTTTTACCCACTCCTGGTTTTATCTTACAAATACTGAGCTAAAAACCTCACCAAATACTTAAAGGGAACCTGTCAGCAGTAACCTACAGACAGTGTCAGGTCGGCTTCAGTAAGCCAGTAAGATGGTGGCGCATGCGCAGTAGCAGCTATGGGATCACAGCAAGACACCGGTGGGCGCCATTTTCAAATTGATTTTTTTTTTCCCCTCTAGCTGAATAACCTGAATAAAATGTATTATTGGCACACAAAACATGCAATTTTGCTTCAGAGCAGGTGCCACAGCTGGCACCTGCCTGTAGAAGGTTTTTTTTTTTTTTTTAAGTATATACAGATATCCATTATGCAAACTAGGGGGCGGGTCAGTGAGGGATCAGTGACCTGTCAGCAGTCTGCATTATGAATATCTAATCAGAGCACCACATACCCCAACCCACCTTAAGGCGCGAGAATTAACACAAAACTGAAAATAAAGATTAAGAACAACCACAAGATGGATTTCATCATCCAAGGTATCATTGTAATCAGTATAACGGCGCTGACCTGACACTGTGTGTAGGTTACTATGCACAATCCTGATGACAGGTTCCCTGTAACGTATGAGCGTGGAGAGGTTAAAGTTTTGTGATTGGAACCAGTGCTGTGGAGTCTGAGTTGGTATAAAATGACTCTGACTTCTAAAATATATAATAAATTGGGTATATGTAGGATGTGCTGTAAATGTTTCCATAAGAATTTGGGCAAGATATGAAATGTCCTGTAAATGTCTGTTCCTGATCAGGATCTCTACTTTTAGTTGAGATGAATCTGTGCTGCATTTTATGTACATGCTCAGTAGTGACCAGTGCTGTGGAGTCGTAGATAACAGGGTGGATAAAAATCAATGATTTTTTTAAAAAAAATCAAAAAAATCGGATTTTTTTGATTTAAATCGGATTTTTTTGATTTAAATCGGATTTTTTTCAATAAACTGCTTTTTTGAGGAAAATATTTTACCATCCAAAGGTTCTTCCATCATGAGATAAAGCTGAGTTGTTTAACTCAGTAGAATAAAGGCTGTATATGTGTAACATTCACAATGCCATGCTCTTCCAGAGGTTTCTGTAGGATTAGTGGGCAGTTTCTCTCCTATATTATCACAGACGCTCGCTTTATTTACGCAGTTCTCAAAACTGAATTTGACTCCGCAGAGGTCCCAGCCTCTTCTTCACGGCAAAAATGTTACAACATGAACAGAGTTGAGAAAAAGACCTTAATCCTATTGTTCTACAAACCTATGAATACAGAATCAACCCCTTCAGTGCCAAGTCCAAGAAGTTAGACAATATGTTTCTGATTGTTTGGAGTGGAATAGATCTGCACAACACAAGAAGAATGTGAATCTAAGTGTGAGGAGGAGGAAGGGCAAGCAGACAAGAAAATGAAAGTGAAACTTTGAGCACAATACTGCAGCATAGCCACAGACAGACAAGTCTGGATCTGTTTGTGTGTACGATCTGAGGTTTATTACATTCTTTCCTTATAATGGCAGCAGGCCGAGAAATAAAATCTGAAAAATAATTGTAAAATGTTTGGTATTTCCACTTTTAAACACTAGGCAGAGCAGCTGCTGAAATATAAACTGCTAGCTCGTATTGCGACAGTAGTAAATGCAGGCGGGGTCTGATCACGTGTGACTTCTCTCCTCCGTTACTAGGTGTTTGTAATAACAGAGGATGTAGTTTAGGCTCACAGAGCGGAGCCATTGCGGAATTTTGTTGGGGACTGCCAGTGATACTGACAAGTAGGCTGTCACTGAGGACGACCGGCAGCATCTATTCTGTTAGTTCATGCTGCTCGCTGTGTTATAAACTGAGCACAGATACGTGGAGAGTATCACACACTGGGATTATTCACAGCACATGACACACTGCATGTATCTAGATACAGTGCTGAGTGTAGTGTATCGCATTATGGGATTAGATACACCGGTCTGGGCATATCGCGCATGATGAAATTAGATACACCGGTCTGGGGCGTATCGCACATGATGAAATTAGATATACCGGTCTGGTAGAAACTTTGATTTAAATCACTGATTTAAATCAAGCCTTACTGACTAGTGATTTAAATCGTGATTTAAATCGTGATTTAAATCAGTTTGATTTAAATCAAATCCACCCTGGATGAGATGAATCTGTGCTGCACTTTATATACATGCTCAGTAGTGACCAGTGCTGTGGAGTGATAGATGAGATGAATCTGTGCTGCACTTTATGTACATGCTCAGTAGTGACCAGTGCTGTATAGTCGTAGATGAGATGAATCTGTGCTGCACTTTATGTACATGCTCAGTAGTGACCAGTGCTGTGGAGTCATAGTGGAGATGAATCTGTGCTGCACTTTATGTACATGCTGAGTAGTGACCAGTGCTGTGGAGTCGTAGATTAGATGAATCTGTGCTGCATTTTTTGTACCTGCTCAGTAGTGACCAGTGCTGTGGAGTCAGAGATGAGATGAATCTGTGCTGCACTTTATATATATATGCTCAGTAGTGACCAGTGCTGTGGAGTCGTAGATGAGATGAATCTGTGCTGCACTTTATGTACATGCTCAGTAGTGACCAGTGCTGTGGAGTCGTAGATGAGATGAATCTGTGCTGCACTTTATGTACATGCTCAGTAGTGACCAGTGCTGTGGGGTCAGAGATGAGATGAATCTGTGCTGCACTTTATGAACATGCTCAGTAGTGACCAGTGCTGTGGAGTCGGAGTGGAGATTAATTTGTGCTGCACTTTATGTACATGCTCAGTAGTGAGGCAGTGCTGTGGAGTCGGAGTGGAGATGAATCTGTGCTGCACTTTATGCACATGCTCAGTAGTGACCAGTGCTGTGGGGTCGTAGATGAGATGAATCTGTGCTGCACTTTATGTACATGCTCAGTAGTGACCAGTGCTGTGGAGTCGTAGATGAGATGAATCTGTGCTGCACTTTATGTACATGCTCAGTAGTGACCAGTGCTGTGGAGTCGTAGATGAGATGAATCTGTGCTGCACTTTATGTACATGCTCAGTACTGACCAGTGCTGTGGAGTCATAGATGAGATGAATCTGTGCTGCACTTTATGTACATGCTCAGTAGTGACCAGTGCTGTGGAGTCAGAGGTGAGATGAATCTGTGCTGCACTTTATGTACATAATAGAAACTGGGCACACTCGTAGTTGTGTAATAAAGATAAATTTTATTGCGCACACCTGTGCGCAATAAAATTTATCTTTATTACACAACTACGAGTGTGCCCAGTTTCTATTGTATAAGATACGGTGTGGGAACCTACTGGTGCACCTCCCTTTGAATTGTGCCAATATTTGTCTACCACGCACTTTATGTACATGCTCAGTAGTGACCAGTGCTGTCGAGTCGTAGATGAGATGAATCTGTGCTGCACTTTATGTACATGCTCTGTAGTGACCAGTGCTGTGGAGTCGTAGATGAGATGAATCTGTGCTGCACTTTATGTACATGCTCAGTAGTGACCAGTGCTGTGTAGATGAGATGAATCTGTGCTGCACTTTATGTACATGCTCAGTAGTGACCAGTGCTGTGGAGTCAGAGGTGAGATGAATCTGTGCTGCACTTTATGTACATGCTCAGTAGTGACCAGTGCTGTGGAGATGAGATAAATCTGTGCTGCACTTTATGTACATGCTCAGTAGTGAGGCAGTGCTGCGGAGTCGGTATTTTGACTTCACAGCTCTGATTGGAACCCTAGCTAGCGTAATAATACAGCCAGCACCCATTTCAAGTGGTAAATGTGCACATCCACTATAAATACATGGCTTATTTCGCCAACTGGTTAATACACAGATTTTTTTGCTAGTAGAGGCATATGTACTTACAGTATAAAAAAAACACTAGATGGTGGCCCGATTCAAACGCATCGGGTATTCTACAATATGTATGTAGTTTATTTATGAAGATTTAAGAATAATGCAATGAATCCATGCGGCAGGAGATGACCCACAGCTACCGCCGGTGGTGTGCATGGTTCAAATCCTGCGCCAATTCGCGGCCTGACTGCGCCTGTCGCTGATTGGTCGCGCCCGGCCGGACGCGACCAATCAGCGACACGGGATTTCCGTTACAAACAGAATTAGACGATTATTTATTAGATGTGCACATTGACAAGCATTTAAAACTGTTAGCATGGGTTTAGGGTAGAGGGCAACTGCTATGAGTGTCCGAGACAGGAGTGTATTCACAAATCGTAGTCATATAAAAAAATTTTGCTGCGTTTCCCATGTATAGTGGTTTGCAAAAGTATTCACCCCCTCTTAGCGGTTTATCTATTTTGTTCTATTACAACCTGTGTTTAAATATTTTTGTAATTCAATTTGTGTGTGATGCATCAGCTCTAAATAGTCTAAATTGGTGAAGTGAGATTAATATATAAACCCTTAAATTTAATTTATGCCTATAACTAAAAATTAGCATGTGCATGTGTATTCACACCCTTTTGCTATTAAGCCCCTAAAAATTTCTGGCGCTAGCAATTGCCTTCATATTCTTGCTTAGTAAAGGGAAGTCCACCAGTGTGCAACATAAGTGCCACATGATCTATCAGTATATACACACCTTTTCTGAAAGGCCACAGAGGTTTCAACACCATTAAGAAAGAGGCACCACTGACCAACAAACAACAACATGAAGACCAAAGAGATCTCCAAACAAGTCAGAAACAAAGTTGTTGAGAAGTATGTCAGGGTTGGGTTATAAAAAAAAAAAAAATCCCAATCTGTGATGATCCACTGGAGCACCATCAGATCCATTATCATCAAATGAAAAGAACATGGTACCACAACAAACCTGCCAAGAGAGGGTCGCCCACCAAAATTCTTATCCCTGGCAAGGAGGACATTGTTCAGAGAGGCAATACAGAGACCAAAGGTAACCCTGAAGGAGATGTAGAGTTTCCAAGCAGAGACTGGAATATCTTTCCATACGACCACAATAAGCCACACACTCCATAGAAGTGTCCTTTATGGAAGTGTGGGCAAAAAAGCGTTTACTTACACACAAAAATTGTAAGGCTCATTTCGAGTTTGCCAAAAGACATGTGAGAGGCTCCCAAAATGTATGAAGGAAGGTTCTGTGGTCAGATGAGATCAAAATTTAACTTTTTGGCCATCAAGTTAATGTCTGACGCCAAACCATCACAGCTCAGTACCCCCAAGAATACCATTCCCACAGTGAAACATGGTGATGGCAGCATCATGCTGTGAGGATGTTTTTCGGCAGAAGGGACAGGGAAAATGGTTTGAGTCGAGGGGAAGATGGATTGTGTGAAATACAGGGATATTCTTACACAAAACCTGTATCAGTCTGTCAGTGATTTGAGAGTGGAACGGCGATTCACCTTCCAACAAGACAATGTCCCAATGCATACTGATAAAGCAACAGTCAAGTGGTTTAAAGGGAAATGTGCAAATGTATTGGAGTGGCCTAGTTAAAGCCCAGACCTTAATCCAATTGAGAATATGTGGTCAGACTCGAAGATTGCTGTTCACCAGAGGAAACCATCTAACTTAAAGGAGCTGCAGCAGTTTTGCCTTTAGGAATGGGCAAAAATCCAAGTGGCAAGATGTGGAAAGCTCACAGACTTGCAGCTGTAATTGCCACAAAAGGAGGCTCTACAAAGTACTGACTTTTGTGGTGAATACCAGGGTGGATTTGATTTAAATCAAACTGATTTAAATCACTAGTCAGTAAGGCTTGATTTAAATCAATGATTTAAATTAAAGTTTCTACCTAAACTAGTTCTTGCTACTTTAACATGCAAGTAGATGAAGATTTTTAGAATCACTTTTTATATTACTTTTTTCTCCCCAGTTTAATGGGTTAATCATTCATATTTGGACACCACTGTTATGTTGTACTTAGGAAGGAGAAAAATAATCCTGACCTTAATAACAATTTAAATAGATTTATTCAACTGAAACAATAACAACATTACAGCATAAGTTATTTGCTTAAACAAACATCCATGTTTGTTAACTAATTTGGCTAAACAAAATATATATATATTTTAAGAAACTTAGACTGTCAGCCCAGCCGACACATGAAAAACTTAAATACTACTGTCCCTGCTGTCCTCTGTAGCTCACTCGTCGTCATCTTCATCATCATCTTCTTCTTTGTTCCTATTCATAATCTGGAAAAGAAAAACAAGCTTTCCTGCTTTATTGGGTCCCAACCGATTTCTCAATTTAGAATGAATGAGTCCAAAGGAAGAGAATATTCTTTCAACGCCTGCAGAAGAAGCTACTGCTGTTAAAAGTGAAATCATTACTTGAACAGTCTCTAGATCCAAGCGCTTAAGTGACTTCCACCAGTTTACTGGTGTGACCTTCCTTAAAATATCTTCAGCAAACATATATTTCTTGAATGGTTCCCGCTTAGCGCTGAAGTTTATTATAGTTGGCATTAAAGATGGATGATTGCTGGATACCCATGTCATAGCTAACTCCTCTTCCTCAGCACTTAGGTTTTGACCCTGATATTAGATATTGACAATATTTGCCAAAAAATGAGCTGGAGTCAGTGCTTGTCCCATTCGTTTGTTTACTGCTTGTAATTTAATTCTGTCCATGTGTAGTTCTGTTTTTAAGTGTTCACTCAGTTCCTTCCAAATTTCAACAGCATCCACAATAAAACAGCTATTTTTCTGTATTTTGTTTAAAGCTTGAGAGATGGGTTTCAGGAAGCTCAGCATATGTTCAACATTTCTCTTAAGCCCAATGTTGAGGATTTTGGCCGTGACAGTGCCATCTATTTTATCTCGATTTTCTTCACAAAGTGTCATCAGAATAGGCCAGTTTTTGATATACTGCTCAAAACATTCCACCACAGAGTTCCATCTAACATCTTGTGGGAGCGTTAGCTTGTTTCCACCCATCCTTTACAGAGCTGCTGCAGCAAAATGATTATTACGGAAGTATTTAGCAATTTCAACAACATTAGCCTTTATTTCTGGAACACTTAAGTCTTTGGCTAAGAGGTGCAGCAAATGAGCACTGCAACCATATGTTATTAGCTTTGTATTCCCTCCCTCCTCTTCTAAATTTCTTCTCATCTTGGATACGTTTGCAGCATTGTCAGTGACCAAACTGCGTACTAGACATTTGAATTTTTGTTCACATGTTGTTATAGCTTTTACTGCCACTTCTTGTAAGTATTCTGTTGTGTGTGCATTTCCTGACGTATCAGTTGTTTGTGCAAGGAAGATTTTACCTTCTTCTGTTGTTATACAAGAACATACAATAGGATCATTGTGGACATTACTCCACCCATCAATACTTAGGTTAACAATTTTACCCTCCAGAGCTGTTGCACATTGCTCCATTTCTCTGTCATACACTTGATCCAGCAGTTTCCCTGCAACATCAGCTCTGCTGGGTGGACTGTATCCTGGTCTCAGTGACAACCATATTAATGAAATGTGGGTTCTCAGTCAGACGGAAAGAAGAGTTCATTGCATAAATAAACTGGGCAATTTTTTCATCAATCAACTCTTTTTCTAATCTGCTAGTTCTTATCACAAACCTATCTATGGTGGTTCCAGGAGGTAAAGGTTTTTTCTTCCTTTTGGGTGATGGTGATATGTGGCTGTGGGTGTCTGATGATGATGCTGCTGCTGCTAATGAAGCACTATCCTGGATGGATAACTCTGAAACTGTAGAACAGGATGATGGTGATCTTGGAGGTGGATAGTTTCCAGAATCCATGAATTCCCCTAAACAAAAAAAGTCAATGCTGTTATTTTATTGTTTATACAATTTCTGCTTATTGTACACAACACAGCACTGCCCCAAAAGGAATATTTGTTTTTCTTCATAACTGTACCAAATGACAGTAACATGCAGTAATAATAAGAAATATAATTTTTCTCACACATGACAGTTCAGTCTTTAGAAATAGGACTCAATAAAAATGTTTACCAACCTGAAGATCCTGCCTGTTCAGAAGTGTTTCTTTGGTCATCTTCATCACCGCACTTCTCATGATGTTGCCTCATTCGCGCCACCAGGCCTTGGGTCTCTTTGTTGCATCGTTTGCATTTTGCACGCATGCCTGCCTTACTGTTAGGCGAAGGAGCTTCATTAAAATATTCCCAAACTGGGTCTCTTTTACGGCCTGCTGCCATTATAAGGAAAGAATGTAATAAACCTCAGATCGTACACACAAACAGATCCAGACTTGTCTGTCTGTGGCTATGCTGCAGTATTGTGCTTAAAGTTTCACTTTCATTTTCTTGTCTACTTGCCCTTCCTCCTCCTCACACTTAGATTCACATTCTTCTTGTGTTGTGCAGATCTATTCCACTCCAAACAATCAGAAACATATTGTCTAACTTCTTGGACTTGGCACTGAAGGGGTTGATTCTGTATTCATATAGGTTTGTAGAACAATAGGATTAAGGTCTTTTTCTCAACTCTGTTCATGTTGTAACATTTTTGCCGTGAAGAAGAGGCTGGGACCTCTGCGGAGTCAAATTCAGTTTTGAGAACTGCGTAAGTAAAGCGAGCGTCTGTGATAATATAGGAGAGAAACTGCCCACTAATCCTACAGAAACCTCTGGAAGAGCATGGCATTGTGAATGTTACACATATACAGCCTTTATTCTACTGAGTTAAACAACTCAGCTTTATCTCATGATGGAAGAACCTTCGGATGGTAAAATATTTTCCTCAAAAAGCAGTTTATTGAAAAAAATCCAATTTAAATAAAAAAAAATCCGATTTAAATCAAAAAAATCCGATTTTTTTGATTTTTTTTAAAAAAAATCATTGATTTTTATCCACCCTGGTGAATACTTATGCACACTGAAGTTTTCAGTTATTTTGTCTTATTTGTTGTTTGCTTAACAATAAAAACAATACCCATATAGTCACAGTTGTAGGCATGTTCTTTACATGAACTGATAAAAACCCTAAAAAAAAAACTGTGAAATTCCAGGTTGTGAAATAGCAAAACACGATAAATGCCAAGGGGGGTGAATACTTTCCCAAGTCACTGTATACCGTATTTTTCGTACTATAAGATGCACCGGACCCAGGGCTGGCTCCAGGTTTTCGTGGGCCCTGGGCGATAGAGTCTCAGTGGGCCCCTTTAAGACATACCACAATTCATGATGCACAGATATGGCAGAGAAATATAGGTGTAGTACAATCACAAAGATTTAATTTACTTCTTACATTACATGAGTAATATCTATTATAAATTCTACAATAGTTCAGAAACCAGACAGTATAGTACTCCATACAGTATTATGGGCACCACATAGTGCTCCATACAGAATGAGCCCCAGATATTGTTCCATACAGTATAATGGACCCCATATAATGCTCCATACAGTATAATGAGCCCCATATATTGCTCCATACAGTAGGTAATAGGCCCTATATATTTCTCCATACAGTATAATGAGCCCCATATAATTCTACAAACAGTATAATGAGCCCCATATGATGGGCCGCATATAATTATCCATATATAATGGGCCCCATATAATCTTCCATTATATGATGGGCCACAAATATTGCTCCAAATATGATGCTCCAGTGTATCATCGGACCCATATAATACTCCATATATAATGGGCCCCAGGCTCCCATATTACGCCGGTGTCCCCAATGGTGAGTGGGCCCCCCTGCCTGCTCAGGGCTCTGGCACTTGCCCAGGTGTGCCGGGTGCTGACGCCGGCCCTGACCGGACCATAAGACGCACATAGGTTTTAGAGGTGGAAATTAGGGGAAAAAAATTGAAGCAAGAAATGTGGTCAATTCTGTACTCAATATCCCCCATCCTGATACACATGGCCCCATCATCCCCATCCTGATATACATGGCCCCCATCCCTATCCTGGTATGCAGGGCCCCCATCTTTATCCTGGTCTGCATGGCCCAATCCCTATCCTGGTATGCAGGGCCCCCATCTTTATCCTGGTCTGCATGGCCCCATCTCTATCCTGGTATGCATGGCCCCATCCCTATCCTGGTATGCAGGGCCCCCATCTTTATCCTGGTATGCAGGGCCCTCATCTCGTCCTAGTATGCAGGGCCCCCATCCTTATCCTGGTATGCAGGTCCCCCATCTCGTCATAGTATGCATGGCACCATACCTATTCTGGTATGCATGGCCCCATACTTATGATTGGCCCCCACCCTCCATCCTGGTATGCATGACCCCACCAGAAAAGATAAAAAAAAAAAAAACATTACACTTACCTTCCCGGCACTCCCTCACAGCATCCTGCTCCGTTGCCAGCAGCTGCTTAATGCTTGTAAGCAGCGCATGCCAGGGACGTCATGCGCTGCTTGCAAGCCGAAGGCCAGCTGCCAGAAAACTCACTGCTCTGCACACCAGGACTATGCACGCAGAGAGCAGTGAGTATTCATTGCTCTTCAATACCGCGCACAGTGTCAGCCGGAGCCTTTCGGCAGCTTCCGGGCAGGTTTGTGTGCCGCTATTTAAGAGAAATTAATATTCATCTCTCTGGGTGTGAATATTAATTTCTCTTAAGTATTGGCACACGTGACCGCCCGGCAGCTGCAGAAAGGCTGTGGCTGACACTGTGCTGTCGCTACTGAAGTCCAATGAATACTCACTGCTTTGCGCGCACAGTCCCGGCGTGCAGAGCAGTGAGTATTCCGGCAGCTGCCCTTCGGCTTGCAAGCAGTGCATGATGTACCTGCCATGCGCTTCTTAATAGCGTAAAGCAGCTGCTGGCATCGGAACAAGATGCTGCGAGGAAGCGACGGGAAGGTAAGTGTAATTTTTTTTTTTTGTTATGTTTTCTGATGGGGCCATGCATACCAGGATGGGGGGTGGATGCCAATCTTACCAGAATAAGGATGGGGCCATGCATACCGGGGTTGGGGGCCCATCATAACAAGATACTATTATTAAAGAGAAATGAATATTCATTGCCCTCTACGCCCATGGGCGTGGAATGCAGTGAATATTCATTTTTCTTTAGCAGCAGGCACAGGAGTTAGCCGCTGCCTCTGTGACTCGCTACTCCGCTGATGCCGCTCCCCCACCTCCCTGCCACAGCCAGAGTTGGTATATCTGGACTATAAGACACCCCCTACCCCCATTTTTCTCCACATATTTGGAGGAAAAAAGTGTGTCTTATAGTCCGAAAAATACGGTGTAAAATAATCAGTTGTTAGTTTGGTCATTTTCCTTAAAAATGTTAAATGTGTTATCCAGGACTAAGTTTTTTGGCTCATAGTAAAGAAAAATAATTAACAGGCAGGTAATTCAGCTGCTCCACGTCAACAGAGCAGCTCTTCCTTTTCCGGGGTGCAGACTTTATGCTGATTGACAGACGGCTCCCCGCAGTTATTCAGCAGAGAATCGGCTGTAAATCAGCGTTACATAAGCAGAAATGCCTCGTCATCAGAGCAGAAAAGGAGCCGCTTTGTGCTGGCAGAGATCTACGCTGGGCAGAGCACACAGGTAGTTGGCAACTACATGCCTGTTAGTTCTTAGGCCCATAGTAAAAAAAAAAAAAAATCTAGTCTTGGATAACCCTTTAAATGTGCAAAATCTGAATCCTGGAATGCTAAATATCTGCTTATTGCACATACCTAAAAAGCAAATCACACTACAATTTCATTTTTTTTTTCTTTTAGGAAGAGGAGCTGAAAAAGGCCATTCTAGTTGTTTTTGCAAATAAACAAGACATGGAACAAGCAATGACCCCTACAGAGGTAGCAAATTCATTAGGTTTACCCGCTCTGAAAGATCGCAAATGGCAAATTTTCAAGACATCAGCTACAAAAGGCACTGGCCTTGATGAAGCTATGGAATGGTAAGCGAGTCAACATATTAATTTTACAGTTCAAATGTTTTTGCACCAGCATGTGAAGTTCTGTACTGAAGCTATGACGGAGCAGTGAAGATGTCACACACCTGAGGCAGGACTTATCTGGGGAATAGACTCGTCATGGCTAATTAGGAAATCATGAGCAATGTAAAGGTGTTGTTTACTGCTAATTTCAACATTCTTGGAACACAACACACTGTAGTGCAGTAGTATGGCTCTGAAACATACTGGTAACATTTTGGGTTCTTAGGGGATATGACAGATTTCCTTTAACCCCTTAAAGAACCAGGGGTATTTCCATTTTTGCGTCTCCGTTGTTTGCTCCTCTTCTTCCCTGAGCCATAACTTTTTTTGTTTTTCTGTCAATATGGCCATGTGAGGACTTGTTTTTTTTAAGAAGAGTTGTAATTTTGAACGACATGGTTGGCTTTACCAAATAGTGTACTGAAAAACGGAAAAAAAATTCAAAGTCAGGTGAAATTGCAAAAAAAAGTGTTTTGTTTTTTTTTTCTTTTTACCGTGTTCAAACTGGCCTGCCATTATGATTCTCCAGGCTATTATGAATTGATAGACACCAAACATGTATGGGTTATTTTTTTTTAAGTGGTGAAAAAAAAAATCCAAAGTTTCTCAAAAAAAAAAGTTACCATTTTCCGAGATCTGTAGCTTTTCCATTTTTCGTGATCTGGGGCTGGGTGAGGGCTTATTTTTTTGCGTGCCGAGTTGTTTTTATTGACACCATTTGGGGGTAGGTACAATGTTTTGATCGACCGTTATTGCATTTTAATGCAATGCGGTGACCAAAAAAAAACGTAATATTGGCATTTTGGTTTTTTTTTTTAGTTGCACCAGAAATGCTCAATTGCCATGAGCGCCAACCGCAGGGCGGTGCCCATAGCTATCCGGCAAAGACAACCACATGGGTCTCCTGCAGACCCCAGGTTCTCATGCCAACCCATCAGCGACCCACAAGTCATGTGGCACCGGCCCCAATGGGAGTGATTTGCGACGCGCTTCCGGCGCGTACATGTTAAATGCTGCTGTCAGTGATTGACAGCGACATTTAAAATGTTAACAGCCGCAGGTGGATCACAATTCCACCTGCGGCTGTTAGGGGCACAGATCAGCTGTCGTGTGCTGGAAAAGGTGCTGGCACCCTATGACGGACCCTACACTTTATTGGGTGTTAAGGGGTTAACCCAAATATTAAGGAAGGATATCTAATAAATAATGTTGATTGCTATATTTTAGCTGTGAATGTCTATAACCTAGGTAAGGCTTAATTTTGGTGACTTCATACTTTGTGGATGAGACTTTGTTTTCCTTGTCTTGCAGGCTAGTGGAGTCTCTGAAGAGCAGGCAGTAATGCTAACCTGCCCAGCACATTCCTTTCTATTCATTGTCCCACTGTAAGAACGACTCTGGATGTAAATATGCACCATCACCACCTAACTACGCTCCAACACTGATTGACAAGGGAGTCTGACATGTCTACCCATCTCTAATAGCACTGTATCATACTGCACTACTATTTGCGCCTATTCTATAGTCTAGTTTCACTTTATTTATGACTGTTTTATAGGGATAATTACAATTTGGGGAAATGCAAACTTCGGTTTTGAGATCACATATCTTTTTCTCTTTATGTAAGATTTTTTTTTTTTTTAAGATGTAATAACCTGATTGATTGTTATGATGGCCATCTGGAAGAATGGCCTTCGGCTGTGTAAAGACTCTACTCTGAAATCCATCTGTAGAAAATAAACATTTATTATAGGAAACTTTCCATGACTCCTTCATTTGTCAGTTTCCATTGTTTTTACTTCAACATTACTTAGTCTCATCTCATCTCTTTAAATGAGCGCTAAGTATTCTGTCAAGAGTATTGCAAAAAAAAAATATCTACAGGTTTGCATGCTTTTGAGAAATTGTTTTCTTGTATGGGAACTTAGCGTTATGATGCGTTCATATTGGCTGCTGTGATTAAAGCGTTTTCTACCACTGGCGAGGATCCCTACCAATGTTGAGTATGATGACTCTGCCGTTTAATGGTTCTTTCACAGTTGATCCCTGCGCGGTCTTTGTTCCATTTGGCTACCTTGCAGGGAAAAATAAGAGTGAAAAGTCCACATTGCTAAGCTAGAATTGCAGCCCCTTTCTATATGGGATCATTCTGTCAAGCTGATTCCCCACATAAATCAGAAATGCCATTACATTTAGGGAAACCGCCCCTACTGTACAACCCCTGTTGATATTCCTGGAACGCCCTTATTGCTGTAGTTCTTAACTGGCTAATATACTCGCTGTCTGGGGGCTCAAAAAACTTCAATAGTCACCGTGAAACTCTTTATTTGGAAATACAGTGGGGAAAAAAAGTATTTAGTCAGCCACCAATTGTGCAAGTTCTCCCACTTAAAAAGATGAGAGGCCTGTAATTGACATCATAGATAGACCACAACTATGAGAGTCAAGATGAGAAAACAAATCCAGAATATCACCTTGTCTGATTTGGCAAGATTTATTTTGCAAATTATGGCGGAAAATAAGTATTTGGTCATTAACAAAAGTTCATCTCAATATTTTGTTATATATCCTTTTTTGCCAATGACAAAGGTCAAAAGTTTTCTGTAAGTCTTCACAAGGTTGCCACATACTGTTGGTGGTATGTTGGCCCATTCCTCCATGCAGATCTCCTCTAGAGCAGTGATGCTTTGGGCCTGTCGCTGGGCAACACAGACTTTCAAATCCCTCCAAAGGTTTTCTATGGGGTTGAGATCTGGAGACTGGCTAGGCCACTCCAGGACCTTCATATGCTTCTTACGAAGCCACTCCTTCATTGCCCTGGCGGGGTGCTTGGGATCATTATCATGCTGAAAGACCCATCCACGTTTCATCCTTCAATGCCCTTGCTGATGGAAGGAGGTTTGCACTCAAAATTTCACGATACATGGCCGCCCCATTCATTCTTTCAAGTACACTGATCATTCGTCCTGGTCCCTTTGCAGAGAAACAGCCCCAAAGCATGATGTTGCCACCCCCATGCTTCACAGGCTGATGAAAAGAGGTTTGCATTCAAAATTTCACGATACATGGCTGCCCCATTCATTCTTTCAAGTACACTGATCATTCGTCCTGGTCCCTTTGCAGAGAAACAGCCCCAAAGAAGCATGATGTTGCCACCCCCATGCTTCACAGGTATGGTGTTCTTTGGATGCAGCTCAGCATTCTGTCTCCTCCAAACACAAGTTTTGTTTCTATCAAACAGTTCTACTTTGGTTTCATCAGACCATATGACATTCTCCCAATACTCTTTTGGATAATCCAAATGCTCTCTAGCAAACTTCAGAAGAGCCCGGACATGTACTGGCTTAAGCAGGGGGACACGTCTGGCACTGCAGGATTTGAATCCCTGGCGGCGTAGTGTTACTGATGGTAGCCTTTGTTACGGTGGTCTCAGCTCTATGCAGGTCATTCACTAGGTCCCCCTGTGTGGTTCTGGGATTTTTGCTCACCGTTCTTGTGATCATTTTGACCCCACGGAGTGAGATCTTGCGTGGAGCCCCAGATCAAGGGAGATTATCAGTGGTCTTGTATGTCTTCCATTTTCTTATTATTGCTCCCACAGTTGATTTCATAACACCAAGCTGCTTGACTATTGCACATTCAGTCTTCCCAGCCTGGTGCAGGGCTACAATTTTGTTTCTGGTGTCTTTCGACAGCTCTTTGGTCTTCACCATAGTGGAGTTTGGAGTGTGACTGAGGTTGTGGACAGATGTCTTTACACTGATAACAAGTTCAAACAGGTGCCATTACTACAAGTAATGAGTGGAGGACTGAGGAGCCTCTTAAAGTAGAAGTTACAGGTCTATGAGAGCCAGAAATCTTGCATGTTTTTAGTTGACCAAATACTTATTTTCCACCATAATTTGCAAAATAAATCTTGCCAAATTAGACAAGGTGATTTTCTGGATTTGCATTTTCATTTTGACTCTCATAGTTGTGGTCTACCTTTTATGTCAATTACAGGCCTCTCTCATCTTTAAATGGAACCTGTCACCTGTTTTGGCTGCTATAAGTTTCGGCCACTGCCTTTTAGGGCTTATCATCTACAGCATTCTATAATGCTGTAGATAAGACCCTGATCCGACCTGCAAGGTAAGAAATTATACTCCCCCGGGGGTGGGAGAGGGGGGCCGTCCGATGTGGTACGGTCTGATGGGTGACGCAGGTCTGGGTCCGGCGCCTCCCATCTTGCGAAGGCCGCCCTCCTTGCTTCCTCGCTCCCAGCATCCCCCTTTTGGGCAGGCGTACTTCTCTGCCCTGTTGAGGGCAGGGCAAAGTACTGCAGTGCGCAGGCGCTGGGCCTCTCTGACCTTTTCGGGCGCCTGCACACTGCAGTACTTTGCCCTCAACAGGGCAGAGAAGTATGCCTGTGCAGAAGGGGGATGCCGGGAGCAAGGAAGCAAGCAGAAGGGCGGAGGCGCAAGAAGATGAGAGGCGCCGGACCTGCAAAACCCATCGGACTGGACCGCACCGGACCGCCCCCCCCCCCCTTATATTTCTTCTCTTGCAGGTCGGACCAGGGGCTTATCTACAGCATTATAGAATGCTGTAGATAAGCCCTGAAAGGCAGTGGCCGCATCTTATAGCAGCCAAAACAGGTGACAGGTGCACTTAAAGTGGGAGAACTTGCACAATTGGTGGCTGAATAAATATTTTTTTTCCCCACTGTAAATACTAACAAGATGTCTTTGATGAAAGCGGAATATTGGTCGTCTTGTTCAAGATCAGCAAATTACTAGGGAACCAGTTTTCTAGGGAGATGTAAAAACTTGTAGTTTATAGCAAGTTTTTTCAGATTTTTTTTTCTTTTCATTGTCCCATTGTCGTACGTATATAAAACCAATCCCCAGCATGGCAGGCTGCCTTTACTAACATGTATGAAAGCAATGGAATAGGTCAGTCTAAATTCAAGCTTTTTCCTGTACTAGGACGTTACCTTTATAATAAGGGAGTCCATGAAATTTCTTTGCTACTAAATATGCCATCAGCTGTGATTCTGTACTATTGAAAATTGGAAGCATTTAGGAAGTACACATTAAACTTAGAATGGGGTCATTGTGTACGGAGACTCATAGTGTATAAAAGTTGCCATCGTTCTGCTGACTCGATAATTGCAGAGTCCATACCTCCTTGTGCATTAACTTCAGCACAAAAACTTCAACAGGAGCTTCCTAGTATGGGTTTCCATGGCCAATCGACTGCACGCAAGCCTTACATCAACAAGCATCAGATGGAGTGGTGTGAAGCACGCCACCACTGGACTCTGGAGCAGTGGAGACATGACAAATTACGCTTCTCTATCTTGCAGTCTGATGGACAAGTCTGGGTTTTGCGAATGCCAGAATGTTACCTGCCTGACTTCATTGTGACAACTGTTGGAGGTGTTGTTTTTTAGGGATTAGCCTAGGCCCCTTAGTTCCAAGTTATGGTAAATCTTAATGCGTCAGCATGCCAAGACATTTTAGACAATAGTTTGCTTTCAACTTTATGGGAACAATTTATGGAAGGCGTTACTGTGCTCCAGTGGAAAATGCAAATGCATAAAGCCATGGCTTGGTGTGGAAGAACTTGACTGCAGAGCAGAAATCTGAACTGCACCAATTCTGTGGATGAACTAGAACAGAGATTGTGAGCCAGGCCCTATCTTCTAGCATTTAGTGTCTGACCTCATAAATGCTATTCAGGATCAATGGAAAAAAATTCCCACAGATACAGTCCAAAATCCTGTCGAAAGCTTTCCCATAAGAGTGAAAGATGTTTCAGTTGCAAAATGAGACCAGCTCCATAGTAATGCCTATAAATTTTAAATGGGATGTCGAAAAGGCTATGTACAGTCATGGCCAAAAGTTTTGAGAATGACACAAATATTAATTTTTACAAAGTCTACTGCTTCACTTTTTCTAATGGCAATTTGCATATACTCCAGAATGTTATAAAGAGTGATCAGCTTAACAGCAATTACTTGCAAAGTCAATATTTGGCTAGAAAATGAACTTTATCCCCCAAAACACATTTCAACATCATTGCAGCCCTGCCTTAAAAGGACCAGCTAACCTCTTTTCAGTGATTGCTCCATTAACACAGGTGTGGGTGTTGATGAGGACATGGCTGGAGATCAATCTGTCATGATTAAGTAAGAATGACACCACTGGACACTTTAAAAGGAGGCTGGTGTTTCTCTTCTGTTAACCATGGTTATCTCTAAAGAAACACGTGCAGTCATCATTGCAATGTACAAAAATGGCCTAACAGGGAAGAGTATCGCAGCTAGAAAGATTGCACCTCAGTCAACAATCTATCGCATCATCAAGAACTTCAAGGAGAGAGGTTCCATTGTTGCCAAAAAGGTCCAGGGCGCCCAAGAAAGGCCAGCAAGCGCCAGGACCGTCTCTTAAAAGTGTTTCAGCTGCGGGATCGGGCTACCAGCAGTGCAGAGCTTGCTCAGGAATGGCAGCAGGCAGGTGTGAGTGCATCTGCACGCACTGTGAGGTGGAGACTCTTGGAGCAAGGCCTGACCTCAAGGAGGGCAGCAAAGAAGCCACTTCTCTCCAGAAAAAACGTCATGGACAGACTGAAATTCTGCAAAAGGTACAGGCAGTGGACTGCTGAGGACTGGGGTAAAGTTATTTTCTCTGATGAATCCCCTTTTCGATTGTTTGGGACATCAGGAAAACGCCTCATTCGGAGAAGACAAGGTGAGCACTACCACCAGTCTTGTCTCATGCCAACTGTTAAGCATCCTGAAACCATTCATGTGTGGGGTTGCTTCTCAGCCAAGGGAATCGGCTCTCTCACAGTCTTGCCTAAAAACACAGCCATGAATAAAGACTGGTACCAGAATGTCCTCCAAGAGCAACTTCTCCCAACCCTCCAAGAGCAGTTTGGCGATCAACAATGTCTTTTCCAGCATGATGGAGCACCTTGCCATAAAGCAAAGGTGATAACTAAATGGCTCAGGGAACAAAACATAGAGATTTTGGGTCCATGGCCTGGAAACTCCCCAGTTCTTAATCCCATTGAGAACTTGTGGTCAATCATCAAGAGACGGGTGGACAAACAAAAACCTAAAAATTCTGACAAAATGAAAGCACTGATTGTGCAAGAATGGACTGCTATCAGTCAGGATTTGGTCCAGAAGTTGATTGAGAGCATGCCAGGGAGAATTGCAGAGGTCCTGAAGAAGAAGGGTCAACACTGCAAATATTGACTTGCTGCATTAACTCATTCTAACTGTCAATATAAGCTTTTGTTACTCATATGTTTGCAATTATATTTCTGTCTGTGATAAAAAAACATCTGTCAAACACACATAAAAACCAGAGGGCAGCAGATCATGTGAAAATATAATATTTGTGT
Organism: Oophaga sylvatica; assembly: GCA_033576555.1. NCBI lineage: Eukaryota > Metazoa > Chordata > Amphibia > Anura > Dendrobatidae > Oophaga > Oophaga sylvatica. The sequence goes on from JARQOD010000004.1 coordinate 179,509,894, forward strand.
CATTCTCAAAACTTTTGGCCATGACTGTAGGTGTAACTTACAAGTTCTTGTTACCTATCCGCAATTACATGTATTCTCTACAGCACTTCCTATTTCGTGAATAGTGCCGATATTGGGGCAGATGTTTGTGCTTTTTTTTTTTTTGGTCTTAGTCTAGCATCGTGTTTTAATAGCGTCAAGCATTGTATTAAACTTTTACTTTGCCTGACACCTGGATGTCTTTTGGCTCGTTTTGCATTCATTTTTTCTTCAAAAAATACTGGTAGTTTCTTCAATATTCAGTGTAGTGACAAAAAATATGGAAAATGATTTAAAAAATTCACCAAAACTGCAGTAAACCCTCTGAAAATATGCCGTTGTCCAAAGCCGTTGGAAAAACACTCAGAAAATGTCCAAAAAAAGACACAGAAGACGCTTGAAATAGTGAAAATAGTGGTTATATGGCGCTAGCATACTCTGCAACACTAAAAAGACATCACAAAGCAACACGCAGTTCACCGGTTACAGGAGGAGTGAGGGTCCTGCTCGCAATCTTACAATATATAAAGAAATAGGGGGGTGTCATAGAAAAAAAAATCCATAATACATCTCCAGAGAGAAGGGAGAAGAGCTGACAATTCAAACTCCCTTTGAAGTAGGCCTTCATAATGAACACATGGGGAAGAGGGAAAGTTACTAATAGCTATAGCTAGGGAGAGAGGAACTAATTAAAAGAGGGGAAATATAGAGCGCGCTAACAACTCCGCTCCATTGAAGTAGTAACTCCCTTCAGTGTCCAGGTAATTAAACAGGAAAAATCTTTTCTGGGAAACCAAAATGAGATCTGTTTATACAGAAGTAACCTTTGTTCTCATCAAAGCATCTTTTGTAGACACTCTGTCTCCGTGGTCCAGATAGGAATATTGGGGTTTATATCGATCCGATATTTATGGGATATAGATTTTCGAAGTTGTAGCAAACGGATTGATGCGAAGTATTCACTCACATTACCGTGGGGCCACTAGAAACCCTCCATCTTAATATCGATCAGATAGATTATGTAAATCAGGTCTCTGTGAAGGTAAAATCACAATAGAAAATATGACGGTAGACGTCAATATCTTGGAACTTAAGAGGCAACGATAACTTGTTAGTTGGGGATCATAGAAAATCCTGAAGGGCTGAGAATATCCCACAAACAGCCCCACATGAGGTCATCGAGGGGAAGTGTGGGGACAGATCCTAGAGCATTTTGGATTTGGATCTTTGTCATTCTGGGAAGACAGTTTGCTGTGTGAGTGTCCATTTTCTAAATCAGGAGTGCTTCCCTCCACTAAGCTCTGAGACATTTCTGCGACAAAGTTAAGTAAGTTTATTTTATGTAATTGTATATATTCTATTGTTTGGTTCCCATTCTGTATCATCTTGTATATTTGAGAAAACACTGCCTATCTTTCTGGATTAAATATAAAATGTAATAGCTCTGTTCCTCTTGCTCTGTAAATCGCACCCCTGAAGCAATATACTACCTGTAACAGGTGTCCAATTGGCCTGTATAAACGATTGGTGGTAGCAGCTAGTAGTTTTTATTATTGCGGAGTTGGCAGTGACTGTATGGGGTACAGTTATATGAAAAAGTTTGGGCACCCCTATTAATCGTAAGCTTAATGTTTGATAAAAATTGGTGTTTTTGCAACAGCTATTTCAGTTTGATATATCTAATAACTATTGGACACAGTAATGTTTCTGCCTTGAAATGAGGTTTATTTTAGTAGCAGAACATGTGCAATCTGCATTCAAACAAAATTTGACAGGTGCATAAGTATGGCCACCCTTATCATTTTCTTGTTTTAAATACTCCTACCTACTTTTTACTGACTTACTAAAGCACTTTTTTTTGGTTTTGTAACCTCATTGAGCTTTGAACTTCATAGCCAGGTGTATTCAATCATGTGAAAAGCTACTTAAAGTGGCCACTTGCAAGTTGTTCTCCTGTTTGAATCTCCTCTGAAGAGTGGCATCATGGGCTCCTCAAAACAACTGTCAAATGATCTGAAAACAAAGATTATTCAACATAGTTGTTCAGGGGAAGGATACAAAAAGCTGTCTCAGAGATTTAACCTGTCAGTTTCCACTGTGAGGAGCATAGTAAGGAAATGGAAGAACACAGGACAGTTCTTGTTAAGGCCAGAAGTGGCAGGCCAAGAAAAACATCAGAAAGGCAGAGAAGAAGAATGGTGAGATCAGTCAAAGACAATCCTCAGACCACCTCCAGAGAGCTGCAGCATCAACTTGCTGCAGATGGTGTCACTGTGCATCGGTCAACTATACAACGCACTTTGCACAAGGAGAAGCTGTATGGGAGAGTGATGCGAAAGAAGCCGTTTCTGCAAGCACGCCACAAACAGATTCGGCTGAGGTATGCAAAAGCACATTTGGAGAAGCCAATTTCTTTTTTGAAGAAGGTCCTGTGGACTGATGAAACCAAGATTGAGTTGTTTGGTCACACAAAAAGGCGTTATGCATGGCGTCAGAAAAACAGCATTCCAAGAAAAACACTTGCTACCCACAGTAAAATTTGGTGGAGGTTCCATCATGCTTTGGGGCTGTGTGGCCAATGCCGGCACCGGGAATCTTGTTAAAGTTGAGGGACGCATGGATTCCATTCAGTATCAGCAGATTTTTGACAATAATGTTCAAGAATCAGTGACAAAGTTGAAGTTACGCAGGGGATGGATCTTTCAGCAAGACAATGATCCAAAACACCGCTCCAAATCTACTCAGGCATTCATGCAGAGGAACAATTACAATGTTCTGGAATGGCCATCCCAGTCCCCAGACCTGAATATCATTGAACATCTGTGGGATCATTTGAAGAGGGCTGTCCATGCTCGGCAACCATCAAACTTAACTGAACTGGAATTGTTTTGTAAAGAGGAATGGTCAAAAATACCTTCATCCAGGATCCAGGAACTCATTAAAAGCTACAGGAAGCGACTAGAGGCTGTTATGTTTGCAAAAGGAGGATCTACTAAATATTAATGTCACTTTTCTGGTGAGGTGCCCATACTTATGCACCTGTCAAATTTTGTTTGGATGCAGATTTCACATTTTCTGTTAGTACAATAAACCTCTTTTCAAGGCAGAAACATTACTGTGTCCAATAGTTATTAGATATATCAAACTGAAATAGCTGTTGCAAAAACACAAATTTTTATAAAACATTAACCCCTTAACGACCGCCGATACGCCTTATAACGGCGGTCATTAAGGGTACTTAAACCATAGCGCCGTTAATTAATGGCGCTGTGGAAAAAGTGAATAGCGCCCCCCAGAGGTGCATTTTCTCCGGGTCTCGGCTACCGGGGGTAGCCGAGATCCCAGAGAACATGAATCGGGTCGGTTTTTACCGACCCGATGTTGCGATCGCCGTTATTAACCCTATAACGGCGATCGCAACAAAAAAAAATCTGATGTGCCATTTAATTTCTCTGTCCTCTGATGTCATCGGACATCAGAGGACAGAGAAAAAGGGTCCCCGATCCCACCCTTGTGGCCCCCAATCTGCCCCTTGTGGCCCCCGGGCCCACCTGCCTCCTCCGGTCGATCTGCGATCTGCCGGGGGGGTGGGCAATTCTCTCTGGGGTCTCGGCTGCCGAGGGTAGCCGAGACCTCAGAGAACATGATCTGGGTCGGTAGTTACTGACCCCGGTGTCGCGATCGCCGTTATACTAAGTATAACGGCGACCGCAAAAAAAAAAATGATTTCTCTCCCCTGTGATCGCACATCAGAGGGGAGAGAATTAGGGTCCCCAGGTCCCCCGATCCCCCCTATACCTCCCGGTGTCCTCTGTCCTCCGGCAGGCTCCTGGGTCGTCTTCCTGTAAAAAAAAAATGGCGGGCACATGTGCAGTGCACCCGCCGAATCTGCCTGGCGGCAGATTAAAAAAAATTTTCATTCTCCTAAAAGTACATTTTGATCACTGTGATAAACTATCACAGCGATCAAAATAAAAAAAAACAGTACATAACCCACCCTTTATCACCCCCTTAGTTAGGGACATATAATAAAATATAGAAATTATATTTATTTAAATTTTTCTTTTAGGGTTAGGGTTATAATTAGGGTTAGGGTTAGGCTGGGTTTATACCGCGTTATGGCAGTCCATTAGACGGACTGCGTTACACCGCGGTATAACGCAGTGTAACGCAGTCCGTTAATGCATCCATTCACCCCCATTTGAGGGCGCATCGTGACGCATGCCATAAAGCGGCATGCGTTCGCGACGTGCCATCATTCAGTGACGGAGCCTCAGATGCGGGCTGCAGCGTCTGAGCTCCGTCACCGCTAGCACAGATGAATCATCTTCTGATTCCTCTGCGCTAGCGGGTATAGCATAATGCCATCGCGTTATGCTATACCGTTACCAGCCCATCAATGCTATGTGTTGAACGGGCTGGTAAAACGCAAAATGAACCTAGCCTTAGGGTTAGGGTTATAATTAGGGTTAGGGTTACAATTAGGGTTAGGGTTACAATTAGGGTTAGGGCTACAATTAGGGTTAGGGTTACAATTAGGGTTGGAATTAGGGTTGGGATTAGGGTTAGGATTAGGGTTGGGATTAGGGGTGTGTTGGGGTTAGGGTTGGAGCTAGAATTGAGGGGTTTCCACTATTTAGGCACATCAGGGGGTCTCCAAACACGACGTGGCGTTCAAAAAGTCAAATGGCGCTCCCTCCCTTCCAAGCCTTGCCGTGCACCCAAACAGTGGTTTACCCAAACATATGGGGTATCAGCGTACTCAGGACAAATTGCACACCAATTTTGGGGTTCTAATTTCTCTTGTTACCCTTGGGAAAATGAAAAAATGGCTGGCTAGAAAAATCATTTTTGAGGAAAAAAAAATAATTTATTTTAACGGCTTTGCGTTTATAAATTTCTGTGAAGCACTTTGGGGTTCAAAGTGCTCACCGCACATCTAGATAAGTTCCTTAGGGGGTCTAGTTTCCAAAATTGGGTCACTTGTGGGGGTTTTCCACTATTTAGGCACATCTGGGGCACTGCAAAAGGAACATGACCTCCATCAACGTCTGCATTCCAAAACGTTATTACTTCCTTTCCAAGCCCTGCTGTGCGCCCAAACAGTTCCCCCCACATATTTGGTATCAGCGTACTCAGGACAAATTGGACGACAACTTTTGGGGTCCAATTTCCTTGTGAAAAATAAAAAATTTGGGACTAAAAAATCATTTTTGTGGAAAATTGTTTTTTTTTTTTTTTCACACCCAGGCATTATAAACTTTTGTGAAACACTTGGGGGTTCAAAGTGCTCACCACAGATCTAGATAAGTTACTTAGGGGGTCTAGTTTCCAAAATGGGGTCACTTGTGGGGGTTTTCCACTGTTTAGGCACATCTGGGGCACTGCAAACGGAACATAACCCCATCAACGTCTGCATTCCAAAATGTTATTACTTCCTTTCCAAGCCCTGCCGTGCGCCCAAACAGTTTCCCCCCCCACATATTTGGTATCAGCGTACTCAGGACAAATTGGACAACAACTTTTAGGGTCCAATTTCCTTGTGAAAAATAAAAAATTTGGGACTAAAAAATCATTTTTGTGGAAAATTGTTTTGTTTTATTTTCACACCCAGGCATTATAAACTTTTGTGAAACACTTGGGGGTTCAAAGTGCTAACAATAGATCTAGATAAGTTCAATAGGGGTCTAATTTCCAAAATGGTGTTACTTGTGGGGGGTTTCCACTGTTTAGGCGCATCAGGGGCTCTCCAAACGCGACATGGTGTCCAATCTTAATTCCAGCCAATTTTGGTTTGAAAAAGTCAAACGGCGCTGCTTCCCTTCCAAGCCCTGCCGTGCGCCCAAACAGTGGTCCCTCCCCCATATATGGGGTATCAGCATACTCAGGACAAATTGGACAACAACTTTTGTGGTCTAATTTCTCCTGTTACCCTTGGGAAAATAAAAAATTGGGGACTAAACCATCAGGTTTGTGGAAAAAAATAAGATTTTTTATTTTCATGCCCGGGCTTATAAACTTCTGTGAAGCACTTGGGGGTTCAAAGTGCTCACCACACATCTAGATAAGTTCCTTAGGGGGTCTAGTTTCCAAAATGGGGTCACTTGTGGGGGGTTTCCACTGTTTAGACACATCAGGGCCTCTACAAATGCGACATGGCGTCCAGCCAATTCTGCATTGAAAAAGTCAAATGGCGCTCCTTCCCTTGCGACCTCTGCCGTGCGCCCAAAAAGTGGTTTACCCCAACATATGGGGTATCGGCATGCTCAGGAAAAATTGCACAAAAACTTTTGGGGTCTTGTTACCCTTGGGAAAATAAAAATTGGGGTGAAAAGATCATTTTTGTGGAAAAAATATGATTTTTTATTTTCTCGGCTCTACGTTATAAACTTGTGTGAAGCACTTGGAGGTTCAAAGTGCTCACCACACATCTAGATAAGTTCCTTGGGGTGTCTAGTTTCCAAAATGGGGTCATTTGTTGGGGGTTTCCACTGTTTAGGCACATCAGGGGCTCTCTAAACGCGACATGGCATCCAGCCAATTCTGCGTTGAAAAAGTCAAACGGCGCTCCTTCCCTTGCGACCTCTGCCATGCGCTCAAAAAGTGGTTTACCCCCACATACAGGGTATCGGCATGCTCAGGACAAATTGCACAAAAACTTTTGCAGTCTTGTTACCCTTGGGAAAGTAAAAATTGGGGTGAAAAGATAATTTTTGTGGAAAAAAAATGATTCTTTTTTTCACGGCTCTACGTTATAAACTTGTGTGAAGCACTTGGAGGTTCAAAGTGCTCACCACACATCTAGATAAGTTCCTTAAGGGGTCTTGTTTCCAAAATGTGGTCACTTGTGGGGTGTTTCCACTGTTTAGGCACATCAGGGGCTATCTAAACGCGACATGGCATCCAGCCAATTCTGCGTTGAAAAAGTCAAACGGCGCTACTTCCCTTGCGACCTTTGCCGTGCGCCCAAAAAGTCGTTTACCCCCACATATGGGGTATCGGCGTATTCAGGAGAAATTGCACAACAAATTTTGTGGTTCATTTTTTCTTTTAACACTTGTGAAAATAAAAAAAATTGGTTCCGAAATAAAGCTTTTGCAAAAAAAGTTAAATGTCAATTTTTTCCTTCCACATTGCTTCAGCTCCTGTGAAGCACCTGAAGGGTTAATAAACTTCTTGAATGGGGTTTTGAGCACCTTGAGGGGTGCAGTTTTTAGAATGGTGTCACTTTTGGGTATTTTCTATCATATAGACCCCCCAAAGTGACTTCAAATGTGATGTGGTCCCTAAAAAAAAAATGGTGTTGTAAAAATGAGAAATCGCTGGTCAACTTTTAACCCTTATAACTTCGTAACAAAAGAAAATTTTGTTCCCAAAATTGTGCTGATGTAAAGTAGACATGTGGGAAATGTTATTTATTAAGAAATTTGTGTGACATATCTCTCTGATTTAAGGGCATAAAAATTTAAATTTGAAAATTGCAAAATTTTCAAAATTTTTGCCATATTTCCGTTTTTTTCAGAAATAAAAGCAAGTCATATAAAAATTTTTTTACCACTAACGTGAAGTACAATATGTCACGAAAAAAAAATCTCAGAATCAGCTGGATTCGTTAAAGCGTTCCAGAGTTATAACCTCATAAAGTGACAGTGGTCAGAATTGTAAAAATTGGCCCGGTCAATAAGCTGCAAAATGGCTCTGTCACTAAGGGGTTAAGCTTAAGATTAATAGGGGTGCCCAAACTTTTTCATATAACTGTATATACATTTCATATTCCATGTGTTAGAAATAGAGGTGTGTATACCATACGCTCACTGTTAGTTCTCCAATAACCAGCCTTGTAGTGGAAGCAGCCACTACAGTGCCTTGCGAAAGTATTCGGCTCCCTGGAACTTTTCAACCTTTTCCCACATATCATGCTTCAAACATAAAGATACCAAATGTTAATTTTTGTTGAAGAATCAACAAGTGGGACACAATTGTGAAGTTGAACGAAATTTATTGGTTATTTTAAATTTTTGTGGAAATACAAAAACTGAAAAGTGGGGCGTGAATATTATTCGGTCCCGTTAACTTAATACTTTTGCCACCTTTTGCTGCGATTACAGCTGCAAGTCGATTGGGGTATGTCTCTATCAGTTTTGTACATCGAGAGACTGAAATTCTTGCCCATTCTTCCTTGGCAAACAGCTCGAGCTCAGTGAGGTTGGATGGAGATCATTTGTGATTGGATTCAGGTCTGGACTTTGACTTGGCCATTCTAACACCTGGATACGTTTATTTGTACGTTTGTTTATTCCATTGTAGATTTTGCTTTATGTTTGGGATCATTGTCTTGTTGGAAGACAAATCTCCATCCCAGTCTCAGGTTTTGTTCAAGAATGGTCCTGTATTTGGCTCCATCCATCTTCCCATCAATTTTAACCATATTCCCTGTCCCTCCTGAAGAAAAGCAGACCCAAACCATGATGCTGCCACCACTATGTTTGACAGGATGGTGTGTTCATGGTGATGAGCTGTGTTGCCTTGACGCCAAACATATCATTTGGCATTGTTGCCAAAAAGTTCGATTTTGGTTTCATCTGACCAGACACCTTCTTCCACATGTTTGGTGTGTCTCCCAGGTGGCTTGTTGCAAACTTTAAACAACACTTTTTATGGATACCTTTGAGAAATAGCTTTCTTCTTGCCACTCTTCCATAAAGGCCAGATTTGTGCAGTGTACGACTGATTGTTGTCCTATGGACGGACTGTCCCAACTCAGCTGTAGATCTCTGCAGTGCATCCAGAGTGATCATGGGCCTCTTGGCTGCATCTCTGATCAGTCTTCTCCTTGTTTGAGATGAACGCTTAGAGGGACGGCTAGATTTGCAGTGGTATGATACTCCTTCCATTTCAATATGATCGCTTGCACAGTGCTTCTTGGGATGTGTAAAGTTTTCGAAATCATTTTGTATCCAAATCCGGCTTTAAACTTCACAACAGTATCACGGACCTGCCTGTTGTGTTCCTTGATCTTCATGAGGAAGATCTTTAATTTATACCTTTTTTATAAACTGTTCTGTATTTTTAAATAATTTTTTGTATTGTGTCGTAGTGTTTGTATGTTATTAATACATCCTTTATATCTCTAGTTCCCTGGACAATTTTTATCTGTGCTGCTTCAGCCACGATACTATCCATCAACTTGTATTGATGTATATTCCCATTAGTTGTTTGATGCCTTGGCACCATCTATGCAGATATATGGATACACTGTAGTAATTTGTAGTTGCAACATGTATATTATAAATCATGTATAAAATGTATTGCAGGATTTGTATACATTTGTATCGCCAGTGTATCTATGTATATATATACTTTTTTCTTGTGTTCCTGTATGTACATTGATTTGTTCTGTGATATAGGGATTTTTCTTGTTATATTGTTATATATGTGCCAGGTCATTGATTAAACAGTGGGAATTAATTTGTTTTTACTGGTACGATATCTATACATATGATGGGCTAAGTATATTACTGCTAATACTGAATTATTAAAGGTTATTTTGGAAGTCCGCAGCCTGCAGTTAGGGATATTGTCCCCTGTTAGCACATTTCCCCCAGGGCGGTGATGTGCGCATGTTCGCAGGGCTGGACGGGATCGTCGCATGGCGACAGGCGTCTTCACGTGACCTTGCGGTCCGGCACTTCCGGATATGCTGGGTCATGTGACGTCGGTCGCCATGTGGACTTCCGGTCCACGCTGGCTGCAATGCGCCGATGTATCACTGGCTGGGTCATTATCGTCTGGATTATAAAAAAGACTGTGGCCACGACACTTTACATCCCCCTGACAAAGGAAGTAATTTCCGAAACGCGCGTCGGGGCGCATTCACCCAGGCTGTCTATATCGCCCAGTGGCTCCCAGGTAGTTGGTCTGTTTGTATTTTCACTGCACACTTCCTTGTTTTTTATTGAGATGCTGATTTTTTACCACAAGCTCATGTGTTCATAGTGTTTACACACCATTTTATACGCACTAGTATATGCACCTTCTATATTTTGCAGTACTGTATGCATGTTAAGTGGTCACAATATATTATAAATATTTATTTTCTGTTCAGTGGTTGCACTTTTGGTATTTCTTGTATTTGCACACATTGTTTCACGTGAATTATTTGGGGTTAGCAGTGATCCTATGTACTTTATTTATCTCCTGGTCTATTAATGTGAGCCTATTTTTATCTGGGTTAGTTATTAGATGTCCTTGGTGTTTTAAATTTGTTATTTTAATATTATGTTTGTGCACAATTGCTGAATAAAGATTATTTTTTATTGCATGTATTGCATTTTTTATTTTTTCTATTGTTCCACCAGTTTGGGTTATCTCCCCTATCCATATCCGCTGTACGGTGTTCTTTTATATCTATCCGGGTGGTTTGCCATCCATTATTCAGGTTTTGTGGGATCATTTAGTTTTTTATATATCCTCTAATAATATTATGGCAATATAGTTATTTATTTGAATTTCAACATTTCCTGTTTTATTATAAGGAGAAGAGGATGGTGCCTAGGACAGAGCCTTGATGAACCCCAACAGTAAGGCCTCTTTCACACTTCAGTCATGCGACGTCAGTCAAAATCCGTCAAAGCGACAAAAAAACGGATCCGCCATATTTTTTTGGCGGATCCGCTTTTTTCCATTGACTTGCATTAGTGACGGATTTTGACGGATGGTCGTCCGTTAGATCCGTCAAATTACAGATCCGTCATTTTTTTGTGTGCGTCGAAAAAGCAGATCATGATGGATCCGCCGCATCCGCCGATTTGCATATTGGACGCCTATGGGTGGCGGATCCGTCTTGATCCGTTTTTGGCGGAATCCGCCAGCGGATCCGTTGCTTCCATAGAAAATGCTGAGAACACTGTCCGGGGTCTCTCTCTCTCTCCAAATGTTCCAGGAGTTTAGAGATAAAGGGGATCTTAAGGGTATGCCACACTAAACAGCGTCGCTAACGAGATCGCTAAAATACGTCACTATTTAGCGATCTCGTTAGTGACGCTGTTGTGTGTGGCATGTAGCAACGACGTGGCCCCTGCTGTGATCTCGCTGATCGTTCACTAGAGTTCTGGACCGTATTTTGATCGTTGGCGTCCCGCTGGTGACGCTATATCGCTGTGTCTGGCACCTTTTGTGAACGATGTGCGCTGTTTTTTACATCGCAGTGACCGCCAAAGTCGTTAAGGAGATCGCTAACCGCTTATGCGTCGTTAACGAGATCGCTAAGTGTGGCAGCTACTAGTGACATTAAAACGATCACAAAAACGATCGCATTAGTATGCGTCGTTATTGTGATCGTTAGCGGGAGCGTTTAGTGTGGCAGTACCTTTAGAAGGGTCTGTAGTTAGCAGAACAGTTCTGGTCAAGGAATGTTTTTTTTTTAAAGTAAAGGGGTTATCACAGTGTATTCAAATGAAGAGGGAAAGATATCGGAAAAAAGAGATTAAATATTTTAGTTGGGTGAGTAGTGGTCACTGGAGTAGGTTGTAGGGGAGGAAGCGTGAAGCCTAGTAACTTCTGTGACAGGCTCGAAGGTGGAAAGTCAGCTTGAGGTGAGATAGATCCAGGCTCTGAGGGAACTGTGCAAAAATTTCCTGACAGATATGGTTGATTTTGTCTTGGAAATAAATGGCCAGATCGTCAGCGGTGATGTTGGTGACAGGAGCCTGTACTTTAGGGCTAAGGAGGGAGTGGAAAATTTAAGAGTCATTTTGGATTGTCGGATAATGAGCGGAAAAGGACATGCTGAACCTAGAAGCTTGAAATGTAAGCCTGTAGTACATTAGTTAAAAATTAATATTCATCGATTTAGAGGATTGAATTATTAACCAATCAGTAGTAAGATATTAATACAAGCCAATGAAATGATTACATTTTTATGTCTTATATATTTGATACCCCCAAAAAGATACTGTATAAATATGTACTAACCCCTTACCGACCTTGGATGTACGCCATACTTCTTGGTTGGCTGGTACTTACATTTCCTACCTTAGATGTACAGAGGCTGTGCGCACGCAATCGCCGCCAGGTGTCAGCTAATTTTTTTTTTTGTGGTAAAAATTTAATTATTTTTTCTTCACAGCCCAATGATATCAGATTCTGTGACACACTTGTAGTGTCAATATGATCACTGCAACACTAGAATAATTCAAGAAGTGCATTTTGTAAAATGGGGTCATGAGGAGTTCTGCTGTTTTGGCACCTCAGGGGCTCACCCAGTGGGTCATGGCCTCGCAAACCGTTAAGGGTATGCCACACTAAACGAGATCGCTAACGAGATCGTTAAAATACGTCACTATTTAGCGATCTCGTTAGTGACGTCGTTGTGTGTAGCATGTAGCAACGACGTGGCCCCTGCTGTGATCTCGCTGATCGTTCACTAGAGTTCTGGACCGTATTTTGATCGTTGGCGTCCCGCTGGTGAGCCTGAATCGCTGTGTTTGGCACCTTTTGTGAACGATGTGCGACCTCGTTGACGACGCATTAGTCAGCGGCGCAGGCGGGACTTTGTTTTCTTTCGTTAACGCCCTTCAGCTCCGATTGGTGACCACAACATCACCTCAGCTATAATAACTTCGCCCCCATCCATTGTTTCCAGAGCGCTTTGTGGGTGACTCCAACGGTGCTTTGTGCGTTGTTGCGAGGATAGTATCGTGTGTCGGAGTTTTGCGATCCTGTTTGTGGCGCAGTGGTGGGTTTTTGCGATCCTGTCTGAGTCGTTAGAGCACCATCCATCCCCATTTGGATTTGGATCTTCGGCATATTTGGATTCAAGGTACATATTGTTTGTGATGTTGTTTGATAATGTTTTTTGACCTTATTTTTTTTTTTTTTTCGTCTGCTTTATTTATTTTACACCCCTGACCTTATTTTATTTTTTTTTTGTCTGCTTTATTTATTTTACACCCCCCACCATTTTAGACATTTGTAAACTGTATTTTAAATGGTAACTGAAAAGTTTAATTTTTTTTTCATATATTTTTTATTTTATTCTTTATTTTATTTTGTTTAAACACTTTATTAATAGTAATTAATTAGTAATTAACTTTTCTCTTCTTTACCGTACAGGTTGCACATAATGAACCTGTCCACCGCGGAGCGTGTGATTGTGGCAGTTGCACTATCTATGGAGGCAGATCGACAAGAAGAGGCGCGGGTGGAAGAGAGGCGCTCCAAGCGAAAGCGTCGCATGTGGACCAGAGAATGGCTGGAGCAGAGGTCCAGATTCACCCACATGCATCTAGTGAGGGAGTTGCAGGAGAAGAATCCGCAGGATTTCCGGAATTATCTACGGATGTCGGAGGATTCATTCAAGCTCCTACTGGAATGTGTGAGGCCACTCATTGAACGGCAGGATACCTGGATGCGTGCAGCTGTTTCAGCAGAGGAAAGTTTGGCAGTAACGCTGCGATTTCTGGCAGCCGGACGTTCAATGAAGGATTTGCAATTTTCTGCTGCAATTTCTCGGTCGCTGCTTGGAGAACTAATTCCGGAGACATGCAACGCCATCGTCCGCAGTTTACGGAGCTACATGCCTTTTCCCAAATCAGTGGCGGAATGGCAAATTATTGCCTCTGATTTTGAAAGGATTTGGCAGTTCCCAAACTGTGGTGGTGCCTTGGATGGCAAACATGTGCGGATCACGCAACCAGCCAACAGCGGATCCTTTTTTCATAATTACAAGGGCTACTTCAGCACGATCCTCATGGCCCTTGTTAATGCCAATTATGATTTATTAACGTTGATGTTGGCATTAATGGAAGGGTTTCTGACGGTGGCGTTTTGGAGCACACAAGTTTTGGTGAACGGTTGTTTAATAATAAACTTAACTTGCCAACCAACATGGACACCACCGCCAACCTAAACTTTGTGTTTGTGGGCGATGAAGCCTTCCACCTTCATGAGCATCTTGTTAAACCGTACCCACAAAAGACTTTGACAGGGGAAAGGCGTATTTTTAACTACAGACTGTCTAGGGCACGGCGCGTTGTGGAGAATGCCTTCGGCATAATGGCCAACCGCTTCAGGGTTTTCCACACACCTATCAACATGAAGCTAGAATCCATAGACTCTGTGGTGTTGGCCTGTTGTGTGCTGCACAATTTTCTACGCAAACGCGATACTGGTACTTACAGTCCGCCAGGCTTCATGGACTCGGACAGCAATGGTGACGTGGTGCTCGGAGAATGGCGTGACAATGATCCCGCTATTGCAGGCCTTCAACCTGTCAATCAAGGCAGGAGCAAGGACGATGCGAAGGCCGGCCGAGACAAGTACTGCCATTACTTTAATGGGCCTGGTGTAGTGAGTTGGCAGCATCATATCTAGTTTGATTTTGAGAATTTTGTCTTTTTAACAATCTTTTTATAATAAAAATTTTTTATTTTAAAAATGCATTCGTGTTTTTTTTCTATTATTTTACCAATATGAGAGAAGGGATAATGATGGGTGAGATGTGGGGAGGGAGTAATGGGGATGGCAACGAGACATGTTACCAGCACCTGTAGTTTTTAAAATCTTTTCTAATGTTTTTTGTTGTCTAATTTTTTTTTTTACATTGTATCTACTTGCACACACGGGGTCATGGGAGTACCATCAGTCATAGGAGTTCATTGTTAAAAAAATAAAAAGAAAAAAATTTCAAAAATTTAGAATTATTTTAAAGACCCATGGTCTCACTAGCGTTCAAACCTTATAATCAAAAATAACACATAATACACCACAGCTGCTTATATAAAGTTTAAATATATAATATATATTTTTAGTCATATATGAAAGATTAAAAAAATTGTTATAAATCTCTAAAAAAAAATTTGGGAGGTAAAGGTCAACATTCACCAGGGAATCCCAGCTATTAACAGATATGCGACGCCATTGTGATCACAAAGTGACATTCTCACACGGTGTTGCCCAGCTATTCACAGATATGCGACGCCATTGTGATCGCCTAGCTTGGAACCATTATCTTGCGATCGCAACAGCATCTCATGTCTGAGCTTAGCTGGGCGCATGCGGTCACTTTTCGATCGCAATACCATTTTGCGTCGCGAGTGCGGCCGCACGTAACGTGCGCACGCCATGACGTCATGGCGCTGGCGTCGCCCAATGCGGTGGTGTTGGTGATATGGCGGCGAGACAGCTTGGGCCAAAGTGGTCAGAGGCGGAGGTGTGTTTTCTAATAAGCAAAACGGACAAATGGGATTACCACTGCAGGCTACCTGTGGCGCATCCTATGCGCCACAAGAAGGTATGCCTGCAGAAAATCCGGCGGGGCCTGGCGAGGAGATTCAACGTGCAGCGGACAACACAGCAGATCCGCAAGAAGCTGGCGGACCTTCGCTACCGCTCCCGCGAGAGGGTCGCCAGCATCCGGGCCCAGCTACGCAGGCCTCTTAATGAGTATTGATGAGGGTATCTGGAGAGGTTATGTTTTGTGGGTTAGGCTACTTTCACACTTGCGTTTTTTTGCGCTGCGTTTCGAGCGCACATGAAGCGCATTAAAAAAACGCATGCAAACGCTTGTAAACGCTGCAATATTTAGTCGCATCAGCATGCGCATTTCGACAAAAAAACGCAGCGTTTGTCTGCGATTTCATGCGTTTTTGCATGCGTTTGCGTTTTTTTGGCGCATGCGTTGTCTATGTGTCACATTTCTATCATCTCTGTCTCCATCATCTCTGGCTCTATCATCTGTCTCCATCATCTCTATCTCAATCATCTCTGTCTTTTTTGACCGGAAAAAAAAATGCAACATGTAGCGTCTAGCGCGTATGGGCGCACACCGGGAAAATGCGCAGCGCACAACAAACGCACATGAACGCGTGCAAGCGCTAGACCCTGCGCCCGCCATGTTAAAGATAGGGGAACATTGCGCATGCGTCCGATAGCGCAAGTTGCGCTGCGCAAAAAAACGCAAGTGTGAAAGTAGCCTTATCTACCTATATCAATGCACCCACAGTGATGGGAGTACCGGCAGTGATGGGGCAAGGCAGTGATGGGAGTACCAGTCGTGAGGGGGTTTACAGGCATAGATGGAAGTACTGGCAGTAACGGGAGGACGAGCAGTGATGGGAGTACCAGTAGTGATGGGGCAGGCAGTGATGGGAGTACCAGTCGTGAGGGGGTTTACAGGCATAGATGGAAGTACTGGCAGTAATGGGAGGATGAGTAGTGATGGGAGTACCAGTAGTGATGGGGCAGGCAATGATAATGGGAAGGCAATGCTAATGATGATATTAATGGGGAGACAATGATGATGATAATGGGGAGTCTGAATTGTATATTTCATTTACAGCACCACCTTCACCAGCTCCAGCTGCTCCACCGTCCCCAGCTACCCCTCCACCTCCATCATCTCCTTCCCCGGCTACCCCTCCACCTCCATCACCTACCCCTCCACCTCCATCATCTCCGTACCTGTCTACCCCTTCCGCGGCAGCAACCCCTCCTCCACAGTTGGGGTCATCCAGCCCTTCACCTGGATATGGCTTCTCTCCAGCATCATCCCGTGACACGGATGCAGGCTCCCCATCAGGTAATTAACGCACATTATATAAGCTTCAGACAAGTTTGAGAACTTTGTAAGGTCTTATGTGTAATGGCTGTTGTGATATAATTTTTTTTTTCTGTGTTTCCCTAGCCGGCGGAGCAACAGGTTCTGGGTGGGCGGTCAGCGTGTCGCCTGACGAAAACCGTAAGTGTTAATTAACATAACATGTACATGTTGATGTTGCAACAGAATTCACTATTAACTGTTACCTTTACCTCCACAGAAATCCCCAACTGCCCAGGACCTGTTGGTGTCCCACCGCCGGCTGATGGCGACAATGCACACGGCAGTGGCAGCTGTGAACAGCGCCTTGGCTGCACTGCTGGAGCACGGGGTGATGCTGGAGAGGGTTGTTGAAGGACTACGGGGCCGGCCTCAGTAATTTTTTTTTTTTTTAATTATTTTGTAAATATTTTGTTTATAATTTTTTATTTTATTATTATCTTACTGTTTTTTGTTTTTATTTACATTTAATTTAAAAAAAATATATATATATATATGACGGAAATATATATGATATATTGAACGTTTATCTACGCAGGTGTGGTGTATTATTTTTTAGTATAAGGTTTTAGCGCTAGTGTGACCAGGGGCCTTTAAAAGAAATGTTAATTTTTGAAATTTTTTTCATTTCATTTTTTCCCTATGATGGAACTCCTATGACAGCTGGTAGTCCCATGACCCCGTGTGTGACAAGTAGAAACAAGTAGATGTAATAAAAATACAACATTTTAATAGTTGACATCACATAAGAATAAAAGACCACAATTCATTTAAATAAATTTTTATTAAAAAAGGTATCAATGTAAAAAAATATAAACAACAAAAAAACTTTTGTAAAAAATTTTAAAAACTACAACTGCTGGTAAGATGGATCATTGCCATTACCACGTTGCCTCTGCGGTGTATAAAAATAAGGGGGAGCACCAACGTTTGGGTTTGCAGGATTTATCCCAATTGGGTTCGGCCAGGATTGTGCGGCCATGAGTAGTCCGGGTACTGCGGTCTCGGCATGACGACATAATTGTTATCCAGGTTTCCAAAAGACGCTTGAGTCAGTACCTCAAACATGAGTCTCTCTGCATGAATCCGCTGTACAGGATCCAGTGTAGGGAGCTTCTCATTAGCGAAGTATGCAAAGCCAGTTATTTTTGTTTGGTCTTTTTCTGCCGTAAGAACTTTTTTCGCAATTTCAACCAATTCAGGAGTAGCCGAGGTGGGAGCCTTCCTTTTCCTTCCTGAAAATGTAAGCCGGCTCCGCACAGATGAAGATGGTGGCTCGACTACTTCTTCATCTTGGATCAACGCCATGCTGTCTTCTTCAGTTGGAGGTGTGGAGACAGCCTCTTCTGTGTCCTGCATGAACAAAAAACAAATGGTAAATCACAAAGACAAAGAAATTAATCTTCACACTATAACACCCATATACAGCAAAAATGTGAAAACGACACTTGTAAAGACAAAGAAATTTATCTTCACACTATAACACCCATATACAGCAAAAATGTGAAAACGACACTTGTAAATGGATAGGCCTCAACCGTTGAGCTAGATAAATTATCAATACATGAAGTGCTTAATTCTGCCATTTTATCTACATTTCACAATTATATTTTTTAATTTTAAGTCCACTTTGGCATGTACATTAAAATGTGTTGTAATACAAAGGTACTTACATGTATGACAGGGGTGTCCGGCTGGATCACCGGGTCTAGATCCAACATGGATGTCCCTTGTCTGGGTACTTCTTGGTCCCTTGTGAAAGCGAACAGATCAAAGTACCACAGTTTGGGGACATAAACATCTTCGGCCCCCGCTCCAGATTTGGTAGAATTTAGTACTTTGTTTAGCTCTTTTTTGTACACTGTGCGGAGGGCCTGAATGCGTTTTTTCAATGATGACTCATCCGCCGGTTCATCTGGGTAACGGTTCTTGCAGAGCTCCACCAGTTTTTGGTACGCGTCCTTCTTTTTAAGCCTGTTACAGTAATCAGCCGATTTTATTTTCCACAGGCACGGCATTGAGCGGTACATCTCGATAAACTCCCGCAAAAATTCCTGCTTATCAGCCATCTGTAATAAAAAAAGGATTATGTGAGAACGCCAGAATGGTTAAATAAAATGCTTACATAGCCTACAACATAGAACACAGCAGGGATCATAAAATGATGGTTGTGGGTGCAGCTGGAGTAAACATTGACAGAGCTGGGATCATAAAATGGTGGTGGTGGGCATGCCTGAACAAAACAATGGCAGACCAAAATAAAAAAATCATAGATGAACAATTACGCAAAAAACAGCAGGGATCACAAAATGGTGGTTGTGGGCGCAGCAGGAGTAAACATTGACAGTGCTGGGATCATAAAATGGTGGTGGTGGGCGTGCCTGAACAAAACAATGGCAGAACAAAATAAAAAAATCATAGATGAACAATTACGCAAAAAACAGCAGGGATCACAAAATGGTGGTTGTGGGCGCAGCAGGAGTAAACAATGGCAGAGCTGGGATCATAAAATGGTGGTGGTGGGCGTGCCTGAACAAAACAATGGCAGAACAAAATAAAAAAATCATAGATGAACAATTACGCAAAAAACAGCAGGGATCACAAAATGGTGGTTGTGGGCGCAGCAGGAGTAAACATTGACAGAGCTGGGATCATAAAATGGTGGTGGTGGGCGGGCGTGCCAGAACAAAACAATGGCGAAAAAAAAAAATTGATGGACGACAATGGTTAACAACAGCAGAGATCTAAAAATGGATCTGTAAAATTAAAGAAAAAATAAAAATTAAATGTGACAAAAAAAATACCTACCTTACAAAACTTGTTTGTGATTCTGAAAAAAAGAAAATAGGGAAACTAAATAGCGTCACAAACTGGATCGCAGAGGATATAACGCCACAGACTGGATCGCAAAAAAAACCAACGCCGTAGACTGGAACGCAGCAACCGCAATAGTGGCACAAACTGGATCGCAGAGGATATAACGCCACAGACTGGATCGCAGAAAAATCACCGGCGTAGACTGGAACGCAGCAACCGCAGTAGTGGCACAAACTGGATCGCAGTAGCTACAAAGGCTAGCAGGACACACTGGAACGATGCTGGAGATTTGAAAGAACCGCTTCTGCTCGAGAGCAATGGAGAGGAGTGCTGATACGTCGTCTTTTATGACGCGGTCATCCAATCACAAAGCGGGAGAGCTGTGATAAATATCTATGAGATAAATAGTGACCACCAATCTGTGATGAGGGGCGTGCAAAAAGTTGCGCTCAGTCACGCCTATCGAGGTCGTGATCTTTCACAGTACATGCAGTGTGGCACGTCCCAACGACCGCCAAAGTCGTTAAAGAGATCGCTAACCGCTGATGCGTCGTTAATGAGATCGTCCAGTTTGGCAGCTACTAGCGACCTTAAAATGATCACACCAACGATCTCATTAGTTTGCGTCGTTATCGTGATCGTTAGCGGGATATTTTAGTGTGGCAGTACCTTTACAGTAAAGTCTGCACTATAATATGGCACTCCTTCCCTTCCGAGCTTCGCACTGTGCCTAAAAAGTATTTCCCATTTACATGTAGGGCATTGGTGTACTCAGGAGAAGTTTTTACAACAAACTAACATCCATTGTTTCCTATTAGCTGTTAGAAAAATTAAAAACGTGGATCTAAAACAATATTTTAATGGTAAAAGTGTAATTATTCTTTGTTCGCCGCCCAATAGTAGAAAAATCTGTGAGGTACATGTGGTGTCAAAATGATCACTGCACCTCTAGATGAATTCATTGGGGAGTGGTGTTTGTAAAATGAGGTCATATATGGGGATTTTTTTATATTCTGGCAACTCAGGGGCTCTGCTAATGTGACATGGCACCTTCAAACTATTCCAGCAAAATCTGAACTCCAATATGGCGCTTCGTCCCATCTGAGCTTTGCACTGTGCCTCAAAAGTAGTTTTCGACCATATATGGGGTATCATATGCAGGAGGAATTGCACAACAAATTTCAGGGTCCATTTTCTCCTGCTATCTTTGTGAAAATTGGGGCTAAAACAAGTTTTCTGGGAAAAATTTTTATTTCGTTTTCATAGATCAATGCTGTAAAATTCTATGAAGCACCTGGGGGTTCAAGGTGCTCACCACATGTCTATATAAATTCATTGAGTGGTCTAGTTTACAAAATGGAGTCATTTGTGGGGGGTTTTCACTGTTTAGGCACACCAGGGGCTCTCCAAACACGGCATGACACCCGCACACAATTCCATCAAAGTCTGCGTTCCAAAATGTCACTCCTTCCTTTCTGAGCTCTGCTGTGTGCCCAAACAAAAGTTTTCAACCACATTTGGGGTATTCGCCTATTCAGAGGAAATTGTGCAACAAATTTTATGGTGCAATTTCTCCTGTCATCCTTATGAAAATGCAAAATTTTGGGCTAAAAAAAAAATTTTTTTGTAGTAAAAATGTGCTCACCGCACATCTAGATAAGTTTCCTGAGGGGTCTAGTATTTTCTCTGTTTAGGCACATCAGGGGCTCTCTGAACATGACATGGCGTCCGCTAATTATTCCAGCAAATTTTGCTTTCAAAAAGTCAAATGATGCTCTTTCCCTTGCCAAGCCCTGCCATATGCCCAAACAGTGGTTTTCCTACACATATGGGGTATCAGTACACTCAGAAGAAATTGTACAACAAATTTTGTGATCCATTTTTTTTACTATTACCCTTGTAAAAAAGAAATTTGGGTCTGACGTGAAATTTTTGTGAAAACAAATTAAAATTCCTGTAAAGCACTTGAAGGGTTAATCAACTTCTTGAATGTGGTT
This sequence comes from Oophaga sylvatica, assembly GCA_033576555.1. NCBI lineage: Eukaryota > Metazoa > Chordata > Amphibia > Anura > Dendrobatidae > Oophaga > Oophaga sylvatica. The sequence continues at coordinate 179,531,323 of JARQOD010000004.1, forward strand.
TTGAGCAACTTGAGGGGTGCAGTTTTTAAAATTGTCACTTTTGGGTATTTTCTGTCTTATAGACACAACAGTCACTTCAAATGTAATGTGGTCCTTAAAAAAATGGTTTTGTAAATTTTGTTGAAAAAATTAGAATTTGCTGGTCAACTTTTAACCCTTATAACTTCCAGTGCAGAGAGGTCGCTCCTGCGCCGGTGCTGCTGAAGTGAGTTTGTCAGTTAGCTAGATAGGATCCTGTCCTGTGTTAAATCGATCTTCCAGCATCAAACTAGATTGTGCAAAAACTGTGTGGCAGTCTCTGGAGGCCCCATTTGCTACTCCAATTCGTTTGTGCTAAAACTGTGTTTTAGTGGCAAATTGGAAGGACAGATTTCCACTTAAAAATCGTTAGGTGTAACAGTCTTGTTCCGGCAAACTATCTAAGAAAATAAATAGTGATTGTTCATTTAGTGACAGGTGACTGACAGCTGTGAGCCTAATGTGAGACAGCAGGTTACAAGAGAGAAAGGCTACTTATAACATGAGTAGGAAAAAGCGAGGTGGTATTAGAAGGGGCAATAGGCTTTGTGTTCGACATGTACGTGGGTTAGGTGTTAATGAAAGCTCAACTGAACACTGTCTCGTCCTACCCAAAGACCACTGACAACATCTGTTACTGGATGGGCTGCTCGACTCCCTTTATTTGGCAGCCGCACAGCGGTATGCCTTGTAGATGAGGCTCAGAAAGAGCATGCGCTACAGTGGATGGAAAGCACTGCGTCAAGTGGCCTCTCCTCCTTTTCCTCCACCATAACATCACACACAATAGAATCCTCATATGTGGCATCCCAATCACCCTTGTTCCCCCATGTCAAAAATTTCCAAACGCCCAGCTGACTGTGGGGAACCACAAATGAGCCATTCTGCAGAGCTGTTCATGCATTCTATTCCATGGGCATCAGATGTGTGCTCTGAAGAATCTCAGAATCCAATATTTTTTCATGTTGGATCCGGGGCCAGATGAAGTAGGGCCTAAGCAGAATTCAGACCCTGGTCACCAGACATTAACCACCAAGTGTGGAGGTGATCCTGATGAGACTCAGATACCAGAGGCACATCGGACTGTACTGTGGTGCTAGGGCAGTAAGAGGAGGAATGTGGCTCTCAGGGTGAGGAGTAGTGAGAACAGAGAAGATGACGATGAGGTTGCAGATCCCACTTGGTGTGGACGTAGAGGTACGCACAGCTGAGTAGCTCAGCAGAGGATGATGAGAAGGTTACGTTGCGGCTTCCAACACAAAAGGATGCAACCACGACAAGCACTCCATCCTCAGCCCCAACTCTGACTGTGGCCAGCACCTTTCGCAATTGTGCAGTTCGCAGGGGCAGCAAGAGTTGACTAACCTGGGCCATTTTGAGACCGCAAAGGATGACTCAACACACATTATCTGTCGAATTTGTGAATAAAAAAAATTCACTTAAGACAAAAATTGCAATAATTTGACAACTACATGCATGAACGGGAACATGTGTGATCAACATGTGTTAGTGTGGGAATCTCACTGTACTAAAATGCAGTCTAGTGGGCCTCGCCAACCATCGGCTGTCCCATCAACCCCATCTGCTGCTTCCTCCTCCGTCACCATGCCAAGTCTTACACAGCTCTCCAGCCGCAGAAACTACACTTGTTTACCCCCTACAGTCAGGGTGAGTGAGAGCCAGTCAGCTGTTAAGGAAGTAGACATGACTGCTGCTTTTGTGTCATCTAGCACAACACATCTTTTTCAATCCACCATAACATCTCCCCATGCACCTCACTCACAGTCCAGCAGTTTGTCCTATTCTCCGTACTGCACCCTCTTTCAGCACCGCAGCCAGCCCTCAGTCCCGCAGTTGTGGTCACGTAAAAGAATGTTTCCTCCTACACATGCCAAAGCTAAGAGCTTTAACTCCATTTCCAATCTGTTGGCCACGGAAATGCTGCTTTTCTGCCTGGTGGATACAGACGGTTTCAGAAAATTGATGGCTGTCACAGTCCCCCAGTACCAGTTGCCCAGTCACCATTACGTCTTTAAGAAAGCTGTGCCTGCGCAACATCAGCATATCACTGACATCATCACCCATTCCCTGAAAAAAATCTTTCTGCTAGGCTGCATTTCACCACTGACACCTGGATGAGCAAAGATGGGCAGGGGCATTACATCTTACTGACTGGGCGCTGGGTGACTCTGGTGGTTGTGGGTACAGGCAGTCAAGGGGCTGCTCCTCAAGTCTGTGAATCTCCAAGGCTTGCGGAACAAACCTCTGTATCTAACATACCTTCCACTGCTCTGACTCCTCCATCTCCTCTATAGCCTCAACCTCACCCTTAATCCAACACACTTTCCAACAGTGCAGATAGAATCTCCCCCCACCGCTGTACTGCCCAGCCATGGCTCACTGCAGTCAGGTAGTGTTCAAATTAATGTGCCTTGGAGATCGCAGTCACACAGCTCAAGACTTGTGGACAGCTATCCAGGCCGAGTTAGAGCAATGGCTGTCTCCACTGAACCTGGAGCGAAGGGAAAGCCATGTGTAATAACGGTGCAAACCTGGTGGCGACCCTACGCCGGGGCAACCTCAAACATGTGCCTTGCATGGCTCACATCCTCAACCTGGTGGTACAGCAATTTCTTTGCCACTATCCCGGCCTGGATGCACTGCTACAGAAAGCACAGTTGCTGTGTGCTTACTGCTGACGATCGCACCTCTCAGGTCATTTTCTGTCTTCCGGTTAACAGATTGATTTGCGATGTTCAGACACGGAATTTCACTCTGCACGTGTTGCAGCAACGACGAGCCCTGGTGCAGTATGTCCTTTTGCATATCCTAGGCCAGTGATGGCTAACCTTGGCACTCCAGCTGTTGTAAAACTACAACTCCCAGCATGCCCTTGCAACCTGCAGCAATTGAGTCAGCAGTTGAGACATGCTGGGAGTTGTAGTTCTCCAACAGCTGGAGTGCCAAGGTTTGCCATCACTGTCCTAGGCCATCGCAGTCCATACATGGTGCAAATCATGCTTGCGGAGTGGGCACAGATGAAGGACCTCTGCACCCTTCTGAAGTTTTTTAATGGCTCCTAAGATGGTTAGCGCTGACAGTGCCGTAATTAGCATCACTGTTACGGTTATCTACATGCTGGAGTACACTTTAAATAGTCTGTGTAAGGAGGTGGTGGTCCCAGAGGAAGAGGTTGAAGTAGTGGAGGATGTGAAAGGGATATCTCAAATTTCCAGACTGTCGTCGCACAGGCGGGTGCCATGGGAGGGTGTCTTACAGCGATCGATGGAGGCTCATGGAACCAAACTGTTAGTGATGGTGCAGCAGCTGAGGAACAAATGGAGGAGGACAAGTTTATGGACTTGCAATAGTCAGATCAGGAGTAGAGTTGAGCGAATATCTTCGGTTCCACAATTATTCGACAAGCTAACAGCTACAGCTAATAAGCTACAGTGGGAACCCGGCTTCCTGGATCTCGCCAGCTGAACAGCTGATCACCGCTGCAGCTGCATGTGTCGCGGCTGTGTCACTGTCACAGCACATGCATAGAGAGCCTGTGTGTTGGGCTCTCCATGTGTGTTGCTGTAAAAATTTTAAAATCGCTAGTGTGACTGCAGCCTTTCAGTTTCATTCCATTGCTTATCGTGTTTCCATGTGCAAATGAGAATAAGGATGATCCCTCTACATTGTGGCATCCCTTCAGATATTTGTAGACAGCTATTAAGTCTCCTCTTAGTATTCTTTTTTGCTCCTGCTTGGTCAGAAATCATCTGGGATAACTACTTCATGGTGAAAATTACGTCATGTGATCTGGAATATATTGAGAAGCATGGAGTCTAGAACGGTGTTTGCCTTTTTTTTTTTGCTGCTTCACACTGTTGACAGATGTGGTCGGTAGAGATGAGCAACTTTGGCTCCAGGAGGGTCGAGTCAGGTTTCGGACCACCCGACTCTCCCAAAAGTCGAGTCGAACGAAGTAGGCCGACTAACGGAAGAGGTCGAGTCGGAGTCGAAAATCCGACCCCAATACGTCAATGGGGAAGAAAAGTCGGCAGGGAGCGGAGGACAGTAAACACACCTACAGTGCCCATTTCAATGCCAACGACATCAATTCTTATTACTTAAACTTGTCAACCATAATTTACTTTATAATAATAGTAACGCATTGAAAACTGGGGGTTAGTTGGCTAAAGTTGTGGGGGGGCAGGGCTGGCTCCAGGTTTTCATGGGCCCCTTTAACACATATAGTACAATGCCAAATACTTCACTTCTTACATTACATGAGTGATATCTGTTGTAAATTCTACAATAGCTCAAAAAATGTATAGTATAGTCCCCCATACAGTATTATGGGCACCACATAGTGCGCCATACAGAATGGGCTCCATATGATGCTCCATATATAAAGGGCCCTATATGATCCCCCATAAATAATGAACCCCATATGATGCTCCAGTATATGATGGCCCCAATATATGATGCTCCAGTGTGTGATGAGCCTCATATAATGCTACAAATATAATGCTCCCCATATATAATGCTCCATATATAATGGGCTCCATGTGATGCTCCATATATAATGTGCCCCATATGATGCTCCAGTATATGATGGGCCCCATGGATGATGCTCCAGTGTATGATGGACCCCATATATAATGCTCCAGTGTATAATGGGCCCTATCTATGATGCTCAAGTGTATGATGGGCCCCATATATGATTCTCCAGTGTATAATGCTCCCCATATATTGTTCCAACCATCGCGCTCTGACCTGAATGTCACTGTCAGGAAACGCGGAAGACGTCACAGCGGTGGAGCAGGGAGAGGTAAGTATTGCAAGTGCTGGGGCCCTGAGCAAGCAGGGGGCACACTCGTGGGCGCTGGGAACTGGCACAGGGCCCTTCATAGTACACTGGTGTCTCTGACGGCGAGTGGGCCTCCCCACCTGCTCAGGGCCCCGGCACTTGCCCGGGTGCGCCAGGTGCTGACGCCGGCCCTGGGGGGGTACAGCCCAGTTAGGAAGGTGGAAAAACTGGTATATGTTGAGGTGTAGGCTGGAAGTTCAGCAGCTGCAAATGGAGGAATTGGAGAAGTCGGAGGAAGAGGACAAAGCGAGCCATTTTTCAGGCAACCTATGTGTCATCAGGGGAAGGTGGTACAAAATCCTTTGAAATCCAGGCATGGTTCATTTTAATGAAGGTGAGATCACCTACATTTTGGGTCGACAGCCGGGTCCTTCTTTCTGTCAGGATTGATCCAGCAGCACTAAAGACTCTTTCTGATAGCACATTACCAGCAGGGCAAGCGAGCTCCTGTAAGGCATATTGCGCCAATTCAGGCCAGGTGTCCAGTTTACAGGCCCAGTAGTCAAAGGGGAATGAACTGTGAGGGAGAACATCGATAGGGGAGGAGAGGTAATTTTGAACCATAGTTGACAACTGCTGTCTCCTTTCTGTTGCAATCGATTCAGTATTACCAGTCGTGTGAGCGTTACTCGAGAAATCAGACCACAACATGGTCATGAAACCCCTGTCTCCAACGCCGCTTCAGCTGTGTGCACCACGAACACCTCTTCCATTTGGCCCAGTGTTAAGGTAGGATCTAAGTGACCCTTCACGGTTGACCTAGTGATTTCCAAATTAATTCATAGAACGTTGCTAGCAACATAAATAACCAAACAGACACGTGTTTCCGTCTGGGAGAATCGAGCAAGATTCCTATCCCATGTATTACATCATCATCTTTTATAGTATTTAGTGAGCTTGTACTTCAACCAATAGTATAAAACCACACCTACAACATTTAACCAATGAAAATACAAGAAAATTGACCTATAAGAATACAAGAAAATTAACCTATAAGAATACAAGAAAATAAGAAACTACATATATGGTCATGTCTACGTAACATAGGAGAGAACAATAGTATCTTATATCTTGTCCAAACTGGAGCGGTCTGGTTTTATTACAGCCCATGACCTTTACTCCAGTAGAAAAACTATTTGGCTTTATAACAGCCAGAAACTATTGCCTAGTAACAGAATTTATCTCATAAACCACAAGATGGAGTTACAAACACAAAATGGAACATTCAGTTTTGATTTTTCTTTATTTAGTCCTTCACATTCCCCCCTAGATAAATTTTGTTAACTTATGTCCAGCATCAGAGGTACTATCCCAAGCTATAAGCTCGAGGGGTACTGGTCTTCACATATCTGATGCCATGTTACCAGACATAACTGTTGTGGCGTACCCATCCCCCCTGTATACTACAATTTACAAATAACAATTTTTGATAACGGTTGTGGAGATCTTTTGAAGATAGCCATGTGCTTGGCTTCAATATCTTCATCAGATAACTTCTTAAAATCGATATAGAGAAGAGCAGGGGTAACAACGCCTTTTGGTATCATTAGCTGTCCAAATACAGAATTTCCTAATACATACAGAAATACACCAAAAAACAACAAGTTTTAGTATTACATACATAACAAGAATAAGGGCAGCGATGTGTAACAAACTTTTCAAGATTCCAGCTATCTAGCCCCCAATTCCCTTAAACTAATTATTTGGTATAAAAAGAAAATATCTGCCAGAGACTGGGAATTATTCAACAAATCTCTCAGTAATTTTTCATAATATTATATAAACTTATTATTTAAGAACGGGGAATTTAGGCTGTCCCATATAGTTACCAATAATAACATAAAAAATACGAAAAACCAAAACATGTCCCCTTTATTTGCTATTGGCTTGTTTAAACAGCTTGCAGTGCGATACGTAGATCCAAGTTGGTCTTCCTTCCAGTTTCACTGACATAGGGGTGATGAGGGGAACTTAATAGGGACTGTCATACAAGGGTTCTAGTCCATATTTTCTGACATGCCTTTTCATAACCACAAAATCATCAGACTTCAAACTAACAAATATCGGTTTCTGCTGAATCTGGAAAAGAAAAAGAAACTAGAGCATAGGTGTTAGCAAGATTTTTACTAATCTGAATAACATATTGAACAGTACGGTCAGTTTCTTCTAATAACTACTGAGACTGGAAATTTGCAACTGGGGTCCTAGCACCAAACAATATCTCATATAGGGACAGGCCATGTTTTGCAATAGGGATAGTACAAATATGGTATAGTACAATGGGTAAGGAGCTCTGGCCATAGAGCAGTAGTCTCCTGCATCATTTTGGTCAATTGTCCCTTCAGTGTGTCATTCAACCTCTCAACTTCCCCCCTGGATTGTGGATAGTATGGAGTATGGAGGGCTACAGTGGATCCAAACATTGTCAAAACCTCCTGATACACATGAGAAGAAAAAGCCGGACCTTGGTCACATTCAACGACTTCTGGAACTCCATATCTGCATATAACTTCCATCACCAGTTTCTTTGCTGTGGTCTTTGCAGTCATGTTGGTAACGGGGAATGCTTCTGGTTAACTGGAGAACATGTTGACAACCACCAGACAATATTCATACCTTCCAGACTTAGGCAACGTGATATGGTCCACCTGGAGCCTTTGGAAAGGATAGTCGGGCTTAGCAAGGTGCTTCGGAGGTACACGTTGAAGTTGACCGGGATTGCAAGTCTGACAGAAATTACATGCATGGTTGAGTGCTGTCAGGACTGTAGAAATACCTGGAGCCCAGTAGAATTTTTGTACCAGGGCTAGGGCCTGGCTTTTTCCTTGATATATGGGTCCATATGCCCATGTAGCAATAGCAGGGTACATCCGCTTAGGGAGACACACAAGTTGGTCCTTTTTCCAGAGACCATTGTCCATACGTGCTCCATCAGCCTTCCACTGCTTCACCTCTTCTTTTGGAGACATTCTCTGCATTGTCATTAAGCGGTCTCGCGGGGTCCGACAGAAAACTTCAGTCTATTGTAGATCATCAGGTTCTTGTAGAGTCAGGATCTCTTGCAAGTGTTTACGCTGAGAGCGTGTGGTCACCATAGTTGGTATGATTAGTTCAACGGGCAGAAGAGCAACGGCCTTTGCTTGCAAATCCGCAAATACGTTGTCAATAGTCTGTGGATTGTTCCTAGGACCGTGCGCCTTGACTTTGATAATGGCCACCTGAGTAGGCAATTTGATCGAATCCATAAGGGTTTTTAACAGCTTCAGCATTTTTCACTGGGGTTCTGGCAGTAGTAATAAACCCTCGATTGGCTTATAGAGCTCCAAAATCGTGAGCAATACTTAATACATATCGTGAGTCCGTGTATATATCAGTCCGTCTGTCTTTGGCCAAAGTACTTGCAGTAGACAGAGCCTGAAGTTCTGCTTCTTGTGCTGACTGTGATGGCGGGAGCGCAGTTGCATGCACTACAGTGTCCTCTGTGGTAACAGCATATCCCGTGTGGAATCTTCCAAACTCATCAGCATATCCTGAATCATCCATGTATAACACCAGATCGGGATTTGGAAATGGATTCTCACTGACACTTGGCAGAGTAGCTGTTTCTTCAGTCAGAAGTTGGGAACAATCATGTTGGAGATAATCATCATCATTGCCATCTTTCTTGCGGACCGGAGTAAAGTAGCGGGGTTGATTGTAGCACAGCGATGCAACTTGGTATAATCAGGCAATAGGAGTGAACACTGCAGCCGTAAATGTCGTTGTGCAGTCAAATGTCTTGGCTGTTGGAGTGTTAGTATCGCTGCAATATGCGGGGCAAAAATATGTGTTTCATTCATGTCCAAGAAAACGCTGGAGTTCAGTTTCATCTTTTGGCAAAGGAAGGGAGGTGACAGCTATTTTTCTTTCTTCTGTGAGGTATCGGACACCCTGAAGGAGACAGTGACCCAAAAATATCACTTGACCAAGACAGAACTGAAGTTTCGAGGCCGAAACCCGACAATTCAGATCTGCCAGATGCTTCAGAAAACTAACAATAGCAACATGGCTTCCTGCTCCGTCCATACACACAACAAAAATCATCCACATACTGAAGCAGCGTGACATGGGGGTGGTCAATTGCCAGGGTGAAAGACACTCGCCCGTAATTTTTGCAAACTGATTGGGACTGTTTTGGACCCTTGTGACAGAACTGTCCACATCAATTGTCCTCTCCTGATAAATAAATACAAACAGAAATTAACAATCTTGGTATAATAGAATACTAAAAAACACATTGGCAAAATCAATACCTGTGAACCAAGCAGCATCCTGAGATATCTGGAACAAAAGAGTATATATATATATATATATATATATATATATAATATTAGACACCACTGGAGTTTCCAGATCAGTAGCTGCATTAACTGCCCATAATTCTTGTACCAGCTGGTACACAGGGGTTAAGGGGGGCTGGAGTTTGCTATGTGGGCACTGATAAGAACTGTCCTTGGAGCTGCAGATGCCTGCTTGCTAAGGTGGGGGCTAGAACTACTCCTGGCTGGCTTTTTTTTTTTTTCTTCCTGATACAGAACGGGCTGAATCCTTCTGAAAAAACTTTTTTTTATTACTTTTAATATATTGTCCGGAGTGGAATTCTCGACATCAGGTCTAACTGACATTATCGCCTCCTTCAATTCGGGTTTAAGGCCGGACATCAAAGCTGCCACAAAAAGACGTGAGTGGGCTTTATTATATAATGAGAATCCCATATCTGGTGCTGGCGGTGGCTGATAATAAGTGCCGTCAGCGTTTACCAAGGGAAAAGTTGGGACTACGACACTGCAACAGGTCTCTCTCCACTGAAAATTAATAACTCCGCATACATTACAAATCCACCCAGCATGGTTTTTTTTTGCAACCCAGGATATATTGGTGCCCTGGGGTTGAGGGGCACAGAGTTTACAATCGGAAGGAGAGACTTAATTTCCTGGGAAAAGATCTTATTATCTAGCAGAGAAACCCTATTCCAAATCATCATTTTTAATTATTTGTCCTTCTGGTACTTTCAGTCACTTTCTCAGTTCCTTCCACAAAACATCCAATCTCTGTTATAGTAATAGACAGCTTTCCTTTTTTCATTATAACCATAACACAAACAATCAGAATTCACTTTCTGTTTTCTACCTCCATATCAATGTGCCTTTCTTTCTAACACCTTCATCTCACAGCGTAGGCTTTATCCTCCCGCCCTATGGAATGTCCTCTACATTTCTCACAGATTTTTTTTTTTTTCTCTGGACCATAAGACAGACAGTATCCAATCCATCACACAAATCCAAACTCTTCTTTAATTAAATATCCTTACTTAAATTGTGCCCAGTCCTAGAGCGGCCGTATAGTCTGTCGCATCGGGCCTATCTATCCTCCACAGGGATGGCCCCACAACACGATGCTCAGTGAAAGGAGGAAGGAGTCTTAGACTATCCCTCCGGGCACCCCTGGTTATATATATATAAAAATATAAATATATTTCCGATACCTTTCCCATCTTCGATCACTTGATCGTGCCCGATTCTAACAGTGATCGGGATTTCAGGATATTTTGACTAAAAAGAGAGTTACAATCACTGGTCAATCCGGGGTGTCCGTACCTTATGAGGTACGGTTCGAACACTGGGCCCCCAACGGAACTACACCTCTATATGATTCCACCCAAGAATCATCCCACCATCGGGGACAAACCTCAGATCCTCTTTCCAGCAACAAACACAGGAAAACCACACCAAACGGTCAGTCTGAATAGTATAACTGCCAACTTACCGTGGTTGTGGGGGGTGATCAGTCCCAATTTTCCAGTGCCTATGTCCGGTCCGAGGGTCCTTTGTCTTGTTGTCCTCTCTGGGGCAGAGGCGTCCCTATATGGGGGCCCCACGTTTGGCGCCATCTGTTAAGGTAGGATCTAAGTGACCCTTCACGGTTGACCTAGTGATTTCCAAATTAATTCATAGAACGTTGCTAGCAACATAAATAACCAGACACGTGTTTCCGTCTGGGAGAATCGAGCAAGATTCCTATCCCATATATTACATCATCATCTTTTATAGTATTTAGTGAGCTTATACTTCAACCAATAGTATAAAACCACACCTACAACATTTAACCAATGAAAATACAAGAAAATTGACCTATAAGAATACAAGAAAATTAACCTATAAGAATACAAGAAAATAAGAAACTACATATATGGTCATGTCTACGTAACATAGGAGAGAACAATAGTATCTTATATCTTGTCCAAACTGGAGCGGTCTGGTTTTATTACAGCCCATGACCTTTACTCCAGTAGAAAAACTATTTGGCTTTATAACAGCCAGAAACTATTGCCTAGTAACAGAATTTATCTCATAAACCACAAGATGGAGTTACAAACACAAAATGGAACATTCAGTTTTGATTTTCCTTTATTACTTCAACATTCCCTCTAGTACATTTTTTAACTTATGTCAGCATCAGAGTACTATCAGTATAAGCCGGGGTATGTTTCACATATCTGATGCCATGTTACCAAACATAACGTTGCGGCATACCCATCCCCCTGTATACACAAATTTACAAATAACAATTTTTGAAACGTTGTGGGGATCTTTGAAGATAGCTGCGCTTGGCTTCATATCTCCAGATAATTCCTAAAATCGGTATGAGAAGAGCAGGGGTACACGCTTTTGTATCATTCTAGTCCAAATACAGAATTTCCTATTACAGAAATCACAAAAAACAAACAGTTTTAGTATAACATATTAACAAGATAAGGCAGAATTTAAAAACTTCAAGATTTCAGTATTACCCCAATCCAAAATAATATTGTTTAAAGAAATATCTGCCAAGACTGGGAATTATTCAACAAATCTCTCAGTAATTTTTCATAATATTATATAAACTTATTATTTAAGAACGGGGAATTTAGGCTGTCCCATATAGTTACCAATAATAACATAAAAAATACGAAAAACCAAAACATTATGTCCCCTTTATTTGCTATTGGCTTGTTTAAACAGCTTGCAGTGCGATACTTAGATCCAAGCTGGTCTTCCTTCCAGTTTCACTGACATAGGGGTGATGAGGAGAACTTAATAGGGACCGTCATACAAGGGTTCTAGTCCATATTTTCTGACATGCCTTTTCATAATCACAAAATCATCAGACTTCAAACTAACAAATATCGGTTTCTGCTGAATCTGGAAAAGAAAAAGAAACTAGAGCATAGGTGTTAGCAAAAATTGACCTATAAGAATACAAGAAAATTAACCTATAAGAATACAAGAAAATAGGAAACTACATATATGGTCATGTCTACGTAATATAGGAGAGAACAATAGTTTCTTATATCTTGACCAAACTGGAGCGGTCTGGTTTTATTACAGCCCATGACTTTACTCCAGTAGAAAAACTATTTGGCTTTACAACAGCCAGAAACTATTGCCTAGTAACAGAATTTATCTCATAAACCACAAGATGGAGTTACAAACACAAAATGGAACATTCAGTTTTGATTTTTCTTAATTTAGTCCTTCATACTAGTACGGCTCGTGGTAGAACCTGCACCGCTGCTGTGTGCTGGGAATGCCTCTAACAAACGGTTTACCAGAGTTGCTTGTTTGTTCGCCAATATTAGCTCGAGGTTCTCCTGTGGCATGATGTTCTGTAATTTGCCTTTATAGCATGGATCGAGGATGCTGGCCAACCAGTAGTAGTCATCCTTCATAATTTTGGCAATGCGGGGGTCCCTTTTTAGGATCCGCAAGACATAATCACACATGTGGGCCAATGTTCCAGGTGTCAATTATGCATTGCCAGTGGTGGGTGGAGGAGCACTTTCTGCCAAATCCACATCCCTCCAGTCACGCACAAACCCTGTACCTGAGAAGCATCCTTCTCCCCAAAATAATCATCCCCCTCCTTTTCCTCCACCAGACAATGCCTGACTGTCATCAAGGCTTCCCTCCTCCTCCTCCTCTGCTGCAGATGCCTGATCCTTAATGTGCGTCAAAGTTTGCATGAGCAGACGCATAAGTGGGATGCTCATGCTTATGATGGCGTCGTCTGCGCTTACCAGCCGTGTGCATTCCTCAAATCATTGAAGGACTTTACAGAGGTCTTTCAGCTTTGACCACTGCGCACCCGACAAATTGATGTCTTCCCTCAAACTGCCTGCCCGTGTATCCTCCCACAAATGAATTACAGCCTGCCTCTGTTCGCACAGCCTCTCAGCCATGTGCATGGTGGAGTTCCACATTGTTGCAACGTCTATGATTAGGCGGTACTTGGGGAGGTGGAGCGAACGCTGCAGCCTCTGCATATGACTGGAGTCTACGGGCGAGCGATGGATGTACGAGCACAGTCTTCGCACCTTATGGAGCAGGGCTGGTAACTCCGGATAATTATTTATGAAGCACTGCACCACCAGGTTCAAGGTGTGAGTCAGGCAAAGTATGTGTATGAGTTTTGCCAGGGCTATGGCCGCCACAAAATTACATCCGTTATCACTGATTACCTTGCCTGGCTCAAGATGTAGACTGCCCAGCCATGACTCAGTTTCTCGCTGCAAGTAGTCAGCCAGTCCCTCCGCGGTGTGTGTCTGTTGTCGCCCAAAGACATTATCTTTAAAATAGCCTGCTGACGCTTACCACTAGCTGTTCGATAGTGGGACACCTCGTGTGCAACACTGGCAGCTGCGGATGGAGTGCTCATACACTGCGCTCTATCGACGAGCTTTTGCTTCTGGAGGAGGGTCGAACGCCTACAGCCAACTGTTGCCTATACCGTGGGCTAGGCAGCACTGTCCCACCGCCGCTGTCCCCTGTGGACCCTGCATCCACCACATTAACCCAGTGCGCAGTGATGGACACGTAACGGCCCTGGCCATGCCTACTGGCCCATGCATCTGTTGTGAGGTGCACCTTTCCACTCACTGATTGAGTGCATGGACAATGCGGTCTTTCACATGCAGGTGGAGGGCAGGGATGGCTTTTCTAGAAAAGAAGTGCCGACTGGGTAGGTCATAGTGTGGGACAGCATAGGATATGAGCTCTCGGAACGCTGCGCTTTCAACCAAACGGAAGGGCATCATCTCTAATGAGATCAGTTTGGCAATGTAGGCACTCAAAGCCATTGAGGTTTTGTAGTCCGTCCACGCTTGCAAGTGCATGGTGTTTAAATGTCTAAGCATGCAACTGGTATTCAATTTTCGGAGATTTTTCCCTTGGCTAAAGGTCCTTCCGCACTTCTTACAGATAACCTTTGCCTCATCAATAGGATTTTGGTTAAAAAAAAGTGCCACACTGCACTCTTCCTACTATGGTATAAATTTCAGGGCTTGCACGCTGTGCTAATTTGACCATCTGGCCAAGCTGTCCTGCAAGTCTTTTTGTTTTTTTAACACGTTTTTGGACTGCTAGATAACCGCAGCTGCGATGTCGATGCCTGCTGCAGATCTTCCTCCTCTTCTGAGCTATTGCCAGCGGCACCCTCTTCCCCCAATGGATGCCAATCCGGGTCAACAACTGGGTCATCCATCACCTCCTCTTCAATTTCATCTGCACGTTCCTCTGTGTCACCGTGTAAGGTGTTAGAGTATGCGGGAAGAGGCACCAGAGTTTCATCAGGGTCAGATTCTGGCTCAGTAGACTGCGAGGGCAATGCAGTGCTCTGGGTGAATGTACCAGCAGAATCAGATAGCAGTGGCTGTGCATCAGTGCACTCCATGTCATATTCATCTTGGACTGGGGAATTCAGGATTTCAGTTGATAACCCAGTCATGGTATGTGAAAAGAGCTCCAGGGAGCAATCTGAAGTGTGGCCTGCCGCATCCTTCACTTGTGGTGGGGGTAAAGGACACAAGGAAAGGTGTTGTTCCTGACCAGGAGCCTGCACTGACGACTCAGTGCTTGCATTTTTTGAAACTTCAGAAGAGGAGGCGATAGAGCTGGAGGCTGTTTCAGCAATGAAAGCCAAAACCGGTTTCTGATGCTCCGGCTTTAAAAGCGGTTTAACTACTCCCAGAAAAGGGAGTCTTCCAGGCCTTCTGGAGTCAGACGATGACGCAGGCTCAACACCTCCTGCCTTAGGTGCTATTGTGCTTTTGGCACTACCAGCAACTGCACCACCATCAGTCCCAGCTGGCCCCCCGCCCACGTCCACGGCCTCTTCCACCATACTTCCTCATGTTTTGGAAAATGTACCAAAAATAGCAGCACATATATGGTACTGTATGAGGAGCGTATAGATGTATACGGTGTAGGGAAAAATTAAATTCTCCGTATATATTTCCGGAGTCATACACAGACGCTCTCTCAGTATGGATTTCACCGTAATACAAAGAGCAGATATACGGTACTGTCACAGAAGTGTACAGCTGTATACGGTGTAGGGGAAAATTGCAATGTCCATATATATTTCCGGAGTCACACACAGACGCTCACTCAGAATGGATTTGACCGTAATACAAAGACCAGATATACGGTACTGTCTCAGAAGTGTACAGCTGTATACGGTGTAGGGGAAAATTGCAATCTCCGCGTATATTTCCGGAGTCACACACAGATGCTCTCTCAGTATGGATTTCACCGTAATACAAAGAGCAGATATACGGTACTGTCTCAGAAGTGTACAGCTGTATACGGTGTAGGGGAAAATTGCAATCTCCGTATATATTTCCGGAGTTACACACACACGCTCACTCAGTATGGATTTGACCGTAATACAAAGACCAGATACACGGTACTGTCTCAGAAGCGTACAGCTGTATACGGTGTAGGGGAAAATTTCAATCTCCGTATATATTTCCGGAGTCACACACAGATAGTCAGGATGTATTTGTCCGCGATACCAGCTGGTACACGGTAGTGTGAGTATCGTACAGCTCTATATGGTGTGGGAAAAAATGAACGGTTGGTAACTGTGCAGAAAAGAATAAAAGTATTAGTGCTGTGTAAAAAGCAGTCTGCACAGCAGTGTACACACAGCAATACAGCTATCAGGCAGCCTAATAACCAGCGCTGCTGCACACAAGAAAATCCTCCCATCACTGCACACTAACTGTACAGCACAATTGCTATCAGCACAAGCACAGAACTTCTATTTTCAGCCCTAACTCTCTCCCTACTGATAAACAGCGTCAGCAACCTCTCCTTACTGTTAATATCGGCAGAAGTAAAATGGAGGTCGGCGCTCAGGGCTTTTATAGACACTATGACGCCCCCCAAGGCAAGCCAATCACTGCAATGCCCTTCTGTAAGATGGTGGTGGACGCTGCTCATGCCATCTCGCTGCCCACAGTGTACGTCCTTGCTCATTGGCTGAAAAAAGGGGCCTGAAAGCATTCTGTGAAATTCAACTTTGGCGCTCGTTTTCCCAACCGCATGGCCGACTGCACGCTATGGTCGGGTTTCAGCCAACGAAACCTGACTTTGGCGAAAGTCGGCGACTTTTGAATCTGACCGACCTGTTTCGCTCAACTCTAGTGGTCGGTGATCTATTAGTATACCCAAGTCTTTTTCACACATGCTGTTGCTTAGTTCTGTCCCTCCCATTCTGTAGATGTAATTTTCATTTTTCTTGCCCAAATGTAGAATCTTGCATTTATCCCTGTTAAATACCATTCAATTAATCAATGCACATTGTTCAAGATTATCTAGATCCTTCTGAATCATTTACCTGTCTTTAGTGTTAGATCTCCCTCCTAGCTTTGCATCGTCAGCAAATTTGATTAGTTTACCTTCAGTTCCCTTTCCTAGATGATTTATACCTCACTAGAAACACTTTACCAATGGGATGTGCAACTATTTATTGCCACTTTGAGTCTGATCATTGAGCCAATTATGAATCTACCTATCCGCAGCCTTGTCAATCCCATGCTTGGTCATTTTTTCAATAAAGGTAATATGAGATACTGTTTCAAATGCTTTGATGTGTTGAGATATACTATATTTACCGCATTCCCTGATCCATCCAGTCAGTGATTCTTTCACAGAAGGAAATTAGATTTGTCTGGCATGAATTGTTTGGTACAAACCCATGCTGGCTCTGGTTATTTACTGCATTCTTATCTTATACTTACATAAATGCTGTTTAATAATTTGCTAATAGATCTTTCCTGGTATAGAAGGCTCACTGGCCTATAGTTTCCAGGCTCCATCTTTCCTTTTTTTTTTTTTTTGAAGATAGGGACACTTGCCCTCCTCCCAAAACCAGAAAGTACTAGTAATTCGCCAGCACCTGGGCAGTAAGAATGTGTAGCCAATGCCCAGAGGAGGGCGGAACGATGGCACATGGACTGCACAGACATGAAATTAACTGGATGAAAACCAGTTGTCACAGGCACACAGTGAAGCTATGGGAGGTTATTCACATGATAATCATGATAATGAAGTACAGAGGCAGTTACCTTCAAGGCATCATAGCCTGAAAAAACTCATTTACATAAGGTGATAAAAGCAGATTTCTCAACAAGGCATCTGATATGAGGCATATAGGTAGGACTATAACCTGTAGGCCCATAATAGGTTAGATGCCTCAAAAGCTCCACAACTGATTCTTTTTTTGGAGATCAAGTTGTCCCTACTGAACGTTAAAAGGTCTGTTTAATCTTACCTAAACTATTGTACACCCTTCAGGATCTCAGTTTTAAGGTCCACAAAGAGAGGAGACTGAAACTAATACCTCACTCAGTCATTAGATTTGGACACATTCTCAGCGTTTAGTTCTCTTGTCAGGTGATAAACACCTGGTTTACACTGCATGATTTTCAGAAAACAAGCTTTCCTAAGAGTGATCATTCACGATAAGAGTACAGTGTACATGCACCTCTACCCTCTCTTAATCATTGTTTATGACGATAAATACAGATGTTTCTTTTTTCAGGGGTGCTTTTCTATATGGTACTTGACCAGTTAAGCTAGAGGTTCTAAAAGATTGTGCTTACATTTTGCTATGGGAAGAAGAACATAAAGACAGGTAGTGTTTAATTACCTGCCTGTTCTGCCCAAAGCCGATCTCTGTAGACTCAGTGTTCACAGACTGATAATGACGGAGATTCTGCTACTTCATTTCACCTAACGTCAACAGAACATCTCTAGGTCTTCTGCTCGGTTCTAAAGAGAGGGCACCATTACCAACTTCATGATGTTGGAAAGCCAGCTCCCCGCAGTTAGGCAGTGGGGAGCCAGCTTCAATCAGCATGACATCAGCAGAGACACCCCAGTCAACAGAACAGAGGATACACCAAGGTTACTTACCGGTAGCCGGTTTTTCCGGAGCCCATGACGGCACACATGAGAGGGGATCCGCCCAGTCAGGACAGGAAACCTTCTGAAATAAAAGGGCGGTACCTCTCCCTCGCTTCAGTTGGTTTACAGAGCATGAGAGGCTCCCTTGGTTAGTACACATGGTAAAACTATCACCACATTTTATAAACTAAAATACACCCAACTCTAGTGCACACCAAAGAAGTGATAGGGGGGGAATATACAGGTGCCGTCATGGGCTCCGGAAAAACCGGCTACCGGTAAGTAACCTTGGTGTTTTCCCGTCTCCCATGACGGCACACATGAGACTTTTGTAGAAATACCTTAGGGAGGGACCACCGCTTGTAGCACCCTTCTACCAAAGGTTAGGTCAGTAGAGGAAGATAGATCTAGCTGGTAGTGCTTGAAAAAAGTAGAAGGTGAGGACCAAGTAGCGGCTTTACAGATTTGCTCGATCGATACCTCAGCCTTCTCTGCCCAGGAGGTAGCCACAGCTCTGGTGGAGTGAGCCTTGATGCCTTCAGGAACCGTAGCGCCGCTCGCCGAATAGCATAACATGAAGGCCTCCCTGATCCATCTGGCAATGGTACTTTTGGCTACTCCATATCCTTTCCTACCACCCTGAAAGGCTACAAATAGGGTGTCATCCTTCCTCCATTGAATAGTTACTGACATATATTGAAGTATAGCTCTTCTTACATCTAATGTATGGAATCTTTGCTCCCCAAGGTTTCTAGGGTTATTACAGAATGATGGCAAGATAATCTCCTGAGTCCTATGGAACTTGAGTACCACCTTGGGGAGATAGGCCGGATCTGGTCTTAGAATTACTCTATCATCAAAAATTTGAGTATATGGGGAGCGTACCGATATAGCCTGTAGGTCGCTTACTCTACGTGCCGATGTTAGGGCTACCAGTAATACTGTGTTAAGTGTGAGGATTTTTGGTGATAGTTCTTGCAATGGCTCAAAGGGACCTGTGGTTAATGCATCTAAGACTAGATTTAGGTCCCAAGGTGGTATCTTGGGGATAATAACTGGCCTAGACCTGCCACAAGCTTTTATGAACCTGGAAATCCACCTATTAGAAGCTAGATTGCAGTTATATAGGGCTCCTAGAGCCGAAACCTGGACTTTGAGGGTGCTAGTTGCTAACCCGAGTTGTAGCCCTGCCTGCAAGAATTCCAAGATGGGCCCCACCGGAGCTGTATCTCCCAAAGGTTCTCCCAGGAAGTCTAGGAACTTTTTCCATGTTCTACCGTAAATTCTGGATGTGACAGGTTTCCTACTCTTTAACAGGGTGGCAATTAACCCTGGTGAGAACCCTTGGCGATTCAGTAACGCCCTCTCAAATTCCAGGCTGCCAGATGGAAGCCCTTCACCTGAGAGTGGATCACTGGTCCCTGGGTGAGCAGATCTGGAATTTCTGGTAGGATCCATGGATCTGTAAGTGACATATGCCTTAGAAGAGAGAACCAAGGCCTCCGTGACCAAAATGGAGCTATGAGAACTATTCTCGCTTGATCGTCCCTGATTTTCCGGACTACTATCGGAATCATTGTCATCGGGGGGAACGTGTATGCCAGGGAGAACTTCCAGGGTATTTGTAAGGCATCTACAGCGACTGGATGTTCCCTTGGGTTTAGTGAGCAGAATTTCTTGACTTTCCTGTTGCGTGCGGTGGCGAACAAGTCTATTTCTGGTTTGCCCCAGGCTTGAACTATTTGCTGAAAAACTTGGGGGTTTAGGGACCATTCCCCCTGTCTCAGGTGTCTGCGACTCAGGAAGTCTGCTTGAATATTCTCGACACCCGTATGTGCAGTGCTGTGATGGATAACAGATGTTGTTCTGCTAACTGGAACAGTAGGTTTGATATCTCCATGAGTCCTCGCGACTTTGTTCTCCCCTGGTGATTGATGTAGGCTACTACTGCATGATTGTCCGTCATTACTCGGGTATGACGGCCTTGAAGCAAGGGTAGAAAATGTCTTACGGCCTTTTCCACGGCCCACAGTTCCTTTGTATTTGAGATGTAACTCTTTTCGTGAGAGGACCAAGTTCCTTGCACTGAATGATATTTCAGGTGTGCTCCACAGCCTGTAGCACTCGCATTTGTTGTAATGATGTCGTTGACGGGTTTCTGCCACGGGACACCGGCTGCTAGATGCTTCTGCACAGTCCACCAGGTTAGAGAGTCTCTCACATCTAAAGAAAGACGTAGCTCCCCTTCTAAATGATTTCTTAATTGTTTTTGTGCTGACAGAATCTCCCACTGCAGCTGTCTTAGGTGGAACTGTGCCCATTCTACTGCGGGTATGCACGATGTTAATGAGCTTAAGAGGGACATTGCATCTCTCAGTGTCATAGCTGGTTGTTGGATTGCTAAAAGGGCTAGGCTTTTTATCTTGGCCACTTTGTTCTCCGGTAGCAGACAGAGTTGTCGTTCGGAGTCCAGTATTAACCCTAGGAAGGACTGCACTTTTACCGGTGTTAATTTTGATTTGGGAATGTTCACTATCCATCCCAGCTCCGTCAGTGTAGACGTGACGTCTTTTACTTGCTGAAGGCAGTGGTCCTCCAACCTCCCTACTACCAGCAGTTCGTCCAGGTATGGGACAATCATTATATCCCTGGTGCGAACATATGACATCACTTCTGCCATTACCTTGGTGAATACTCTGGGAGCTGTAGACAGGCCGAAGGGTAGGGCTGTATACTGATAATGTCTCATCTGACCCTGGATCTCGAGTGCTACCCTCAGGTATTTCTGATGGATTGGGATATGATAGTACGCTTCTTTCAGGTCTATGACTGCCATGAAGCAGTGCCGGAACAGGATTTTTATAGCCGTATTGATTGACTTCATCTTGAAGGAGCAATTGTCTACCCACTGATTGAGTCTCTTTAGTTTGATTTTGGTTCTTAGAGAACCATCCGGCTTTTGTATCAAGAAGAGCGGGGAATAAAACCCTCTTCCTTCCTCCTGAATTGGGACTTTCTGCAGGACTTTTTTCTCTATCAGACTTAAAGGGAATCTGTCACCCTAAATTGGCGGGATATTTAAATGATGGCAGTCAGGTCAGATGGGCGGTGTTTTGGGTACTTGCCTTAACAAGTTGTTCGCCGCTGTCTCCATTATTTCTGGGAATTGTAGTCGTTGCCCTCCATATAACGCGCCTGCGCATTGCAATCTTGAATTGCGCACGCGCAGTATGCTTTGCCCGCAGATTGCAATACGCAGGCGCGTTATATGGAGGGCAACGACTACAATTCCCAGAAATAATGGAGACAGCGGCGAACAACATGTTAAGGCAAGTACCCAAAACACCGCCCATCTTACCTGACTGCCATCATTTAAATATCCCGCCAATTTAGGGTGACAGATTCCCTTTAAGACCTCTGTCTCCAGGGCCCGTTGTTGATCCTGGGACCTCCTTCGGGGTGTTATAATAAAGGACTCCTTGGGTGGACAGATGAATTTTATTTTTAATCCGTCTTTGATTATATTTAATACCCAAGTACTGGGGGAAATATTTGTCCAGGCAGAAAGGAAGAGAGAAAGTCTCCCCCCTACTTCTGACCTGATGTCATTGGGGAGACTTTTTGGAGGATGTAGAGGTTCCCTTGAACATGTAGCCCGATCCTCTTTTTTCTTTAAAGTCCCAATTTTTCCTATCTCTTGGAGGACAAGCTCGGTTAAACCTTCTCCTCCGAAAGGGCTGGTTCCTGGATTCTCTGGGAAATCGAGGAAAGGTCTTCTTTTTGTCCCCTGTATATTCTAAAATTTCCTCTAGTTTTTTGCCAAAGAGAAGTTTACCATCATGGGGAATGGAACACAGCCTATGTTTTGATGGTAAATCTCCCGGACATCCCTTAAGCCATAAGGCTCGTCTTGCCGCATTGGACAAGCCAGCTGCTCTGGCTGTTAGTCTTGCCGAATCCGCCGAGGCGTCCGCTAGAAAGGCTGCTGCTCCATGTATTAGAGACATATCTTTCATGATCTCACCCCTTGGGACTTTGTCTCTTATTTGCTCTTCTAGCTGTTGTAGCCAGATCATGAGGGCACGGGCAGTACAGGTACCGGCTACTGCTGGTTTTAAACCTCCTGCCGACACTTCCCAGATATGTTTCAGGAAGCTATCTGCCTTTTTGTTGAGCGGATCTTTTAACATGCCCGAGTCCTCTAGCGGCAGGGAAGACTTTTTAGATGATTTTGCCACAGCGGCATAAATTTTTGGGATTTTTCCCCAATTTTCAGTGTCTTTTTCCTCAAATGGGTACCTCCTCTTTGATGTAGAGGGTAAGGTACCTGACTTTTCTGGCTTCTTCCACTCTGTCAATTAACGATTTTATTTTGTTATTGACCGGGAAGGTGCGTTTCCTTTTTTCCTCCAACCCTCCAAACATAATGTCCTCTAGTGATCTATGTGTTTTCTCTTCCTTAAGGCCCATTGTAGATCTGACCGCTTTCACTAGTCTTTCCATATCTTCTGTTGGGAAGCATGGCCGACCCCCTATATCGCTATCTGAGGAGGAATCTGAGGGTTGAGGGGTAGATGATGCTGCGAAGGGAGTTTGGGATCTTTCCTGACTTTTCTGTTTTCTAGGGAGGTCTCTGAATCAGAGTCTCTTCTATGGCTTTTTTTCCCTGTTTTTTTAAGGGTTGCCTTTAAGGCGCCTTTGACCTCCTCCTGTATCATAGCCTTAAGGCCAGCGACCAAGTTCGGGGTTTCATCCCGTATGGTCTTGGTAATACAGTCGGCACAGAGATCTTTTTTCCACTGAGTTGCCAGGGGATTTTTGCATATGGCACACTCCCTGTTCTTTGTTTTGCCGCTAGACTTCTTCCCCTAGTGATGAAGCAGAAAATATAGACCCTGTTACCACAGGCGACATTCACGAAGATCACTCACCACCTCTGACCATTACGGGTACCGGTTTTGGAGGCTGGACAGATGCATGTGTGGCGTCCCTCCTGGACGTTAAAGGTTCCTGCCAGTCAGAGCGACTACCGCCCTTACCACTGGAGAGACTCCTGGTATGCTGGCGGGCTGGCAGGGCATCTTGTGAGAGTTCCTGCAGAAAGCGATGCTGCTGCGGTTCCTCTTGCCCTTCTTCCATGATAGAGGAATTTGGACATGAGTGCCTCTTCTGTGGATATCCCTCTTTATGAAGGATCCACTGCACTCCCGCCTCCTCCGGTGCCCTGTGACTTCTTCCCCCTCCCCTCCTCGCCGCCGAGATAGGGTTTTCATTAGGCAGCGTTTTTTCCCACTGGGCGCCGCTATCTTGGATCCGGCGCCGCCCATTGACATCACACGGGCACGCCCATGCCCAGCGTGCCTTGCGTGTGACGTACGTCCCACGTGACCTGGAACCGGCGCCCAGGCCTGTAAGGAGGGGAGGAGGAGCGGCGCGGCCGCTATGGAGAAATCCTTGGACCCCTCCACGCTGCCTAGACGCCCGCTTGGACGTGAGCCCCGGAGGACCCGCGGACGGCGCTTCCAGCCCCTGACCTCTAGCGCACAGGCACTGCCCGTTCTTTCACGCCGGCACAGGAGTGGGTGAGTGAACCGCCGTGTTCAGAGCAAGGTCCCTGTCAGGACAGGAAACCCAACTGAAGCCAGGGAGAGGTACCGCCCTTTTATTTCAGAAGGTTTCCTGTCCTGACTGGGCGGATCCCCTCTCATGTGTGCCGTCATGGGAGACGGGAAAAAGAAGCTGCTCAGTCAAAGTGACGTCACAGGAATAAGTTTATTTATATAGTGCAAACATATTCTGCAGCATTTTACAGTTAAGCTGGGTCATGTACAGACAATAGACAGTACAAAGTAACATAGTTCAATAGTTACAGGACTGAGGGCCCTGCTCATAATCTATAAGGGTATGTGTCCGTAACGGCAGCGCTTTGGACACAGCACATGCCCGCTCCGTCCAAAGCGCTGCCGCCTTTTGAACGCGCAGTGATTCCGTATGTGTTCATTGAACCATGTGGAATCACCGCATCCTATACATTGTACAGGTAATTTATCTTGCGGAGACATGATAGACATGCTGCGGTCTAGAAAAACGCACCACATGTGCGTATACGTAGGATTGCCGTACGCAGCCATGTACGCATAGTGGAGATGGGATTCCATGAAATCCCATCAACTATGCTCTAACATCTGGCCGCTGCGGATTGGACGCTGCGGCTTTACGCAGCGTCCATTCCACAGTGTTTACTGACCATCGAAACATATCCTAAGGAAAGCCATAGAATCGTGAGCTGACAGAGATCAGGAAGGTAGTTAGCAACTTCGTTTCTAAGTGTCTTAGCCCCATAGCAAAAAAAATAATCAAAGTCCAGGATAGTGCTGTTTAACCCCTTAATGACAGGAGCTTTTTTCTGTTTTTCGCTTCCCTTCTTTCCAGAGCCATTACTTTTTTATTTTGCCGTCAATATGGCCATGTGAGGCTTAGTTTTTGCGGCACGAGTTGTACTTTTTAAAGACACCATTGGTTTTACCATGTCGTGTACTCGAAAACGGGAAAAAATTCCAAGTGCTGTGAAATTGCAAAAAAAGTGCAATCCCACACTTGTTTTTCGTTTGGCTATTTTTGTTAGGTTCATTAAATGTTAAAGCTGACCTGCCATTATGATTCTCCAGGTCATTACGAGTTCAAAATTATTAATATAACGTGGCACAGCTGTGAGTGGTGCTCAAGTAGGAACCCAACCGCATGCACATAGAAAGAATAACTTGGCACTCAACTTGTATAAAACAAAGATTTTTATTGCAGTCACAAAATAACAACGTTTCGGTCCCACTTGGACCTTTGTCAAGACACTGCAATGAATATAAACACAATCAAATAACACTATTTTAAGCTATGGATAAACAGATATAAACAATAAAGTAATAAAATAAAGGAAACGGTGAGTAATCAGAAATAGAAAATATATGTGTATCCTGAGATATCCAGGAAAATTATTTTTCAAGAAAATTTTTTTTTTGGAAAGTTAATGAAAGCAACTGTAGAAAGTAACTCTAGAATAACATGAAAAGAAACCTACCCGACTGCTTTATGGAAGTAAATTCAAGGGTATTAATCCCTCATTTGGGCAAATGACAAATCTCTATGAGCTGCACCATGGGATATAAAAAGTGGCAAAAGGATACTCAGAATAAAGGTACAAAAAAGAGGAAATTATGTAACTAGTCAAGGATAAAATAAACGTACCTAGAAGTGATGGTAAGATACCAATTATTGAGCCAGGTGTTTGGAAAGAGCTGATACCTATGGGTGATATGTGTTAAATATTAATTATTGGTTATGGATTTATTCTTTATACACTCAATTCTGTACTGAGTACATTGACTTTCAGCTGATATTACAGATGCTATTTCTGTATGGTAGAGTGTCATCCCCATATATAGAGACCACATGATCTAAGGGACATATATATAATGACTACACGAAGGGAGGGGGGCTCTCTTGCTCTCTCACTCTCTCGTCAGACACATGGAACACTATGATGAATTTTCTGTGCATTAAATGAAAATTGTCCAGATATTGATATGCTTCAAAAATTAAGGATTGGTCGGAAATAATGTACTTTTACATTCATGTCCATATTTGAAAGGTTGTACAAAACTCTAATTACCAATGTCAAAACACAATCAATGATAAAGTATTTTGTGGACAAATTTGGATTCCTAAATTCTGTATCTCGTGTTATTGCGTCACAAAAAGATACTTTATTTGAATGTGCGCAATTCCTTGATTTTGCTAGAAAACATGAGAATCGTGATAGGAAAATAAATCAAACAGATAGAGTAAGATCTTTTCAAAAGCCAGTGTCAAAATCTCCTAAACTGAGTCATCCCCGGAATCAAATCTATGACATAAGGAGAAAATTACATATTTGTTATAAACCCTATAAAAAAATCCAAGAGTCCGCTTTGCAGAAAGAGTTAATTCAAAGTTCAGACCTCTCTGTAAAAAGACAAATGGCGGACACTGAAAGACAGGAACAGGTGTCTTCTCAAAATGACTTATCTAAGTCTTCAGTTTACAGCTCATTATCGGAGCTGCTCAAACAATCATTAAAAAAAGGAATGATTAACAGAGTTTTTCAGGACATCTTTGACAAAGAAATAAGATTTGGTTTAGGAATTGACTGAAAATGAAATTATACAGGTCCTTCTCAAAAAATTAGCATATAGTGCAAAATTTCATTATTTTCCATAATGTAATGATTACAATTAAACTTTCATATATTTTAGATTCATTACACACCAACTGAAATTTGTCAGGTCTTTTATTGTTTTAATACTGATGATTTTGGCATACAACTCCTGATAACCCAAAAAACCTGTTTCAAAAAATTAACATATTTCAACCGTCCAATAAAATAAAAGTGTTTTTTAAAAACAAACAAAAAAACCATCAAATAATAAAGTTCAGTTATGCACTCAATACTTGGTCGGGAATCCTTTTGCAGAAATGACTGCTTCAATGCGGCGTGGCATGGAGGCAATCAGCCTGTGACACTGCTGAGGTGTTATGGAGGCCCAGGATGCTTCGATAGCGGCCTTAAGCTCATCCAGAGTGTTGGGTCTTGCGTCTCTCAACTTTCTCTTCACAATATCCCACAGATTCTCTATGGGGTTCAGGTCAGGAGAGTTGGCAGGCCAATTGAGCACAGTAATACCATGGTCAGTAAACCATTTACCAGTGGTTTTGGCACTGTGAGCAGGTGCCAGGTCGTGCTGAAAAATGAAATCTTCATCTCCATAAAGCATTTCAGCCGATGGAAGCATGAAGTGCTCCAAAATCTCCTGATAGCTAGCTGCATTGACCCTGCCCTTGATGAAACACAGTGGACCAACACCAGCAGCTGACATGGCACCCCACACCATCACTGACTGTGGGTACTTGACACTGGACTTCAGGCATTTTGGCATTTCCTTCTCCCCAGTCTTCCTCCAGACTCTGGCACCTTGATTTCCGAATGACATGCAAAATTTGCTTTCATCAGAAAAAAGTACTTGGGACCACTTAGCAACAGTCCAGTGCTGCTTCTCTGTAGCCCAGGTCAGGCGCTTCTGCCGCTGTTTATGGTTCAAAAGTGGCTTTACCTGGGGAATGCGG
Organism: Oophaga sylvatica; assembly: GCA_033576555.1. Taxonomy (NCBI): domain Eukaryota; kingdom Metazoa; phylum Chordata; class Amphibia; order Anura; family Dendrobatidae; genus Oophaga; species Oophaga sylvatica. The sequence continues at coordinate 179,558,629 of JARQOD010000004.1, forward strand.
CACCTGTAGCCCATTTCCTGCACACGCCTGTGCACAGTGGCTCTGGATGTTTCTTCACCAGACTCAGTCCACTGCTTCCTCAGGTCCCCCAAGGTCTGGAATCGGTCCTTCTCCACAATCTTCCTCAGGGTCCGGTCACCTCTTCTCGTTGTACAGCGTTTTCTGCCACATTGTTTCCTTCCAACAGACTTCCCATTGAGGTGCCTTGATACAGCACTCTGGGAACAGCCTATTTGTTGAGAAATTTCTTTCTGGATCTTACCCTCTTGCTTGAGGGTGTCAATGATGGCCTTCTTGACATCAGTCAGGTCGCTAGTCTTACCCATGATGGTGGTTTTGAGTAATGAACCAGGCAGGGAGTTTTTAAAAGCCTCAGGAATCTTTTGCATGTGTTTAGAGTTAATTAGTTGATTCAGAAGATTAGGGTAATAGGTCGTTTAGAGAACCTTTTCTTGATATGCTAATTTTTTGAGACCGGTTTTTTGGGTTATCAGGAGTTGTATGCCAAAATCATCAGTATTAAAACAATAAAAGACCTGACAAATTTCAGTTGGTGTGTAATGAATCTAAAATATATGAAAGTTTAATTGTAATCATTACATTATGGAAAATAATGAAATTTAGCACTATATGCTAATTTTTTGAGAAGGACCTGTATGTTGTGTAAAAGTATTATACAATATATTATTCAGTTATTTGTAATTATTTTACAAATATAATTCTGTAGTTCACAGCTTTTGTAGATATATATATATATTCATACAGTATATATACTATATTTGTATAAGTAGAGATTGTATAACTGTATATCTATATCTATAGTGATATAATTAAAATAAACTACAGAAAATATTTAGAATTACATTAAAGCCAATACATATATTTGTATAAGACATTGCAATTGTTTTGTTATGATATTAACCTTATCTCTTTTTATCCTTAGAATTTTCACTTCAAAGTAGGATTTAATCGGGAAAAATTCTCTTACATGGATTTATTCCTTTATTTACACAGGAATTTGTAATAACTGCATGTTTTTATATATTTAACACTTAAAAGGAAATAATATATAACTAACTGAATCTAAATTTAGTTTTTGTGTTGCTAACATTTTGAAGTTATTTGCATGGCAATATGTTCTTACTGCATGACAGTCACACATGTGACATTCAAACTGTTCTAATAATAAGGCTACCATATACCCCTATTTCAGTGGTTGCAACTTAAAGCTTTGTAGCCTCAGTGAGCTCGGCCTTTGCAAGTCAAAGATTTTTTTTTTAGGCCTCTTAAGTTACAGGGTTCAATTACAGTTTGCAAACCCTTGCACCAAGTATATAGAAACAGCTCATAACTAATTTTCTTATGAGTCCTTCTATCTATAAATGGTTCACAAAGTTTATGTTATGTGTATTTGGGGAATATTCAAAGAAATATTAAAATATTAAATTTAGTAGTTTACAATGCGCATTGATAATTAGGATACAATTATTTGGGTTAATATTATATGTATTCCTATCTTTTTGTATGAGAAATCTGTGGTGTGAACTTATCCGTGTCACAGTCTGAGTGACAGATGACAGATGTGTGTATGAGCAACTGCTAAGAGTGAATATAAGCTAAGTGTATGTGTGACGTATGAAAGGAGAGGTTTCAAAATTCATGGTATGCGAGAAAAACAACAACTTGTTTTTAACAGAAATAATACAAATCAGTTCAATTATTAGAATATTAAGATACATAATGAATATTATCTACTCAACATATATTCCTTTAGTAATTATTTTTTTTAATTTAATAGTAGATAAGTGGAATCACACATCAAAATGGTTTATCAAGAAAATCTACATTTAGATTATTATTATTTTTCCTTTTCCCAAAGATAATTTTATGATATTCAATGTTATTTTTATTTTTTTCCTGGTTACATAGATGGTACACATCTTCAGACAAATATATGGTATAAAGCTAAAATAGAGGTTACATAAATAATTTATAAAACAATTATTTTTTTTTTCTTTTTGGTTTTGATAAATGAATTATTTCATAAAATAATATTTTTTTGGTATTAAGGGGGAAATGTGTTTTTGATCTTGAATACATCATCACATTTCATCAATGCCTCTTCTTCACACATTTTAAAGACTATTATGGTATAACTACTAGAGATAATAGCATTAAGTATTATAAAGAGTCATTTCTTTACACTAAGAAGGGGATTACATGCAAAGTTGCATAATATGAATATTTTGGTAACACAAGGTCATGACAAATATGAAATCATCCAGATAATGGAAATATTAAGGGTATGTGTTACTGAAAACATAACTACTCAGCATTTGTCATAAACATATAAAGGCCTTATTTTTATTTTATTCTTATTTTTATTCTTATTTTCATTTTTATTCTTATTTTTGTTTTTATTCTTATTTTTCATTTTCAAATTTGTATTCTTCCTTTATCTCTATTTTTGATTCTTAATTTTTATTTTTTATCTCAATCAAGAAAAGAAATATCAATATTTAATAAAGTAATGTCTAGTATGAGAATATTGCTTCATTAAATATAGTGAAGATATCGGTTCATTAAAAGGAAATGTTTTAATTCTGAGTAAATAAAATAATTCATTCATTCATTCACTCATATTCACATTTTGGTTCATGGCTATACATTCTTACCTATTATTGGTCTAATAAATATATTCCATTAATAAAGTTTTAGTAATAAAGATGGAAACACTTGTTACATGAAAAACACACCGACACCTATGGGTTGGAAAGGTAACTACACCAATGACATAAAAATGTACTATCTCATGAAGAATATGGTTAATAATGCATTATCCTTTATTATTGTTTCACATACAAACATGAATTCCATATTACTATTCTGATAATAATTCTATGGATATTACTGATTGCTATGGTACGCTGTGATATTATAGGTTAGGAAAATTACCAGATTTGGTATAGAATAGGGAATGAAGACTTCAAGCAAGATATTGGAATTACGTTAATAAAGACTTTTCATATTTCTAAATTCAAGTAAATTTAAAAAAGAAAAGAAAAAGCCGAAGTTCCAGAAGGTAAAAAGGCTATATGATGTCTGAGTAATAAGAGACTGTGTCAATCACAATTCATTTCATCACTGACAACAACTGCAGTATCCACCACTTACAGCCACGACTGCAGTATCCACCACTGACAGCCACGATCGCAGTATCTAAACTGACAGACACGACTGCAGAGGACGATGATCCTATGATGCTAATATGAACTGTGTTATCACGCTTTTATCACGTTCCAGTGGTTTCCTATCACCTATGAAGCTTCAATGAAAGCTGGTGAACAATAAGTTGTCAGGAAACTACAACACTGACATGAGTCCTGTGTATTAGGACTAAAGGTACTGCCACACTAAACAATCCCGCTAGCGATCACGATAACGACGCATACTAATGCGATCGCTAGCGGGATTGTTTCTATATCGCTAAGTGCGGCCACATTTAGCGATATAGTTAACGACGCTATCGCCGTTAGCGATCTTCTTAACGACTTAAGCAGTACAAAAGTACCGCTAAATCGCTAAGAAAAGGTGCCACACTAGCGATATATACTTACCCAGCGGGAGCGCCGACGAGAAAATAGGGTCCGGAACGATTCCAGCGACGAGCGAGATCACAGCAGGAAGCTCGTCGCTGGCAGCTGCCGCACTGAACAACATCGCTAACGGGATCGCTAAATAGTGACGTTTTTTAGCGATCCCGTTAGCGATATTGTTCAGTGTGGCATACCCTTAAGGACTGGTTATGGTGCTATCTTTAGCAAGGAAGAGTCATTTTAACCCTTGCTTTTCTGACCAAAGACGTCACACCTGTTCCAAGACCAGTGCGGATGGCATGGAGGATTCCAGAAATATCCAAGGCGAGCCAATGTAAGTCCAGGTCTTTAAAGGTGACACTGCTCAGATATTAAAGCTTCATTTCATCAATGGACTTTGTTTTCTTATCAACATTTGAATTTATGGACTTTGATGGACACATGACACACGGTCTCCACAATATCTACATGTTATTTCAAAGGAATTATCGTATAAAGACTGTGTTTTAAAAGAATCAAGAACAAGACATCAAGATGAAGACCAGATGACATCAGATGATGATGACTGGACCCGAGATGCTTCGATTTAGGTTTAGGAAAGTATAAGACACATATTTTATATGAATATTGATCACGGCTTACCATAACATGAATTCACATAACTATGTTATTGAGTGTGTGTAACAATAATCTGAAATTATTATTATTGAAATTAAATTATTTTGCCAAAGAAGAAGAAAAGAAGAAAGAAGATTTGATTATCCTAAAGATGAACTTCTCTACTTTGAGGGTTCCAATTAATGTCTGTCACCCTCAAAAGGGGGAATTGTTAAATATTAATTATTGGTTATGGATTTATTCTTTATACACTCAATTCTGTACTGAGTACATTGACTTTCAGCTGATATTACAGATGCTATTTCTGTATGGTAGAGTGTCATTTCCATATACAGAGACCACGTGATCTAAGGGACATATATATAATGACTACACGAAGGGAGGGGGGCTCTCTTGCTCTCTCACTCTCTCGTCAGACACATGGAACACTATGATGAATGAAGAGCCAGCTGCCATGTAACCACGTGTTGTTTCTCTGAGACGCTGCTGACAAGGCCAGAATGTCATTTTTACCATTCAGGACACCAAGGAAAGATGTGTACAAGGTTTGCTATGGACAAATGGACAATCACTTCGTAACTATTTCACTCATTTTATGTTTTCCTGTAATGATGTTTTTTTGATGAACAGTCCAATAAACCACTACATTTTTTTTACAAGAAACGTGACATTTTCTTTAGAAGCATCGCATCTGGTAACAAGTCCTGGAAAAATATACTTAAAATAAGCATTTTTAACAATATGTCACGTGAAGTATAAAGAAAGTAGCACATGAGGCATAATGCATATTAGATAGTGAGTGACTAGATAACTGTGAAGTAGGTATATATTAGGACTGGGATATATCTCTGTCAGCTGAAGGTACTGTAGATATGAACGTCCCTGTCTGTAGTAGGGTCCAAATAGGATATAGGACTAAGAAACCAATAGGATATATGCTATAAGACAGTATAAATCAGGTTAAACTACTGCAGGCAGGTGATTATGAAAAGTGACAAGATCTATCAAAGGGTACCAGTGTGGCGTATAAGCTTACTTACATCTATAGAGTAGTCAGAGATGCCCTGGGGGTAAACCAAATAGTGTGTAGTTAAAGGCTGAGATCTCTATAAAGAGGTGAATATCGATCTACTCCACTTAAGGTGTAGTTAAAATTGGCTCAAAGTGCTCCTTACTGGTGATGTAGTGGATGGTGCAGCTTTGCTCCCAACACGGTGTCCACCGCTTGTTGGTGTGAGCCTTTTTGCAATCTGAGCTCCATTATATGCACAGGGGGCGGGCTCTACCTCCAAGCACAAGGCGGAAGTGAGTCACAGGAAGTGGGCGGCTCCTATGCGTTCCACTGACCTAAGCTTGCGTTCCAAGCGCCATATTGGGGCTGGATGAAGCTGGTCATAAGAAGTGGGTGGTACTTGTGCATTCCACTGACCAAAGCTTGCGTTCCAAGCGCCATAATGGGGCTAAATGGAGCGATATCTGCTATATATGATCACATGTAAGGTGACAAATGGATTCGCAGATATATAAATAGCGATAGTCCACAATATATCTTAAAATAAGCACAGATACCAATACATTGAATAAGTGGAGTATAATCAGCAGTCGAGTAGGATAGAAGTATGAGAGATTCCAGAGTAGGAGATTTGGAAGTCATATTTTCTGATCAATATAGACGGCTCTGTGAAAGAGAAAAGAGACATTAAAATCCGGGACACAAGTCAATGCACGTTATATGTCAGATAGACACTGTAATGACCTTGTATATATGCCGTATGAATCAATAAGATCCTGAAACAACCATAGTATATCACTTGAAAAAATTAGAGATGAACTGATTTTTTAGATAAAGGAATGTAAATCATATTCCCTATTCATGCCACGGGGGGCAAGGGTCTGTAATTCATGGATCCAATAGGATTCCCTTCTTTTCATATATTTGATACGATCCCCTCCCCGTCGTGATGATGAAATGATGAAATTTTCGTTCCGGAAATGTAAGTCCGGACCGAGGAGAGAGAGAGAGAAAGAGAGAGAGAAACCCCGGACAGTGTTGTCAGCATTTTCAATGATTTTTCTATGTAGGCGACGGATCCGCGGGCGGATTCCGTCAAAAACGGATGCCAGCGTATCCGCCGCCCATTATACAAAATGGCGGATGCGGCGGATCCGCCGTAGTCCGCCATTTTGGCAGACCAAAAAAACGTTGCATTGGACGTTTTTCTGAAATGATGGACGCCAATTTTTTGGCGGATCTGTCAAAAAACAGACCTAACGGACGACCATCCGTCAAAATCCGTCACTAATGCAAGTCAATGGGAAAAAAACGGATCCGCCAAAAAAAATGGCAGATCCGTTTTTTTCACATTTTGACGGATTTTGACTGACGTCGCACGACTGAAGTGTGAAAGAGGTCTTAACGTACTATTGTATATTGATTTCTCATGTACACAGCTCCCACAGGTATTGTATGTTCGTGCCCTCATTATTCGGCCCAGTCATCAGAGCAAAAGCATCAGTGCTAGATTCATCATAGTGGGCTTTACTGGACTTGCAGACCAATTTATCTGGCATTTTGTGATGGAATCTTCGACGCCTTAATAAAGCCTAAAATGCAGATGTGAACATAGCCTTGGGGATTGTTCAGATGAGCACATTATTTGTATGTGTGCCGTTCCACAACAGCTGCTCATTGACCAATGTTCTTAAACTGAGCTGCTCAGATGACCGTTTCTTCCACTGGACCAAATGTCCATGCGAAAAAAAAATTGTAACATATGTAGCTTCTGTACTTCAGATGAGACTCGCCTGGGCAAAAAATAAAAAATAAATAAAACAGATCTCATACAGATCACATTGCAATTAATATAGGAAACTTTTCGGCCTTGTACATTTTATTTACTATTGATGCATAAAACCAGGTGCCATATGGATGTAAAACAGATGACCAGATGCAGGAGAATTGTCTTTTTCTTGATGTAAATAAGAATTTTTCATACTTGTCTGAGACATCACATGAACCAATGTGCAGGGCAAAATGAGCTATTTTCCTACATGGAGTTCAGAACCGCATGTAAAATACGGATTTTGGTAAGACCTTACCTGTAAAATCCTTTTCAGCGAAGGAAGGAAGGGAGAGACAGTCATTACTAGTGGGTAGGCGGAGCCCACACAGGATAGAACACCTCAGATTAAAAAAGAGTGTTGACCGGCCCCTCCAGCTTGGGCTCCTCCTACTCCAGCTCTCCAGTCCGTACACAAGCTAAGGAAGAGCAAAAATCACCAGCGGAGCAACATAACCCCTTCTGAAGAACTTCAGAGGAAAAACAAGAAGATAGGTTATGCATAACAGAAAAAAAACACACAGTCCCAGGTACTACTCACTGAACCTGACCACTGCGATGAGCTGGCAATGCTGGAAAAGAGCCTTAGCGCGCCGACCTCAGCCCAGATAATCGCTATCAGAGAAGGGTCACGCCGCATCTGAAAACACAACAACACACTTCTGCCATGGGAGGGATCTGTGTCTCCCTTCCTTCCTTCGCTGAAAAGGATTTTACAGGTAAGGTCTTACCAAAATCCGTATTTCAGCAGCAGATGGAAGGAAGGGAGACACAGTCATTACTAGTGGGACGTCCCAAAGCATCCAGAAATTAAGGGTGGGCAAAAAAACAAAAGAGGCAGATTCCCAACAACTTAAATAAATGCGCAACTAGCGCTAAATACAAGTTCACAAGAACTTTAAACTACAGCTGCCTGCAGGACCCTACGTCCTAAGGCCGCATCAGCGGAAGCACTGACGTCCACCTTATAAAATTTCGTAAATGTGTGGACGGAACACCAGGTCGCCGCCCGGCAGAGCTGAGCTGCCGAGGCCCCTTGATGAAAAGCCCACGATGAACCCACAGTCCTCGTGGAGTGAGCTCGAATCTTAATCGGGCAAGGTTCGCCCTTAAGTCGGTAAGCCTCTAAAATGGCCGACCGAATCCAACGAGCTATAGAATCCTTGGAAGCTCGCTGCCCACGTCGACGACCTGCTGGAATCACAAACAGAGAATCCGACTTCCGAAAACTTTGAGTAATAGACAAATAGAACTTCAAAGCCCGCACTAAATCCAATGTGTGCAAGGCCCGTTCCTTCGCATTCCTCGGCTCCGGACAAAGCGAGGGCAACACAATATCCTGGTTAACATGAAAATGTGACACCACCTTAGGAAGAAAGTCGCCCCGTGTGCGAAGCACTACGCGATCCGGGTGAAACTCCAGAAAAGGAGGCGAGCAAGAAAGAGCCGCCAACTCAGAAACCCTTCTCAAAGAAGTGACCGCCACTAGGAAGGCAACCTTCCAAGAGAGCAAAGAAAGGCTAACAGAGTCCATAGGCTCAAAAGGCCCCATGTTGAAGAGCCTCCAAGACAAGATTGAGCCGCCAAGGAGACACAAGCGCCTTCCGCGGCGGAAACTGACGGGTTACCCCGCGAAAAAAAGGAACGTACGTCCCTACGCGAGGCGATAGCCTTCCGAAACAGCAAGGACAGAGCAGAAACCTGCCCCTTCAGAGTGCTAACTGCCAAGCCCTTGTCCAGCCCGTACTGCAAAAAGGCCAACAAATTGGGAATGGAAAAAATCCTCGGGTTCCTAGAAGAACCCGAACACCACGAAAAGAAGGCTTCCCAAGCCTTGTGATAAATCCTAGTAGTAGCCGGACCTCTGGCAGCTCGCAGAGTGGCAATGACTTCGGCTGAAAAATCTTGACGGATCAAGATTTCGGTCTCAAGAGCCACGCCGTCAAACGCAGAGACTTCAGGTCCGGGTGACGAACGGGCCCTTGGGTTAACAGGTCCGGGCGAAGAGGGAGTGGAAGTGGAGGCGCTGCCAGAAGCGACACCAGCGTTGAGAACCACGTCCTCCTTGGCCAATCTGGGGCTATCAACATAGCCGGGACTCTCTCCAGTCTGATCCGACGCAACACCAGAGGAAGTAAGGATATCGGCGGAAACACATAGATTAGCTCGAATTGGTCCCAAGGAGCCACCAGAGCATCCACCGCCACAGCCTTCGGGTCCTTGTACCTGGACATGAACGTCGGTAACTTGGCATTGAACCTGGATGCCATCAAATCCACTTGGGGAGTTCCCCAACGGGAGCACAGCAGTGCAAAAATTTCCGGATGAAGACTCCATTCTCCGGGATCCATCTTTTCGCGACTGAGGAAGTCCGCTGTGATATTCTGAACTCCTGGAATGTGAATCGCAGAGATGACTGGCACCCTGGCCTCTGCCCATACCAGGATCCGAGACACCTCCATCATGAACCTGAAGCTCCTCGTCCCACCTTGATGGTTGATATACGCGACCGCCGTCGCATTGTCTGTCTGCACTCGGACTGGTAGACCGCTTAAAAGGACCGTCCAGTGTTGGAGGCAAAGGAAAATTGCCCTCAATTCCAGGATGTTGATCGGCAGGACAGACTCTTCCGACGACCATACTCCCTGAATCCAGAGATCGTTCCAGACACCCCCCCAGCCCGTCAGGCTGGCATCGGTGGTTATGATCGACCACCTCGGAGGGAGGAAGGACTTCCCCAGGGATAACACTTCCGGACGTAACCACCATCCTAGAGACTCTCGCACCCTGTGGGAGATGATGACACTGCAATCCAGTGAAAACTGTGATCGATCCCAACGGTTCAAAATGAGCATTTGGAGAGCCCTGGAATGAAATTGGGCAAACGGAATTGCCTCCATCGACGCCACCATCAAACCCAGAAGGCGCATACACCTTCGAAGGGACATTGCTGTCGAAGACTTCATAACCTGTACATGTCGAAGAAGACTCGCTTGCTTGTCTGGAGGCAGAGACACCACTGCTCGTACCGTGTCGAAATGCATTCCCAAAAACAGGATTGACTGCGACGGTTCCAGAGACTTTCCCAATTGACCAGCCACCCGAAGTCCTCCAGGAGCTGAAGGGATAGATTGCGAGCCGTCACCGCCTCCTCCTTTGAGGACGCCACAATCAAAAGGTCGTCCAGATAGGGAAGAATCGTAACCCCTGTCTTCGCAGAATCGCCATGAGAGGTGCCAGAATTTTCGTAAAAACTCTGGGTGCTGAGGCCAACCCGAATGGCAGGGCCACAAACTGGTAATGGTCCTGACCTATGGCAAAACGAAGGAAGCGTTGGTGGGCCCTTCCGACGGGAACATGCAAATAAGCGTCGCGAATGTCGATTGAGACCAAAAAATCGTTCTGCGACAGGGCCGCCACAACGGAGCGAAGTGACTCCATGCGGAATTTCCGGGTGCGGACATGCCGATTCAATCTTTTGAGATCCAGAATGGGGCGAAATTTGACCTCCTTTTTGGGGACCACAAAGAGGTTGGAATAAAACCCTCTTCCCCGGTCCTCCGGGGAAACCGGTACCACCACACCCTTCTTCAGAAGGGAATCGACCTCCCGTAGTAGAGCGGCAAATAGCTCGGGCTCTGACGGAATGCGAGATTGGCAAAAACTGTCTGGGGGTCGAGAAAGAAACTCTATGAAATAGCCTGCCGACACAACCCGCGTCACCCAGGCGTCCGACACGCGGGAAGCCCAAGTCGGTTCGAATTGGAGCAGGCGACCTCCCACTCGAGAGCCCTCGAGTGAGACCCTGGCGTCAGTCCGCCTTAGCGGGCTTTTTGTCAGCTCCCCGCTTGTCTTGGCGGAAGCTCTGTTTCCAGGGAGTGCGGGATTTCTGAGCGTTCTTTTTTCCTGAAAAAGAGGGACGACCCGATCCCCAAGAGGGCTGACCGAACCGTCCCCTGGACCGAAAGGACCGCCGACTACTACCGGCACTAGGCCTGCCAGACGCAGAAGTCACAGCTCTTCGCTGCGGTAAAGCCGTTTCTTTTGCCTTTGCCTTGGCAATCAGCTCCGTGAGGTCAGATCCAAATAGCTGACCACCCTTGTAAGCTAAAGATAGCAAACCTTGCTTGGAAACCGCGTCCCCGGTCCACTGTCTAAGCCACAGTGCTCTCCTGACTGTGACCGCCGAGGATTGCGCCCTGGACAGCAGTGACGCAGTATCCAAACCTGCATCACTGCCATATCGGGCTGCATCCTCCAACAGCTTGAAAAGCCCATCTACCTCGGATAGTGGGGATCCATCTTGCCACGCCGTCCGTAGACGGTCTAACCAGCTCAGGGAAGCTTTACAAGCACACATGGACCCTAGTACTGCTCTGAATCCATGACCCGCGGCCTCGTAGATGGATTTCGCCGCCATCTCCATTTTTCTGTCCAGCGGATCCTGCAGACTCGCCTTCCCTTTAACAGGAAGTAATGAGGATTTGCTAAGCTGGGATAAAGAGACATCCACTTCAGGAGAAGGAATCCAATTATCAATCAACTCCGTCGTACACGGATACAGTGTCTCAAAAAACAGTGTCCCCTGAAAACGCTTATCTGGACACAGGCGTTCCTTCTCCACTGCCCCATTAAGCTCATCCAGAGATGGCAATGCCGATCGCGACCTATGCGACTCCTGAAACATCCGGGCCGACTTACCAGGACGTCTAGTTACCTCCTCCGGTAACTGTAACGCCTCCCTCATGGCTCCAATAAAAGCCTCTGTACGGCCCAAAAGAGAGGCAGAGTGTCCCTGCCGATCCTCCTTATCCGAATCGGACATCTCCCCATCTGAGCTTGAAGGGGAACCCTCCATGCCCGAGATCTCCGAGTCGCTACGCGGGAAGGAAGGCACCGGCCTGTGTCGCTTCCTGCCATGAGAGGATCTAGCTGACACCCAATAACCTAGAAGGTCAGACAGGCCATCAATAGAACGAGCGAGAGCCTCCATTTTGACATCACTGAAACCTCCGACCGCTGCGCTTGACGCCGTCGAGGTTTGCGTGTCAGATACGCGAGACTGATCCTGTAGCGGATCTGGGAGACGGTTCGCACCTCCTGGACCCTGATCTGACATGCCCTCACACAGTATATGGCAGGTAAACCTGTCAGTAACTAGAACAGTGTGGTTTCTTAAAGAAAATACGAACGCTGAAGGGTTAAAGCTCTTAAAGAGAGCCACCCCACCTGTCCCCCAATTAAGGGTTAACCGCCTAAGAAGGGGTTAATGTCGCAGACTCCCCACAACCCCTGTTAATGAAAAGGGTGTGCGAGCCCCAGGTGCCTCTTATGAGGTAGCAGCTGCAGGACAGTGCCTCAAGGGTATGCCACACTAAACAAGAACGCCAACGAGATCGCTAACATATAGCGCTGAATTGTACATCGCAATGACCGCCAGAGTCGTTAAAGAGATCACCAACCGCTTATGCGTCTTTAATGAGATCGTCCACTGTGGCAGCTACTAGCGACATTAAAACGATCACAAAAACGATCGCATTAGTATGCGTCGTTATCGTGATCGTTAGCGGGAGAGTTCAGTGTGGCAGTACCTTAGAAAGGTGCCCTGCGCTGTGGGGGTGAGGGGGTTAAGCTTCTGTTCTGACAGGCAGAAGCGACTCACCCAGCTGGCCGCGGTGCAGTGTCCTTTGTTGGTCGATCGGGGGGAGCGGAGAGTGAGGAGCCCGAGGAGGCCGTCAGTAATGGCCGCCGCGCTAGAGGAGAGAAGCCGGAAGAGGAGAGGCAGGGTAAAGCGCGCACTCAGAGCGCTTCCTGCCCGCGAAAAAAACGGGAAAAGCGCGAAGCCACGCCCCCCGCCGGCTTCAAAAAAAGGTGCGACTCACTCTGCTCTCCGCTCCTGCCCCGCTCCCATGTCCTGCAGGCATCCACCTGCGGACAAAAGTACACAATCACCACACTGAAAACATGTAGCAGCGGCTGCCGCCGCAGCAGCCGCTGAAGCACTCAAACACATATTAAAATGTTGAGTACTCACCCAGCTGAGCGCCACAGGGACCCCCAGGGATTTGTGGCGCTGTGCCCGTAGCTTACCCCAGGGCGGGGAACGCAGTGACCCCAGAAGCGCGGTTTGCGTCCCCGCCAGGGAAGCAACCCTCATCCCCCAGGGCCAGCAGGGTTCTGCAGGGACCACCTTAAAGGGTAATACAGATCCGCCAAGGGAGGGGTGGGGGTCCAGCAGCGCTGAGACCCTGAGACCTCAAGACCACGGGGGTCCAAGTCCCTGTCCGATAAAAATAAAAAATTCTTCTGAGGAGCTGCTCCAGCAGCGACTATCCTCTGTGACCTCAAATTTTAGACTGGAGAGCTGGAGTAGGAGGAGCCCAAGCTGGAGGGGCCGGTCAACACTTTTTTAATCTGAGGTGTTCTATCCTGTGTGGGCTCCGCCTACCCACTAGTAATGACTGTGTCTCCCTTCCTTCCATCTGCTGCTGAAATAGAACAACGTGCGCTAGTTTGGTCGAAACTACAGGTCTGGCTAGTTTATGTATGTGTCATATTATATATTTAACAAGAATATCTAAAATGCAGAACTTGTGTGTGAAAAATTTAAGTACACCCTTTCTGCTTCCATAAGATTTAGAGTAAGTAGCAGGCAGGTGCTGTAAATCAAATGTACCTGATTGTTAATCAGCAACTGTGACCACCTCTGTAAAGGTACTGTCACATGTGTGCAGGCACCCGTTCAAGGGCGCCATAGGGTTTACCTCTGAAGACCCCGCAAAACAGGATTCAGACGTATGCACTGACGGGGCCATATATTATAATGGTGAAGACAGGATGAATGTGAGCTCTGACGTAAATCATTTTTGGGCCAGCTGGCACACACGCCCAGACATAGTGCACGAAAAAGCACATTTTGGGCCGGCTGGCACTATTGTGCTGTGTTTCCATGATCAGGAACCACAGGCTTTGGACGGAGTGGAAAGTCCGCTCTGACCAAAGCCCCGCCCCCTAGTGAACGCGCGGTCAATCAGGATGTGCTCATTGAACACATCCGGAATGACCGCAGCGCTACACAGGCCTGTGTTATTTCCCTTGCGGGAATAGGACATGCTGCGATCTAAAAAGACGCGCAGCATGTCCGTTAACGCAGGTCTTCCGCCTGCGTGTTTTTAGGCATAGCGGAGACGGGATTTCTTGAAATCCCCACCACTATGCTGTAACATCTGGACGCTGCGTGTTTGACGCTGCACCAACGCACAGCGTCAAACTCGCAGCAATTACTGAGTGTTTCCTGACTGTGGAAACACACCCTTATAGTCTATGGCCTTGTCAACGCATACGCCCAAATCCCGTTTTGCAGGTGCCTGAGTGCAATGTGAGGACAGCCTAAAATCAGAAGTTTGCTGATCTGGAGCACAGGCATGATAAAACAGCACCAAGTAGGAAAGACATCAGCAGTGATCTTAGAGAAGCAATTGTTGAAGTCCATCAATCTGGGAAGGGTTATAAGCCAAATCCCCAAAATGCTTAGTTTTTTTTCATGACTATATATCACTCTTTCAGGGGTGGTTGGAAACATGAAATAGAGAAAGTTTTCCCGATTTATGTAAATTCTCATTTATAAATCAAAGACTAGTCTCGATGCATAAAGCTAGTGATGTAAATCAAAACTCCTGACTTATTCTTCAATATATCTGTCAGGTAGTGGACATCTGAAGCATGCTATATTCATACAGATGTCTGCTCAATGATGTGTGCCTTGTTTTGCTCATATTTATTGGACTTGTCTATATTTGCCCCTTTCACATGTAAAGCGCCATGGAATAAATGACGCTATAAAAATTAATAATAAAATAATAATAATGATGAGCAGAGATCCCAATCTACGCATGCGCCACCATTTTACTGAAGACAGATGCACATGTGCCGTTACCAGCACCATTTTACTGAAGCCCACCACAAGATCAATCTGAGCAGATAGTGGCTAGTATGGCGCCGACATGAAATTTAAATAAGGAAGAGGATAAAGACACCAAAGGCCATGGCAAAGTGGCCATGGCAGAGCCGAAGAACCTACTCACACTCCCACCTAAATGCAGGGACACCAATATTTTGAAATCATAATTAAAATGATTAGGCTGCGGATTTCTTCACTTTATACATGTATGAAATCAGTATAACCGTGCTGTTATGGCCTTACCTCTAGGTAATATGCATAAAGATGATGACAGGTTCTCTTCAATAGCTAATGTGAACTCCAAGTCCACCTCCTCTGCCTTTTGTTTTAAGCAAGAAAATCAATCATTTTGTTGAATAAAAGTTCAATAAAAACAACTAAAAGCTGGATGAATTCTGTGTTAAAAGCTTGACAAAGTGTCTGGAGATACATCTGTCAAATTACATACACGTTTTCAAATGCATACACTTAAACAAAAACACACAATTTTGATAAGATTTAGAAGTTTTTAATAAGAAAACTTCAAGGCGTACATTAAACTGTACTTAATATCTTTTTTTCCATTGCAGCACAACAGTCAGATCCATGTATAAAATTTAGTTCATACAGAAATATTATTATTGCCCTTAGAAACCAGTCTCAATTCTTTCATTCACAGGCAAATGTGAATGTTTTTCTTGTTTGCTTATTCTCAGACATGTCCCCAACACAGTTTATGTGTTCTATGTATCATGGTATTATTCCACCATTGCCAAGTCTTTGAGTGCATGGCTGCGTGCCTTCTTCGCTCTAAATCCAGGTCGCAGGCACTCTATCTTCCTCTTTTTAGCTTCAATTTGATTCTTGTGCTTCTTAAGCTTTTTCTTGGCTGCAACATCAGGGTTTGCGACCGCCTAAAAGAAAAAGACACACATTATTATGGGTGCTATGCCACAAACCACTGTTATATTCCAATACACAAATCATATTGGATTAGACTGTTCTAAACGATCTGTCTTCCTCTACTCCTTGCCCATATTCGCCATCAGAAACAGATACTTTACCTGTAATGCTTTCTGCTTTTTCCTCTTAACCCTCCTTAGATTGGCTTGTTTCTGTACGGCAGCAAAAGACAAGGAGAAACACTCCAATCCAACCAAGTTCTTCAGAAGCTCAATGATTTCTTGAGAAAGGTTTTTCAGCGTAGGATCTGAACAATTAGACAACATTTGGTTAAAAATGTGCCGACATTATATATAAAGACATCACTTACATTTTTTAATTGCTATCCCTTATGTCCATAAAATTGTTGGCATGCTAAAAAAAATAATAATAATAATAAAAATAAATAAATCACACAACAGGCCTCATACAAACAAGTATTTTACATTTAATTTAAACGTAACACCCAAGTGGCACCAGATTTACCACAATTTCATATGCTCCATTAGGATATTTCAATGTCTAATCTTATTCAAGGGGTTGTGGTATTCCATATTTTTAATGGCAACCTGACATGCTGAAAATTGTATCTGATCTGCAGTCAGGGTGTTGTAAAGCAGGAAGAGATGATTTGATTGATTGAGATACATTTTTGTGGGAAAAGATTCTGTAAAACTAGCATTTCATTCATTGAAATCCCTAGTGTTTGTATAGATAGTAGTCAAGTGGGCGGTCTTATTCAGTGATTGACGAGTCTCCCCAGTATGTCTGTGCATGCAGAGATCGTTGTCACACTGAATAGGACCACCCACTGGACTCCAATGTATGTAAAAACCAGGATTTCAATGAATAAAACACAAGTCATACTGAATCCCTTTCCCACAAACCTATATATCATTCTTCTCAGATTCTCCTTATCTAAATGATTTTGTCCACAGATCTTGACTGCATGTACAATGTTCCATTGAAGGATGCTATAGAAGAAGTCTAGATGCCCATAGTGAAGAATAATGGGTCTCTGACTCCATCCATGTAACAACCTTTTCCATCCAGGCATCTGTCTGGGTCTGCAGCAGCATGTATCTAAGTGAAATATGTGGTTGTGGTCACATAACCCCACCAGGTGAGTCATTCTCCTTATTAATTGATATATATATATTTTACACGGATAAGATCCTATTGCGCTATTGTCTTTATAGTCAGTCTTTCCCTATCGCACAGAAAACGTAAAGAAGAAAACACTGGGTGAAAAAATACTTGTCACACTTCTGCTTTTTAGAATTGTACTAACTTTTCTCTTTCTCCGATGCATTTCTGGAATTTATTTATTTTTTTTTATATACAAAACATACCATCATTTTGAAAAAATCACTGGAAAAATTCCTTTAGTTAGTCACCCTATGGTTGGGAAAATCTACTAAGTCAGAATCAAAGAAAAACATTGCTATACCAGAATAGTGGGAAAACTAACAGTAGTGGACTAGCACTTTATCATGCTAGAATAACTTACAGAAAACCTAAAGGCATTGTGAACCAAGGAACTATTATAAGCATAGTAAATGCAAGCCCTTACATATACAATCAACTTTGAAACAAACTTACAGTTATGACCAGTATTTTATCATAGACTATTGCGGACATACAATACCATTAGGGTAGGAAAACAAACTTTACGGGACCCATAAAGAATTACGACTTGAAAAAACAGTGAAATGACATATGGCTGCTTCTCACCTTGGTCTGCATACGTGCTGTTCAGCTCTCGGAATAGTGGAGCAACAATTATTGACAGGAATGGCTTCACTTTCTCTTCTCCCATATCTACTGCTATTGCTCCCAGGAATTTAAATACACATATTCTCTATGGCAGAAAAATTAATAAGGTTATATATATTTTAACAAAATGTCCAAATTAAAAAAAAGTCACCCCCACAGAATAAAACATGTAAGGATTCTACAATCTTTCAGAAATGGGAAGTACCGTATTTTTCGGACTATAAGACGCACCGGACCCTAAGACACACCCCAAATTTTCAGAAGGAAAATAGGAAAAAACAATAATGTGTCAAATGGGGGTCCGTCTTACAGTCCGAATTCAGCTTACTAGCGAAGGGATCAGCACAGGTAGAGGAGTGGTCACAGGGGTCGTTCGGTGGTCCAGGCTAGTGCCGTGGTGGTGCTCTGTGTTGCAGGGGTGCTCTGTGGGGTGGTTGTGCTCTGTGGGGTCGCAATATACTTACAAATCCTGTGGCGCCGGTCCCAATGCAGCCTCCTGTGCTCTGTGGTGTCGGGGCTCAGTGATGTGGCGGCAGCACAGCTCTGTGCTGCGTGGGGGTCTCCGCCAGCGTTTCGTCAAAGCCCGAAAGCCCCCCGCAGCTGTGTTGCTGCGACGCGGAGGCCTCCTGAAACATGGCCGCCAGGGGCCTCCGGAAAGATGGCCGCTGGAGGCGGCGCATGCTCAGATTCACGAGATCTTGTCCCGAGATCTCGGGAAGAGATCTTGTTGCCGAGATTTGAATTTGAGTATGCGGCGGCCATCTTTCCGGAGGCCCCTGGCGGCCATCTTTAAGGAGGCCACTGCGTTGCAGCAGCGGAGCTGCGGGGGCTTTCGGGCTATGACGAAATGCCGGCGGAGCTCCCCACGCAGCACAGAGCCCCACTGCAGCCACATCACAGAGCCTCGACACCACCGCACCACAGGGAGACTGCATCGGGACCGCCGCCGCCACCGGATTTGTAAGTATATTGCGTCCATAAGACACATCCCCATTTTCCCCAAAAATTTTTGGGGAAAAAAGTGCGTCTTTTGGTCCGAAAAATATGATACTTTCTTTCCATACAGAAGAATTCTCTCTTACTCCTAATTTTAAATCTATGACTAATGTATTAATATTATATTCACGGATCCTGGAGCTCAATTTTTTTGTAAAATCACCAGAACTCTGTAGTTCTGTATGCTCCTTGTAGTGGCGGCTGCAAGAATTGTTTCATTTAGTCGTCTAGGAAATTTGGAGGTCAGTAAAGGTACAATATGAAATCTAAGACCATTACATAAAACAAATGAAGTGAACCATTTAAAACTAACTTTTAATGGATTTTTTGGTGTGCGCGCTGCTTCTCTCTTGGCTAGTACGGACAGCTTCTTCATAAGCCACATTAAGGTGGCAGGTTTCTCATCCTGTGACTCTTTTGCAGTGCCTTCCTCATCCTCAGAAGCATCTTCTTGTTCACAGTGATCATCATTTTTCTCTTCAGTATGGTCTTGGGTGTTCTCCACTTCCGGATGGAGGAGATAGATCACTTTTGCAACAAACAACAAGTTCTTTATGACCTAGAAAGAAAAAGTAGAGTTTTAAAATTGAGGCCTGGAAATTCTTGATCCTTCACTGCAGAAATTCTCTATGTTCACTGCACACAATACTAAATGGACACACGTGAACTTTTTTTTTTCTTTTATAGTCTACTGCAACTGAAGTGGAAAACAGCAGTAAAAACCTTACTAATCTGTAAAAGGGACTTTTAACGACATAGTTATTTGGGTTATAATCCCTATACACTTTACAGGGTGCCCAAGCAATGTGACAACATGGCAATATGTAATTACCCATTTTTTATTAACTTACCTGTTCCCCTAGCGTCTGGTCAAGAAATTTTGATTGCAGTTGATGGCAGAAGGCAAGAGCAAGATCTTTCATCTGTGAAAAGATATTCATATAAAGGTGATTTCAAGTCATTTTATAAATGCACATCCATGATTTTCCAAGATGATTTTTATTAGAAACAAAGCTGAGTTCAATCACATATAACAGGAAATGATCCTTTTTTAATTCAGTTAAAATATACACAAAACACACACATACATTAGACTAGAAGGGGTGCTACCCCACATTATAATCCAGAGAATAGGACTGATGTGACGTTCCCTCATGAAGGCACCATCATGTTTCTCACATGGTTTCCAGACGAATCTCTGGTTATCTTTGCGTCCAAGACAAAAGCCACTCATTGTTGAGGAGGATAGACCCCACTAAAGACTTCATTGCGGTCTTGTTCCGCATCATAGCAGCTTTTGGGAGCGGTGACGTGAGGTCATGGAAGAGGCCTTCACAAGGGAACAAGTGTACATATCGCTCTTTTTAATGTGTGTAGCAATAGGGGAATTTATGTATTCGTTAATTGCAGGGTGTTGTTGCCTAGTCTTGTATATAGATCTGTGTACTGGCCATGGCATATGAGCACATGTGCAGTAATTTAATACTGAAGGCAATGTCAGTTTATTTTCTGCAATATGCATCAGGTGGTGCGTGCCCCGTCAGCTGTGCACCCTTATCCATTCATCTTCCCAGACAGGTTTTAATTAAATCCAAGATGAACCCTCTCTTTCCCAGTCTTCTCGAGGCTTTTGGGCACTTAGATGAGTCACTACAGCTATGGTCCATCCATTTGAGATGACCTTGTAGTTAGTGGATGTGTTATACCTTATTTGACCAAAAACAGTTACAATTTTTATTTTTTGTGGGACTATGAGGATTGTATTCTTGCTATGCTGTATTGGATTACAGTTTTACATACTATAATACTAGTTGCAATAATAAAAAAGGATGAGATAGAAGATTTGTAATGGAAATCTATCATGATACTGTCTTGGTTTTTCTCAAATTTGCAATATGATTTTTTAATTAAAAATTAATGTAAAAATATTGTCTCTTAAAATAAAGAATAAAAAAAAACGGTTAATTAAATATCTCACGTTTTTATGTCTAGTAATAGTGTAATTTGTGTGTTCATTATGGTAATTGCATTGTGCTGATACATTTTGTTAGTATTGTTTAATTTTTAACTCTTAAAGGGAACTTGTCACCTCCCCGGCCGTTTTGAAGTAAAAGAGCCACCTTCAGCAGCACTAATGCAGCAGTCTGTGAAGGTGGCTCTTTTATTTCTGTGCTCCTGGAACGCTGAAATATTTAGTTTTATAAATCGGTCCCCATACCTTAATTGCATCTAAGAGGTATGTCCTCTGCCCGTGACGCATCCTCCCCCCAGCTGTTCATCATGGCTCTTCACGTCACCGCGCCTGCTCTTTTTTTTACTTTCGTTTGTCGCCGGCGCTCTTGTATCAGTCCCCGGGCATGCGCAGTGCGCGCTGCCCGGGAACTGCCACAAGACTCCAGCGTCACAGCCTTTCCCCTGATCCCTCCCCGCAGTGTGTTATTATGTATTCACACTGCGGGGCAGGAAATCTGGCGCCTGCGCAGTACTGCTTCCTTCTCCCAGACTCCCTCCACTTTCACTTTCAGACAGTCTTTGGCGTCGGATGTGCTGACCGCCCAGAACTAGTTCAGCACATCAGACGCCGAAGACTCACTGAAAGTGAAAGTGGAGGGAGTCTGGGAGAAGGAAGCAGGCGCAGCTACACAGGTAGACTGTGCAGGCGCCAGATTTCCTGCCCCACAGTGTGAATACATAATAACACACTGCGGGGAGGGATCAGGGGAAAGGCTACGACGCAGGCGCTGAAGTCTTGTGGCAGTTCCCGGGCAGCGCGCACTGCGCATGCCCAGGTACTGATACAAGAGCGCCGGCGACAAACGACAGTAAAAAAAAAGCAGGAGCAGTGACGTGAAGAGCCTTGATGGACGACTGGGGGAGGATGCATCACGGGCAGCGGACATGCCTCTTAGACGCAATTAAGGTATGGGGACCGATTTATAAAACTAAATATTTCAGCGTTCCAGGAGCACAGAAATACGGATTTTTGTGTTACTCACCGTAAAATCCTTTTCTCCGAGACACTCATTGGGGGACACAGGACTGTGGGTGTATGCTTCTGCCGCTAGGAGGCTGACACTAAGTAACATAAAAAAGGTTAGCTCCTCCTCCGCCGTATACACCTCAGCACTGGCCGCAGGCAAACCCAGTTTAGTGCAAAAAGCAGTAGGAGGCTAAAAAATAAATCAAGAGTTAACACAGATACAGTATATTCAGAAGAAAAAAACTGCTGATACCAATTTAAGGAGAATAGAGTTAACTCAATATAAAGCCAGCCGGCTCTTAGGGAGGGTGCTGTGTCCCCCAATGAGTGTCTCGGAGAAAAGGATTTTACGGTGAGTAACACAAAAATCCGTATTTCTCCTTCGTCTCATTGGGGGACACAGGACTGTGGGACGTCCCAAAGCAGTCCCTTGGGTGGGAAACCGACTCCACAGTGTAATTTATAACCAAGCATTGCTTATAGGTGCGCAACCGCGCCCTGAAGAATCCTTCTACCCAGACTGGCATCCGCAGAAGTCTGGGTATGGACATTATAATGCTTGGAAAAAGTATGCAGACTGGACCAGGTTGCTGCTTTACAAACCTGTTCCACCGAAGCCTGATGCCGAAGGGCCCAGGAGGCACCCACCGCTCTGGTGGAGTGAGCCTTGATCCCTGCGGGAACCACCGTGCCTCTGATACGGTAAGCCTCCTGAATGGCTAACCGAATCCACCTAGCCAAGGTTGACTTAGAGGCAGCAAGTCCCTTCCTGCGACCTTCAGGGAGGACAAACAGCGTGTCCGTCTGTCGAAAGGACGCCGTCCGAGATACATATCTCCTGAGTGCTCTCACCAGATCCAGCGTATGGAGAGCCTTCTCCACTCGGTGCGTCGGAGCTGGGCAAAATGAGGGCAACACAATGTCCTCATTAATATGAAATGAGGACACAACCTTAGGCAAAAAAGGTGGTGTTGGTCTGAGCACCACCTTATCCTGATGGAAAAGTAAGTACGGAGCTCGACAAGACAGTGCAGCCAGCTCCGAAACCCGCCTTATGGATGTAATGGCTACCAAAAACACCACTTTCCAGGAAAGAAATGATAGAGAAACTTCCTGCAAAGGTTCAAAAGGAGACTCCTGTAGGACTCCCAGGACTAGATTGAGGTCCCAAACCTCTAAGGGAGTCTTGTAGGGAGGAACTATATGGACAACCCCCTGAATAAAGGTCCTAACCTGAAAATTAGACGCGATCTTTCGCTGAAAAAGAACCGACAAAGCTGATATCTGTCGTCTAAGAGTACTAGGCGCTAGACCTGAATCTAGGCCTGCCTGGAGAAAAGATAGAATGTTCGGAATTGAAAAGAGGAGCGGGGAACAACCATGTTCCCTGCACCAAGTAAAAAAGACCTTCCAAGTACCGTGGTAGATGCGAGCCGAAACGGGCTTTCGGGCGTTAGCCATCGTTGCGGCGACCTTTTTAGAGAATCCAGCCCTGGTCAGGATCCAAGATTCAACGGCCAGGCCGTCAAACACAGGACCGCTGAGTTCTGGTGGTAAATTGGGCCCTGGGAGAGAAGGTCCACGCGCTCTGGCAGTCGCCAGGGTGTGTCGGTGAGCAATTGTACCAGCTCCGCGTACCATGAGCGACGCGGCCAATCCGGAGCGATTAATATCGCTGGAACCCCCTCTATCCTGATCTTTCTGATCACCCTTGGGAGAAGGGCTATTGGTGGAAACAAGTATGGAAGATGAAACTGATTCCATGGTAGGACCAGAGCGTCTACTGCAAATGCCTGCGGATCCCGGTACCGGGAGACGAAGTTGGGCACCTTGGCATTTATCTTGGAAGCCATCAGGTCCACATCTGGGGTTCCCCAGCGTCGGCATATCTGCTGAAAAACCTCGGGATGAAGCGACCATTCCCCTGATGCTATGCCGTGACGGCTGAGAAAATCCGCAGCCCAGTTTTCCTCGCCCGGAATGTGGACCGCTGAAATCACAGAGTGATTTACCTCTGCCCAAGTCAGAATCTGTTTTACCTCGTGCATGGCCGCCCTGCTGCGGGTACCTCCCTGATGGTTTATGTATGCCACTGCCGTGGCATTGTCCGATTGTATTCTGACTGGGTGGCCCGCCAGATGCTGGTGAAAATGTCTCAGAGCTAGCCGAATAGCTCGGATCTCTAAAATATTGATCGGGAGGGTCGATTCCTGCTGAGACCAAGTTCCCTGGGCTGTATGGTGACGAAACACTGCTCCCCATCCGAGCAGGCTGGCGTCCGTTGTGACAACCAACCAAAAATTTGGAGGAAACAACCGACCCTGTCGAAGAGTGGTGCTCTTCGTCCACCACATTAGAGTCTGTCTGACCTGCAGGGACAGACGACACCGAAGATTGAGGGAGTAAGGGCTCCCGTCCCATACTGCCAAGAGTGCATGTTGAAGGGGGCGAAGATGAAATTGGGCAAATGGAATAGCCTCTATTGCTGCCACCATCCTTCCCAGGACCCTCATGCAAAACCGGATGGTGTGAGGAATTGGTTGGCGAAGGATCCGTACCTCTTGACGGAGAACCAAGGCCTTGTCCTGAGGAAGAATTATCAACCCCTGAGCGGTGTCGAAATTCATCCCTAAAAAGGTGATCTTCCGAGATGGCACAGGAGATGATTTCTTCGTATTCACCAGCCACCCCAGGCGAGCAAGGGTGTCTAACGTAATGCTGACACTTTCCTCGCAGATTTGAAAAGACGGACCCTTGATGAGGAGATCGTCTAAGTAAGGCAGGATGACTACCCCCCTGGAGTGCAGAATGGACACAACAGCAGCCATGACCTTTGTGAACACCCTGGGGGCTGTGGCTAGCCCGAATGGCAAGGCTGCGAACTGAAGATGAAGTTTGCCGACGGCAAACCGAAGAAATCTCTGGTGAGGAGGAAATATGGGGAAGTGAAGATAGGCATCCTGAATGTCTATTGATGCTAGAAATTCCCCTTTTTCCATGGCTGCAATGACCGAACGGAGAGATTCCATTCGGAAATGCCGAATTCTGACAAACCGGTTCAGTCGCTTTAGATCCAGAATGGGCCTTACGGTACCATCCTTTTTGGGTACAATGAACAGGTTGGAATAAAACCCCTGACCCTTTTCGATCTCCGGTACAGGCACGACAACCCCGCTGTGCCGAAGAGACTCGACCGCCCTGAATAAGGCGCGAACCCGAGATTCCTCCTTGGGAAGGCGCGAGGGAAAAAAAAACGATTTGAGGGAAGGCTGGAAAATTCTATTTTGTACCCCGAGGAGACTAACTCCCTGACCCACTCGTCGTGAGTAATCGATAGCCAAATGGGGCGAAACCAGAGTAAGCGGCCGCCTACTCTGGATAAATTGACCGGATTCTGCCTCCAGTCATTTGTCCGAATATCTCTGGGGTTTGGACCCTCTAGATCTTGGTTGTTGAGATCGTCCTCTTCCCAGAGGGTTGGTCCTGTAGGAGACCTGACGATCTCTGGCCTGACTAGGCCGACCTGAACCGCTGGAGGTAGCTGGCGCGGCCCAACCTGGGTTACGAAAGGCCCTAAAGCGAGGCTGAAGCTGTCGGCGAAAAGGCTGCTTAATCTTTTGCTGAGGAAGGAAACTGCTCTTCCCTCCCGTCGCATCAGATATGAGCTGATCCAACCTTTCGCCAAATAACCAACCATTCTGATATGGTAAGGATGTAAGCGATTTCTTTGAGATTGAATCTGCTCGCCAGGTTCTAAGCCACAAAGATCTTCTGATGGCAATTGCATTAGCAGCAGCTAGGGCTGCGCAATTTGCCGCATCCATGGACGCATTAATTAAGAAGTCTCCCGCAAGTGCTATCTGATTAGAAATCTCAGTTACTTCAGATGGTACCTCAATACCATGAAGCGCTCTATTTAGAGACTCCGACCAGGATATCATGGCCTTAGCAACCCAAGTCGCTGCAAAAGAAGGAGAGAGAGCAGAACCCGATGCTTCAAACACCGAGCGGGCCAAACCTTCAATCAGACGATCCGTTGGTTCCTTGATCGAGGAACCGTTAGGAAGGGAGAGGAGCGTTTTAGACGCCAAACGCGACACAGGAGGATCAACCGCAGGAGATTCCGCCCATTTCTTAAGAAGCTCGGGAGCAAAAGGATATCTAGTATTGAGAGCCTTTTGTCCTGCGAAGCGCTTGTCCGGTTTCTCCCGGTGGCGCTGCACTAGTTCCTCAAACTCAGGATGAGATCCAAAAACTTTATGAGCTTGCCTGGCTCTTTTGAAGGACACCTTATGACCGGAGGTCAAGGTGGACTCATGTCTATCCCCAAGGTTTGATTGACAGCTTCAATCAAACTGTCAATTGTGTCCTGACAATTTGGTGCCTCCAAATTAAGGGACCCTTCTGAATCAGAATCCGAATACTGATCACTTGTCAGAGGTGAGGGAGAGCGGGAGACGGAACTGAAAGATGCCGAGGCTCCGGACGGCAAAGGCGATGCAGTGTGGGTTCGCTTCCCCTGCGTCTGCCTAGTGAGAGCGCGGCCCCTGCAGGCCGGAGGTTCATGAGACGTCGCCAAGACGGGTGAACCACTGTCCCTGCTCCTATCGGGAGCTTGAAGGGACTCGATTGCTCTAGTCAATGATGCCACAGATTGAGTCAGGGACAGAGCCCATTCAGGGGGACCTGACGCACTGGGTTCCGTAATAGGAGCGGGTTCCTGAGCCCGTTCGGAGTCACAGGCTTCGCAAACCCGAGTAATCTGGGCGCGCGGAAAAGGGGACCTACAGGCAATGCATGCGGTATACAGCACCGTATGAGCTTTAGTTCTTCTGGACATACTGAGTCTATCACAGAGTCCGCAATGAACTGGATGTGCGACGGTCAGTGAAACGGAGTGCAGAAGTACTTAGTGAAGCGGAACAACCAGGCTGGAGGTAGAAGCACTTACCCCAGTCCTGTACCCCCTGCGTCCTTAAACCGCGTAGCAGTGGCGTCTGGCTCCAAATTTTTCAAAAAGAGCGCCCCCCTGTTAGGAAGGCGAGCTCAAGTAGCCGAGCCTTTAGGGGGAGGATCGAGAGGCGCGGCCTAGCTGTCAGAGGCCCGCCTCCAGCCGCGGCCTAGTCTCCAGCAAAAGCCGGGGACTAAATTTACAGCCGCGGCCTAGCATCAGCCGAAGCCGCGGCCTAGATTTCCGGCGGAGGCGGCCCCAAAACCAGAGGGCGGGCCCGCCGGAAGGAGACAATGCCGAGGGCGGATCCCCGCGACCGCGGCCCGCCCTCCGGCCGACACCGGACGCTACATCTTGGGCCGCGGCCTAGTCCCCGGCAGAAGCCGGGGACTAAATTTGCAGCCGCGGCCCAGCACCGCCCGAAGCCGTGGCCTAGATTTCCGGCGGAGGCCGCCCCAAAATCAGAGGGCGGGCCCGCCGGAAGGAGACAATGCCGAGGGCGGATCCCCGCGACCGCGGCCCGCCCTCCGGCCGAGATTTCCGGCGGCCGGCGCCGGACGCCACACCTCGGGCCCCAGTCCCCGGTCCTTGCCCGAGGCCTAACACCGCCGAAGCCAGGGACCTGACTCCCCCGGGGGGGAACACGGGCCAGGAGTGTACCTGGCTGGAATCCAGACGCTTGAAACCTGCGGTGCTCCATGCGTGCGGCGTTTCCAGTATCTTCTCCGTTTTCAAAAAGGTGAGCCATAGAGGGGGGCTTTGTAGTAAAAAAGGTGGGACGGTGCAGGAACCCTAACTCCATCACCCCTTCAGGGGGCGAGGAGAGGGACCGTCCGCCTCCTTGCAGCACCGCAGTCTAGCATTGGTGGCGCAGTGGGGGCTGCACGGACAAACTCCTGCCTCTGTGCAACCTAGGGTTTCAATACCTCAGGGTGGACAGGGCTAAGTCCGGCATTCGTGTCCCACGTTGCGGGAGAGGATACGCTGGAGGCTTTACTCCACGTGCTCGCCCGTTGATGGTTTGGGGAGATCGGACCCTTTCAATAGGATCCGTCGCCCCTATCTCATCTTCGTGGGGAAGAAAAAAAAAAAAAAAAAAAAAAAAAAAATGGTCTGGAAAAAGAACCAGACGTGTGCCTCCATCAGACACTAAGCAATAACTGGGTTTGCCTGCGGCCAGTGCTGAGGTGTATACGGCGGAGGAGGAGCTAACCTTTTTTATGTTACTTAGTGTCAGCCTCCTAGCGGCAGAAGCATACACCCACAGTCCTGTGTCCCCCAATGAGACGAAGGAGAAATAATTTTTGTGGGACTATGAGGATTGTATTCTTGCTATGCTGTATTGGATTACAGTTTTACATACTATAATACTAGTTGCAATAATAAAAAAGGATGAGATAGAAGATTTGTAATGGAAATCTATCATGATACTGTCTTGGTTTTTCTCAAATTTGCAATATGATTTTTTAATTAAAAATTAATGTAAAAATATTGTCTCTTAAAATAAAGAATAAAAAAAAACGGTTAATTAAATATCTCACGTTTTTATGTCTAGTAATAGTGTAATTTGTGTGTTCATTATGGTAATTGCATTGTGCTGATACATTTTTTACTATTGTTTAATTTTTAACTCTTAAAGGGAACTTGTCACCTCCCCGGCCGTTTTGAAGTAAAAGAGCCACCTTCAGCAGCACTAATGCAGCAGTCTGTGAAGGTGGCTCTTTTATTTCTGTGCTCCTGGAACGCTGAAATATTTAGTTTTATAAATCGGTCCCCATACCTTAATTGCATCTAAGAGGTATGTCCTCTGCCCGTGACGCATCCTCCCCCCAGCTGTTCATCATGGCTCTTCACGTCACCGCGCCTGCTCTTTTTTTTACTTTCGTTTGTCGCCGGCGCTCTTGTATCAGTCCCCGGGCATGCGCAGTGCGCGCTGCCCGGGAACTGCCACAAGACTCCAGCGTCACAGCCTTTCCCCTGATCCCTCCCCGCAGTGTGTTATTATGTATTCACACTGCGGGGCAGGAAATCTGGCGCCTGCGCAGTACTGCTTCCTTCTCCCAGACTCCCTCCACTTTCATTTTCAGACAGTCTTTGGCGTCGGATGTGCTGACCGCCCAGAACTAGTTCAGCACATCAGACGCCGAAGACTCACTGAAAGTGAAAGTGGAGGGAGTCTGGGAGAAGGAAGCAGGCGCAGCTACACAGGTAGACTGTGCAGGCGCCAGATTTCCTGCCCCACAGTGTGAATACATAATAACACACTGCGGGGAGGGATCAGGGGAAAGGCTACGACGCAGGCGCTGAAGTCTTGTGGCAGTTCCCGGGCAGCGCGCACTGCGCATGCCCAGGTACTGATACAAGAGCGCCGGCGACAAACGACAGTAAAAAAAAAGCAGGAGCAGTGACGTGAAGAGCCTTGATGGACGACTGGGGGAGGATGCATCACGGGCAGCGGACATGCCTCTTAGACGCAATTAAGGTATGGGGACCGATTTATAAAACTAAATATTTCAGCGTTCCAGGAGCACAGAAATAAAAGAGCCACCTTCACAGACTACTGCATTAGTGCTGCTGAAGGTGGCTCTTTTACTTCAAAACGGCCGGGGGGGGAAGGGGGACAAGTTCCCTGTAAAAAAGCACAATGTGGTCAAAACACAACATAAAGCTTAGTTACCCTTGCTTCTAGCTGATCGGCTAATAAAAAGTCAGAGGGTTCAGCTTTCTTCTTCTTTACCTTCCTGGACATCCACTTACTGACCAGTTCTTCTGGTTTTTGAAGAGAAAACAACTGTCCAAAAATCTGGGAAGAAGTTAGCCAGACCCAACTATGGGGGTACCATAAATGGGCCTGAACATGAGCTGAAATATTAAGGAATAGGACATTAGATTGAGCTGCACATTCAAATATCAAGGTTAGTGCAAGGCATTAGTTACATAGAACATGAAGGAAGAGTCAGCACTAACTTCATATCAGTAAATCAGATTTAACCGATATATTCCTTAATACAAATAAATTAATAAAGGTATTTAGCAATAGAAAATATTGTTTTCAATGTTCATGTATTCATCTAAAGCTATGCAGAGAATGCAGCCCTTGTTAAGTTATGACAATATGAAAGTAACATTTCCAATTTGTGATTACAGCTCCTGTGCGGACCTACGCATCTCCACAGTAACAGACAACAATCGAACCCTGCAGTGATGCTGCCCGCCATCTGTCAGATTCTTCTTGCTAACCTGATATTTAATTAGATTCACATGTAATGTTATTTAATATTAACTAAAATTATCAAGCAAAATAATTAAGTTAGGACAAGTATATGAAAGTGTATATACATAAAAGGGACAGTTGTCAGAGTCAGTATTACTCACTGCAAATACCAATGATAAAAAAGAATTATATTCTTCACGCTCTCATTTGTGGGCTGCTAGACTTCTAAAACTGATTGCTTGGTCACCTAGTTAGTGCTATTCATTACTTAGCATGCAACAAAATTGGTGAATTAAGGGTATGCCACACTAAACAGCGTCGCTAACGAGATCGCTAAAATACGTCACTATTTAGTGATCTCGTTAGTGACGCTGTTGTGTGTGGCATGTAGCAACAACGTGGCCCCTTCTGTGATCTCGCTGATCGTTCACTAGAGTTCTGGACCGTATTTTGATCGTTGGCGTCCGCTGGTGAGCCTATATCGCTGTGTCTGGCACGTTTTGTGAACGATGTGCGCTGTTTTTTACATCGCAAAGTCGTTAAGGAGATCGCTAACCGCTTATGCGTCGTTAACGAGATCGCTAAGTGTGGCAGCTACTAGCGACATTAAAACGATCACAAAAACGATCGCATTAGTATGCGTCGTTATTGTGATCGTTAGCGGGAGCGTTTAGTGTGGCAGTACCTTTAGTCAAGTGAAGCCACACAATAGAAGAAGTGGTGAAGATACACTCGCTATCAGTTAAATTGTTGGATAATCCTTTTCTTGCATAGCCATTTTTTACAAGAGAATAAAATACATTTATAGATTAGTTCTTGTCTTGCCATATATAGTTACATGGCAAGTAATGAATAACACTAGCCGGTCACGCAATCAGTGCTATCAGCTTAGCAGGTCAGAGATCAGAGAAAAGAATAAATTTGATATTATTGGTATTTGGTAATATACTGACTCGTACAACTGTCCCTTTTATGTATATACACTATCATAGAATATTAGTTAGAAGGGACCTCCAGGGTCATGGTGTCTAACCCCCTGCTCAATGCAGGATTTCCTAAACCATCTCAGACAGATATCTGTCCAGCCTCTGTTAGAAGACTTCCATTGAAGGAGAACTTACCACCTCTCGTGGCAGCCTGCTCCACTCATTGATTATCCTCACTGTCAAAAAGTTTTTCCTAATATCTAATCTGTATCTTCTCCCTTTCAGTTTCATTCCATTGCTTCTCATGTTTCCATGTGCAAATGAGAATAGGGATGATCCCTCTCTACACTGTGACATGCCTTCAGATATTTGTAGACAATAACTAAGTTTCTTCTTTGCCTTCTTTTTTTGCAAGATAAACATTCCCAGGTCCTAACTGTTCCTGGTAGCACATACTTTGCAGTCCTCTCACCATCCTAGTAGCTCTTGTCTTAACTTGCTCCAGTTTTTCAATGTCTTTTTTAAAATGTGGTGCCCAGAACTGGACACATTATTGCAAATGCAGCCTGACCAGGGAGGAGTAGAGGGGGATAATTTCTTCATGTGATCTATGTTCTTTCTTAATACATCCTAGAATTGTGTTTGGCTTTTTTGCTGCTGCATCACACTGTTTACTCACGTGCAGTCTGTGATCTATTAGCATATCCAAGTCTTTTTCACACGTGCTGTTGCTTCGATCTCATTCTGTAGATGTAATTTTTGTTTTTCATGCCCAAATGTAGAATCTTGCATTTCTCCTTGTTAAATACCATTCTATTAATCACTGCCCAATGTTTAAGCTTATCTAGATCCTTCTGAATTTGTTCTCTGTCTTCTCTAGTCTTAAGGGTATGCCACACTAAACAATATCGCTAACGAGATCGCTAAAAAACGTCACTATTTAGCGATCCCGTTAGCGATATTGTTCAGTGCGGCAGCTTCCAGCGACGAGCTTCCTGCTGTGATCTCGCTCGTCGCTGGAATCGTTCCGGACCCTATTTCATCGCTGGCGCTCCCGCTGGGTAAGTATCTTATCGCTGTGTGGCACCTTTTCTTAGCGATTTAGCGGTACTTTTGTACCGCTAAAGTCGTTAAGAAGATCGCTAACGGCGATAGCGTCGTTAACTATATCGCTAAATGTGGCCGCATTTAGCGATATAGAAACGATCCCGCTAGCGATCTCATTAGTATGCAACGCTAACGAGATCGCTAGCGGGATTGTTTAGTGTGGCAGTACCTTTAGATATCCCTCCTAGATTTGCTTAGTCTGCAAATTTCATTAGTTTACCTTTAGTTCCCTTATCTAGATCATTTATAAAAATGCTGAACAACACTGGGGCAAGGAGGGAGCCTTGTGGTATCCCACGTGAAACACTCTTCCAATTGGATGTGCAACCATTTATTACAACTTTTTGAGAATGATAACTGAGCCAGTTATGAATGCACCTAACCGTAACCTTGTCAATCCCATACTTGGTCATGTTTTCAATAATGATAATATGAGATACTTTATCAAATGCTGTGCTGAAGTCGAGATACACTATATCTATTGCATTTTCATGATCCACCAAGTCAGTGTTTGCATCATAGAAGGAAATTAGGTTAGTCTGGCATGACTTCTTTGCTACAAACCCATGCTGGCTCTGGTTAATTACTGTATTCTTATCCAAGTACTTTCATACATGTCGTTTAATAATTTGTTCAAAGATCTTTCCCGGTATAAAAGCAAGGTTCACTGGCCTGTAATTTCCTGGCTCCATCTCTCCTTTTTT
Source organism: Oophaga sylvatica (assembly GCA_033576555.1). Taxonomy (NCBI): domain Eukaryota; kingdom Metazoa; phylum Chordata; class Amphibia; order Anura; family Dendrobatidae; genus Oophaga; species Oophaga sylvatica. The sequence continues at coordinate 179,591,218 of JARQOD010000004.1, forward strand.
GAAGATAGGGACATTTGCCCTTCCCCAATCTTCTGGGATGTTCTGCCGCTCCCAAAACTGGAGACTGCTGGGAGGGAAAGTACCAGCCAATGCCCAGAGAAGGGCAGAATGACGGCACAGGGACTGTGCAAACGCAAAATTGCCAGACGAAAAACCTTTCCTTTTTCAAAGATCGGAACAACATTTGTGCTCCTCCAATCTCCTAGGACTTCTCCTGTTCGCCAAGATTTTTCAAAGATTCTGGCTAGTGGTTGTGCAATTTCCTCAGCTAACTCTTTCAGTACCCTATGATGTAATTCATCTGGACCAGCACATTTAAATTCATTTAAATTAGCTAAATGTTCCCTCATTATCTCTCTGTTTATAGATAGTGTGGATTCTTTTATTCCGTCAATGGACCATGAACATCAATTGATGTTACAATTGCCTTCTTACAGAAAAATGATACAAAATAGGAATTTAAAAGTTCGGCCTTCTCAACATCATTTTTGATCACTTCACACTTTTCATCCTGTAAAAATCCTATAGCAAGTTTACTTGTACTAATTAAATTATTTGTTCTCATTCTTTTTAACGAATATAAAAGAAATGTGAAATTTTAATCTAATTATACCTAAGGAAACACACATATTGACCTTACTAATTGAGGGAACCATCAGTATCTTATTTTGAGCATATTTTACCTACCTTTAGGGGTATTTGCATAAAAATCGCCCTAAAAATGCCCAAAAGATTGAACATATACATTTCTACGTCAAAACAACTTGCTGTTCATAAATTCAGTCTTTTGAGCGTCTTTTAACCCCTTCAGGTTTCAAAAAATGTGAAGTGGTTAAAGGGAACCTGTCTGGTTGGATAACGCTATTAACCTGCAGATATGGAGTCAATCCTATAAGGTGCCCAGCTGCAGTTGTGAAACCAGTGTAACCAGTAGAAAATTAACTTTTTATCTCTGGGAAGCCACCGGCTTTCAATCATGCAGGTGGGCAAACGGGGCTACAGTCATTGCACATAGCACTGAGAGCGGTGGCTGTTACCACAGCCCACTATAGGTTCACAGCCAGCTCTGTAATGCATCAGTGCACAGTGAGCTGTCAGTTAGTGACAGGTATTGGACATGACGTGGTTTCCTTTAAAAGAAGTTAGTGCACCATTCTTGAGGCATCTACCGCTAGGGAGATACCAGAACCTAAATAAAGAAGTCTATGGAAAGCCAAAATGACAAAGAAGGTGCCTGGTGATGTGTAGCGTTCCAGAACACTGAAAAAATGTCTATTTCCTTAATTGGGTTGCACTTAAAAAAAACTTGGCGGATGCATTTAAGTTTAGCTCCTTCCTGCAAAAGGACATATCAATGTCCTGGGAAAGGGTCTTCAGGTGCGGAGGGTGCTCAGGAGCTGAGCTCCCTCCACAAAAAGCAGATACATAGCTATACTACATTAGCTATTGATTGAACCTGTTCTACGCCTGGGTGGCGAGCATTTATATTGATACATCTCTCTGTCTTCAAGGTTCTTGAATGAAAGCAATGAAAAAAAATGAAAGTGCCAAAAAAAAAAAAAAAAAAACGAAAAATTGCCTCGAAATGTTTTCTACACATACCTTTAAAATTGGTTGCAAACGCTATAATATTGGGTAATTGTTTTTCATAGGGTGTTGAACATGGTAGCCAACTGTAAATGTAGAACAGATATGTGCCCTTACCGGATATTTTGTGCGTGATCTCCCTGTGCTTTGGTAGCTGCATAACACTGCATTCCTTGATCAGCTTTGTAAGAAGGGTCAGTAAACTGAACAGCAATCTGTCCGCAGCCTTTTCTTCAGTCTCCTCCTCTATCTGCAATAAATAAAGGAATGAAGTGGGAAGTAATGACCGCAGAATTTTTAATTCAAAATGGGGAGACTTGAAGATACTTACGTCCTCAAAGTGAATAGGGTTCATCTCGCTTTCAATCTTTGAGAGAACAGGTCTAAGTCTCTGCTCAAATTCAACTCCTTCAACTTCAACAAACAATCCACAGGTCAGAGCTCCCAACCTCTTGTGGGAGGACTAAGGGAGAGAAGAAATAAGAAATGAATCAGACATTGTACTTAATCCCCAATCACATAGAACTATGCAATGCAGAAAGACTAGAAAGGAAGGTGGGCTATAAACAATTACAATAATATGACAGGACTGTTGGCGCTCCGACAGCCGGGTCTACATGGACAACAAGAACATGACATATACCAAACCCCCACGCACAAAGCAATTCTTAGGGATAGGAGCTGTATTGCATGGGGGAAATGCCCTTCAGCTTGTGCACATAGCCTTTTGCAGGCCAAGCCTTTGGCTACACCGACCCTTTGTATAGTACGGCTAATTAAAACATTACTAAGATTTTCAGGCTATTTTAGAACAATGGTCATCATACTCTATGGAGGTATAAAGGAGCAAATACTTTTTTTTTAACATAGGATGTACCGTATTTTTCGGACCATAAGACGCACTTTTTTCCCCAAAATGGGGGTGTGTCTTATGGTCGCAATATACAGTACTCACCAATCCCGTGGCGGCAGTGTCGGGGCTCTCATGTGGCTGCAGCGGGGCTCTCTGCTGCGTGGGGGGCTCCGCCGGCATTTCGTAGTAGCCCGAAAGCCCCCCGCAGCTCCGGTGCTGCGACGCGGTGGCTTCCAGAAACATGGCAGCCAGGGACCTCCGGAAAGATGGCCGCCGCAATGAGAAATTCAAATCTTGGCAACGAGATCTTGTCCCGAGATCTCGGGAAGAGATCTCAATGCCGAGATTTGAATTTCTCGTTGCGCCGGCCATCTTTCCGGAGGTCCCTGGCGGCCATGTTTCTGGAAGCCACCGAGTCGCAGCAGCGGAGCTGCGGGGGGCTTTCGGGCTACTACGAAATGCCGGCGGAGCACCCCACGCAGCATAGAGCCCCGCTGCAGCCACATGAGAGCCCCGAAACCACCGCACCAGAGGCTGCATTGGGAACGCCGCCACGGGATTGGTGAGTACTGTATATTGAGACCCCACAGCGCACAGCAAACCCCACAGAGCACAGCAAACCCCACAGAGCACAGCAAACCCCACAGAGCACAGTCAAACCCCACAGAGCACAGTCAAACCCCACAGAGCACAGTCAACCCCACAGAGCACAGTCAACCCCACAGAGCACAGTCAACCCCCGTCACACAGAGCACAGTCAACCCCACAGAGCACAGTCAACCCCACAGAGCACAGTCAACCCCACAGAGCACAGTCAACCCCACAGAGCACAGTCAACCCCACAGAGCACAGTCAACCCCACAGAGCACCCCTGCAACACAGAGCACCACCACCGCACCAGCCTGGACCACTGAATGACCCGTGACCACTCCTCTACCTGTGCTGATCCCTTCGCTGGTAAGCTGAATTCGGACTGTAAGACGGACCCCATTTGACACATTTTTTTTCCCTATTTGGGGTGCGTCTTATGGTCCGGTGCGTCTTATAGTCCGAAAAATACGGTAAATCTTTGCAATTACCTTATTATTATTTAGCCATTGTGTAGCAAGTGAGAACATCAAGTCCTTCTGCTGACTGCTGACTTTTCCAAGAAGGGCTTTTACTGCCAAGGCGGCCATTTTCTTACACTTGGAGGAATCATCATTCACCATCATCAACGCAAGGGGCACAAACATGAGTCCACAGTACATATCAAGTATCGCCTGGTGAAGGAAAAAAGAGCAAGGAGAATTTTTTAATTTTTTTTTTTAACACTTGAAAAGTCATTAACACAATCATATTCTAAAGAAATTTGGGAGAGGATTTGATTCAGCCAGCGTTCACTTCCACATCCAAATGCAATACAGATCTGTTTTAGGAAATATCTGTGTTTCCCATGAAGTAATTCAGAATCAATGTTTTAAAAACGTATTTTGCCGCTCCTTCTTATTTCTCCTGAATAATTAAATGAATGAATGAAATGGCAATTGGGTGTTACCATTCCAAGTGTCAAAATGGTGTATGTCACTGTCAGGAGAGCAGAAAGAAAAGTACATGAACCCTAATTTACATACCACTGGAAAAGTCTGGAACAGATAAGCAACCATTTCCAAGGCAGACTCCCGGCCAGTTTCATACTCGTAACTAGGCAGAAAGACAAAAACAAACACGTTGGTAAAGGGATAAAAAGATGACTGTAAGTATAACTAACTTACAAAGGAAGGTAATGTGTTTTATTGTACTAATGGCATGCTAAAATCTATACATAGATGATAGCTAGGAAATGGATTTAATTTTATCAGGGGTATCATCACCAATTTCAATATTCACACCTGTCTTTTATAGGTTTGCAATGTCAAAGCAAACATCCACTCATCACCACCATAAACTACAGAAATGAGAGAAGACGCAGAGTGCACACAACACGCAGACTGTATAATTGGATCCTATTCCACATAATGCAATTTGATTTGTGCCCATTAGCAATTTAATGGTGCCACTTTCACACTTGTATGATAAACCACAAATAGAAGCCACATAATAAACCTAACATATCACATAGCAAATGGCTTTAGCACATGATCATTTTCCTGTAATTTGACTGTTCATGTAAAAATGAGAGAAACTAAGCACAATAAAAAGGTAATATGGTACAAAGTGAGAGTGATATCCTTTTTCTGAGAGCAGCAACAGTTTATGGATACCATTTCCTACTATATCCCTTGGTAAAAAAAAACATTTTATACAGGAGTCAGTCTCTCCTAACCCATACACAGTCAATTAGCAATCCATCTTTATGATCACCCACTTCAAGGGAATCTGTCACGATGAGGATTTTGGCACCTAATCTGAGGGCTGCATGCTGCACATAATGAGACAAAGACCCTAATTTCAGAGATGAGTCCGTTACTGGGCTACCAGGCTGCAGCTGATCTCGGACTTCCTCTTCCTGCTCAATTCGACAGGAGGCCGGAACAGTGATGCCAGTTCTGACTGGGTGCTAGCGTCACGTGTCACAACAGAACAGAAGCCTGGGAGACTGAGTGCCAACACGGCAGGAAAGGCGCTTGCACAAGAGGTGAGTATAAGATTTATTATTCTATGTGGGCCAAGCATGGGGTATGAAAAGAAGTTGGCCATGTAGTGGATAACTTCTTTAATACCCTGTTTAGCCATATTCGGTCTATCCCCATTCATTGTAATGTCAGGCTTTAAGCTATATTTCAGGAGATTATCTACTATGTCATACATCAAGTATAAAGGTCCACATACATATTTGGTTAAAGTAGACCCAATGTACAGATTTTGGCAGGACATGCAAACCATATAATGTGCATGAGGGGGGTGTCTGGCTTATGACTCCCACTTCAGATGATTTGGGGAATAGGTGGATGGATCATTTTCAATTTGAATACAAAATCCTTGTCTTCCTCCTCAACTACTAAAAATGCATGAACACTTGGCCGAGCCATTCCGCTACACAATCCAATAGGTGACTATTATTTTACAAATGTGAAAGTTAAAAGCAAGGAAAATGTATTGACATCAGCTTGTCTGCCTGTGCAATCTCTGATCTATGAGTCAACAGCATCTAAACACAACTTCTATTCCAAAGTCTGTAGAGATGTGATTCAATTTTGGCTCAAAAAGCTTTTCAGAAAATGTGTCTAAATCCTGGCTAAGTAGTATACTAGGACCACGAATGGTGAAATGGTTAACAAGTTGTGAACACAGAACATTTTGCAGTAAGATGCTAGAAAACTAAGCACACAAAAGACGGATTTTGGTAAGACCTTACCTGTAAAATCCTTTTCAGCGAAGGAAGGAAGGGAGACACAGTCATTACTAGTGGGTAGGCGGAGCCCACACAGGATAGAACACCTCAGATTAAAAAAGTGTTGACCGGCCCCTCCAGCTTGGGCTCCTCTTACTCCAGCTCTCCAGTCCGTACACAAGCTAAGGAAGAGCAAATATCACCAGCGAAGCAACATAACCCCTTCTGAAAAAGCTTCAGAGAAAAAAAACCCAAAAGACAGGTTATGCATATAACAGAAAAAAACACACAGTCCCAGGTACTACTCACTGAATCTGACCACTGCGATGAGCTGGCAATGCTGGAAACAGAGCCTTAGCGCGCCGACCTCAGCCCAGATAATCGCTATCAGAGAAGGGTCACGCCGCATCTGAAAATACAACAACACACTTCTGCCATGGGAGGGAGCTGTGTCTCCCTTCCTTCCTTCGCTGAAAAGGATTTTACAGGTAAGGTCTTACCAAAATCCGTCTTTCAGCAGCACATGGAAGGAAGGGAGACACAGTCATTACTAGTGGGACGTCCCAAAGCAGTCCAAAAAATTAAGGGTGGGCAAAAAACCAACAGAGGCAGATTCCCAACAACTTAAATAAATGCGCAACTAGCGCTAAATACAAGTTCACAAGAACTTTAAACTACAGCCGCCTGCAGGACCCTACATCCCAAGGCCGCATCAGCGGAAGCACTAACGTCCACCTTATAAAATTTTGTAAACGTGTGGACAGAGCGCCAGGTCGCCGCCCGGCAGAGCTGAGCTGCCGAGGCCCCTTGATGAAAGGCCCACGATGAACCCACAGCCCTCGTGGAGTGAGCTCGAATCTTAACCGGGCAAGGTTCGCCCTTAAGTCGGTAAGCCTCTAAAATGGCCGACCGAATCCAACGAGCTATAGAATCCTTGGAAGCTCGTTGACCACGTCGACGACCTGCTGGAATCACAAACAGAGAATCCGACTTCCGAAAATTTTGAGTAATAGACAAATAGAACTTCAAAGCCCGCACTAAATCCAAAGTGTGCAAAGCCCGTTCCTTCGCATTCCTCGGCTCCGGACAGAGCGAGGGCAACACAATATCCTGGTTAACATGAAATTGTGACACCACCTTAGGTAGAAAGTCACCCCGAGTGCGAAGCACTACGCGATCCGGGTGAAACTCCAGAAAAGGTGGCGAGCAAGAAAGAGCCGCCAACTCAGAAACCCTTCTCAAAGAAGTGACCGCCACTAGGAAGGCAACCTTCCAAAGAGAGCAAAGAAAGGTTAACAGAATCCATAGGCTCAAAAGGCCCATGTTGAAGAGCCTCCAAACAAGATTGAGCCGCCAAGGAGACACGAACGCCTTCCGCGGCGGAAACTGACGGGTTACTCCGCGAAAAAAGGAACGTATGTCCCTACGCGAAGCGATAGCCTTCCGAAACAGCAAGGACAGAGCAGAAACCTGCCCCTTCAGAGTGCTAACTGCCAAGCCCTTGTCCAGCCCGTACTGCAAAAAGGCCAACAAATTGGGAATGGAAAAAATCCTCGGGTTCCTTGAAGAACCCGAACACCACGAAAAGAAGGCTTCCCAAGTCTTGTGATAAATCCTAGTAGTAGCCGGACCTCTGGCAGCTCGCAGAGTGGCAATGACTTCGGCTGAAAAACCTTGACGGGTCAAGATTTCGGTCTCAAGAGCCACGCCGTCAAACGCAGAGACTTCAGGTCCGGATGGCGAACGGGCCCTTGAGTTAACAGGTCCGGGCGAAGAGGGAGTGGAAGAGGAGGCGCTGCCAGAAGTGACACCAGTGTCGAGAACCACGTCCTCCTTGGCCAATCCGGGGCTATCAACATAGCCAGGACTCTCTCCAGTCTGATCCGACGCAACACCAGAGGAAGCAATGATATCGGCAGAAACACATAGATTAGCTCGAATTGGTCCCAAGGAGCCACCAGAGCATCCACCGCCACAGCCTTCGGGTCCTTGTACCTGGACATGAACGTCGGTAACTTGGCATTGAACCTGGATGCCATCAAATCCACTTGGGGAGTTCCCCAACGGGAGCACAGCAGTGCAAAAATTTCCGGATGAAGACTCCATTCTCCGGGATCCATCTTTTCGCGACTGAGGAAGTCCGCCTGACATTCTGAACTCCAGGAATGTGAATCGCAGAGATGGCTGGCACCCTGGCCTCGGCCCATACCAGGATCCGAGAGACCTCCATCATGAGCCTGAAGCTCCTCGTCCCACCTTGATGGTTGATATATGCGACCGCCGTCGCATTGTCCGTCTGCACTCGGACTGGTAGACCGCTTAAAGGGACCGTCCAGTGTTGGAGGCAAAGGAAAATTGCCCTCAATTCCAGGATGTTGATCGGCAGGATAGACTCTTCCGACGACCATACTCCCTGAATCCAGAGATCGTTCCAGACACCCCCCAGCCCGTCAGGCTGGCATCGGTGGTTATGACTGACCACCTCGGAGGGAGGAAGGACTTCCCCAGGGATAACGCTTCCGGACGTAACCACCATCCTAGAGACTCTCGCACCCTGTGGGAGATGATGACACTGCAATCCAGTGAAGCCTGCGATCGATCCCAAAGGTTCAAAATGAGCATTTGGAGAGCCCTGGAATGAAATTGGGCAAACGGAAGTGCCTCCATCGACGCCACCATCAAACCCAGAAGGCGCATACACCTTCGAAGGGACATTGCTGTCGAAGACTTCATAACCTGTACATGTCGAAGAAGACCTGCTTGCTTGTCTGGAGGCAGGGACACCACTGCTCGTACCGTGTCGAAATGCATCCCCAAAACAGGATCGACTGCGACGGCTCCAGAGACGACTTCTCCCAATTGACCAGCCACCCGAAGTCCTCCAGGAGCTGAAGGGATAGATTGCGAGCCGTCACCGCCTCCTCCTTCGAGGACGCCACAATCAAAAGGTCGTCCAGATAGGGAAGAATCGTAACCCCCTGTCTTCGAAGGATCGCCATGAGAGGTGCCAGAATTTTTGTAAAAACTCTGGGCGCTGAGGCCAACCCGAATGGCAGGGCCACAAACTGGTAATGGTCCTGACCTATGGCAAAACGAAGGAAACGTTGGTGGGCCCTTCCGACGGGAACATGCAAATAAGCGTCGTGAATGTCGATTGACACCAAAAGGTCGTTCTGCGACAGGGCTGCCACCACCGAGCGAAGCGACTCCATGCGGAATTTCCGGGTGCGGACATGCCGATTCAATCTTTTGAGATCCAGAATGGGGCGAAATTTGTCCTCCTTTTTGGGGACCACAAAGAGGTTGGAATAAAACCCTCTTCCCTGGTCCTCCGGCAGAACCGGTACCACCACACCCTTCTGCAGAAGGGAATCGACCTCCCGCAGTAGAGCGGCAAATAGCTCGGGCTCTGACGGAATGCGAGATTGACAAAAACTGTCCGGGGGTCGAGAAAGAAACTATGAAATAGCCTGCCGACACAACCCGCGTCACCCAGGCGTCCGAAACACGGGAAGCCCAAGTCGATTCGAATTGGAGCAGGCGACCTCCCACTCGAGAGCCCTCGAGTGAGACCCTGGCGTCAGTCCGCCTTAGCGGGCTTTTTGTCAGCTTCCCGCTTGTCTTGACGGAAACTGTTTCCAGGGAGTGCGGGATTTCTGAGAGGTCTTTTTTCCCGAAAAAGATGGACGACCCGATCCCCAAGAGGACTGACCGAACCGTCCCCTGGACCGAAAGGACCGCCGACTATTACCGGCACTAGGCCTGCCAGATGCAGAAGTCACAGCTCTTCGCTGCGGTAAAGCCGTTTCTTTTGCCTTTGCCTTGACAATCAGCTCCGTGAGGTCAGATCCAAATAGCTGACCACCCTTGTAAGCTAAAGATAGCAAACCTTGCTTGGAAACCGCATCCCCGGTCCACTGTCTAAGCCACAGTGCTCTCCTGACTGTGACCGCCGAGGATTGCGCCCTGGACAGCAGTGACGCAGTATCCAAACCTGCATCACTGCCATATCGGGCTGCATCCTCCAACAGCTTGAAAAGCCCATCTACCTCGGATAGTGGGGATCCATCTTGCCACGCCGTCCGTAGACGGTCTAACCAGCTCAGGGAAGCTTTACAAGCACACATGGACCCTAGTACTGCTCTGAATCCATGACCCGCGGCCTCGTAGATGGATTTCGCCGCCATCTCCGTTTTTCTGTCCAGCGGATCCTGCAGACTCGCCTTCCCTTTAACAGGAAGTAATGAGGATTTGCTAAGCTGGAATAAAGGAACATCCACTTCAGGAGAAGGAATCCAATTATCAATCAACTCCGTCGAACACGGATACAGCGTCTCAAAAAACCGTGTCCCCTGAAAACGTTTATCTGGACACAGGCGTTCCTTCTCCACTGCCTCATTAAGTTCGTCCAGAGATGGTAAGGCTGATCGCGACCTATGCGACTCCTGAAACATCCGGGCCGACTTACCAGGACGTCTAGTTACCTCCTCCGGTAACTGTAACGCCTCCCTCATGGCTCCAATAAAAGCCTCTGTACGGCCCAAAAGAGAGGCAGAGTGTCCCTGCCGATCCTCCTTATCCGTCGGACATCTCCCCATCCGAGCTTGAAGGGGAACCCTCCATACCAGAGATCTCCGAGTCGCTACGCGGGAAGGATGGCACCGGCCTGTGACGCTTCCTGCCATGAGAGGATCTAGCTGACACCCAATAACCTAGAAGGTCAGACAGGCCATCAATAGAACGAGTGAGGGCCTCCATTTTGACATCACTGAAACCTCCGACCGCTGCGCTTGACGCCGTCGAAGTCTGCGTGTCAGATACGCGAGACTGATCCTGTAGTGGATCTGGGGGACGGTCCGCACCTCCTGGACCCTGATCTGACATGCCCTCACACAGTATATAGCAGGTTAAACCTGTCAGTAACTAGAACAGTGTGGTTTCTTAAGTGGACGAAAAAAGAACTCTGAAGGGTTAAAGCTCTTAAAGGGAGAGCAACCCCAGCTGTCCCTCAATTAAGGGTTAACCGCCTATTAGGGGTTAATGTCACAGACTCCCCACAACCTCTTTTAAATGAAAAGGGTGTGCGAGCCCCAGACAAAAAAAGGCCTCTATATGAGGCCACAGCTGCAGGACCGCGCAATCTGCCACCTAGTTGTGCCTCAGAAAGGTGCCCTGCGCTGTGGGGGTGAGGGAGTTAAGCTTCTGCCCTGACAGACAGAAGCGACTCACCCAGCTGGCCGCGGTACTGTGTTCCTTCGGTCTGTCGGGAGGAGAGGAGAGTGAGGAGCCCGAGGAAGCCTCAGTAATGGCCGCCGCGCTGTGAGGAGAGAAGCCGGAAGAGAGGCAGGAGAAATCGCGCGCTCAGAGCGCTTCCTGCCCGAGAAGACAGGGAAAGCGCGAAGCCACGCCCCCCGCCGGCTTAAAAAAAAAAAAAAAACGCGCGCGAACTCCTCCGCTCTCCGCTCCTGCCCCATCCCATGTCCTGCAGGTATCCACCTGCGGACAAAAAACACCAGTCACCGACATGACACATGTAGCAGCGGCTGCCGCAGCAGCCGCTGAAGCACTCAACACACATTAAAAATGCAGAGTACTCACCCAGCTGAGCGCCACAGGGACCCCCAGGGATTTGTGGCGCTATGCCCATAGCTTCCCCCAGGGCGGGGAACGCAGTGACCCCAGAAGCGCGGTTTGCGTCCCCGCCAGGGAAGCAACCCTCATCCCCCAGGGCCGGCAGGGTTCTGCAGGGACCACCTTAAAGGGTAATACAGATCTGCCAAGGGAGGGGTGGGGGTCCAGCAGCGCTGAGACCCCTGAGACCTCAAAACCACGAGGGTCCAAGTCTCTGTCCGATAAAAATAAAAATTTTTCTGAGGAGCTGCTCCTGCAGCGACTATCCTCTGTGACCTCAAATTTTAGACTGGAGAGCTGGAGTAGGAGGAGCCCAAGCTGGAGGGGCCGGTCAACACTTTTTTAATCTGAGGTGTTCTATCCTGTGTGGGCTCCGCCTACCCACTAGTAATGACTGTGTCTCCCTTCCTTCCATCTGCTGCTGAAATGATACACGTGCTCTAGTATGTATAGTCGGTCTTTTGGTCTCCCTGTCTACTCTGAACACCAAATACAATTGTTCACTAGAACACGAGAATAATTCTGAACAAACTAGAGGGAACATTGGAAATAAAAGATGTTAAGTTTATCTTTATGATTGCAGACAAGTATTACTTGCTTCTAGATACCGCTTACTGAAAGGATTAATAAATGTCACTTGATTTCTAGAATAAACATGAGAAGACTAGAGAAAAGTAAATAAATTTGAAACACCACTGTCCAGCGGCCATAGCTGTAATCCATGGCCGCTGAACAGGAGCCTGCCAGAGTCTCCTACGCGAGTTTCCTACCTGCCAGAATTCACAGGTCATCTTCTGATTTATAGACACCCATGACATCGCACAGGGCCTACAAACCCGTAGAGGCCATGGTGATGATGGTAGGTAGGAAGCAGCACGGAGTCCTCCCATGGCCAAGGAAATACTGATGTGGCCACTGGACAGAGGTCATGAAAAACGTTTTACTTGTCTCTAAGGGAGTGGTCATAATTTCAGATTCCATTCTATGATAGAAAAAATAACTTACTTTAATTGTGCAATTATAAATTCCAAGTTGACTTTGAGCTTTTCTCCAAGTGGATAGTCCAGCAAATAGCTGAGGTATATCTGGAAAGGGAATTGAGAAAGAATGTATTTGGAAGCACATCTGCAAGCAAAACCATCTTAGATTTGGGTGTCAACGTGGCACTCACCTGACGACACTGGACTCTGACTGGGTCACTCTGGGCAGTCACTGCTAATTTTGCTACTTTCTTCATCACCTCATCCATCTCAGGAACAAGTAGTTTTCTATACACGATAGCCTTTAAATCAGACAACAACAATAGGGTAGATTTGCTAACACTAATTCTTAGACAGTGCTAGACAGTCTTATAATGTGCCAAATTTAATAAAGAGTTTATTGTACTTTGTTGAATCTGATGCTTCTTGGAACGGTCTAGTCTAATTTTACACCACTTATTAGTTGTTGATAAAATTGTGTTGTGGTGCTTCTTGTCACGTTAAGCCAAGCCCGTTTCTGCTGACCCGCAGACCCTTTCTGCTGACCCAGGGCCATTTGGCAAAATAATGCAAGTGATTAAACAATTATTTTTTTTAAATCACAAACTGTTACAGAACATTTGTTTATAAAAACATTTTTGTACTCATCTACCAAACCAACCATTAAATTCCCTTTACTTACAGAAGCAGAAATCAGAATGGGTTTATATTAGTGATGAGCGATCGAGCTTGGATAAAATGTTATCCGAGCATGATCAACTGCAAACAGAGTGTCTTAGGAGCACTTGAAAAATATGTTTGAGCCTCCGTGGCTGCATGTCTCGCGGCTGTTAGGTCTACGCAACGCATGCAGGGACTGTAACATCCGCGAGACATGCAGCTCCGGGAACTCAAACATATTTTTCGAGCACGCCGAAGACACTCTGTTAGCACCCGAGCATGCTCAGATAACACCTTATCCAAGCACGTTCGCTCACCACTAGTTGATATTTAAAAGTGTCTGTCTTAAGACAATCCTTGTGTATATGACCTACTAGGGGATATGGACATCATCCCCACTCTGCAGGAGCAGCTCCAGCTGTAATGCACTGGAGCCATTCTTATATCACATGGAGGCCACTCATCTAAACGGTCACTATGTAATATGTTATTTTTGTAAACATTCCTATGTCAGCAATTTGGTTTGCCTACAACCTGTCTGCACAGTGCCATTAACTGCTGCATTTAGAAATCCTAAGTATTCTTGGAAGCCCAGGTATCAGGGTTGTAACTGAAGGGCTGTAACATTATATGTGAAATTTACTACAAATTGAAAACGAATTGCAGACAGTATGGAAGTAACTTACCTTCAACAATCCAAAAGCTGTGGCCTGACGTGATGAATCGTAAAGATCCTCCTCTGCGTATCCAAGTAAGACCTGTAGCTGCTTCTCAGTAATCGTTCCCTTCATTTGTCGTACCAAAGTGGTAACACACTGCAGGACAGATCACGAGCCATGGATTATTTATAATTTACAAGTTAGTTGAAGATCTATGAAACAGATTGGTTTAATAACTTGGCAAGCAGTTTTTCTTATAGTTGCCTACTACATGCACACGTTGACTCCAGTACCTCTTCCTCCCCACTCACCTCTACATTAGTTATATAATCAAGTATCAGATCGGCATCTTAAAACAGTCACATTGAGAATTACTGTTTGAGAATGTATTCATTAAAATCAAACAAAGTGATATAAAATTTAAGGGAATCTGTCACATTGTACATGCAGCAGATCTGTGGACAGCATGGTGTAACCAAAGAGAAGAGGAGTCGAATGGTATACAGGTTTGTAGAAAAGGAATCATCATAACTTGTATATTATCTATTTAAATCCCTGGTGTTTTTATCTAGGAGTCCAGTGGGCGGTCCTAAGAGTGACTGACAGCTAACTGCATGCAAAGTCATACAGGGGAGACTCGCAACCACTAAATAGGACTGCCCACTGGACTCATACATACAATTGCAGGGATTTCAATGAATAAAAGGTACTTTTAACTGAAACTTATGCTCCAAAAAATATAGGAAAGATGTGTATCTTCGTACCGTGTTAGCCAGTAGATAGAAAAATATTTAGACTTGAGAGTCCTCAGTGGTTGATACCTTTGCTCCAAAAAATAGGGATTTTTGTGTACTCACCGTAAAATATTTTTCTCCGAGACACTCATTGGGGACACAGACAATGGGTGTTATGCTGCTGCCACTAGGAGGACACTAAGCTAATACACAAAGAAATTGGCTCCTCCTCCGCAGTATACATCCTCTGCTGGCTCTAGCCTGAACCAGTTCAGTGCAAAAGCAGTAGGAGAAAATTAGCATCATATCAAAGTACGATCATTCACATAATATTAGAGATCAACACATCGAATGAAAGAAACAAGCAGAAGTCGTTAGACTAAAAGGGTGGGTGCTGTGTCCCCCAATGAGTGTCTCGGAGAAAAGGATTTTACGGTGAGTACACAAAAATCCCTATTTCTCCTTCGCCTCATTGGGGGACACAGACCATGGGACGTCCTAAAGCAGTCCATGGGTGGGAAACAGCACAACAGCTGAATCCTTAATGTACCTAACGAATAATCTGGCCTACAGATGCGCTACTGTCGACTGCAGAATTTATCTGCCAAGGGCAGCATCTGAAAAGGCTTAAGAATGAACGTTGTAATGTTTAACTAACGTGAAAAGACTAGACCAAGTTGCAGCCTTGCAAACTTGCTGTATCGACGCCCGGAGCAGAATGGCCCAGGAGGCCTCCACTGACCTAGAATCATAGAATGGTAGAGTTGGAAGGGACCTCCTGGGCCATCTGGTCCAACCCCCTGCTCAAAGCAGGATTTACTAAATCATCCCAGACAGATATCGGTCCAGCCTCTGTTTGAAGACTTCTACTGAAGGAGAACTCACCACCTCTCGTGGCAGCCTGTTCCACTCACTGTCAAAAAGTTTTTTCTAATATCTAATCTGTGTCTCCTCCCATTCAGTTTCATCCCTTTGCTTCTAGTCTTTCCTTGTGCAAATGAGAATAAAGATGATCCTTCTACAATGTGACAGTCCTTGAGATATTTGTATACAGCTATTAAGTCTCCTCTCAGTCTTCTTTTGCAAGCTAAACATTCCCAAATCCTGCAACCGTTCCTCATAACCATGTGCTATGAGACCGGTCACCATTCTAGACGCTCTTCTCTGAACTTGCTCCAGTTTGTTGATGTCTTTTTTAAAATGTGGTGCCCAAAACTGGACACAGTATTCCAGATGAGGTCTGACCAAAGAGGAGTAGAAGGCAATAATGACTTCACGTGATCTAGACTGTATGCTTCTGTTAATACATCCCAAAATTGTATTTGCCTTTTTTGCTGCTGCATCACACTGTTGACTCATGTTCAGTCTGTGATCTATTAGTATACCCAAGTCTTTTACACATGTGCTGTTACTTAGCCCTATTCCTCCCATTTTGTATATACATTTTTCATTTTTATTGCCCAGATGTAGTACTTTGCATTTTTCCTTGTTAAAAACCATTCTGTTAGTTGCTGCCCACTGCTCCAGTTTATTTATATCTTTTATAATCCTCTCTCTTCTTCTCCAGTATTAGCTATCCCTCCTAGCTTTGTGTCATCAGCAAATTTAATCAGCTTACCCTCAATTCCTTCATCTAAATCATTGATAAAGATGTTGAACAATACAGGGCCCAGGACAGAGCCCGGTGGTACCCCACTTGATACATTCTTCCAACTGGATGTGCTGCCATTTACGACTACTCTTTGGGACCGATCACTAAGCCAGTTATGAATCCACCTAACAGTTGCTTTGTCCATTCCAGTTAGTCATTTTTTCAATAAGGATTGTTTGAGATACTTTGTCAAATTCTTTGCTGAAGTCAAGATATACTATATCTACAGCATTTCCCTGATCCACCCAGTCAGTGATTCTGTCATAGAAGGAAATTAAGTTAGTCTGACATGACTTATTAGTTACAAACCCATGCTGACTCTGTTTAATCACTTCATTCTTATCCAGGTACTTACATACATGTTGTTTAATAACTTGTTCAAAGATCTTTCCTGGTATAGAAGTCAGAACTCACTGGCCTATAGTTCCCTGGGTCCACCTTCTTCCCCTTTTTGAAGATAGGAACAACATTTGCTCTTCTCCAGTCTTCTGGGACTTCCCCTGTTCTCCTAGAATTTTCAAAGATTATGGAGAGTGGTTCAAGAATTTCTTTTGCTATCTCCTTCAGTACTCTGGGGTGCAGCACTCCCTGTAAGAAGGTCTTAACCTGAGATTTGGAAGGTATTTTTCGCTGGAACAGGATGGATAGCATTTGAGAGAAGACAGTGCCAGGGTTGAATGGAATCCTGCCTGGAGAAACTCCAACATGGACAAAATGGCAAACACAAGTGGGAAACAAACGTGGTTGTTTTTTTTTTTATTTTTTTAAAAACACCAAGAGAATAAAAGCTTTCTCAAATATGATGGTATCTACAGCTGAGAGTAGATATCCGGGCGTTGATGATAATGGTGAACGCTACGTGTGGCGTTCAATGCCCAGGTCGTTAAGCTTAGCACTCTCGAGTCCTGGCGGTAAATAGGCCTTGAAAAAGAAGGTCTGGACGGTCTGGTAACCGCAGGGGGAGGGGACTAGTTGCACTAGATCCGCGTACCACGCTCGGTGTAGTCAGTCTGGTGCGACCAAAATCACTGGGATTCCCTCCGCCTTGATCTTCTGGAAGACCCTTGGGATTAGCGGAAGAGGCGGAGAAAAAGTAATGGAAGCGAAACTGATGCCACGGAAGCACCAGGTCATCGGAACCGAGGACAATTGGGTCACGGAAAAGAGCTAGAAATGCCGGGACTTTGGCGTTTAGCGTAGAGCCATTGAGGTCTATATGCAGCATTACCCAGCATTGCCAACCGTGTTGAAAGGCTTCCGGGGAAAGGAACTAGTGTCCTGAGATCAGGCCCTGGCGGCTGAGGAAAAGTGCGCCCAATTCCCTACCCCTAGAACATGAACTGCCAAGAAAAATAAAAAATGGTTTGTTTTGGCCTCTTGCAGAATGCGAGCTAAGTCAAGCATAGCTCCTGTGCTTCGTGAGCCCTCCTGATGACAGATGTATGCCACAGCCGTGGCGTGGACTGGTTGGATCCGGAGGGAACGACCGTCGAGAAGCAGGCAGAAATGCTGAAGGACTAGTCTGATTGCCCGGATGTCGAGAAAATTGATCAGGAGACCTGATTCCCAAAAGGGGCAAGCGTCCCTGGACCGTGTGGTGGCGGGAGATCACTCTCCAACCTAGGAGACTGGCGCCAGTGGTTGATACCAGCGAGGGATCAGGAAGAAAGTACTTTATCTGAATCAATGAGGACAACAATGTCCACTACCTCAGAGAGAACGCCTCATCCAGAGAGACTGGCAAAAAACAGCGGCACAGAAGACTGATATCTGTCCCACACTGATAGCAACGCCTGCAGCAGAGGACGGAGATGTAGTCGAGCGAATGGTACTGATGGATTGTCAGCACCATTTTTACCCAGAACTGCATTCCAGACTGCAGGGGAAGGGAACGGTAGAGGGGAAACTTCCAAGTTTCCTGGATCAGTGTGAAAATCTTTCCTGAAGGGGGAATTATCAACCCTCTGGAAGTGTCCAGGCCTGAAAACGAGGATCCCCTGAGATGGGGCTGGAAAGGACTTGCTCAGGTTCACTAACCGACCTAGACAGGTGAGAATGTCCACGGTGATGCGGACACTCTCTGCGCAGGATTGAAGGGATGATCTCTTGATAAGGAGGTCGTCTGAGTAGAGCAGAATCACCATGCCCCGAGAGTACGGGATAGAAATAACGACTGACATGACCTTGGAGAACAGCCTGTGAGCAGAGGCGAGACCAAACATTAAAGCCGTGAACTGAAAGTGGTTATCTGCGATGGCGAAGCAGAGAAATCCTTGTCGGGCTGAGAAGGATTGGAATGAGAGGTGATAACAGAAAGGTAAAATTCCATTTTGAAATGACGCACCCTGACAAACTTGTTTGACAGTTTTAAGTCTAGGATGGACGCATGGTTCCGTCCTTCTTTGGGACCATGAACAGGTTTGAGTAAGACCGTTTGAAACTGTCTGTGTGTGGGACCGGGACAATGGTTCCGTAGATGCGGAGTACATGAATGGCCTAATAAGGTGGGGCCGCTTGTTCCTTTTGTCCTTGAAAGACGGGACCGGAGGAAACGTGTTGGTGAGGGGGGACAGGAATTCCATGTCCGTATCTGGAAACCACTAGATTTCCGACCCATGGTCGAGAATGACCGCCAGCCAGACCTGATAAAACAGGAGTAGACGGATGCCTACCCTGTTTGAGTCTTTCAGATACTGCAATGAGTCATTGAACAGAGAAACTTGTGGGAAGGGGTACCCTTGAGTTTGGACCGTGAGGGTCTACGTTTCCAGGAATGGGAGAGGCTTAAATGAAGGATGCGAATCCCTGTCCCCGCGATGAGTAGCCTGCATTAATGTAAGACAGCTTTGTGGCGAACCTGATGATGGTTTAGACAGGGCCTACTGAAGTTGTAGTTTCCTCCCGTAGTGTAATAAACGCCCACTCTGGAAAGGAAGATTTCTTGGAAGTGGAATCTGCTCGCCAATCCCGGAGCCATAGGGCTCTGCTGATGGTAATGGCGTTTGGAGCTATAAGAACGTCACCGTCTGCTGTATCCAGGGATGCATGTACCCATAATCCCTGGCCTAGGCTATTTGGAAATCCAGACAAACGACCTAGTGAGACAAGCTATTGTCTTGACTGTTCTTGGTAGGGCCCTAGTCCAGACCATCATGGCTCTGGTCACCTAGGTGACGGCGAGGGAAGGGAAGAGAGTTGCCCCAGAAACCTCAAAACATTGACCGCGGGCCAATTGGACGGTCAGTGGGGATTTTAATAGACAAGCCGTCGGTCAAAGACAATAAGAGCTTAGGAAGCGAGCCGTGTACGGCTCTCAGAGCTCTATTAACCGGTTCGATGAGGGCATCTAAGGATTCCTGGTAGTCTAGCGAGTCCGGATATACGCCACATCAGACTCATATCCTGAGTCACGTTTGCCGCAACCCCCAGGGACGGGGAAGCTGGAAACGGAGCTTGCGTACACCAAAACAGCAGAATGCCTGGGGGACGAGCTACTGAGATGTTAGCTAGAAAAAGGAGATTTTTGTGTACTCACCGTAAAATCCTTTTCTCCGAGACGCTCATTGGGGGACACACAGACCGTGGGTGTTATGCTGCTGCCACTAGGAGGACACTAAGCAATACAAGCACAAAAGATTAACTCCTCCTCCTGCAGTATACACCCTCTGTTGGCTCAATCCTGAACCAGTTCGGTGCCAAAGCAGTAGGAGCTCATAACAGAGTGCAATATGCCAACAATTCAAATGAACAACGAGGCTCCAAGTTAAACCAGGGTGGGAGCTGTGTCCCCCAATGAGCGTCTCGGAGAAAAGGATTTTACGGTGAGTACACAAAAATCTCCTTTTCTCCTTCGCCTCATTGGGGGACACACAGACCGTGGGACGTCCCAAAGCAGTCCCTGGGTGGGAACTCATCAACAGATGAAGCCTCGTGAACGTCATGCATATAACGCTTAACCAGTCAACAGACAACTTACAGATGCGCAACAGCTGATTGCAGAATCTGTCTGCCAAGAGCCGCATCTGAAGAAACTTAGAGCATGAATTTGGTAATGCTTGACAAAAGTATGAAGACTGGACCAAGTCGCAGCCTTGCACACTTGCTGTGCCGAAGCCTGGTGCCGAATGGCCCAGGAGGCCTCCACAGAACGAGTGGAGTGTGCCTTAATCCCAGCCGGGATAGGCTGACCTTTAACACGGTACGCCTCTTGGATCGCCGAGCGAATCCATCTGGCTAACGTGGCCTTGGAAGCAGGAAGACCCTGTCTGCGTCCTTCCGGAAGCACAAACACAGCGTCCGATTTCTGGAAAGGTGCAGTTCTCGAAATGTACCTTCGGAGAGCCCTCACCAAGTCTAAAGTGTGAAGGGCTTTTTCAGTACGGTGAATTGGCGCCGGACAGAATGAAGGCAAAACTATCTCCTCATTGATATGAAAAGCCGAAACGACTTTTGGCGTGAAAGACGGAGAAGTCCTAAGGACTACCTTGTCCTGGTGAAAAATGAGGAAAGGAGGTTTACAAGATAAGGCTGCCAATTCCGATACTCGTCTGATAGAGGTAATCGCCACTAGGAAGACCACCTTCCAGGAAAGAAGCGATAAAGACACTTCCGGCAAAGGTTCGAAGGGGGAGTCCTGTAAGGCACTGAGGACCAAATTAAGATCCCAAGGCTCCAAAGGCCTCTTGTAAGGTGGAACAAGATGAGACACTCCCTGAATAAAAGTCTTGACCTGAGACTTAGATGCGATCCGTCTTTGGAAAAGGACGGACAAGGCAGAAATTCCCTGGGCTAACCCCGAATCCATTCCTGTTTGAAGAAATTCCAGAATGGAAGGGATAGAGAAAACCAAAGGGGAACGACCCTTGTTCTCACACCAGGAAAAGAATGTCTTCCAGACACGATGATAAATGCGGACGGAAGCCGGCTTCCTGGCATTGACCATTGTAGAGATGACTTTGTGAGAAAACCCAGCCTGAGTTAAGATCCAGGCTTCAAAGGCCATACCGTCAAATTCAGCGCTTTTGAATTGTGATGGTAAATCGGACCCTGTGAGAGGAGGTCCGGCCGATCTGGCAATCTCCAGGGAACGTCTGCAAGCAGACGCACTAGTTCCGCATACCACGGACGGCGAGGCCATTCCGGAGCGACCAGAATGAGAGGAACGCTTCTGCCTTGATCTTCCGAATCACCCTGGGGATTAACGGAAGAGGAGGAAAAATGTAAGGAAGGCGAAATTGACTCCAAGGGAGGACTAGCGCATCCGAGCCGACGGCTAGTGGATCGCGAGAGCGACTTATGAAGGTCTGAACCTTGGCATTCAGTCTGGATGCCATGAGGTCTACGTCCGGCATGCCCCATCGCTGGCAAATAAGATGGAACACATCCGGGTGCAGGAACCATTCCCCTGAGTCTAGGCCCTGGCGACTTAGGAAGTCGGCTTCCCAATTGTCCACACCTGGAATGTGAACCGCGGAGATGAGAGAGAGGTTTTTCTCGGCCCAGCGGAGAATGTGCGATACCTCGAGCATCGCTGTTCTGCTCCGAGTGCCCCCCTGACGGTTGATGTACGCCACGGCCGTGGCGTTGTCTGACCGAATCCTGATGGGACGACCGGCCAGGAGATGATGGAAGTGCACGAGAGCTAACTTGATAGCTCTGATCTATAAGATGTTGATTGGGAGATGGGACTCTGGTAGAGACCAGCGGCCCTGAGTCGTGTGATGAAGAAACACAGCTCCCCATCCGAGGAGACTGGCATCGGTGGTCACCACCAGCCAATGGACAGTCAGGAAAGATTTTCCGTGATTCAGTGATGAAGCATTCATCCACCATCTTAAGGAGCTTCTGACTGTGGGAGACAGACGTAAGCGGCGACCTAGAGACGCTGGGGTCCTGTCCCAGACTGATATCAACTCCTGTTGAAGAGGGCGGAGATGAAACTGGGCGAAAGGTACTGCTTCGATGGAAGCTACCATTTTCCCGAGGACCTGCATGGCGCTCCTCAGAGAATGAGGGGTGTTTAGCGACAGCAGGAGCACTCCCCGCCTCAGAGAGATAATCTTCTCTGGAGGGAGAGATACCAATCCTTGGGAGGTATCCAAAATCATTCTCAGAAAAAGAATCTTCTGAGAGGGAATGGAAAGAGACTTGTCTAAATTGACAAGCCAACCGAGGCGGGAGAGGGTGTCGATAGTGATTTCGACGCTCTCTTCGCAGGCTCGAAAAGTCGGACCTTTTATGAGTAGGTCGTCCAGGTACGGGAGGACTACCACACCCCGAGAGTGTAAAATTGACATGGCGGCCGCCATGACCTTTGTGAACACTCTGGGGGCAGTTGCGAGACCGAAGGGCAGAGCGGCAAACTGAAAATGATCCTCTCCGACAGCAAAACGCAGAAACATTTGATGTCCGCTGAAAATTGGAATTGCAAGATCCTTGGACTTGGGGAAGCGAGACTGAAAGAAACGTCTTGGAGGAAGGGACAAGAATTCGATTTTGTAACCTGAGTGTACTAGATCGAGAACCCACTGGTCTTGAACTACTGACCCCCAGACTTTGTGAAACAAGAGTAGGCGGCCGCCTACCTTGTTTGGGTCTCCCATCCCCAGCAAGGAGTCATTGTGATGACAACTTGCGAGAGGAGGAGCTCCTATTTCCTGCCTGAGAAGATCTGTTTCTCCAGGGCTGAGAGGATCTGGACGATGGTTGCGAGTCCCTATCTCTACGAGATGACCGGGATGCTCGAGCAGAGGACGAAGCAGGGGACCAATTAAAGGAGCTACGAAATGGCCGGAAACGACCTTGGTATTGAGGCCGAAAGGGTCTATTGATTCTGCGCTGTGGAAGAAATTTGCTTTTGCCACCAGTAGCGTCAGAAATAATCTGATCAAGGCGATCTCCAAAAAGACGCCCTGAATGATAAGGCAATGAAGTTAAAGTCTTCTTTGAAGCAGCGTCTGCACGCCACTCACGGAGCCAAAGGGACCTCCGAATGGTGATAGCATTGGCGGCCGTGATAGCAGCGCAATTAGCTGCATCCAGAGACGCATGAACCATGCAGTCACCTACCCGAGTAATCTGATAGGCCAGATTACGTGCCTCGGGGGAAAGAGGGATATCACTAGTCACATCACCAATGTCCGACTCGTATTCCGAATCATGGTCACTGATGTTTCTGGGAGAAGGTGAACGAGAACCTGAACTCGCAGATGCTGAACCACTAGATGGATTGGGAGATGTATTATGGCGGCGTTTTTTGGACGACCGCTTAGCGGGCGCCGTGAGACGGCCCCTGTCAGATGAGACATCTCTGAAGGCTAACGGACCCTTTTCTGGAAAAGGGGCGCTCTGGCTAGGAGCAGATCCACGAAAGGTATCCAAGGCTCTAGTCAGAGAGTTTATGGAGTGTGCCAGATATTCGGGCCACCCTGAAGAACCTGCCTCAATGGGATCAGGAATAGGTAGTGACTCCTGCTCGGTAATAGGGGGCTCCTGAGCAGAGGAAGCCACGGGCTCCTGGGCACATGATGCACAGAATTGGGAACTATGCATTGATGGCAGGGGAGCGTTGCATGAAGTGCAAGTGGCATATACTACGGAGTAGCTCTTTTTAATTCCCTTTGATTGTGACATATTTCCTCCCAGAGAACCTTCTGCAGAAGAAGGGTTAAGCGCTGTGTAGACCTAGTCGCAGCGTGCACTTACCCAGGGCCTCTGTGTGTGCACCAGGGAAGTGAGAGGATGCGATGCAGCACTGTCCCAGGAGAATATGGCGCCCGAGATCTTAGAAGCGCCTCTCGTTTGAGACGAGAGGCGCCAGAAACAGTGGGAGGAGAGGGGGAGGAAACAGGGGAAATCCCCTGTTAACTGGTGACAGCCAATAGCGTGCGGTGTGGGCGGAGCCACACGGACCGCCCTCTCCACTCGAGGCCTATCCCGGCCCGAAGCCGGGGAGTAAATTTTAAAGTTGCGGCCTACCCTGGGCCGAAGCCGGGGACTAAATTTGAGGCCGTGGCGCAATCGGAACGCCAGCGGCGCGATTGTGTGCTACGGCGGCGCAACACCATGCGGGCACAGTGCGCATAAAAGCGGTCGGTGACCGGTATTTGCCCCTCGTATACTCACTGCGGAGAGAGCCCGAAGATGGAGGAGGGAGAACTCCACAGCACTACAGCGACTATGGCTGTACATCCTCTATCCACCAACCCCTTTCAATAGGGGGGTGGAGAGGGCTTTTACATGCCTCCAGACCGCCACCGCTTCCAGGAGAGGTGGAGGGGGTAACCATCCAAGGTGCCACGCAAATCATCATCATCCTCAAGTAAGGGTATCTCATGGGAAGAGCGGCCTGTTATAAGGATCTGTCGCCCCATGGTAGCGTGGCAGGAGGGGTACGTGGAGGCGACACTCGCACGATGCCGCCTGTTGTTGGTTTTTGGGAGATTGTGACTTTTCGTACAAGTCCCGTCGCCCATCCGTGCGTGAATAAAGTAAAAATAATAAAAAGTTTAAAAATCAGAAAAAAATCAGAAAAAAGTGGGGTCTGAGAGCAGACCCTAGTGCCTCCTACAGACACTAAGCAAGAACTGGTTCAGGATTGAGCCAACAGAGGGTGTATACTGCAGGAGGAGGAGTTAATCTTTTGTGCTTGTATTGCTTAGTGTCCTCCTAGTGGCAGCAGCATAACACCCACGGTCTGTGTGTCCCCCAATGAGGCGAAGGAGAAATTGGACATTCTTTGCTGCTGCCAGCCCCTGTCTGAAGAATCTCGAATGGCAGAGGGCTTTCATCGTAAGGTAAACTGAAGCCGTGGCTTGAGGAAAGATCGTGGAAGGATTTTATAGCCTTAGCCGGGGTAGCCCTGGGCTGCGCCGGAGGCATTGCCCATTCGTTAGGCTCCCGTGGGATGATGCAGACTAATTGATACGAGTAATTGTCTGCAGTGAGAAAAGACACTTGCGGTGGTGCCAAGGTTCTCTGGAAAACTGCCCTCCTGCAAAGTGCCGCGCGTCGGTGGCATGTGGGCTTGGGTCCTGTGTTGCACATTATGGGCAAGCAACACCATTGGGTGGCCTGAAATAACGCAGGGTCCATCTGTGCACCTGTGGATGATTCTGCTGGTCTGCAGCAGGCAATATTAACCCATCACACATGCCCATATCTCTGCAGTGAAGCACTTCATGCATATGCAAGCAAGAGGAACTTTGCAGCCAGCAATACAGATTCTACTGTATTCTCCTCTTTTTTTTTTTCTTCATATTGCGGATTTGGCGCCTCTCGTGAGGAACGAGAGGCGCCAGAAAAGAGGGTGGAGTTTGCCGGGTGGGCGGAGTTAGGCCTAACCCAGCCAGAAGCCGGGACCTAAATTTTTGATCGCGGTGATGGCTACGGAAGTCGCGGCACGGAAAGGGCGGCCGCGGTAATGGTGGCGGCTACGCCACTGAAATTGACGGTGAAGGCCGCGGCACGGCAATGGCGGCCATGTCATGGAGATGAGGGCGGCGGCCGTGGCACTGCAATGGCGGCCACGTCACAGTGATGGCGGCGGCCATGCTGGAAAGCAGCGATGGGGGCAGCGGAGGCCGCGATGGGGGCGGCTGAGGCCGCAATGTAGCAGAGGCTGCAAAGGTTATACAGGAGATTGAAAACCACTCACCATCCGCACAGATTATCTCCTCAATCCATCATCCCTTTGATAGGGAGGTGGAGAGGTTTTGTTAGCCTCCAGTTACCATACACTTTCGGGCAGTGGTGGTGCAGTGGGGCCGCACGTACGCCGCATGGAGCCTCTGCATGTTACCTGAGGTAATTTTCCTGTCAGAATTGTTGAGGCAAGCTGGCATGTCCGGCTGAAGAACCTGGCTCCAGAAGGGAGTACTTGGCGGCGACACCCCATGTTCCCATCTGTTGCTGATGTGGGGAGAGCGAACCCATTGAAGGAATCCGTCGCCCTGAGGATAGCTCAGGTTGGCTTGAGGTTGCAGGAGGGGTACGGGGAGGCGACACTCCGCATTCCCGCCTGTTGATGATTTTGGGAGATCGGGACCTTGAAAGGCCCCGTCGCCCCTTTAATCCGTAGAAAAAAAGGTAAAAAAGTAAAAAATTTGAAAAATAAAATAATAACGTCGGGGTCTGAAGCCAGACCCTAGTGTCTCCTACAGACACTAAGCAAGAACTGGTTCAGACTAGAGCCAATTTCTTTGTGTATTAGCTTAGTGTCCTCCTAGTGGCAGCAGCATAACACCCATGGTACATATCAAACTGATCAGCTCCTCCTGCTCTATAACATTCTGCCTGGAGATCAGATGCCATTTGCAACGTGATAGGTTAAATGTAAGATGTTGAAAATATTCAGTAACATACCAGAATTATAGCTAAGCATTAGAGTGGACTTACATCTAATTCAGGCAAGAGGTTTGCGAATAAGTTCCTATTAAGTAGCATGTAAACCATAGTGTCTATGGAGGTTTGTATCACTTACCTTAAAACAACTAACCACCAGGTGAAAATTCTGCCCTCTGGCTACTCCAGCTTTAGCATAATCTTTCAGCAAAAGGAAAAGCTGCTTAATCAATTGCTCAGTGTTCTTATGGACAGATGGTAAAGGAAACTTCAAGATCCAGATGAGAGATTGCAAAGAACCTGTGATAACCTGCAGAGAAAAGCATCAGATCTTGTATTCAGCTACAGTATATAAACCAGAAAACACAACGCTACAAAAAGTGCACACTTAAAAAATTGGAATTTTCTTTCATTCATTTTGTCACAAGTCCCTCAATATATATAGTTCAGCTAGTATTTTCTTATCAAGTTGATCCTTTCTATTCACAAATTCAAGGAATACATCTCTGCAGTTAGTTCAGGTGATAAAATGGTGTAGGAAATTACATGGCTTTATGTTCTCTGAAGTTATAACCATGCAAGTAATTGGGAGCTCCTGTATGAGGTGAAGGAGGTGTGGGGCAAAAGGGGAGCGGACAGAAGCTCCTATCAAAGTTTATCATGATGACTGCACATTCAATATTAGAATGAGCATGTCCTTGGCAATACAGAGCAATGAGAATAACTTCAGGCCTCTGCTTCAGGGGAATAGTACAGCTGAGACTAGCCAAAAATTATCACATTTCCTCTAAACATTCTTTATGTCCATAAGGTAGTGGGGTCAGTAAGGCCTCTTTCACACATCAGTTTTTTGCCGTCAGTCACAATCCGTTGTTTTGACGGATCCATGAGAAATTGTGGAAAACTGATGCGACTGATCCGTTTTTTCGACGGATCCAACGCATCAGTTTTTTCATCCGTTTCTTCCGGTTTTCGACGGATAAGTTGTTGAAAAACCGGCAATTCAGTGTGCTGTACAGTAAAATCACACTGACATGTACATATATACACAAAGAATACATTATATATACCGTATTTTTTGGACCATAAGATGCACTTTTTTTCCTCCAAATTTGGGAGGAAAGTGTGGGTGCGTCTTATGGTCGGAATGTAACATGTGGGGAGGGGGGCAGGGGGCAGCGGTGGAGTGGGATCAGCAGGAAGCAAGAAAATATCCCCTCTGCTGCAGGAAACAAGCCCTGGGAAAACCCCTGGTCCCTACTTAAGTGCAGTGAATATTAATCAGCCGCTTCCCCGCCCACCTATCAGCTGAGCAGTGAGCAGCAGATCACAGAGCCACACAGTTTCCCCAGCGCCTGATTCCTGCAGCAGCTGGGCAGATCGGTGTCTGAAGGAGAAGGAGGCAGCAGGAGCAGCTGGCATACCTGACAGCCTGGGGCTGTGCTGATGGGAGGCTGAATGCTCCTGTGAAGGACCTGTGATGAGGTCATGAAGAGGGCGGGCTGGAGCATCACATGACCAAAGCCCTGCCTCTTCATGATGTCATCACAGGTCCTTCAGACACTGTACAACAGAGAATTAATTAAAAGGTTAGGCTACTTTCACACTAGCGTTTTTTTGTGCAGCGCATCATGCGCACATGAAACGCATACGTGTCACATCTTATCATTCGTCTTATCTTTTATCTCTTGTCTCTATCATCTTTATCATCTCTGTCTCTATCATCTTTATCATCTCTGTCTCTATCATCTTTATCATCTCTGTCTCTATCATCTTTATCATCTCTGTCTCTATCATCTTTATCATCTCTGTCTCTATCATCTTTATCATCTCTGTCTCTATCATCTTTATCATCTCTGTCTCTATCATCTTTATCATCTCTGTCTCTATCATCTTTATCATCTCTGTCTCTATCATCTTTATCATCTCTGTCTCTATCATCTTTATCATCTCTGTCTCTATCATCTCTGTCTCTATCATCTCTGTCTCTTCATCTCTGTCTCTATCATCTCTGTCTCTATCATCTCTGTCTCTATCATCTCTGTCTCTATCATCTCTGTCTCTATCATCTCTGTTCTATTCTGTCTCTATCTCTTATCATCTCTGTCTCTATCATCTGTCTCTATCATCTGTCTCTATCATCTGTCTCTATCATCTGTCTCTATCATCTGTCTCTATCATCTGTCTCTATCATCTGTCTCTATCATCTGTCTCTATCATCTGTCTCTATCATCTGTCTCTATTTTATGCAGCATGTATTTCTATGCAGCCGCACGCTCCAGTCTGAGTGCCGGCGGCAGTGCCGGGTGTTCATGCGAGAGACTCACACGAAATCGTGCGAGTTTCTCGCATGTGTGACCCCAGCCTTATACTCACCCTCCAGCGTCTTCACATAGTAGTTTACAGACACCACACTGGTCCCGCAGCACCATCTCCTACCCGTAGCTTCCAACATAATAACATACTATTATATATAATAACACCACATATAATAGTATGTTATTAAATATTTTACCACATTTTTTGGTTCAAATATATTTTTCCCTATTTTCCACCTCTAAAACCTGGGTGCGTCTTATAGTCCGGTGCGTCTTATAGTCCGAAAAATACGGTAAATATATATATATATATATATATATATATATCTTGGAGTACACATGTCTCTGAAGATTCACTTGCTCCATTCCCACTTAGACTTCCCAGAGAAACGGTGGGGCCATCAGTGATGAACACGGTGATAGATTCCATCACAACATTGCTGCCATTGAGAAAAGGTATGAAGGGAAATGGTGCCCAGCAATGTTAGATACTACGGCGGAACAATCAGGAGAGACGCTCCAGAGCTCACTACAAATGGCAGGACAAGAGAAAGCACCCAAGCTGAAATTGCAATAAATGCAGTTATTATGTACTTTGGCCCATTTAATGAAAATTTGTCAGAAAGATTCCCAAAAAATTTTGCAAATTTCACCTTATAACCATGACCTGTATGTTTCACTAAATTCATTGCTTCACATCTATTTTAAAAACTAGAGCCAATGATTTAGCGATATGGTAATATTCTGCTTCCTTATGATCATAGGAATTTTGAATGGATTTACAGAGAATTCATGAAAATGTATTGAACAGTGTTTTTAGCAATAGCAAATTTACTGTCATAAAATAGTGACATCACTGTACCTACAGTGCTCTTTGTAAACAGGAGAGTAAGATTAACAGGGAATAAAATATATTTATATTACCATTTCCAAACATGTCTGAATTCATGAGTCAATAAATTAACGTTTTTTTTTTTAATCTAAAGTAGATACCATTTTATTCACCAACTCCAAACTTCTCCCAAAACTAGCTCGGATTCCACAGTTCTGTTTTATGCACTGTGCTAAGAACATTGCCAAGGTTTCCAGATTAATCATATACATCTCTATAGGTTATAAGTGAGTATTTTAAAAGAATATCTGCACTTTTTCAAACAATTTTAATTAAAAGGGAATATCAGCAGGATTTTACTCATCCAAACTTTTTATATGAGTATGAACCTTTTTCAAAGACATGTCCAGCAACAACCTTTACATGACCATTCCTCCATTACTAAGAAATCTGCTTTTGAATTGATTTGCAAATGAGGCTGTAGATCTGAAGCCTCTGTCACTCCAGCTCTGTTCCCCATCCAGCACAGTCACCTCTCCTCGCTTGATTGATGGCCTCAATCTCACGGTGCTAGTGGAGATCTCACCAAGATTACTGCAGTTCAGCCTGGCTGGGAACGCAGTCTCAGTGACGGGAGGTAATCTCGAAGACGTCATCGTCGGTCACTGAGGCTGTTCTCGCAGCAGTTCAGTCACCAGTGGTTCTCAGCCTGGACGGTTGCATCTTGGCACCGCCCAGGTTGAAAACGGTTTATCCCCCAGACATGGATTATGGCGTGGGACAGAACGACAGAGAGGTGAGGGATACTGCTGTTTTTTTATTTATTTTTTTACAGAAGACGAGGGCTTCGTGTAATAGGCATTAGGTGAGTATAACTGTTTGTTATTTTTAAATAAAGTAAAAGTGTGTTTTGTTTTATTTCAAAAGACTTTATTCTGGCTGTGAGTTTATTTACCATACAACTATAGGATTAGTAATGCATAGGTGTCTTATAGATGCCTCTCCATTACCAATCCGTGGCCTTGATGTCACTGGACAATACAAAGGTGACATCAACCCCACTTGCCACCACCACAGGGCAAGTGGGAAGATCCGGGCAAAGCACCAGAATTGGCGCATCTAACAGATGTGCCTTTTCTGGGTGGCTGTGGGCTGCTATTTTTAGGCAGGGGGAGGGGGCATTATCCATGGCCTCTTACCAGCCTGAGAATCCCAGCCCTCAGCTGTCTGCTTTCACAAGGCTGGTTGTCAAAAATGGGGGAGGGACCACACGCCATTTTTTAAAAAAAATATTTATTTAAATAATTAAAAATGGCGTGGGGACCCCTCTATTCTTGTTAACCAGCCTTGCTGAAGCTGACAGCTGAGGGTTGCAGCCCCCGCTGTGAGTTTTTCCTGGCTTGTTATCAAAAATACAGGGGAACCTATGCCTTTTTTTTTTTTTTAATTACTTATTTACAGTGCAGGAGCTGACTAATGAATATTCCCATCAGCCGCTCCCTGGGCTGTTATTAGTGGCAGCAGGCGTCGGATGATGGGAGCAGTAGTCCCATCAGCTGACACCAGTGACCGGAGGTAAACTTTATACCTCCGATCACAGCTGAGCGCTCACGCTGTCTTTTGACAGCGAAGGAACTGCGACTATCTGACCGGCGGGGATGATTTCACTGCCGATCAGAAGTGGTGTTTGCCGCACTGCCATGCATGTAACAGTGTGACAAACAGGCAGTGTTCAGGCAGCTGAACCCGAACAGTAACACGGACTTCCTGGTGAAGTCTGAATTCAGTACGGACACCGAACTTTACTGTTCGGGTTCACCCAGCTCTACTCATTTCTACTTTCTGGTTTGACACACCGTAAATACTTGCCCAGTTAATCACTGTCTGAGGTGGTTCGTTGTGTCATGGGGAATAGTATGTAAAGACTAGAACTGACCAGGAAAGCATCGGAAAGCTGTATCACTTTTATGGAGTTCTTCTTAAGTCATTCTTTTTCTTAAAATATTACATGGAAAACCCAATCCACAAAATGTTACTATCAACTTAATGGAGCCTGCAGAAATCCATGCACCTAGTGGTAGTAACACCACCATTCAGATAAAAAACTAAATTTCCAGCCACAGAACTTTCTGCAGCGTGTGAATATATTTAGCTCCCTTTCATTTGCCTCATCTACTACATTCTGTAGGTTACCAAGAACAGAAAGGGCAGGGAGTAGATTTTCATTTGAATGGAAAAGATGGAAATCACAGACGTGAAATTACTAACTTGTACATCCATCGCCTGCAGGCAGCCTATCAACATCTGAACAAATGGATCCAGCATTTCCAGTGCACGCTCCTCAGAGGAGTTCACTTTGGATCTTCTCAAGCTCAGGTGAAGAAGCTAAATCATAAGAGAAAATGCAAAAATCAACAAATTCAGATGGAAATACACTTACTAGCGCGAACATCAACACTATAAAATATACATGTAACAAGACATCTGTGGCTCTCTGTAAACATTAATAAAACAATAAAGCTTATACTTCTATCTGACTAATTAGGCATTATAAATACCTGTCTGTGTCTGAGGTGTTTTGTCCTGAGGAAGATGTTTGTTATACTTTGAAAAGAAAAGGTAATAAAGCGCAAGCCTTCATCCTGGATCCTGATTTTTTCTCTGGAATATCCATGGGTGTGCATAGCAGTGCAGACATTAAACCCCCTTTGTCCTTGCTACCTTAATATGCCTTTAATGTCTCACATGGTAATTACCCTTTAACCCCTTCAGCCCCTGAGGGTGGTTTGTACGTTAATGACCAGGACAATTTTTACAATTCTGACCACTGTCTTCTTATGAGGTTATAACTCTGGAACGCTTCAACTGATCTTGGCGATTCTGAGACTGTTTTTTCATGACATATTGTACTTCACGTTAGTGGTAAAATTTCATCGATATAATATGCGTTTATTTGTGAAAAAAGGAGATTTGGCGAAAATTTTGAAAATGTCGCAATTTTCAAACTTAATTTTTATCCCCTTAAATCAGAGAGTTATATCGCACAAAATAGTTAAAAAATAACATTTCCACGTCTACATCAGCATAATTTTGAATCAAATTTTTTTTTGTTAGGAAGTTATAAAGGTTAAAAGTTGATTAACAATTTCTCATTTTTACAACACCATTTTTTTTTTAGGGACCACATCACATTTTAAGTCACTTTGAGGAGTCTATATGATAGAAAATACCCAAAAGTTACACCATTCTAAAAACTGCATCCCTGCAGGTGCTCAAAACCACATTCAAGAAGTTTATTAACACTTCAGGTGCTTCACAGGAATTTTTGGAATGTTAAAAAAAAACAAAAAAAAACGAATATTTAACTTTTTTTCACAAAAAATTTACTTCAGATCCAATTTTTTTATTTAACCAAGGGTAAAAGGAGATATTGGTTACAAAAGTTGTGCAATTTGTCTTGAGTATGCAGATACCCCATATGTGGGGTAAGCCACTGTTTGAGCGCATGGCAGAGCTCGGAAGGGAAGGAGCACAGTTTCATTTTTATCAGCGCAGAATTGGCTGGAATTGAGATCAAATGCCATGTCGCATTTGGAGAGCCCCTGATGTGCCTAAACAGTGGAAACCTCCCAATTCTAACTCCAACCCTAACCCTAACCACAAACCTAACCCTGATACACCCCTAACCCCAATCCCAACCCTAACTTTAGCCTTAACCCTAACTTTAGTCTCAACCCCAACCCCAACTTTAGCCCCAACCCTAACCTTAGCCCCAACCCTAACCCCAACCCTAATTTTAGCCCCAACTTCAGCTACTAATAAGTTCTATAAATAAATAGAAGTATACAATAATATACATTTATAGCAATACCAACAGAAATACTAAGATTAACATGTTACAACTAACCTTCAGTCCTGTGTCTACAAGAATATTCATGTTAGTCTTAGTGCTAACAGCAGCTTTTACACCACCACGTGGAGGAGGACGTTGGATTAACAAACAGCTCTTTGGTTGAAGGCGAGGATCTGGGGGCGGCATTTCTTTTTTTTTAATCCTGGAATTATAGCCCATACATTTTTTAGTAAAAAGGAAATAAAAGTTATATATAAACACAATATTCATATTAGTATCAATTCCTGCCCATTTCTTATTGATGGTATTCTGCTGCAACAGGTCCATATATCTAGTTGAGGAAGGAAGTCTCCATTGATGTAACGGCCCATTAACACATAATATATTAGAATACTATCATGGGATTGATAGAAATACCCAATAGACACATAACATTTGTTCTAAACCCCCAAGATTTCTCATGAAATTTATCTGAAGAATTCCCGAACACAATTCAGAAACATTAACTTCAATATACATATGTATATACACACAAACATATTCTATTTATGCATTTTTTAATCAAATTGTTACCTTCACACACATGAATTAGCAAAATAAAAATACATGGATTTTTGTGTAAAAAAAAAATAATATATATATATATATTCGCTAAAGGAGAAAAAAAAATTGTAATTTTTAGTATTGTAAGTACACGTGCTTAGGTATATGCATAACTTGTTGTAATGTAAAAAAATAAATAAATAAAACTTACTTTTCTATATCGGTTATGAGTGGAAGGTTTTCACTGATGAGGCCATAACTGAGTAGAAGGATGGACTGCGCGTTCATGTCTTCATTGGCTAACAAACCAAAAACTATTCTACGGAAAGCTTCAGCTACTTTACGAGCCAGTTTTAAACTTGTAGTTTCCACCAATATCTATGTATTAGGATCATAAAAAAAAATCCAATAAATGTAGAAATGCAAATATTTCATCAGCATATAGTGTGCCATCAGTTAATGAACTGTTACTCTCAGCATTCTATCAACGACACCCACACTTCTTACCTCTTTCAACGGAAGGATCAACTTTATAACATGTTCCTTTCCAACAAACTGTGCAAGAAATTCATAAGAGTCATAACTCTTGCTGCTTCTGGCTTCCATGAGCTTGGATACTATTCCTTTGACTTCTTTTTCCTCCGCAATGGCCCCAAAAAGTTCATGATTAAATATCTTAATAAATCAAGAAAAAAATAAAAAAAACTATCTTTATTGTGCTAGAAAAGGAGGGTTCTATATCAGTAAGAGAAAGTGCTCAATACATAATAGGAAACAAGCTTTACAACTAGTGATGAGCGAACGTGCTGGGCTAAGGTGTTATCCGAGCAATGTCGGGTGCTAACCGAGTGTCTTCGGCGTACTCGAATAATATGTTCGAGACCCCGTGACTGTTAGACAGCCACAACACATGCAGAGATTACCTGTTTATTAGGCCATCCATACACGTGTTGCATCTGTCTAACATCCGCGAGATATGCAGCCGCAGGGTGTCGAACATAGTATTAGAGCACGCCGAAACCACACTCAGTACCCGAGAATGCTAAGATAACACCTTATCCCTGCACAATCGCTCATCGCAAAAGACAAAAATTACATATATAGTATGCACATGCAGATGAAAATTTTCATTTTAATTGAATATCCAAATTGAAAAATATATACAGTACGTGCAAAAGTTATAGGCAGGTGTAGTAAAAATGCTTTAAAGTAAGGATTCTTTAAAAAAAACAAAAAAAAAAACATTAAGCAGCTTATTTTTATCAAATAGCTAAATAAATGAACATAATAGAAATCTAGAGCAAATCAGTATTTGGTGGGAGCAGCCTTTGCCTTTAAAGCAGCATGAATTCTTCTAGGTACACTTGCACAAAGTCAGGGAAGTTATAGGATTATAATCAAGTGTGTAAGTAACCAATTATACGAAACAAGCGATAGTGATCATCATTATTATGTAGAATGAAACGTCGTTTTTAAATGTAAATCAACTGGGTATAAGGCTGAAAAATGGATGAGGAACAGATAAACAGTTTCATGTCACTGGTCATACACCATGGCAAGACAGCACAACAAGACACAAGGCAGTTATACTGAATCAGCAAGGTCTCTGAGGCAAAGATATCAAAGCAGACCGCAGTTCAATATGTGCTGTGCAGCTCTTTTGAAGAAGTGTTCAACACTGAGAACCACAGACGGGGTGGATGGCTGATGAATCAGAGTGCAGCAGATGAAAAACACATCATGCTTACTTCCTTTTGAAATAGGAAGACCATCAGTAAATTAGCTCAGAAATAACAGCAATCAGTGACATACAGCCACCCCCCACCTACAGTTTGGAGACATCTAGCCAGAAGCGGTGTTCATGGAAGAATTGTGACCAAAAAAGCCATACCGTCAACATAGACATAATAGAGTCCTCAATGATGAGAAACAGGCAGATACTTAGCCATTAAGCAACACCATCAGGGAGGCGTCTGATTGGCTCCAAATTTATTCTGTAGCTGGACAACAAACACACAGCCAATGTCATTAATAACTATCTTTAGCGTAAAGAAGAACAAGGATTCCTGGAGTTCATGAGATGGCCATCAAACAGCCATGATCTTAACATCGAGTCTATCTGGGATTACAGGAAGAAACATGGGCAGCACAGTGGCTTGCATTACTGGGGCCCTGGGTTCAATTTTCACCATGGATGACATCTGCTAGGAGTTTGTACAGTTATGTTCTCTCCATGTTGCGTTGGATTTCCTCCACATTCCAAAACATACTGGTAGGGAATTGTTTGTTTAAGAGCTGTGAAAGTAATGGTGCTATACAAGCTAGAAAAATTAAAATGAATATAATTAAATCAACAAAGATTTTTGCAAGCCTATATCTACAAAAGATCTCTGGTGCTAACCTGATAAAATAAACTATTAATACTTTTAGTTGTAAAATCCTACGGGAAAGTCCAAATATCAGATAGAGCCCAACTACCAAACCATAATACCCAAAAAGTCTAGAGCCTTGGAAGGCAAGGCCAGGGAGGGACTTTTTTGACGGTGGATCTGCATTCCACGCTTTCAACCACAGAATGCAGCGAATAGCAACAATACTGGGGGTGGGGGTGGTGGGTCACTCTGTTCTTAACCGGTAAGTCTCCAAAATTGCAGACCTGACCCAGCCTTGGAGGCCGGCAGACCTCTTCTTGCATCATCTGGAATGACGAATAGGAGAACCGACTTCCTAAAGGAAGCGGTCCTAGCCAGATAGATCCTCACTGCCCTGACCAGGTCTAGCCTGTTCAGTGAATGCTCCAGAGAATGAGTCGGAGCCGGATAGAAGGAAGGAAGGACAATATCCTCATTCAAGTGAAAAGTGGATACCACTTTGAGAAGGAAAGAAGGTGGAGGCCGCAACACCACCTTATCCTGGTGAAGAACCAAGGAGGGGGGGGGGGGGCGACATGAAAGAGCCGCCAACTCTGAGACGCGTCTGATGGAAGTGATAGCTCCAAGAAACGCCACCTTCCAGGACAGAATGGACAGGGGGACCTCTCTGAGAGGTTTAAAGAGAGCACTCTTCATGACCTCCAGAACAAGATTGAGATACAAGGGGTCCACGAGATTCCGGTAAGGGGGAGCCCCATGCGCCACTCCCTGAAGGAAAGTTTTGACTTGAGAACGGGAAAAAGGACTTCTGAAAGAGGATAGAGAGAGCGGATACCTGCCCCTTTAGAGAACCAAGGGCAAGGCCAGCATTAAGTCCTGCTTGGAGAAAAGCCAAAATGGAGGGAAGCGACAAAGTCATTGGCGAAATGCTATTGGACTCACACCAGAGGAAATAGGCCTTCCAGGTCCGATAATAAACCCTAGAAGACGACGGTTTCCTAGCCTGGATCATGGTGCGTATCACCCGATCGGAGAAACCGGACGCTCTTAGAACCACGGTTTCAACAGCCACGCCATCAAATTGAGCAACCGAGAACCCTGGTGGAAGATGGTCCTTGCGACAGAAGATCTGGCCTGTCTGGGAGCCTCCAGGGGGTGTCCGCCAGAAGATTGACGATCTCTGCGAACCAAGACCTTCTGGGCCAATCTGGTGCGATCAGAATGACCGGCACCCCTTCCACTTTGATCTTCTTCAACAGCCTGAGAAGAAGGGGAAGGGGAGGAAACCGGTAGGGAAGTGCGAATTGCGACCAGGGAATGGCCAGAGCATCGGCGTCCATCGCGAGGGGTCGCGGGATCTGGAGACGAACCGTGGAACCTTCCTGTTCAGCCGGGACGCCATGAGATCCACGTCTGGAGTTCCTCATCGAAGACAGATCTGATGGAAGACCTCCTGATGCAGAGAACACTCTCCTGCCACAAGACCCTCGCGGCTGAGAAAATCGGCAGCCCAGTTGTCCACGCCGGGAATATGCACTGCGGATATTGCCGGAACCGTCGTCTCCACCCAGTGAAGAATCCTGGATACCTCGGCCATCGCAAGGGGACTCCTGGTCCCTCCTTGGTGATTGACGTATGCCACTGCTGTGGCATTGTCTGTCTGAATTCTGACCGGCAGACCACTGAGAAGCATTTCCCAGTGATGGATGGAGAGAAGGATGGCCCTGATTTTGAGGATGCTGATCGGTAGAGAGGACTCTTGTGCCGACCAACGTCCCTGAACCGTCAGATGGCGAAAAACCGCCCCAAAGCCCAGAAGGCTGGCATCCGTTGTTACAATCTGCCAATGGACGGGAAGCAAGGACCGGCCCTGGAGGACGAGGGGGGATGACAGCCACCAGTTGAGAGACTGCTTGACTCTGAGAGGGAGACAAAACGGACGATCCAGCGACAGGACAGACTTGTCCCACTGCGAAAGGATAGCCCATTGAAGAGGTCTTGAGTGGAATTGTGCAAAGGGGATTGCTTCCGAGGGTGCTCCTATTCTGCCCAGGACCTTCATTGCTGAATGTACGGAAGGAAGCTGAGGGCCTTGCAGAAAACGAACACCCTGCTGGAGGATTGCTCTCTTCTCTTTGGGAAGAAAAACCTTCGCCTGTCGGGTATCGAACAGCATGCCCAGGAAGACAAGGCGCTGAGTCGGAACAAGGCAGGACTTTTTTCTGTTGACTAGCCATCCGAACCGGGCCAGGGAGTAAAGGATGATGGACAAACTTTCCTGGGCCTGAGAGAGAGACGGAGCCTTGATGAGGATGTCGTCGAGGTACTGGATAAGTACTAGACCCCTGATCCTTAAAATGGCCATCAAAGCCGCCATGATCTTTGTGAAGACCCTGGGAGCGGTCGCGAGATCGAACGGCAGGGCGACAAACTGGAAGTGGTTCCGCTGTACTGTGAAACGCAGGAACCTCTGATGAGCTGGGCAAATCGGAACGTGGAGGTAAGCGTCTTGGATGTCTATGGAGCACAGAAATTCCTGCGTCTCCATGGAAGCAATTACTGAGCGAAGGGACTCCATCCTGAAATGTTGCAGGAGGACTCTCGTGTTCAGTAACTTGAGATTCAGAATGGGCCGAACCGCGTCGCCCTTCTTTGGCACAACAAACAGGTTTGAATAGAAACTTGTGAAGCGTTCTTGTTTTGGTACGAGAACGATAACCCCTGAACTGAGAAGGGAGGCGATGAACGCAAAGAAACCCGGAACCAGAGCAGGATCCTTTGGAGGACGGGATTCGAAGAACCGATCTCAGGGACGCAAAGTGAACTCTACCTTGTATCCTGAGGATACTACCTCCCTGACCCATGCGTTCTCCACCGAGGCGAGCCAAACGTCCCGTGGGAGCTATGAGGACGCCAGGAAGGAGTGGGCCTGAAGGAAGCCTTCTTCTTGACCTGACAGGTCTGCGGCCTGCGCTTACCGGAGGGATCCTCTGTCGCCGCAAAATGGTAAAAGGGCCGAAAGGAGCGG
Organism: Oophaga sylvatica; assembly: GCA_033576555.1. Taxonomy (NCBI): domain Eukaryota; kingdom Metazoa; phylum Chordata; class Amphibia; order Anura; family Dendrobatidae; genus Oophaga; species Oophaga sylvatica. Next base: position 179,630,573 of record JARQOD010000004.1, read on the forward strand.
AACTGCCGCTTCAGAGGAGGCCTGCGAGGTTTGGACTGAGGAAGGAGGGAACTCGTGCCTCCAGTTGCCTCCTTAATGATCTAATCCAACATGGAGCCAAACAGGCGGTCTCCCTGGAAGGGGAGGCAGGTAAGCGACTTCTTTGATGAAAGGTCCGCTTGCCATGCTTTGGCCACCATATTGCTAAATATTTCCCTGCATAGGAAATCTGGTCTGCAAGGATGGCAAGTTCGCTCGGTGGAGCTCCCGCAATGATGCCCTTACGAAGTTGTTTGGAACATCTGGCTATGGCCTTTGGTAGAGGCAAAGGCCGGGGCATAATGTAGAAGCCACCGCTTGAAAGGCTGATTTTGCCAGCGATTCTATAATTCTATCGTTGGAATCCTTGAGGGAAGCTGCATTAGAAAGTGGGAGGAACGTGTTGGTGGACAGTCTGGAGACTGGCGGGTCCACAGCAGGGGAAGGAGTCCAGTTAGCGGTGAGCTCAGGGGAGAAGGGGTATAGGATGCCGAGGCGCTTCCCTCTTTGAAAGCGTCTGGTGGATTCTCCCTTTCCCTCTTGAGTATCTCCACAAATTCAGTGTGTGGGGCAAAGACCTTGGAAGGTGGTTTAGACCGTCTGAACGAAACGCCTGATCTGCAGGTTCCGTAGAAGTATCTTTGATGCCTAAGGTCTGGTTGACCGCTACAATCAGGCTCTGCACCATATCTGTCATGCTGGACGCCTGTTCTGGATCCAAGTACAACTCATCTTCTTAAAGCGCGTCTGAAGATGCCTCGCCTGATTCAGGAGAGGAGGATCCGGAAGAGGAATCTCGCCGAGAAGGACCGGCTGGTGAGATTGGGCGGGAAGAAGACCTAGACCGGTGCTCTTGTCTGAGCCTCTTGCGGCCTAAGTTAGAAGGGCCAAGCGGAGAATCTTGTGATCCACTGGCGACTGTGGGAGCTGGAAGAGGCAATCTGTCTATCACGGACACGAGGGTCTGTGACACCCTGGTGAGATCCGCCACAGACTGCGATAGAGAGGAAGCCCATCCCGGGATAGGGGTCTTAGACTCACCTGGGGCAGAAAGGGACTCCTGGGTAGTGGGTACCATGGGGTTGCTGCAGGCCTGGCAGAGGAGAGAGGACTGACCTGAAGGGAGTCAGCCATTACAAGAAGAGCACACAAAGTGTTGTGACCAGAGTAGAGGAAGAGGAAGCTAGAAGACGAGCAGGCTCTCCTTTGTGCTTAGGCATGGTGAGCAGACCCACTAACCGATTGCCAGAAGGTTAGGGGACAGAAAAGAGGCAGAGGAGAGTCTCAGTTCTGCAGGGCAGAGCCACTCACGGTTTCCTGTAGTCTGCTCCAAGGCGGTGATGAGACGAGTGCAGGCAGGCATGCAGAGCTTCTGAGAGGAGCCGTACGAGTGCAGAAGCCGGAAGATGGCGTCTAGCAGGGGACACGGCTGGTGGAAAACGCGCGCTGCTGAGAGGAATCCCGCTATCAGCAGTCGGAAGAGGGGCGGAGCTAAGAGCAGGGTCCGGAGGAGCAATATGGCAGCGGCTCCAGCCTACAGTGGAGGCTGAGAGTAGTGGGCGGAGCCTCACACCGCGCCAGGAAGAGAGGGAGAAGATGGGCGGGAGAAAAGCCCGCCGGGAAACGCTAAGAGGAAGGGGGCTGAGCCGGCGCTGTAGCTAGACCCGAAATGAAGCCGGACCTAAATTACAGGCGGTGACCGCCGGAGCAGGGGGAAAAGGGGGAAGGGATGCCAAGGCCTGTGTAGAGGCGCCAAAATGTCCCCACAGCGGTAGAGAGCTTCCTGCAGCGGCGCAAACAAGCGCTAGCAGAAAAAAAATTTTCCCCAATGAAGAAGCCCTGGTGTCCAAAAGGCCCAGATCTTCCTAGTGTCCATGGAGCGGCGCTATCCCCAGACGCCACAGAAAATTAAGGTATGCCCAGTGTGGAAATAAAGGGGGGGGGGGGAACCCTCAGAAAATCCCCCCTTTTTTTTTAATCTTTTTGCAGCGGCTCTAGTCGCCTCAAGGGTCGGGAGCTGGAGAGAGAATAATAATAATCTTTATTTATATAGTGCCAACATATTCCGCAGCGCTTTACAGTTTAACAGTTTCAAAACACAAGTCATAAGTAACAACGTTAACAATACAATAATTAAAGCAAAATAAGACGACCCTGCTCGTGAGAGCTTACAATCTACAATGAGGTGGAGGAGATACAAAGTACAGGTGTGTATATACAATGGTGCATTTACAATGATGGTCCAGCCATCTTGAGGGAGTGAGGGATGTATGGAGATAGTGAATGGGCTACACACACACACATAGAATGACTTTGATTAGAAGAGAGAAGAAAGTACCTCCCAATACTCTGAAGGTCAGACGTCCGGGATCCGCTCGAGGGTCCTCCGCGGGACGTCCACGTCTCCACAAACCAACAGGCTCTGGTAGGCGAGTGGGTAGTGGGACGAAGGCATGAGGATACGGGGTGGCAGTACATGCTGTACTCATAATCTCTGCTTGGGAGTACAGTAGTGACCATTCACACTGTATCCCTCCGGAAACCAGAAAAGGAACGACTCACATTAGGTAGATATGGGTCTCCAGAGAGACCCGTATCCACCTCCTACTAACACTAAGCTAAAACTGATTAGCTTGGTGCCAGTCGGTGGGGTGTATACTGCAGAGGAGGAGCTAACTTTTTTTATGTGCATAGTGTCAGCCTCCTAGTGGCAGCAGCATACACCCATGGCTCCCGTGTCCCCCAATGAAGCGATAGAGAAAATGGCCGCGGATGCCGGGTGATATAAACCACGAACGCCGACCTGTCCCGAAGGGACAGTGTAACCCGGAATGACGCCTGCCGCTGCGGAGGGAGAGGGGAGCATACCTGTGGTGAGTCCCGGTCCCTCTGCAGTGATGAGGATCATATTAGGAGCCCTCGGGTGGGAGAGGGTCACAGGAATCCGGGATCCTCCTTCCCAAACCATCTCCAGACGGTGCAGAAGACGACATCAACCCCTTACCAGAAGGGGAGGAGGCCACTGCTGCTCACTACCGTCTTCACCCCAGCTTTCTCTGAGGAGAAGGGTGAGGTGGTGAAAAGACAAAGGGACCGGTCCGTCATGAAAAACCCGTAAGGGTGATGGGATTAGGTCCTGCATGCGGGCCTGAGAGTGGGCGATGTGGGTGACACCACACTGCTCTCTCAGTCGCATAAGTACGGGAAAACAGGGTGAGAAATTACACCCCAGTTACCCTCAGAAGAACCTAAAAGACAAAGGTTAATATACACAAACAAGGAACCTGAAAAGGAAAATGCGGATCTGGTAGCAGATCCAGGTCCTCCTCCTACAGACACTAAGCTTAAACTGAAGAGCTTTGTGCCTGTCATTGGGTGTATACTGCTGAGGAGGAGTCATTTTCCTTTTTTGCATAGTGTCAGCCTCCTAGCGACAGCAGAATACACCCATGGTTAACTGTGTCCCCCAATGAATCGATAAAGAAAAGCTTTTTTTCATATGATTGTCCAGAGGACAACATTTGCTATGGGCGAGTTTATGAATATCCGTCGGATTTAAACACTAGAAAATCCTCCTGACAAATACGGCAAATGCAATGTGAAAGCAATCTACATAGACTTAAGCACTGGAAAGCCACCAGAATTAAATGCAATTACCCGAATTAAAGATTCCATGCAACCATCCAAGTCTCCACTCTTCAGTTTGGCAGCAAGGCCCTTCAGCAGTAGATTTACTGTAAACGTTAGCACATGAACCTATAAGAAGATGAAACCATATTAGAAGCGTGTGTATACACATGGATATAATCTCTACACAAACACACACACACATAATTTATCAATTTCCGCACACCATGGCTTACTTGTGGGTCCACAATAATCAGTCATTACCTGGTATCCTTTAACTAAGACATTCTGCATTTCTTTTAATATAAAGTGCAGGTAGCGAGGCCCGAGTGTTTCTAAGATCTTAATCAGAGTGTTTCTTGCGATGTCACGGATCTCCTGTGCTCTGTTCCTCAGGAGGATACACACCTTTAACAGTATGCTGAAAAATGTACAAAGTCAACATTATAAGTCATTAAAAGTAATTGAAGAAAACGTAAAAATTATCCATTATTCTATATAAAAAAATGAAGTGTGAGATTTATTGTTCTCCTTGATGAAATATCCCTTGAAGACTCGGTAAGACTAAGGTTCTGCACGCTGCACTCCTTCAGCCCTGAAGCCAGATTGTAACGTACACTTAGTTATATATATATAAATATATACACAGTACAGACCAAAAGTTTGGACACACCTCATTTAAAGATTTTTCTGTATTTTCAGGACTATGAAAATTGTACATTCACACTGAAGGCATAAAAACTATGAATTAACACATGTGGAATAATATACTTAACAAAAAAGTGTGTAACAACTGAAATTATGTCTTATTCTAGGTACTTCAAAGTAGCCACCTTCTTTGATGACTGCTTTGCACACTCTTTGCATTCTCTTGATGAGCTTCAAGAGGTAGTCACCGGAAATGGTCTTCCCACAACCTTGAAGGAGTTCCCAGAGATGCTTAGCACTTGTTGGCCCTTTTGCCTTCACTCTGCGGTCCAGCTCACCCCAAACAATCTCGATTGGGTTCAGGTCTGGCGACTGTGGAGGCCAGGTCATCTGGCGTAGCACCCCATCACTCTCCTTCTTGGTCAAATAGCCCTTACACAGCCTGGAGGTGTGTTTGGGGTCATTGTCCTGTTGAAAAATAAATGATGGTCCAACTAAACGCAAACCGGATGGAATAGCATGCCGCTGCAAGATGCTGTGGTAGCCATGCTGGTTCAGTATGCCTTCAATTTTGAATAAATCCCCAACAGTGTCACCAGCAAAGCACCCCCACACCATCACACCTCCTCCTTCATGCCTCACGGTGGGAACCAGGCATGTAGAGTCCATCCGTTCACCTTTTCTGCGTCGCACAAAGACACGGTGGTTGGAACCAAAGATCTCAAATTTGGACTCATCAGACCAAAGCACAGATTTCCACTGGTCTAATGTCCATTCCTTGTGTTCTTTAGCCCAAACAAGTCTCTTCTGCTTGTTGCCTGTCCTTAGCAGTGGTTTCCTAGCAGCTATTTTACCATGAAGGCCTGCTGCACAACGTCTCCTCTTAACAGTTGTTGTAGAGATGTGTCTGCTGCTAGAACTCTGTGTGGCATTGACCTGGTCTCTAATCTGAGCTGCTGTAAACCTGCAATTTCTGAGGCTGGTGACTCGGATAAACTTATCCTCAGAAGCAGAGGTGACTCTTGGTCTTCCTTTCCTGGGGCGGTCCTCATGTGAGCCAGTTTCTTTGTAGCACTTGATGGTTTTTGCAACTGCACTTGGGGACACTTTCAAAGTTTTCCCAATTTTTCGGACTGACTGACCTTCATTTTTTAAAGTAATGATGGCCACTTGTTTTTCTTTACTTAGCTGCTTTTTTCTTGCCATAATACAAATTCTAACAGTCTATTCATTAGTGCTATCAGCTGTGTATCCACCAGACTTCTGCACAACACAACTGATGGTCCCAACCCCATTTATAAGGCCAGAAATCACACTTATTAAACCTGACAGGGCACACCTGTGAAGTGAAAACCATTTCCGGTGACTACCTCTTGAAGCTCATCAAGAGAATGCCAAGAGTGTGCAAAGCAGTAATGAAAGCAAAAGGTGGCTACTTTGAAGAACCTAGAATATAAGACATAATTTCAGTTGTTACACACTTTTTTGTTAAGTATATAATTCCACGTGTTAATTCATAGTTTTGATGCCTTCAGTGTGAATTTACAATTTTCAGTCCAGAAAATACAGAAAAATCTTTAAATGAGGTGTGTCCAAACTTTTGGTCTGTATTGTATATTATATATATAAAATATATATATATATATATATATATATATATATATATACATATCACATATACACACAGTTTATATATACATACATATACTGTTATATATATATATATACACACAGTTTATATATACATACATATACTGTGTGTGATATATATATATATATATATATATATATATACACACACACATACATACACAGTATATATACATACACATACGCATACAGTTTTTATCTTATAGTTTGTTTTAACCTCATACCCAGGTAGGTTGGCTTCCATAACTTCTTGAGGAAGTGTCTGCATCAACTTGACTAAAGCAAATGCTATGGGAACACGGACTACTTCCTCTTCATTAACTACTTTGCTTTTCACCAATTTGTGCTCTTCGTCCCTTTTAATCTGTAAGGATAAAGTAAATGCTTTAATACAATTAAAAACCTCTGTATTGGAATACTCTTTAACACAACTTATATGCATATACTGGGGAACATAAGTATTTGATACACTGCTGATTTTACAAGTTTTCCCATCTACAAAGAATGAAGAGGTCTGTAATTTTTTATCATAGGTACACTTCAACAGAATCTTAAAAAATGTAAAAAAAAAAAATCACATTGTATGATTTTTACATATTTAATTTGCATTTTATTGCTTGAAATAAGTATTTGTACAATAGAAAAACAGAACTTAATATTTAGTACAGAAACCTTTGCACTCAATTACAAAGGTCAGACGTTTCCTGTAGTTCTTGACCAAGTTTGCACACACTGCAGCAGGGATTTTGTCCCACTTCTCTATACATATCTTCCCTAGATCTTTCAGGTTTTGGGGCTGTCACTGGGCAACACTGAGTTTCAGCTCCCCAGAAAAATTTTCTATTGGAGTCCAGTTCTGGAGACTGGCTAGGTCACTACAGGACCTTGAAATACTTCTTAGCCACTAGGTAGTTGCGCTGGCTGTGCAAGTCAGGTATTTGTCTGGATGGAAGACCCAGCCACGACCCATCTTCAATGCTCTTATTGAGGGAAGGAGGTTGTTCGCCAAAATCTTGCGATACATGACCCCATCCATTTTCCCTTCAATTCGGTGCAGTCGTCCTGTCCCCTTTGCAGAAAAGCACCCCCTAAGTACGATGTTTTCCCCACCTTGCTTCCCGGTTGTGACGGTGCTCTTGGGGGGCTGTGTTCATCCTTCTTCCTCCAAACACGGAGAGTGGTATTGATACCAAAAAGTTCTATTTTGGTCTCACCTGACCACACACGACCTTCTCCCATGCTTCCTCTGGATCATCCAGATGGTCACTGGCGAACTTAAAATGTGCCTGGGCACCTGCTGGCGTGAGCAGGGGGACCTTGTGTGCCCTTAAGGATTTGTATCCATGACAGTGTAGTGTGTTATAAATGGTAAAGTTTAAGACTGTGGTCCTGGCTCTATTTAGGTCATTGACCAGGTCCCTCTTGTGTAGTTCTGGGTTGATTCCTGACCTTTCTCAGAATCATTCTTACCCTGTGAGGCGAAATCTTGCATGGAGCCCCACACAGAGTAAGATTGACAGTCAAATTGTGTTTCTTCCATTTTCTAATAATTGTGCCAACAGTTGTTACCTTCTCAACTAGCTGCTTATCTATTGTCCTGTAGCTCATGCCAACCTTGTGCAGATCTACAATTTTTTCCCTGGTGTCCTTAGACAGCTCATTGGTCTTGGCCACGGTGGTGAGGTTGGAGTGTGATTGAGTGTATGGACAGGTGTCTTTCATATGGTAAGGAGTTCAAACAGGGGCAATTAACACAGGTAATAATTGCAGAGTCGCAGGGTTTTTAAAGAAATTAAGATGGAAAAATTTGCAAACTTGGCAGTGTATCACAAACTTATTTTCCCCGCTGTATAATATATAATTTTATAATATTAAAAGAAATATCAAGTGAAAGTTTATATGAGAGACACTGCTGACGTTTCATCAGTGGCCATCACCCAGGTATGGTGTCCTAATAGTAAGAATGGGAAGCATGCCAGAAACATGACATGAATCAGCTCTCGATTGGTAGGCACTAAGAGTGAGAAAAAAAAAAAAGATGTAAACTGGTCCTTTTTTTTTCTCTCCTTTTCTTACAAGTTTAGTGAGAGCCTATAAACCTTACTCTAAAATTCTACAGAAAACGAACCTTTGCATCAAGACATCTCTGAAGCTTGGGTATTACGTTATTTGTCACAGTAGTCTGAATATGACTAAAAAGCGCGGCCAGATCTTCTTTGTTTCTTGGCAGATAGTTCAAGAAATGCTTGTTTGTGGATTTTTTTTCTTGCTTTTTACAAGGGGCCTCATTAGCTTTACTGGTTTGGGCCACATCTTGAGTTTCCATCTGCTCTTCCTCCTCATTCTCCAACTCCATTAACTCATCTTCCACATTGTTCTCTACATCTATAAAATAAGCAGCAGGGCAGCATCATAATAACAAATAGCAGTTAACACATTTCTTCAGTAAGAGTTTTTTTTTCTATGAAGTGTAAAATGCTTACCAGTTTTACAGTCTCTTGCCTCAGCTGCTTGAATTTGCTTCTCCATAGTCACATAATCAAAGTGAAAAGCATCGAGCACTGTCACCAGTAAGCTGCGCAGAGAAGAAAAAGAGAATATTAAAAAAAAATATACAACACGTTTTTTCCCCAAAAAATGTTTTGGTTTTTTTTTAGCCTTAAATTTTTTATTTTTGCAAGGGTGAGAGGAGAAAGTTGAACCCCAAATCTGTGCAATTTCTCTTCAGTTTGCAGATACCCCATATGTGGGTGAAAACGACTGTTTGGGTGCACAACAGGACTCAGAAAGTGACGTTTTGGAACGCAGACTTTGATGGAATGGATGTGGGTGTCATGATCCCTCAATGAATTTATCTAGACATGTGGTGAGCACCTTTAGGCTATGTGCACACGTTGCGGTTTTTTTAGCGGTTTTGCCGCGGTTTTTCGCGGCGGAAACGCCGCAAAACCGCGGCAAAACCGCTTACACAATACAACTCATTAAGGCCTATGAGATTCCGCAATGCTGTGCACATGCTGCGGGTTTTTCCGAGGCGGAATCGCACCGCGGGAGAATCTGCAGCATGCTCATTCCTTTTTGCGGAACCGCGGCGATTCCGCCGCCATAGGAATGCATTGAACCGCTTACTTTCTGCATGTGGCTGTGCCCACCATGCGGAAAGTAAGCGGTTCATGTGCGGATGGTACCCAGGGTCTGGAGGAGAGGAGACTCTCCTCCAGGCCCTGAGTACCATATCCATGTAAAACACGGATTTTGGTAAGAACTTACCTGTAAAATCCTTTTCAGCGAAGGAAGGAAGAGAGACACAGTATTCATTACTGATGGGTAGGCGGAGCCCCAGATCAGGATGTTACCTCAGATCAAAAGAGTGATGACTGGCTGGCCCCTCCAGCTCGGGCTCCTCCTACTCAGCTCCAGTCGTACCAAAGCTTTTAGGAAAAGAGCCAAGATCACCAGCGGAGCAACATAACCCCTTCTGAAGGAACTTCAGAGAAAAAACACAAGGATACAGGTTATGCATGCAAAGAAAGCCAAAAACCACAGAGTTCCAGGTACTACTCACGGAACCTGACTACTGCGATGAGCTGGCGATGCTGGAACAGAGCCTTAGCGCGCTGACCTCAGCCCAGATAATCGCTATCAGATAAGGGTCGCGCTGCATCTGAAAACATCAACACACTTCTGCCTTGGGAGGGTGCTGTGTCTCTTTTCCTTCCTTCGCTGAAAAGGATTTTACAGGTAAGTTCTTACCAAAATCCGTGTTTCAGCTGCAGATGGAAGGAAGAGAGCCACAGTATTCATTACTGATGGGACGTCCCAAAGCAGTTCAAAAATAAGGGTGGGAAAAACCAATAAAAGGCAGAAACCCAACAACCTTAACAACAAAGCGCAACCAGCGCTAAACACAAGTTCATCCAGAACTTTAAACTACAGCTGCCTGCAGGACCCTACGTCCGAGGGCTGCATCAGCGGAAGCACTGACGTCCACTTTATAAAACTTTGTAAACGTGTGGACAGAGCGCCAAGTTGCCGCTCGGCAGAGCTGCACTGCCGAGGCACCTTGATGAAAAGCCCACGATGAGGCCACAGCTCTCGTAGAATGGGCTCGAATCTTAATCGGGCAAGATTCACCCCGAAGACGGTAAGCTTCCAAAATAGCTGACCGGATCCAACGAGCTATAGAATCCTTGGAAGCTCGTTGACCACGCCGACGACCTGCTGGAACCACAAACAGGGAGTCCGTCTTACGAAAACCTTGAGTAATAGATAGATAAAACTTCAAGGCCCGCACTAAATCCAATGTGTGTAAAGCTCGCTCTTTCACATTCTTCGGATCCGGGCAGAATGAAGGCAACACAATATCCTGGTTGACATGAAATTGTGACACCACTTTAGGCAAAAAATCACCCCGAGTGCGAAGCACTACACGATCCGGAAAAAACTCCAGAAAAGGAGGCGAACAAGAAAGAGCTGCCAACTCAGAAACTCTCCTCAAGGAAGTGACTGCAACAAGGAAAGCCACCTTCCAAGAAAGTAAAGAAAGGCTAGCAGAAACCATAGGCTCAAAAGGTTTATGCTGAAGAGCCTCCAAAACAAGGTTGAGCCGCCAAGGAGACACGGGTGCCTTCCGCGGCGGAAACTTACGAGATATACCTCGGAAAAAGGAAAGCACGTCTCTATTTGAAGCAATGGTTCTCCGAAACAATAAGGACAGAGCAGAAATCTGACCTTTCAGAGTGCTTACTGCCAAACCCTTGTCTAGCCCATGCTGTAGAAAAGCCAACAGGTTGGGAATGGAAAATTTTCTCGGGTTCCGAGAGGACCCCAAACACCACGAAAAGAAGGTTTCCCAAATCTTGTGGTAAATCCTAGTAGTAGCCGGACATCTTGCAGCACGAAGGGTAGCAATGACCTCGGCTGAGAAACCTCTACGGGTCAAGATTTCGGTCTCAAGAGCCACGCCGTCAAACGCAGGGACATCAAGTCCGGATGACAAACGGGCCCCTGAGTCAACAAGTCCGGTTGAAGAGGGAGTGGAAAAGGAGGTGCCGCCAACAGCGACATTATTGTCGAGAACCACACCCTTCTTGGCCAGTCTGGAGCTATCAAAATAGCTGGAATTCTCTCTAGTCTGATCCGACGCAGTACTAGAGGAAGTAAGGATATCGGCGGGAATACATAGATCAGCTCGAACTGATCCCACTGAGCCACTAGAGCATCCACCGCCACCGCCTTCGGATCCTTGTACCTGGACATGAATGTCGGTAACTTGGCATTGAACCTGGATGCCATCAAATCCACTTGGGGGTTCCCCAGCGAGAGCACAGTAGTGCAAACACATCCGGATGGAGGCTCCATTCCCCGGAATCCATCCTTCTGCGACTGAGAAAGTCCGCTGTAACATTCTGAACCCCTGGAATGTGAATCGCCGAAATGGCTGGTACATTGGCCTCTGCCCAAATCAGAATTCGGGACACCTCTACCATGAGTCTGGAACTCCTTGTCCCACCTTGGTGATTGATATACGCGACAGCCGTCGCATTGTCTGTCTGCACACGGACTGCAGACCGCTCAAAGGGACCGTCCAATGTTGGAGGCAAAGGAAAATCGCCCTCAATTCCAGGATGTTGATCGGAAGCACAGACTCTTCCGATGACCATACCCCCTGAATCCAGAGATTGTTCCAAACACCCCCCCAGCCCGTCAGGCTGGCATCGGTGGTTATGACTGACCACTTCAGAGGGAGGAAAGACTTCCCCAGGGAGAATGCCCCTGGACGTAACCACCATTCTAGAGAATCCCGCACCGCGCGAGAAATGGTGACACTGCAATCCAGCGATTGCGACTGATTCCATCGACTCAAGATGAACCTTTGAAGAGTCCTGGAGTGGAACTGGGCAAAAGGAATTGCCTCCATGGACGCCACCATCAGTCCTAGAAGACGCATACACTTCCGTAGAGACATTGCCGTTGAGGATCTCATAATCTGTACATGTCGAAGAAGACATGACTGTTTGTCTGGTGGTAGGGAAACTACCGACCGAAACGTGTCGAGATGCATTCCCAAAAAGAGGATTGTCCTCGATGGTTCCAGGGACGACTTCTCCCAATTGACCAGCCAACCGAAGTCCTTCAGAAACTGAAGAGACAAATCCCGAGCCGTCAACGCCTCCTCCTCCGAGGAAGCCATGATCAAAAGATCGTCCAGATAAGGGAGAATCGTAATCCCCTGTTTTCGAAGGATTGCCATGAGAGGCGCCAGAATTTTTGTAAAGACCCTTGGCGCTGAGGCTAAGCCGAACGGCAGAGCCACGAACTGGTAATGATTCTGACCTATGGCAAATCGAAGAAAGCGCTGATGAGCCTTTCCGATGGGAATATGCAAATAGGCGTCGCGAATGTCGATTGACATCAGAAAATCGTTCTGTGACAGAGCTGCCACAACGGAACGAAGCGACTCCATGCGAAATTTCCGGGCATGGACATGCCGGTTTAATCGCTTGAGATCCAGAATCGGGCGAAATTTGTTCTCCTTTTTGGGAACTATAAAAAGGTTGGAATAAAAACCTTTCCCTCGGTCCTCTGACGGAACCGGTATCACTACACCCTTTTGTAGTAGCGATTCGACCTCTCGCTGTAGAGCGACAACAAGCTCGGGTTCCGACGGAACGCGAGATTGACAAAAAACATTTGGGGGTTGAGAAGCAAACTCTATGAAATAGCCTGCCGACACTATCCGCGTTACCCAGGAATCTGGAACGCGAGCCATCCAAGTCTCCTTGAAAAGAAGCAGGCGACCCCCCACTCGAGAATCCTCGAGTGGACCCCTGGCGTCAATCCGACTTTGCGGGTTTCTTGTCAAGTTCCCGCTTGTTCTGGCGGAAACTCTGCTTCCAGGGAGTACGAGTTTTCTGAGAGGATTTCTTTCCTGAGAAAGAAGGACGACCCGATCCCCACGAGGAGTGACTAGATCGTCCTCGGCCCCGAAAGGACCGCCGACCACTATAAACACCAGGCTTACTGGACACCGAGGCCATGGCCCTTCGCTGTGGTAATGCTGATTCCTTCGCCTTAGCCTTGGAAATCAGCTCTGTGAGGTCGGATCCAAAAAGATGGCCACCCTTGTAAGGTAAGGCCAACAACCCTTGTTTGGAAACTGCGTCCCCGGCCCACTGTCTGAGCCATAAAGCTCTTCTGACTGTGACCGCTGAAGCTTGCGCTTTGGCCAGCAGAGATGCCGTATCCAGACCGGCATCAAAGATATAACAGGCTGCCGTTTCTAACCATTCACAAGTTTCCCGTATCTCAGATAACGGAGATTCATTTTGCAACTCCGTCTTCAGACGTGCCAACCAGCTTAGAGAAGCTCTAGCAGCACACATGGATCCTAGCACTGCTCGAAATCCATGACCCGCAGCCTCATAGCTTGCTTTTGCCGCCAATTCTGCCTTTCTATCCAAAGGCTCCTGTAAGCTCGCTTTTCCCTTAATAGGGAGTAGAGAGGATTTACTAAGCTGAGACAAAGACACATCCACTTCAGGAGCAGAAGTCCAATTAGCCTTTAACTCCGTAGAGCAAGGATAAAGTGTATCAAAGAAATGCGTTCCATGAAAACGCTTATCTGGACATAGACGTTCCTCCTCTATTACACCATTAAGCTCATCCAGAGTTGGCAATGTTGTGCGCGAAGCACGGGACTCCTGGAACATGCGTGCTGATTTACCAGGACGACTAGTTACCTCCTCCGGTAACTGTAGTATATCTCTCATGGCTTCAATTAATGCCTCCGTACGCTTCGTCATAGAGGAACGCCCCTGCGGCTCGTCCGCATCTGAATCGGATATTTCTCCATCCGAATTTAAAGGGAACTCTGCCCAATATCAGATACATCTGACTCGCTCCGTGTAGAGGCCGGTAACGGCCTGCGTCGCTTCCTCTGAGAGGAATTAGCAGACACATATTGACCTAAAAGGTCAGACAAGTTATTAATCGATCGAGCGATATCATCCAATTTTCCACCGCTGTCGACCGCAGCGCTAGACGCTGTGGAGGTCTGCGTATCTGATTGCCGCAATGGCACTGGGACGTGATCCGCGGCATCTGAACTCTGTTCAGACATGTCTCACCTGTATGAGCAGGTCAAAGCGGTAATACCAGCAAAAAACTATGCGGTTTTTTTTTTTTTTTCAAACGCTGAAGGGTTAACGCTCCACCAAGCAGGGTTACCCCAGCGGTATTCAGTCAGCAAATTTAGCTGGTAGAAATAACCCTCAGAGGGGTTAATATTGCAAACTCACCAAAATATATATATATTTGTGAGCCCCAGCCAATTTTTATGTCTCTGATGAGACTGCAGCTGCAGGATAGCGATCGCTGTGCTGCGGGGTGAGGAATCCGCACTCACCCAGCTGGCCGTGGTGTCTTATGAGGAGAGGAGCGGTCCGAGGAGCCCAGGAGCCTGAGTAATGGCCGCCACAGTGAGGGGTCGCAGGAGAAACGCCAGAGCGCGCGTCTTCCTGCTCAAAAGACCGGGATAGATAGGCCACGCCCCCGCCAGCTCAAATAATGAGCGCGAACTCTCCCCCGCTCCTGCTCCCTCTCTGTCCTGCAGCTATCTGCCTGCGGACAAAAAATCACCACATCTACTTGTAACAGCGCTGTCACAGCAGCGCTGAAGCATACTGACATTACATGTAGTAGCGCTGTCACAGCAGCGCTGAAGCATACTGACATTACATGTAGTAGCGCTGTCACAGCAGCGCTGAAGCATACTGACATACATGTAGTAGCGCTGTCACAGCAGCGCTGAAGCATACTGACATTACATGTAGTAGCGCTGTCACAGCAGCGCTGAAGCATACTGACATTACATGTAGTAGCGCTGTCACAGCAGCGCTGAAGCATACTGACATACATGTAGTAACGCTGTCACAGCAGCGCTGAAGCATACTGACATTAGTAATAGCGCTGCTCATTCAGACGCTAAAGCACTCACACATAATTATTATTAAAATTTGTGTGGAGTACTCACCAGCCAAGGCGCCACAGGGACCCTCAGGGGTTTCTGGCGCAGTGCCCATGCTTCCCCCCAGGGCGAAGAACGCAGTGACCGCACGTGTGGTTTGCGTTCCCGCCAGAGAAGCTCTCCTCATCCCCCAGGGCCGGCAAGGATTCTGCAGGGACTTTGAGTAAATACAGATCCGCCAAGGGAGAGGTTGGGGTACAGCAGCGCTGGTACCCCTGAGACCTCTAGACCAACTAGTGATCCAAGTCTCCTGTCCGAATATTAAAATAATAAAATCTTCTGAGGAGCTGCATTAGCAGCGACCATCCTCTGGACCTCAAATCTTAGACTGGAGCTGAGTAGGAGGAGCCCGAGCTGGAGGGGCCAGCCAGTCATCACTCTTTTGATCTGAGGTAACATCCTGATCTGGGGCTCCGCCTACCCATCAGTAATGAATACTGTGGCTCTCTTCCTTCCATCTGCAGCTGAAAACAATAATTAAAATAAAAAATAATGATATTCTCACCTTCCGGCGTCCCCCGCAGCTTTCCCGCCTCTCAGCGACGCTCCCGCCAATCGCGTTCCCAGGAGTCCTTTGCGAGATCACCCAGATGGCATAGCGGTCTCACGAGATGCTACGTCATCGGGATGATTGCCGCAAAGTACTCCTGGGAACGGAACTTGCCGGGAGCGTCGCTGAGAGGCGGGAAAGCTGCGGGGGCCGCCGGAAGGTGAGAATATCAATATTTATTATTTTTTTTATTATTTTTACATTAGATCTTTTTACTATTGATGCGACATAGGCGGCATCAATAGTAAAAAGTTGGTCACACGTGTCAAACACCTGTCAGATCGCTTGCAAAACGCTAGTGTTTAGCGGGAATACGCATACCTATAATATGCGGATTTCCCGCGGCAGGGAGGTGCGGAATTGCCGCGGAAATTTCCATGGCAATTCCGCAACGTGTGCACATAGCCTTAACCGACAGGTGCTTCACAGAATTTTACGTTCATCTGCGACAATTAATAAAAAATATATTTTTCCCCACAAAAATATTAGCCCCCAATTTTTTAATTTTCACAAGGATAGCAGGCGAAAATGGACCCTAAAATTTGTTGGGCAAATTCTCCTGAGTTCACCGATACACTATATGTAGTTAAAAACTACTTTTGAGGCACTGTGCGTTGCTCAGATGGGAAGGAGTGCCATATTATAGTGCACATTTTACGGTTATGGTTTGTGGATGCCATGTCACATTGGCAAAGCCCCTGAGATGCCAGAACAGGAGAAACGGCCATAAGTGACCCCATTTTACAAACTACATCTCTTAATGAATTCATCTAGGGGTGCAGTGATCATATTGACACCATGGGTGTGTCACAGAATTTTATACCATTGGGCCAAGAAGAAAAAAATGACTACATTTGTACCACCAAAATTTGATTTAGCACCAGAATTTTACATTATTCACACTAAAAATTTATGCTGAATGTGGAAATACCCATTGTGTGGCTGCACAGTACTGCTTAGCCACACAGCGATACTCGGGAAGGACGGAGCACTATTTGCCTCCTGGAGAGCAGATTTGCCCAGAATAGTTTGCGGACTTCATATACAGAACTCTTAAGTGCTAGTAGAACAAAATCCCCCCCTCAAATTTTGGAAATTATACCCCTTTGCGCATTTATCTACAGGTGTAGTGACAATTTTGACTCAATGGGTGTTGTCTAGAAACAATGGATGTTGCTCAGTGAAAATTGCAAATCTGCTATTGGACATTGCCAACACCAGTACGTGGTAATTACCAGCCCATGCTTCTGGAGACACGCACATGTAAATTAGGCAGGCTCTCATCACTACAGAAATGCCAAACATGTGGATGCTAAACATGGTTTAGGCACACTAGGGCTCAGAATGGATATTGATAGCAGCATTTAGAGGGTTAACCAGCCGTGCGGGCTCCATTCCTGGCAGTGAGTGATGGCTGTCTGTTGTGATATTAGCGGAACACCAGGCAGTGATTGCACGCGCACAGCTCCTGTGCACACAAAATCGCCAAGCTGTACCTAGCACATCCAAGGTCGGAAAGCACTTCCCAACCATTTCACAAACGCTTAAAATCAGACTTTTTTTTTTTCAGAAACAGATTGTTTTCTTCTGATATTAACCAACATCTTTAAAGCAGCAATATCCTAAAGATTAACAATGCAGAAACTGCAATTTCAACATACCTATGTGTAGACACAACCCAAAGAGTATGTTACACTTTAACAACACTTGTAAGCGAATAACACCAAGTTATAGCCACTAGAGGTCTGCAGTATAGATGAGTGGCTCAACCATGCTGTTTGTCCAAACTGAATCTTCAGGATATGTTAAAGAGATTTTAGCTAGTACAAGTTTTTTGGGGCAATCAAAACAACCATGCAGACAAACTTTCATGAGTTTTTCCTGGAATCAGATCATTTTTTTTTTTTTTTTTTACAAAGTACAGTAAATGCGTACTTATTGATAAAATACAGACTAAGCCCAATGTAAAGTTTCTTCTACCTTTGTTTTTTCTTCATCTCAATTTAACTCTCAATGCATCCAGCTTCAACATAGCAGAATGGTAGGTCTTCTTCTTATCTGGTAAAACTACATTTTCCATCAGCACATGCTTCTCCTCAGTGCTGCAGGCCCCTACTTCTGATGTGTGTTCCTGACTAGCCCCACCTCTGAGATATCAGCAAGTTAATCTAATTGTACAATTCATCTTTAAAGGAATTTATGCAGCAGGTTTTTGCTACCTCACCTGAGAGCAACGTAATGTAGTACAGGCAAAGAGACCCCAAAACCAACGATGTATCACTTAGATTACTGGGCTCAGCCGTTCTGATACTATCAGAGCTTTTAAGGCCCTGTCACACATAACGAGATCGCTAGCGAGATCGTTATTACGTCACGGTTTTGAGATCGCTGGAGAGCCGTATCGTGATCGTTGGGGAGCTGTCAAACATGCAGAACTTCCCAACGATTTCAGCCGCCCCAGCGATTTAACTAACGATCTCGTTGCTCGTTGGGATGCTTTCACACAGCAGCTATTTCAACGTTCCACACCTTGATAGGGGCTGTACTGTGTCACCAATCATCTCCGATTGGTGGACGCTACTGTGTTCTGATTGGGCGGCAGGTTTAAAATAAAGCCACGTTGTAGCAATTCCGTCCCTTTGTTCCTGTTTGCGTTCTGGTTTCGGATCGTAGCAGCGTTCTTCGGCTGTGACTCTGTATCCATTCATCTGGGCTTTGTTCCTGACAAGCGTTCTGGTTTGTGGATTATAGTGTTCTTCGGCTGTGACTCTGTATCCATTCATCTGGGCTTTGTTCCTGACAAGCGTGCTGGTTTGTGGATTGTAGTGTTCTTCGGCTGTGACTCCACACAGCCCGGAGAATTCTGCTAAGATCTGCAATCCAGCACGAGGTCAGAAACAAAGGATGGAATCGCTATTCTGTTGCTTTCTTTATGCACGGCGGGAAATGAGAATGCTGTAGCGACCACCAATCGGGGACGAGGGGCGCGGAAAAGACGGATTTTGGTAAGAACTTACCTGTAAAATCCTTTTCAGCGAAGGAAGGAAGGGAGACACACTAGTCATTACTAGTGGGTAGGCGGAGCCCAGATGGGATAGACACCTCAGATTAAAAAGAGTGTTGACCGGCCCCTCCAGCTCGGGCTCCTCCTACTCCAGCTCTCCAGTCGTACACAAGCTAAGGAAGAGCAAATATCACCAGCGGAGCAACATAACCCCTTCTGAAGGACTTCAGAGAAAAGACAAGAATACAGGTTATGCATGTAACAGGAAAAAACCACACAGTTCCAGGTACTACTCACTGAACCTGACTACTGCGATGAGCTGGCGATGCTGGAACAGAGCCTTAGCGCGCCGACCTCAGCCCAGATAATCGCTATCAGAGAAGGGTCACGCCGCATCTGAAAACACAACAACACACTTCTGCCATGGGAGGGATGTGTGTCTCCCTTCCTTCTTCGCTAAAAAAGGATTTTACAGGTAAGTTCTTACCAAAATCCGTCTTTCAGCAGCAGATGAAGGAAGGGAGACACACTAGTCATTACTAGTGGGAAGTCCCAAAGCAGTCCAAAAATTAAGGGTGGGAAAAAAAAACAAAAAAGGCAGATCCCAACAACCTAGGTAAACGCGCAACTAGCGCTAAATACAAGTTAACGAGAACTTTAAACTACAGCCGCCTGCAGGACCCTACGTCCTAAGGCCGCATCAGCGGAAGCACTAACGTCCACCTTATAAAATTTTGTAAACGTGTGGACAGAGCGCCAGGTCGCCGCCCGGCAGAGCTGAGCTGCCGAGGCCCCTTGATGAAAGGCCCACGATGAACCCACAGCCCTCGTGGAGTGAGCTCGGATCTTAATCGGGCAAGGTTTGCCCTTAAGTCGGTAGGCCTCTAAAATGGCCGACCGAATCCAACGAGCTATAGAATCCTTGGAAGCTCGTTGACCACGCCAACGACCTGCTGGAATCACAAACAGAGAGTCCGACTTCCGAAAACTTTGAGTAATAGGCAACTAGAACTTCAAAGCCCGCACTAAATCCAATGTGTGCAAGGCCCGTTCCTTCGCATCCCTCGGCTCCGAACAGAGCGAGGGCAACACAATATCCTGGTTAACATGAAATTGTGACACCACCTTAGGTAGAAAGTCGCCTCGTGTGAGAAGTACTACGCGATCCGGGTGAAACTCCAGAAAAGGAGGCGAGCAAAAAAAAAAGAGCCGCCAAGTCAGAAACCCTTCTCAAAGAGGTGACCGCCACTAGGAAGGCAACCTTCCAAGAGAGCAAAGAAAGGTTAACAGAATCCATAGGCTCAAAAGGCCCATGTTGAAGAGCTTCCAAAACAAGATTGAGCCGCCAAGGAGACACAGGCGCCTTCCGCGGAGGAAACTGACGGGTTACTCCGCGAAAAAAGGAACGTACGTCCCTACGCGAGGCGATAGCCTTCCGAAACAGCAAGGACAGAGCAGAAACCTGACCCTTCAGAGTGCTAACTGCCAAACCCTTGTCCAGCCCGTACTGCAGAAAGGCCAACAAATTGGGAATGGAAAAAATCCTCGGGTTCCTTGAAGAACCCGAACACCACGAAAAGAAGGCTTCCCAAGTCTTGTGATAAATCCTAGTAGTAGCCGGACCTCTGGCAGCTCGCAGAGTGGCAATGACTTCGGCTGAAAAACCCTGACGGGTCAATATTTCGGTCTCAAGAGCCACGCCGTCAAACGCAGAGACTTCAAGTCCGGATGACGAACGGGCCCTTGGGTTAACAGGTCCGGGCGAAGAGGAAGTGGAAATGGAGGTGCTGCCAGAAGCGACACCAGTGTCGAGAACCACGTCCTCCTTGGCCAATCTGGGGCTATCAACATAGTCGGGATTCTCTCCAGTCTGATCCAACGCAACACCAGAGGAAATAAGGATATCAGCGGGAACACATAGATTAGCTCGAATTGGCCCCACGGAGCCACCAGAGCATCCACCGCCACAGCCTTCGGGTCCTTGTACCTGGACATGAACGTCGGTAACTTGGCATTGAACCTGGATGCCATCAAATCCAGTTGGGGAGCTCCCCAACGGGAGCACGGCAGTGCAAAAATTTTCCGGATGAAGACTCCATTCTCCGGGATCCATCTTCTCGCGACTGAGGAAGTCCGCCGTGGTATTCTGGACTCCTGGAATGTGTATCGCAGAGATGGCCGGTACCCTGGCCTCGGCCCATACCAGGATCCGAGACAACGCCACCATGAGCCTGGAACTCCTCGTCCCGCCTTGATGGTTGATATACGCGACCGCCGTCGCGTTGTCTGTCTGCACTCGGACTGGTAGACCGCTTAAAGGGACCGTCCAGTGTTGGAGGCAAAGGAAAATTGCCCTCAATTCCAGGATGTTGATCGGTAGGACAGACTCTTCCAACGACCATATTCCCTGAATCCAGAGATCGTTCCAGACACCCCCCAGTC
This sequence comes from Oophaga sylvatica, assembly GCA_033576555.1. NCBI lineage: Eukaryota > Metazoa > Chordata > Amphibia > Anura > Dendrobatidae > Oophaga > Oophaga sylvatica. The sequence goes on from JARQOD010000004.1 coordinate 179,651,540, forward strand.
AGTCAGGCTGGCATCGGTGGTTATGACCGACCACCTCGGAGGGAGAAATGACTTCCCCAGGGATAACGCTTCCGGACTTAACCACCATCCCCTAGGGACTCCCGCACCCTGTGGGAGATGATGACACTGCAATCCAGGGAAGCCTGCGATCGATCCCAACGGCTCAGAATGAGCCTTTGGAGGGCCCTGGAATGAAACTGGGCAAACGGAAGTGCCTCCATGGACGCCATCAAACCCAGAAGGCGCATACACCTTCGAAGGGACATTGCTGTCGAAGACTTCATAACCTGTACATGTCGAAGGAGACATGCTTGCTTGTCTGGAGGCAGGGACACCACTGCTCGTACCGTGTCGAAATGCATCCCCAAAAACAGGATTGACTGCGACGGTCTAGAGACGACTTTTCCCAATTGACCAGCCACCAGAAGTCCTCCAGGAGCTGAAGGGATAGATTGCGAGCCGTCACCGCCTCCTCCTTTGGGGACGCCACCATCAAAAGGTCGTCCAGGTAGGGAAGAATCGAAACCCCCTGTCTTTGAAGAATTGCCATGAGAGGCACCAGAATTTTTGTAAAAACTCTTGGCGCTGAGGCCAACCCGAATGGCAGAGCCACAAACTGGTAATGGTCCTGACCTATGGCAAAACGAAGGAAGCGTTGGTGAGCCCTTCCGACTGTAACATGCAGATAAGCGTCGCGAATGTCGATTGACACCAAAAAGTCGTTCTGCGACAAGGCTGCCACAACGGAGCGAACGACTCCATGCGGAATTTCTGGGTGTGGACATGCCGATTCAATCTTTTGAGATCCAGAATGGGGCGAAATTTGTTCTCCTTTTTGGGGACCACAAAGAGGTTGGAATAAAACCCTCTTCCCCGGTCCTCCCGCGGAACCGGTACCACCACACCCTTCTGCAGAAGGGAATCGACCTCTCGCAGTAGAGCGGCAAATAGCTCGGGCTCTGACGGAATGCGAGATTGGCAAAAACTGTCTGGGGGTCAAGAAGAAAACTCTATGAAGTAGCCTGCCGACACAACCCGCGTCATCCAGGCGTCCGAGACGCGGGAAACCCAAGTCAATTTGAATTGGAGCAGGCGACCCCCCACACGAGAGCCCTCGAGTGAGACCCTGGCGTCAGTCCGCCTTAGCGGGCTTTTTGTCAGCTTCTCGCTTGTCTTGACGGAAACTTTGTTTCCAGGGAGTGCGAGATTTCTGAGAGGTCTCTTTTCCTGAAAAAAGAGGGACGACCCGATCCCCAAGAGGACTGACCGAACCGTCCCCTGGACCGAAAGGACCGCCGACTACTACCAGTACTAGTCCTGCCAGACGCAGAAGTCACAGCTCTTCGCTGCGGTAAAGCCGTTTCTTTTGCCTTTGCCTTGGCAATCAGCTCCTTGAGGTCAGATTCAAATAGCTGACCACCCTTGTAAGCTAAAGATAGCAAACCCTGCTTGGAAACCGGGTCCCCGGTCCACTGTCTATGCCACAGTGCTCTTCTGACTGTGAGCGCCGAGGATTGCGCCCTGGACAGCAGTGACGCAGTATCCTCCAACAACTTGAAAAGCCCATCTACCTCGATAGAGGGGATCCATCTTGCCACGCCGTCCGTAGACGGTCCAACCAGTTCAGGGAAGCTTTACAAGCACACATGGTGCCCTGAATCCATGACCTGCGGCCTCGTAGATGGATTTTGCTGCCATCTCCGTTTTTCTGTCCAGCGGGTCCTGTTAGAACATGGATACAGTGTCTCAAAAAAAAAACCGTGTCCCCTGAAAACGTTTATCTGGACACAGGCGTTCCTTCTCTGCTGCCCCATTAAGCTCATCCAGATATGGTAAAGCTAATCGCGACCTATGCGACTCCTGAAACATCCGGGCCGACTTACCAGGACGTCTAGTTACCTCCTCCGGTAACTGTAACGCCCTCATGGCTCCAATAAAAGCCTCTGTACGGCCCAAAAGAGAGGCAGAGTGTCCCTGCCGATCCTCCTTGTCCGAATCGGACATCTTTACGCGGGAAGGAAGGCACCGGTTTGTGTCGCTTCCTGCCATGAGAAGATCAAGCTGACACCCAATAACCTAGAAGGTCAGACAGGCCATCAATAGAACTAGCGAGGGCCTCCATTTTGACATCACTGGAACCTCCGACCGCTGTGACGTCGTCGAGGTCTGCGTGTCAGATACGCGAGACTGATCCTGTAGCGGATCTGGGAGACGGTCCGCATCTGACATGTCCTTACACAGTATATGGCAGGTTAAAGCTGTCAGTAACTAGAACAGTGTGGTTTCTTAAAGAAAAAACGAACGCTGAAGGGTTAAAGCTCTTAAAGAGAGAGCTACCCCAGCTGTCCCCCATTAAGAGTTAACCGCCTAAGAAGGGGTTAAAGTCGCAGACTCCCCACAACCTCTGTTAATGAAAAGGGGTGTGCGAGCCCCAAGTGCCTCTTATAAGGCAGCAGCTGCAGGACAGCTATGCCACAGTAAATCGCTAAAATTGCGCTGTTTTGTATATCGCAATGACCGCCAAAGTCGTTAAGGAGATCGTTAACTGCTTATGCGTCGTTAATGAGATCGCCCAGATTGGCAGGTACTAGCGACATTAAAACGATCACACAAACGATCGCATTAGTATGCGTCGTTATCGGGATCGTTAGCGGGAACGTATAGTGGCAGTAACTTTAATGTCGCAGACTCCCCACAACCTCTTTAATGAAAAGGGTGTGCGAGCCCCTCTTATGAGGTAACAGCTGCAGGACAGCGCAGTCTGTCACCCATTTGTGCCTCAGAAAGGCGCCTGCGCTGTGGGGGTGAGGGGGTTAAGCTTCTGCTCTGACGGGCAGAAGCGACTCACCCAGCTGGTCGCGGTGTAGCGTCTTGTCGGGAGGGGGGGAGAGTGGGGAGCCCGAGGAAGCTTTCCGCTCCCTGCTTCAGTAATGGCCGCCGCGCTGTGCCTCCGATGTGCTCCATGTAGAAAAGCCGGAAAATGAGACAGCAGTAAAGCGCGCGCGCCGCGAAAATTAAAAAAAAAAAAAAAACACGGATTTTGGTAAGAACTTACCTGTAAAATCCTTTTCAGCGAAGGAAGGAAGAGAGACACAGTATTCATTACTGATGGGTAGGCGGAGCCCCAGATCAGGATGTTACCTCAGATCAAAAGAGTGCTGACTGGCTGGCCCCTCCAGCTCGGGCTCCTCCTACTCACCTCCAGTCGTACCAAAGCTTTTAGAAAAAGAGCCAAGATCACCAGCGGAGCAACATAACCCTTCTGAAGGAACTTCAGAGAAAAAACACAAGGATACAGGTTATGCATGCAAAGAAAGCCAAAAACCACAGAGTTCCAGGTACTACTCACGGAACCTGACTACTGCGATGAGCTGGCGATGCTGGAACAGAGCCTTAGCGCGCTGACCTCAGCCCAGATAATCGCTATCAGATAAGGGTCGCGCTACATCTGAAAACATCAACACACTTCTGCCTTGGGAGGGTGCTGTGTCTCTCTTCCTTCCTTCGCTGAAAAGGATTTTACAGGTAAGTTCTTACCAAAATCCGTGTTTCAGCTGCAGATGGAAGGAAGAGAGCCACAGTATTCATTACTGATGGGACGTCCCAAAGCAGTTCAAAAATAAGGGTGGGAAAAACCAACAAAAGGCAGAAACCCAACAACCTTAACAACAAAGCGCAACCAGCGCTAAACACAAGTTCATCCAGAACTTTAAACTACAGCTGCCTGCAGGACCCTACGTCCGAGGGCTGCATCAGCGGAAGCACTGACGTCCACTTTATAAAACTTTGTAAACGTGTGGACAGAGCGCCAAGTTGCCGCTCGGCAGAGCTGCACTGCCGAGGCACCTTGATGAAAAGCCCACGATGAGGCCACAGTTCTCGTAGAATGGGCTCGAATCTTAATCGGGCAAGATTCACCCCGAAGACGGTAAGCTTCCAAAATAGCTGACCGGATCCAACGAGCTATAGAATCCTTGGAAGCTCGTTGACCACGCCGACGACCTGCTGGAACCACAAACAGGGAGTCCGTCTTACGAAAACCTTGAGTAATAGATAGATAAAACTTCAAGGCCCGCACTAAATCCAATGTGTGTAAATCTCGCTCTTTCGCATTCTTCGGATCCGGACAGAGTGAAGGTAACACAATATCCTGGTTAACATGAAATTGTGACACCACTTTAGGCAAAAAATCACCCCGAGTGCGAAGCACTACACGATCCGGAAAAAACTCCAGAAAAGGAGGCGAACAAGAAAGAGCTGCCAACTCAGAAACTCTCCTCAAGGAAGTGACTGCAACAAGGAAAGCCACCTTCCAAGAAAGTAAAGAAAGGCTAGCAGAAACCATAGGCTCAAAAGGTTTATGCTGAAGAGCCTCCAAAACAAGGTTGAGCCGCCAAGGAGACACGGGTGCCTTCCGCGGCGGAAACTTACGAGATATACCTCGGAAAAAGGAGAGCACGTCTCTATTTGAAGCAATGGTTCTCCGGAACAATAAGGACAGAGCAGAAATCTGACCTTTCAGAGTGCTGACTGCCAAACCCTTGTCCAGCCCATGCTGCAGAAAAGCCAACAGGTTGGGAATGGAAAATTTTCTCGGGTTCCGAGAGGACCCCAAACACCACGAAAAGAAGGTTTCCCAAATTTTGTGGTAAATCCTAGTAGTAGCCGGACATCTTGCAGCACGAAGGGTAGCAATGACCTCGGCTGAGAAACCTCTACGGGTCAAGATTTCGGTCTCAAGAGCCACGCCGTCAAACGCAGGGACATCAAGTCCGGATGACAAACGGGCCCCTGAGTCAACAAGTCCGGTTGAAGAGGGAGTGGAAAAGGAGGTGCCGCCAACAGCGACATTATTGTCGAGAACCACACCCTTCTTGGCCAGTCTGGAGCTATCAAAATAGCTGAAATTCTCTCTAGTCTGATCCGACGCAGTACTAGAGGAAGTAAGGATATCGGCGGGAATACATAGATCAGCTCGAACTGATCCCACTGAGCCACTAGAGCATCCACCGCCACCGCCTTCGGGTCCTTGTACCTGGACATGAACGTCGGTAACTTGGCATTGGACCTGGATGCCATCAAATCCACTTGGGGAGTTCCCCAGCGAGAGCACAGTAGTGCAAAAACATCCGGATGGAGACTCCATTCCCCGGGATCCATCCTTCTGCGACTGAGAAAGTCCGCTGTAACATTCTGAACCCCTGGAATGTGAATCGCCGAAATGGCTGGTACACTGGCCTCTGCCCAAATCAGAATTCGGGACACCTCTACCATGAGTCTGGAACTCCTTGTCCCACCTTGGTGATTGATATACGCGACAGCCGTCGCATTGTCTGTCTGCACTCGGACTGGCAGACCGCTCAAAGGGACCGTCCAATGTTGGAGGCAAAGGAAAATCGCCCTCAATTCCAGGATGTTGATCGGAAGAACAGACTCTTCCGATGACCATACCCCCTGAATCCAGAGATTGTTCCAAACACCCCCCCAGCCCGTCAGGCTGGCATCGGTGGTTATGACTGACCACTTCGGAGGGAGGAAAGACTTCCCCAGGGAGAATACCCCTGGACGTAACCACCATTCTAGAGAATCCCGCACCGCGCGAGAAATGGTGACACTGCAATCCAGCGATTGCGACTGATTCCATCGACTCAAGATGAACCTTTGGAGAATCCTGGAGTGGAACTGGGCAAAAGGAATTGCCTCCATGGACGCCACCATCAGTCCCAGAAGACGCATACACTTCCGTAGAGACATTGCCGTTGAGGATCTCATAATCTGCACATGTCGAAGAAGACATGACTGTTTGTCCGGTGGTAGGAAAACTACCGACCGAAACGTGTCGAGATGCATTCCCAAAAAGAGGATTGTCCTCGATGGTTCCAGGGACGACTTCTCCCAATTGACCAGCCAACCGAAGTCCTTCAGAAACTGAAGAGACAAATCCCGAGCCGTCAACGCCTCCTCCTCCGAGGAAGCCACGATCAAAAGATCGTCCAGATAAGGGAGAATCGTAATCCCCTGTCTTCGAAGGATTGCCATGAGAGGCGCCAGAATTTTTGTAAAGACCCTTGGCGCTGAGGCTAAGCCGAACGGCAGAGCCACGAACTGGTAATGATTCTGACCTATGGCAAATCGAAGAAAGCGCTGATGAGCCTTTCCGATGGGAATATGCAAATAGGCGTCGCGAATGTCGATTGACACCAGAAAATCGTTCTGTGACAGAGCTGCCACAACGGAGCGAAGCGACTCCATGCGAAATTTCCGGGCATGGACATGCCGGTTTAATCGCTTGAGATCCAGAATCGGGCGAAATTTGTTCTCCTTTTTGGGAACTATAAAAAGGTTGGAATAAAAACCTTTCCCTCGGTCCTCTGACGGAACCGGTATCACTACACCCTTTTGTAGCAGAGATTCGACCTCTCGCTGTAGAGCGACAACAAGCTCGGGTTCCGACGGAACGCGAGACTGACAAAAAACATTTGGGGGTCGAGAAGCAAACTCTATGAAATAGCCTGCCGACACTATCCGCGTTACCCAGGAATCTGGAACGCGAGCCATCCAAGTCGCCTTGAAAAGAAGCAGGCGACCCCCCACTCGAGAATCCTCGAGTGGACCCCTGGCGTCAATTAGACTTTGCGGGCTTCTTGTCAAGTTCCCGCTTGTCCTGGCGGAAACTCTGCTTCCAGGGAGTACGAGTTTTCTGAGAGGATTTCTTTCCTGAGAAGGAAGGACGACCCGATCCCCACGAGGAGTGACTAGATCGTCCTCGGCCCCGAAAGGACCGCCGACCACTATAGACACCAGGCTTACTGGACACCGAGGCCATGGCCCTACGCTGTGGTAATGCTGATTCCTTCGCCTTAGCCTTGGAAATCAGCTCTGTGAGGTCGGATCCAAAAAGATGGCCACCCTTGTAAGGTAAGGCCAACAATCCTTGTTTGGAAACTGCGTCCCCGGCCCACTGTCTGAGCCATAAAGCTCTTCTGACTGTGACCGCTGAAGCTTGCGCTTTGGCCAGCAGAGATGCCGTATCCAGACCGGCATCAAAGATATAACAGGCTGCCGTTTCTAACCATTCCAAGTTTCCTGTATCTCAGATAACGGAGATTCATTGTGCAACTCCGTCTTCAGACGTGCCAACCAGCCTAGAGAAGCTCTAGAGCACACATGGATCCTAGCACTGCTCGGAATCCATGACCCGCAGCCTCATAGCTTGCTTTTGCCGCCAATTCTGTTTTTCTATCCAAAGGCTCCTGTAAGCTCGCTTTCCCTTAATAGGGAGTAGTGAGGATTTACTAAGCTGAGATAAAGACACATCCACCTCAGGAGCAGAAGTCCAATTAGCCTTTAACTCCGCAGAGCAAGGATAAAGTGTATCCAAGAAATGCGTTCCATGAAAACGCTTATCTGGACATAGACGTTCCTCCTCTATTACACTATTAAGATCATCCAGAGCTGGCAATGTTGTACGCGAAGCACGGGACTCCTGGAACATGCGTGCTGATTTACCAGGACGACTAGTTACCTCCTCCGGTAACTGTAATATATCTCTCATGGCTTCAATTAATGCCTCCGTACGCTTCGCCATAGAGGAACGCCCCTGCGGCTCGTCCGCATCTGAATCGGATATTTCTCCATCCGAATTTAAAGGGGAACTCTGCCCAATATCAGATACGTCTGACTCGCTCCGTGTAGAGACCGGTAACGGCCTGCGTCGCTTCCTCTGAGAGGAATTAGCAGACACATATTGACCTAAAAGGTCAGACAAGTTGTTGATCGATCGAGCGATATCGTCCAATTTTTCACCGCTGTCGACCGCAGCGCTAGACGCTGTGGAGGTCTGCGTATCTGATTGCCGCAATGGCACTGGGACGTGGTCCGCGGCATCTGAACTCTGTTCAGACATGTCTCACCTGTATGAACAGGTCAAAGCGGTAATACCAGCAAAAACTATGCGGTTTTTTCTTCTTTTTTTTTTTTTTTTATATGCTGAAGGGTTAACGCTCCACCAGGCAGGGTTACCCCAGCGGTATTCAGTCAAAAAATTTTGCTGGTAGAAATAACCCTCAGAAGGGTTAATATTGCAAACTCACCACAGTATATATGTTTGTGAGCCCCAGCCAATTTTATGTCTCTAATGAGACTGCAGCTGCAGGATAGCGATCGCTGCGCTGCGGGGTGAGGAATCAGCACTCACCCAGCTGGCCGTGGTGTTTTATGAGGAGAGGAGCGGTCTGAGGAGCCCAGGAGCCTGTGTAATGGCCGCCACAGTGAGGGAGTCGCAGGAGAAACGCCAGAGCGCGCGTCTTCCTGCTCAAAAGACCGGGAATAGATAGGCCACGCCCCCTGCTAGCTCAAATAATGAGCGCGAACTCCCCCGCTCCTACTCCCTCTCTGTCCTGCAGGTATCTGCCTGCGGACAAAAAATCACCACATCTACTTGTAACAGCGCTGTCACAGCAGCACTGAAGCATACTGACATACAGTAGTAGCGCTGTCACAGCAGCGCTGAAGCACTCACACATTATAATAAAAATTGTGTGGAAAACTCATCAGCTCAGCGCCACAGGGACCCCCAGGGGTTTCTGGCGCTATGCCCATGCTTCCCCCCAGGGCGGGAAGCGCAGTGACCCCAGTGAGTGGTTTGCGCCCCCGCCAGGGAAAACTCTCCTCATCCCCCAGGGCCGGCAAGGATTCTGCAGGGACCATTATGTAGTTACAGATCCGCCAAGGGAGAGGCTGGTGAAATACACTGATAAACATGTAATAGCGCTGTCACCCGCAGCGCTGAAGCATACTGATATACATGTAATAGCGCTGTCATCAGACGCTAAAGCACTCACACATTAATAATAACATTTTGTGTGGAGTACTCACCAGCCAAAGCGCCACAGGGACCCTCAGGGGTTTCTGGCGCTGTGCCCATGCTTCCCCCCAGGGCGAGGGACGCAGTGACCGCACGTGTGGTTTGCGTCCCCACCAGGGAAGCTCTCCTCATCCCCCAGGGCCGGCAAGGATTCTGCAGGGACTTTGAGTAAATACAGATCCGCCAAGGGAGAGGTTGGGGTACAGCAGCGCTGGTACCCCTGAGACCTCTAGACCAACTGGTGATCCAAGTCTCCTGTCCGAATATAAAATAATAAAATCTTCTGAGGAGCTGCATTAGCAGCGACCATCCTCTGGGACCTCAAATCTTAGACTGGAGCTGAGTAGGAGGAGCCCGAGCTGGAGGGGCCAGCCAGTCAGCACTCTTTTGATCTGAGGTAACATCCTGATCTGGGGCTCCGCCTACCCATCAGTAATGAATACTGTGGCTCTCTTCCTTCCATCTGTAGCTGAAAAAGGTGCGCAACTCCTCTCTCCCCCGCTCCTATGTCCTGCAGGCATCCACCTGCGGACAAAAAACACTAGTCACCAACATGTATACATGTAACAGCGGCTGCCGCAGCAGTCGCTGATGCACTCAAAACACATTAAAATGTTGAGTACTCACCCAGCTGAGCGCCACAGGGACCCCCAGGGATTTGTGGCGCTGTGCCCATCGCTTCCCCCCAGGGCGGGGAACGCAGTGACCCCAGAAGTGCGGTTTGCGTCCCCGCCAGGGAAGCCACCCTCATCCCTCAGGGCCGGCAGGGTTCTGCAGGGACCTCCTTACAGGGTATACAGATCCGCCAAGGGAGAGGTGGGGGTCCAGCAGCGCTGAGACCCCTGAGACCTCAAGACCCTGAGTCCAAGTCTCTGTCCAATAAAAATAAAAAAATCTTCTGAGGAGCTGCTTCAGCAGCGACTATCCTCTGAGACCTCAAATTTTAGACTGGAGAGCTGGAGTAGGAGGAGCCTGAGCTGGAGGGGCCGGTCAACACTCTTTTTAATCTGAGGTGTCTATCCCATCTGGGCTCCGCCTACCCACTAGTAATGACTAGTGTGTCTCCCTTCCTTCATCTGCTGCTGCAAGTCCAATTTATGCACGCCTGCGTGTTTCAGTTCTGAATCGCTAACGAGGTCGTTGGTTAGGTGTCAAATACAGCGATGCACACTGCCCAGCGGGAGCGCAACGACGCAGCAATGGTCCAGGAATCTTTGTAACGATCAGCGATCTCACAGCAGGGGCCTGATCATTGCTACCTGTCAGACGTGACGAGATCGCTAGCGAAATCGTTATTGCATCACAAAACCAGTGATGTATCAACTATCTCGCTAGCGATCTCGTTATGTGTGACGGGGCCTTTAGATTTAGAATGTAGCAGAGCTGAAAGTTAACCCCGCCCACACCAGCCTCTGCATATACAATGTCCATAGACAGTGAGCTGCTTAGTTGTCGGACAAGTCCATCAATGTTAATCTCTTAGTGATAAATCCTTCAGTTTGTTAACAGCACACACTTTGAAGAGTGACAAATCCCTGAATTCAGCCTCTATCTCCTGCTGTCCTCAGATTACATAGCAAAAACCTGCTGACATTCCATTTAAGCTGCTGTGTATTCTCCACTGTTTTACAGTGACCTGCCTGACCAATTTTATCTTCTGCCATACTCATCAGTATAGCTGTCTGTATGGTTTTTACATCAGAGCTCACCAGTCCTGGATTTCTTCAAAATAGCAGTGCACTGTTGTTTTTGTTGCCCGCTGCAGACAAATCAGTGGTGTGAAACTGCAAACGCCGCTCAATTGATGCATAAAGTACAGTCATGGCCAAAAGTTTTGAGAATGACACAAATATTATATTTTCACATGATCTGCTGCCCTCTGGTTTTTATGTGTGTTTTGACAGATGTTTTTATCACAGACAGAAATATAATTGCAAACATATGAGTAACAAAAGCTTATATTGACAGTTAGAATGAGTTAATACAGCAAGTCAATATTTGCAGTGTTGACCCTTCTTCAGGACCTCTGCAATTCTCTCTGGCATGCTCTCAATCAACTTCAGGACCAAATCCTGACTGATAGCAGTCCATTCTTGCACAATCAATGCTTTCATTTTGTCAGAATTTTTAGGTTTTTGTTTGTCCACCTGTCTCTTGATGATTGACCACAAGTTCTCAATGGGATTAAGATCTGGGGAGTTTCCAGGCCATGGACCCAAAATCTCTATGTTTTGTTCCCTGAGCCATTTAGTTATCACCTTTGCTTTATGGCAAGGTGCTCCATCATGCTGGAAAAGGCATTGTTGATCGCCAAACTGCTCTTGGAGGGTTGGTAGAAGTTGCTCTTGGAGGACATTCTGGTACCATTCTTTATTCATGGCTGTGTTTTTAGGCAAGACTGTGAGAGCTGATTCCCTTGGCTGAGAAGCAACCCCACACATGAATGGTTTCAGGATGCTTAACAGTTGGCATGAGACAAAACTGGTGGTAGCGCTCACCTTGTCTTCTCCGAATGAGGCGTTTTCCTGATGTCCCAAACAATCGAAAAGGGGATTTATCAGAGAAAATAACTTTACCCCAGTCCTCAGCAGTCCACTGCCTGTACCTTTTGCAGAATATCAGTCTGTCCATGATGTTTTTTCTGGAGAGAAGTGGCTTCTTTGCTGCCCTACTTGAGACCAGGCCTTGCTCCAAGAGTCTCCGCCTCACAGTGCGTGCAGATGCACTCACACCTGCCTGCTGCCATTCCTGAGCAAGCTCTGCACTGCTGGTAGCCCGATCCCGCAGCTGAAACACTTTTAAGAGACGGTCCTGGCGCTTGCTGGTCTTTCTTGGGCGCCCTGGAGCCTTTTTGGCAACAATGGAACCTCTCTCCTTGAAGTTCTTGAAGATGCGATAGATTGTTGACTGAGGTGCAATCTTTCTAGCTGCGATACTCTTCCCTGTTTGGCCATTTTTGTGCATTGCAATGATGACTGCACGTGTTTCTTTAGAGATAACCATGGTTAACAGAAGAGAAACAATGATGCCAAGCACCAGCCTCCTTTTAATGTGTCCAGTGGTGTCATTCTTACTTAATCATGACAGATTGATCTCCAGCCATGTCCTCATCAACACCCACACCTGTGTTAATGGAGCAATCACTGAAAAGAGGTTAGCTGGTCCTTTTAAGGCAGGGCTGCAATGATGTTGAAATGTGTTTTGGGGGATAAAGTTCATTTTCTAGCCAAATATTGACTTTGCAAGTAATTGCTGTTAAGCTGATCACTCTTTATAACATTCTGGAGTATATGCAAATTGCCATTAGAAAAAGTGAAGCAGTAGACTTTGTAAAAATTAATATTTGTGTCATTCTCAAAACTTTTGGCCATGACTGTAGAAGATAATCCTCTATCATAGGCATCAAGAGAGCAGGATTTGCAGTTTCACATCACTAGTCTCAGCAGTAATTAAGAAACACAGCTCAACCCCTGTACTCAGATCTCCCCATCCTGCAATTTCGCTCTCCTTTCAGCCACTCATATAGTCAATCCTGAAGTATATCTCTGCTTTCTGTTCCCGCTTTATACTGCCTATACTGTAACTCATTTCTCCTATATATACAGCCGATAAAAGATTTACCATGTTTGCTATATGACACCTTCCTGCCCTTTTGCTTCTTTGTTGAAGGTTAGTAAACATTTCTGGTCATTTTAATTAGGTATGATTGATGTGTAGAGTTTTGGTTTCTTAAACTCTGCACTGTGTCTCTGCACACAATTTTCTATTTGACTGTTTGATTTCGCTAATGTACTCTGATCTAAATTTAATCTTATTTAAAAGCATTAAAGAGTGCCATAAAACTACATTAATATGGAATATGATTATTGTTGTGTGAATAACCCTTTAAAAGCGAACTTGTCACCCGACTTGACAGATATGAAAAATGGCCACCGCCTTTCAGGCCTGATATACAGCAATCTATAATGCTGTATATTTGCCCCTAACCAGATCTGAAAGATAAGAAAAAGAGCTTTTATTATACTCATCTCTGGGGTGGTCCGATCCGAGGGGTCTCGCTCTTCTTGTAATACCGTCCTCTTTTAGCTTTGTGTGAGTGACACATCCTTACGTGATCCATACAATCTCCTCGGCATCGCGCTCCTGTGCACTGTCTCTGCCCTATCGAGGGCAGAGGAAAGTACTGAAGTGCGCAGGCGCCAGGAAACGTCACATAGCCCTAGCGCATGTGCTTTGCAGTACTTTACTATGCCCTAATTAGGACAGAGACGTACACCTGCGCAAGAATGCGATGCCGGGGAGATTGTGTGGATGACCTAGAGATGAGTGATCCACATGAAGCAACAAGGAGGACGGTATTGCAAGAAGAAGGGAGGAGCAGGACCAAGAACATTGACACCCCCCTCAGACCGGAACGCCCTGCAGGTGAGTATAATAAAAGCTCTTTTTATTATATTTCTGGTCAGGCTGGGGAAGATATACAGCCTTGTATAACGCTGTATATCAGTCCTGAAAGGTGGAGGCTGTATCTTTCCTTTCAGTGGTTCCAAGTCCTAGACATTCAATAATTTAAATGCAATTCTGGACACAGAACAAATTCAGCACACTTTCTAAAATAAATAAAGCTTCCATAAAAACTGCTAAAACATCTCTCTTCAACATCTGCTCAATTTTAAGGAAATTGAGTGGAAATCAAATGGATGTAAAAAAAAACAAATATATACACCCTACCGGACTCCCAGCTTTTGATTGATTTGTCCCGTTTGGAGCACATGAATAAAATGTTTTAGATAAAACATGTATGCAGACCAGGACAAGTTTTTACATATAGAGCCAACCATGTCCACCGAGGCATTGACCATATGTTCATGCTGAAAAACAAGAACACAAGAATGTCAGGATTATATAAATGAAATCCCACGTAGCATATACTTGGTAACAAACAATAATTGCAGCAATTAATGTGTTTGTAAGCAGCCATTTAACAACTTCCTATATAATTTCTAAAGGTACTGCCACACTAAACAATCCCGCTAGCGATCACAATAACGACGCATACTAATGCGATCGCTAGCGGGATTGTTTCTATATCGCTAAGTGCGGCCACATTTAGCGATATAGTTAACGACGCTATCGCCGTTAGCGATCTTCTTAACGACTTAAGCAGTACAAAAGTACCGCTAAATCGCTAAGAAAAGGTGCCACACTAGCGATATATACTTACCCAGCGGGAGCGCCGACGAGAAAATAGGGTCCGGAACGATTCCAGCGACGAGCGAGATCACAGCAGGAAGCTCGTCGCTGGCAGCTGCCGCACTGAACAACATCGCTAACGGGATCGCTAAATAGTGACGTTTTTTTAGCGATCCCGTTAGCGATATTGTTCAGTGTGGCATACCCTTAAGGCTCGGGTTTCAAACACTGTGTTGCATGCATCCCCTGAGGCTGTTATGTGCAGTCAGCAGGGCAGTGAAGTTCCTGAGTCATCTTTGGGACAGCAGAGAACAGGCAGAAGATAAGTGTTGGCTCCTTATTGACATCACACCAGAGCGCAGTGTGTAGGAACAAAAACTTGTTGCATCATTCCCAAGACGACTCATGGCTGTACTAGCTCAAAAGGGTGCTTCTACTCAATACTGAGCAAAGGGTCTGAATACTTATGACCATGTGATATTTCAGTTTTTTTTTTTTTTTTAATAAATTTGCAAAAATTTCTACATTTCTGGTTTCTATCAGTCAAGAAGGGGTGCAGAGTGTACATTAATGAGGAAAAAAATGAACTTTGCAGCCATTTGGTAAATTAAAAAATGAAACAAAGAGTAAAAAATTTAAAGGTGTCGAATACTTTCCGAACCCACTGTACATTTGCATTTTCCGCCATTCAATCAACTTAGGCGAGCGAATCAGAGCTGCAGACAGAACTTAAACAGTCAGCTATACATTTTCTACAATAAAACATGCCATTATTTTCCCTCATACATATATCAGCTATACACGGGCCAAGTAATAGATGGATAAGGGCTGGTGGCATTGATCTGAGATCCATATTCTCCAGCTCTGAATATGAAAGAGTCTGTAGAATGTCCTGCGCCCATGGAGGCCCCACATAGAAGCCTACAGGACTCAAAGAATCTGCTGCCAACACCAAAGGACCTTCAGAGATCCTAGAAATCCCAGAGCTGTCTTGGTGAGCTATTAGGCAGTTTGGTTAAGTGTTATGGCTGATCTGTGAATGTATGTGTCAGTTAGGTTACACAAACATAACTTGAGGTATCTAAGTGGGAAAACCCCTTTAAGTCAAAGCTTACCACAAAAACTATGCTTACTACATACCTTATGCATTTTTTCATCAAATATAGTACTGGTTGCATATGGCATTATGTAATTTTGCATGGATTTTGAGGACAATACTACATTTCCTTCAAATAAATTACTTGCTAATTTCCTCAATGCTCTTGCTCTCCTGTGAATCTATAGAAAGAAAAAAAAAACATTACCAATAACTTCTGAGGAATTGTGCCACACTCCTGTGATAAATTACAATTCAGAAAATAAATATACAATGTTACCTGGATGTGTTTCATATTCTCAAAGAAGTCCATTTCAGGATCATTGTAATCTGTAAGCTTAACCAAGTCTGAGAACTCAGGATGCCCTGGGAATGTCCGGATCAAATTAGATAGCAAAGTGGTGTAATCTTGCTGAACAGTCTATTAAAGAAATGGTTTAGTTAGATTCTGTTCACAAAAAACTTACTTTAAAGTGGAACCATAAAAGTATATTTGTATCATTCTTCCAGAAAATCTCACTACAAGAATGACTTCTAAATTGCTGTAGCTTCTTACAATAAATCATAAACTGCATCCCCTCAGTTCTTGAAGAGCAGAGTCCTAATGATTCATAATACCTGAAGGTCAGAGCCCTCCCTACTGCATTAGTCTACGGAGTGTGAGCCAGAATTCTAATACAAATTAAAGAGAATCTCAACCAGTGTTGCGATGACCGTGGCATGTGTCATGGCCTCATTCTAGAAATGGATGCAGATCTCACTGATGGGATTCGCATATAACATGGATTTATGACATCATGTGGATATGCATTAAATGCATAAGAAGGGAATAACTCTTTAACGGATGGCTTTGGTCAAGTGAAAAATAGGGTTTTTTGTGTACTCACTGTAAAATCCTTTTCTCCGAGCCACTCATTGGGGGACACAGGACTGTGGGTGTATGCAGCTGCCACTAGGAGACTGACACTAAGTGAATACAAAAAGGGTTAGCTCCTCCTTTGCAGTATACACCACCCACTGGCTCCGGATCGAACCAGTTCAGTGACCAAGCAGTTAACAACATTAATAGTAGATACAACACATCAACAAGAAACCTTCATAGGCAACAGGCCAAAAGGGTGGGTGCTGTGTGCCCCAATGAGTGGCTCGGAGAAAAGGATTTTACGGTGAGTACAAAAAAAATCCCTATTTCTCCTTCGGCACATTGGGGGACACAGGACCGTGGGACGTTTTAAAGCAGTCCCTGGGTGGACATAACATCATAGAGTCAACTCCCTGCACCCGCTGTCTAAAGGTGTACTACCGCACCTAAAAGCGACCAATCCCTTCCGGTGCCCCTCTGGGAGCACGAACAGCGAGTCCGTCGAAAAACCGCCCTTGACATCTACCTTCTGAGAGCCCTCACAAGATCCAAAAAGTGAAGAGCTTTCTCCACACGGTGCACCGGTGCTGGACAAAACGAAGGTAGAATAATATCCTCGTTAAGATGGAAGAAAGACACCATTTTTGGAAGGAAGGACGGGGACGGCCTGAGGACCACCTTGTCTCGGTGAAAAATCAGAAAAGGAGCTCGGCAGGAAAGAGCAGCTAACTCCAAAACCCTTCTGATCGAAGTAATCGCGACTAGGAAGGCAACCTTCCATGAGAGGTGGAATAGAGAGACGTCTTGCAACGGTTCGAAGGGAGATTCTTGTAAGACACCTAGGACAAGATGAAGGTCCCAGGTGTCTGGGGCTCTCTGTAGGGAGGTACCACATGGGAGACTCCCTGAAAGAACGTTCTCACCTGGGGTTTGGAAGCGATCTTACACTGGAACAGGACGGACAGAGCCGGGAATGTTGAAAACCAGCGGAGGCCGACCTCTATTTCTGCACCATTCGAAAAAGATTTTCCAGGTCCGATGATAGATGCGCACGGACACCGGCTTTCGAGCATTGATCATGGTGCAAGCTACCTCATGGGAAAAACGAGCTTGGGTCAGAACCCAGGATTCAACGGCCAAGCAGTCAAATACAGGGCCTCGGAGTTCTGGTGGTAAATCGGACCGAGAAAGCAGGTCCGGTTGATCTGGTAGTCGCCAAGGAACATCTGCGACCAGATGGACCAGTTCTGCATACCACGCACGGTGTGGCCAGTCCGGAGCAACTAGGATCAACAGTACCCCCTCCGCCTTGATCTTCTTGATGACCTTCGGAATCAAGGGCAACGGTGGAAACAGATAGGGAAGACAGAAGCGACTCCAAGGAAGGACAAGCGCGTCCACTCCGATAGCTTTTGGGTCCCGGGACCGAGCCACAAACTCTGGTACCTTGGCATTGAACCAGGACACCATCAGGTCTACGTCCAGAGTTCCCCAGCGAAGACAGATCTGCTGGAAAATCTCCGGATGGAGAGACCACTCTCCCGAGGCTAGGCTTGACGGCTGAGGAAATCCGCGGCCCAGTTTTCCACTCCTGGAATGTGAACGGCCGAAATTACCGAGTGATCCTGTTCGTCACAGCGAAGGATGTGTTCCACCTCACGCATCGCAGCTTTGCTGCGAGTGCCCCCTTGACGATTGATGTAAGCCACAGCCGTGGCATTGTCCGACTGGATACGGATGGGGTCGCATGCTAGGAGACGATGGAACCGCCGCAGGGAGAGCTGAATCGCTTGGATTTCCGGGACATTGATGGAAAGATGTGATTCCTGAGGAGACCAACTCCCTTGGGCAGTGTAATGACAAAAAACAGCTCCCCAACCAAGGAGGCTGGCGTCGGTAGTGACCACCAGCCAATGGATTGGGAGAAAGGACTTCTCTTGGAGTAGGGAGGACCACCACTGGAGTGCCTGCTTGACCCGGGGAGTCAGCTGACACGGTCGATCGAGGGAAAAGGGGCTTTTGTCCCATGCGTCCAAAGGTGCCTGTTGAAGAAGACAAAGATGCAGCTGCGCAAATGGAATTGCTTCCATTGCGGCTATCATCTTGCCGAGGACCCTCATACCAAAACAGATGGAACGAGGAGACGGTTGACAGAGTGCCCGGGCCCCCTGCTCAAGGGCTAAGGCTAGTTTCACACTAGCGTCCGACAGGGCTGTGGAGGGCTGCGTACTTCCTCAGTCAAGCCCCGCCCACTGCCACACCTCTTCCTTTCAGCGCGTCCTGCGTACCCCATCTTTAACATTGGGTACGCAGGCCACGCGGATGTATGCTGATGCCTCCGCATGCGTTGTTTTGACGCTGCGCCGACCGCAACAAAATGCAACATGTTGCGTTCGACACGGTTCGGCGCAGCATCAAAACAAAGCATGTGGAGGCATCCGCATGGCCTGCGTACCCAATGTTAAAGATAGGGTATGAAGGAGGGAGGGGCTTGATGGAGGAAGTACGCAGCCCTCCCAGCCCTGCCGAACGCTAGTGTGAAATTAGCCTAAGACCTTGTCCTGAGGGAGAATCACCAATCCTCGAGAAGTGTCCAGAATCATGCCCAGGAAGGAAATCTGCTGAGCTGGAACGGGAGATTTTTTCAGGTTGATCAACCAGCCTAGCCGAGAAAGGGTATCCAATGAAATGCGGACGCACTCAGCGCAGGCTTGGAAAGACGGCCGTTTGATCAGTGGGTCGTCTAGGTAAGGGAGGACGACTAAGCCACAAGATTGTAGAATGGACATGACGGCCGCCATGACCTTCGTGAATACCCTGGGGGCAGTGACGAGGCCAAATGGCAAGGCCGTGAACTGAAAATGTTCTCCGCGAATGGCAAAGCAAAGGAACTTTTGTTGAGGGGGGGGGAAGATATGCATCCCGAATGCTAGGAAATCCCCCTGCTCCATCGAGGAGATGACAGAACAGAGAGCCTCCATCCTGAAATGCCGGACTCTGACAAATTTGTTTAGAAGCTTTAGGTCCAGGATGGGTCTGACGAACATCCTTCTTTGGGACCACAAACAGATTTGAATAGAAGCCCTCAAACCTTTCGTTCACCGGAATCGGGGTAATGACTCCATCTTGGTGGAGTGACTCGATGGCTTGGTAAAAGGATTGTGCCCTTGTTCCCACTTTGGGGAGACGGGATACAAAAAAAAACAGGGTTGAAGGGGTGGGGGGGGAAAAGAAAATTCTATTTTGTATCCGGAGGAAACCAGATCCCTGACCCACTCGTCGTGAACGACGGCGAGTCAGGCATGGCGAAACAGGAGTAGGCGGCCGCCTACTCTGCTGGTATCGACCAGACAGGGTTGCGAGTCATTTAGCCAAGGATCTTTGGGGGGTCTGGATCCCCTAAATCTGGCCTGTTTGGGCCGAGCCTTCGATGGCTTGTTGGGTTTGTACAAGGCCTGTGGACTCTTATCGCTGTGAGAGGGGCTCCTCGAACCGGGGGAGCTGGCCGTAGAGGACCACCCGTAATTGCTGCGAAAGGACCGGAATGGTGTCTGCAGCTGTCGGCAGATAGGGCGCATAACTCTCTGCTGGGGCAGGGACTTACTGGTCCCGCCTGTAGCATACGAAATAAGCTGGTCCAGCTTTTCTCCAAATAAGCAGCCACTGTGGTAAGGGAGAAAGGTTAAAGATTTTTTGGATACAGAGTCCGCTCGCCAGTTCCTGACCCATAATGCCCTTGTAATAGCTACTGCGTTAGAGGCTGCAAGCACAGAGCAATTAGCCGCGTCTAGGGAGGCGTTTACCAAATAGTCGCAAGCCAAGGAAATTTGATTGGCCAGTTCCGCTAACTCCGGAGGAAGATCACTCTTCTGTATGGCCTTATGTAGGGAATCTGCCCAGGAAGCCACGGCTTCGGCTACCCAAGTCGCTGCAAAAGAGGGTAAAAGTGTCAAGCCTGATGACTCGAAAACCGAACAGGCGAGTCTGTCAATCAGGCGATCTGTGGGATCCTTAATGGAGGATCCGTCCGGCAAAGACAGAAGAGTCTTGGAGGTTAAACGCGATACCGGAGGATCCACTGGAGGTGATTTTGTCCATTGTTTGCGGAGGTCAGATGAGAAGGGATATCTGGTCTCAAAGAGTCTCTGATCTGCAAAACGTTTGTCTGGTCGCTCCCTATGTCGCCGTACTATGCCCTCGAACTCAGGGTGATTGACAAACACCCTATGAAGACATCTGGACCTTTTGAAGGACACCACGTTTTCCGCGTGGGAAGTAGTAGGCTCTTCGGCAACCTGCAACGACTGGTTGACGGCCTCAATGAGGCTATCCACTGTAGCCTAATAACCTGATGACTCTAGGTCAAGGGGCCCATCAGACTCGGAATCATGTTCGCTATAAGTCCCTGGAGAGGGAGAGCGAGAAACTGAGCTAAAGGACGCCGAGGCGCCAGTGGGCCTGGGGGACATGCTATGAACCCGCTTCCTAGATGCTTGTCTGTGTTTTAATCGAGAACTGCCCCTGGTTCCCTGCTGTAGGGAAATTCTCTGAAACAGGCGGATTAGTGGTCCAGCTCCTGGAGGGATCCTGAAGGGACTCAATCAACTTAGTTAAGGAAGCTATAGATTACGATAATGACGAAACCCACTCCGGGGGACTAGACACCGTGGGATCGGACGCCGTGGGTGGCTCCTGAGCGCATTTAGGGTCGCAAGCATCACAGAGCGGAGTATTATGTCCCCTTGGCAACACAGCCTGACAAGAGGTGCATGAAGCAAAAAACACTGTGTTTTGCTGGACTTTTTGGAGGTTTTAGGTAGGGACATGCTGTACCCCGCTATCTCCCAATATACTTCAGGGAAGGCTGTGTGTGTGCAGCTGCAGATCAGCAGAGCACTTTGAGTGGAAAAGGGAGGGGGGCCTGAGGGCAGTGCAGCAGAGCACTTACCCAGGTCCTGTGCCCCTAAGAAGCCTTGTGCCCAGCAGTGCATCGACGATCGAGATGCGAGCACAGGGTCTCTGTGTGCCTGTCTGACTGAATATGGCTGCAGAGATCAGGAAGGTGCTTCTCGCAGTCTGCGAGAAGCGCCAGTCAAGTTGGCAGTACCGCCTGCGTGACGCGTAGTGGTGGGTGGGGTTACAGGCTTGCGGCCTAGCAAGGGCTGAAGCCGGGGACTAAATTAGCAGTGCCAGGCCGGAAAAGACAACCGGGCCGTGACACGCTCATGAGGCCCCCCCCCCCAATCAAAAACTCACCGGCGGAAGCCAGGAGGGAGTGAGGAGCAGAGCTGCCACTCTGCATGCAGGTCAGGCGGCGACAGGGACGGTGCAGGAACCCTCAATCTATCGACCCTTTTGAAGGGGAGGTGGACAGAGCCCGTCCAGCTCCCTGCAGCACCGCTGTTCCATCAGTGGTGGTGCAGTAGGAGCAGCACGGACACCATGGGGGCCTCTGTGTATCCTAAGGGTTCACTTCCATAGGATTTCACAGGGCTATGTCCGGCTGTAGCCTGGCTCAGAAGGGGTAAATGGAGGTGACACTCCATGTTCCCGTCTGTTGCTCTTGGGGAGATCAGCGCCCTGAAGGGAACAGTCACCCCTAGAATAGCTCAGGCCTGGCATCTCACGTCGCAGGAGAGGATACGTGGAGGTGACACTTCCCGTGCTCGCCTGTTGTTGGTTGGGGGAGATTGGCCCCTTGAAAGGGTCCGTCGCCCCAGTCATCCTCGTGAAAAAGGGTTTAAAAAAATAAAAAATGTGAAAAATAATAAAATAAGGTCTGAATAGAACCTCGTGTGCCTCCTACGGACACTAAGCATGAACTGGTTCAATCCGGAGCCAGTGGGTGGTATATACTGCAGAGGAGGAGATAACCCTTTTTGTATTCACTCAGTTTCAGCCTCCTCGTGGCAACAGCATACACCCACGGTTCTGTCTCCCCCAATGTGGCAAGGCAAATATATATTTATTTAGATAAACACTGGTGATGAGCGAGCGTGCTCGATAAGGTGTTATCCGAGCATGCTCGTGAGTTAATAGAGTATCTTTGGCGTGCTTGAACACTATGTTCGAGTCGCCGTGGCTATTCGACAGCCACAGCACATGTAGGGATTACCTGTTTGTTAGACAATCACTTCATGGGTTGCGGCTGTTGAACAGACGCGGAAATGCAGTCACAGCGACTTGGACATAGAGCATCTTTGGAGTGCGTGAATACTATTAGCACACGAGCGTGCTCAGATAACGCTCGCTCATCACTAATAAACACTTTTTAACTTATTATTGCAAGATTATTATTGCAACTATGTACCTCAACTTTACTTTTGAGGCCGTTCCTCAAGCTCTCAAGTAGAGTGCGATGAATAATCTCCTGGTAGTCATCCTCGCTATGCTTACTGCAGCCAGCTGCTTCATAACACTGATAAGGAGAAGTCCTGCATTGTCACTTAAAGACATGTCGCCCAGCTAAAACATAAAACATTTTACAGCATTATTGTGATTGGAAAGTCAAGAAAACAGGGTTATGCTAAAACATAATACTAATATGCTCTACGTCTAACAATAACTCATGAATTGCTTTACACTATACTTAAGGAGGTTGTCAAATAGCAAAATTATATCTCAAATGTCCCTATACAGTATTTTTATTAAGGTTACTAAAAAATTACTATCATTTCTGAGATAGCCCCACTTTTCGTTCAAGCTTTGTTTTCAGTTTTTTCACATTTTTGATGACGCTCTGTTTGAATGCATAGTTTTAAATGCAACATCATCACCAATGTCAGAGCCGAGGGCTGGCCCTGTAACTACTTGTTCCAGAGAGCAATGCACTAGTTGACAATTTAGATGCATGCTCATTTCTGTTACACCTACCTCCCTTTGCCCCTCCACTTTCCTAACATGTAATGCCTCACATCAATCACTGTCACTTGCGCAGAACGCTGCTGGGAGAGGGGACATTAACAGGCAAACCTAGCATAGACTAAGAAAACAGCGCTTTGTTGTATGGGAAACGTAGTCCACTGGAGTGTCCAAAAACTGCAAGGGATGCATGTAAACAAATGGGCCACTGACCGCAGTGAGAGGAGTAAGCAGCCAAAATAAGTAGTTTTTGGGGAGGGATATATTATAGTTAAAATAGTAGAGCTGAGGGAATATGTTTGCAGGACCCAGGTCCAGCAGTCACTTGAGTATTCCTTGGCTGCTAGATCATGGTGCGGCGAAACGATTTGCACACCTTTAAATAATATCACTGTATTGAACTTTTTTTTTTTTTTTTTTTTACTATCAGTGAACCCCTTTAGCCCACAAAGCAAGGTAAATGTAGGCATACAATTATTATGGACATGGTTAGTCCATTGTATGAACTATAACCCCAAAGTTAAGATTTACCTGTATTGTGTAAAAACAGTTATGCATAAGTGGAAGGATATAGTTCACATCTATAGACTTCATCTCCTTGATGAAGGCAGTTGCTTGTTGGAAGGCTGTTAGTCTGACATCAAAGTGTATATCATCCAAATGTTTGTGATCAAAGGCATTTAACTGTGCAAAAAAATAAAAAAATAAAATTTTAATTCAAGCCTTATCATGAAATGAAAAGTGCCATTCAAAAAACAAAATGCTACAAACCTTGACAGCAACATCAGTGACACGCTCTAATTGAGGATCAAGTTCAGAGAGGACCTAAAAAAAGAACAAAAAAAAAAGAGCTACTAAATGATATCTTATTTTTTGGGCTGTAAGACGCAACCCGGGTTTAGACATCTGAAAATAGGAAAAACATATTTCCTATTAATTACAATGACAAAGGAGGTGTAAGGAAGTAGAGGAGTCAATGTTAGTAATTTTAACACAGTAAGGTAGATTAAGGAGACAATAGAGCTATTGTTAGTGTTTTTCTGCAGAATTTGTGTTATATACATATAGCACACACATCATATACACTCTCTGCAGCACAGGAATATGCACATCACTGCTGCATACACAGTACACACACAGCTCAGCTACATCAAAATACATACAGCTAAGCTACATCAACATACATACAGCTAAGCTACATCAACATACATACAGCTCAGCTACATCACATACATACAGCTCAGCTACATAACATACATACACCTCAGCTACATCAACATACATACACCTCAGCTACATCAACATACATACACCTCAGCTACATCAACATACATACACCTCAGCTACATCAACATATATACACCTCAACTACATCAACATACATACAGCTCAGCTACATCAACATACATACAGCTCAGCTACATCCACATACATATAGCTCAGCTACTTCCACATACATACAGCTCAGCTATATCAACATACATACAGCTCAGCTACATCAACATACATACAGCTCAGCTACATCCACATACATATAGCTCAGCTACTTCCACATACATACAGCTCAGCTACATCAACATACATACAGCTCAGCTACATCAACATACATACAGCTCATCTACATCAACATACATACAGCTCAGCTACATCAACATAAATACAGCTCATCTACATCAACATACATACAGCTCAGCTACATCAACATAAATACAGCTCAGCTACATCAACATAAATAAAGCTCAGCTACATCAACATACATACAGCTCAGCTACATCAACATACATACAGCTCAGCTACATCAACATACATACAGCTCAGCTACATCAACATACATACAGCTCAGCTACATCAACATACATACAGCTCAGCTACATCAACATACATTACCATAGTTTAAAGTTTTTCCCAGGCATGTCAAGACTGCTAGTCAAATAAAAGGTAATTCAGTTAAGCAAGACATGCAGAATGTGAGCAGGTCTTGGCAGCTTTCTTTACTGCCTAGCACCAATCACATAGATCAGTGTCGGGCAGGAAAACAGGAGTATTCAGTGATTGGGAAGACCGCTGTATCAGCATTCTACTCAATTATATGAAGCAGCCTTCAGACAGTACTAAAACTTTTGGCAAATTTTTTTTATTGCTAAAAACTGTATTGTAGTCAAAAATATATATATGATATTTTATCAAGACCTAATGCATACATTACCTGAAATGTAGTACAAAGCGTCTGCCGGGATAACTTATTTTGAACTACAGCAAATAGTTTGCTTAGTGACTTTAAGAAACTTGAGGGATTTAAACAGTGTCTTAACAAATTCTGCACGGTCTCCAGGATGTCCACTTCAGTGTCCTAATAGGAAAACAACCAGACTTGTTATGCATTTCATTTGCTTGCTTTTTTTATTGCATTGTTTTGGTGGAGGTGAAGAGACTGAAAAAAGACAATTCTAGCATTTTAGTTTTTTTTTTTTTTGCTTTATGGCATTTACCATTCTTTTGCAGTCTTGATTTCAAATATGTCTAGTTTTTAATATCTTTAAATTTAAAGGCAGAAAACTATGAAACTGGGGCGATTCAAATTTTCATGTTTTATTTAAGCGATTTTATTTGACATTAGTTTAAGGGATACAACATTCTAAGGGCCCTGTCACACATAGCGACACACCAGTGATCCCGACAACGATATGAACTTGTCAGGATCGCTGGTGTGTCCCTACATGATCGCTGGTGAGCTGCCAAACAGGCAGCTCTCAGCAGCGATCAGGATAGCGACTATGCGGGTAACAAGCGATGCACGTCGCTTAGTTACCCGCAGTGTACCTTAGATACCAGCTCGCTGGTGCAGGGAGCTGGTAACCAAGGTACACATCGGGTTTCTAGGCGCCGAGAAACCCGATGTGTACCTTGGTTACCAGCTCGCTGATCTCCCTCCTGCCACACACAGCGATGCGTGCTGGCCAGCGGGAGACCAACGATCAAAAAAATGTCCAGGACATTCAGCGAAGATCAGCGATACCCAGCAGGGGGGCTGATCGTCGCTGCGTGTCCACACACGCGTATATCGCTGTTGCGTCACAAAACTTGTGACTCAGCAGAGATCTCGCTATGTGAGTCGGGGGCTTAAGTCAGATATGAAGCAGAGCGTGACCCACACAGTGGGTGGCAGCTGTGTTTTACAGATTGCATAAGCTGTTAATAGCAATGATAAGACCTTTCTCTGATTGCTGCCGTTTAACCAAAACAAATACCTAACAGATTGTGGCGTGGCATCTGGCATGTATAAAAGTAGAGTGACGCAACGGGAAAAAGTTAAATCATAATATATTAGATAGTAGCCTACACGGTTCAGAGCAGTGCCGCCAAAGGGGAAACCCCACCAGGTAAAACTAACAATAGGAAATAGTGGCTGTGGAAACCAACTCTCCTGTCCCCAATATTTCTAAAAACTCGGGTGTCTATAATTCTATACTTGTATAACCGTTTTAAGAACAAATTTGCTAAATGTATCTAATCTAAGGGTGGAAATGTTCAGGAGCATTGCAGAATGTGGCCACGGTATATATTAACACAGTTTACAAGCAAATTGCTCATGTATATTAGAGTTTAAGTCAAACAGCCAACTCATCTACACAGATTGCACTGACATTTTATCTAGAATAGCACTGTATAACTTAATCACTCACCTGCGACAAGTTACTTTTATGCAAGTAAGATATAAGGAGCCCTATGAGTAGATTACTTTGCTCTTTGTCTTGGATAAATTTGCTAATCCTACGAGTTAAAGACAAACAAAAAAAAATAAAACAAAAATAGATTCCAATAACATTTTAAAATCCATGCCTTGGTGCACCTGTATGACTCAAAAGGGACTCTATACAACATAGGAGGCACTTCAAAGGGGGGGGCACTGTTTTATATGCTGGGGAACGAAACAGGTGCTGGGTCAAAGCGAATATATACATAAACATACACACGTGTTTCTCACTAAATTAAAATATCATCAGAAAGTTAATTTATTTCAGTTCTTCAATACAAAAAGTGAAACTCATTATATAGAGTCATTACAAACAGAGTGATCTATTTCACATGTTTATTTCTGTTAATGTTGATGATTACGGCTTCCAGCCAATGAAAATCCAAAACTCATTATCTCAGTAAATTAGAATACTTTATGACACCAGCTTGAAAATGATTTTAAAATCTGAAATGTTGGCCTACTGAAATGTATGTTCAGTAAATGCACTCAATACTTGGAATTACTGCATCATTACGGCATGGCATGGAGGCGATCAGCCTGTGGCACTGCTGATGTGTTATGGAAGCCCAGGTTGCTTTGCTAGCAGCCTTCAGCTCGTCTGCATTGTTGGGTCTGGAGTCTCATCTTCCTCTTGACAATACCCCATAGAGTCTTTATGGGGTTAAGGTCAGACGAGTTTGCTGGCCAATCAAGCACAGTGATACTTTTGTTTGTAAACCAGGTATTGGTACTTTTGGCGGTGTGGACAGGTGCCAAGTCTTGCTGGAAAATGAAATTTCCATCTCCAAAATATCCTGGTAGACGGCTGCGATGACTTTGCTCTTGATAAAACACTGTGGACCTACACCAGCAGATGACATGGCTCCCCAAACCATCACTGATTGTGGAAACTTCACACTAGACCACAAGTAGCTTGGATTGTGGCCTCTCCACTCTTCCTCCAGACTCTGGGACCTTGATTTCCAAATGAAATGCTAAATTTACTTTCATCTGAAACTACACCTTGGACCACTAGCAACAGTCCAGTTCTTTTTCTCCTTGGCCCAGGTAAGACGCTTCTGGCGTTGTCTATTGGTCATGAGTGGCTTGATACAAGGAATGCGACACTTATAGCCCATGTCCTGGATACGTCTGTATGTGATGGCTCTCCTTGTGAATCTACCCCATATTTTTGAATGGCCTTTTTTTAATCCTTTCAAGGCTGCAGTTATCCCAGTTGCTTGTTCACCTTTTTCTACCACACTTTTTCCTTCCACTCAACTTTCCATTAATATGCTTGGATACAGCACTATGAACAGTCAGCTTCTTTTAGCAATGACCTTTTGTGGCTTACCCTCCTTGTGGATTGTGTCAATGACTGGCTTCTGGACATCTGTCAAGGCAGCAGTCTTCCCTAAGATTGTGGAGCCTACTGAAACAGACTAACAGACCTTTTTAAACGCTTAGGAAGTCTTTGAAGGTGTTTTTTTGCTAATTATTCTAATTTATTGAGATAATGACTTTTGGGTTTTCATTGGCTGTAAGCCATAATCATCAACATTAACAGAAATAAACACTTAATATAGAACACTCAGTTTGTAATGACTATATGAGTTTCACTTTTTGTATTGAAGAAACAAAATAAATTACCTTTTTGATGATATTCTAATTTAGCGAGAAGCACATGTGTTGGCTTGGCAACGTCAGAATTATTCCATAAATACCATTATGGAGTAGGTACCCAAAGCTAGATGCGAAACGCTCATCAGATGCCTTTGTATAGGTGAGTCATTATCAATACCACTGGGTATGTATTGTTAACTTAATATCTGGTACATCAATATTTAGGTATTTTTTTATCATCCATATCTAATATATACTTACCATGTAATGTCTTCACATCCTGTTCCGTCTAGATGTGTCCGAATCCCAGAATTCCAAGTGGCGTAAGCTCACCGACCGCCATATTGGGACACCCAAGTGATGGGTGTCTCAATATGGAAACTGCTGGTGGCACCAGCCTCTTGCGCGGTACCACCAGCGGAACACAGTCGCACCACACACACACTGTATACGTCGTACGCACCACACACACTGTATACGCAGTACGCACCACACTGTATACGCTGTACGCACCACACACACACATTCTATGATGCTGCAGATAAGCTCCCAATCCGACCTGAAAGATAAGAAAAATAACTTATTATACTCACATGTAGGGCGGTCCGGTCCGATGGTTGTCGCAGGTCCGGCGCCTCCCATCTTCTTGTGATGCCGCCCTTCTGCTTGCTTCATGGGAGGCGCCGGACCCGCGACACCCATCGGACGGGACCGACCCCCGGGTGAGTATAATAAAACTTATTTTTCTTATCTTTCAGGTTAGATTGGGGGCTTATCTACAGCATTATAGAATGCTGTAGATAAGCGCTGAAAGGCAGTGGAAGTATCTTATATCGTTCAAACCTGGTGACGGGTGCCCTTTAAGCATCAGTCTGAATAATTATCAAGGTAAGCAAATTAATTATTCAGTAAGAAATCTCTAATAACGAATTACAGTTTTTCCAGGATGCAAAAAAAAGCAATTATGCCAGAATGAATTTATTTCAAGGTAGATTAAAAATGTTACTTGCCTATAAAAATATGGTGACTATCTTTTTCATTGTCTGAAAAATGTACTCACTTTGAAAGGATGCTGAGTTCCTTGCTGACTTGTTTACCATATTTCCTCTTTTTCATTTTTTCCGCATTCAGCATGCTTTTATTCAGATACTGGAGGAGCACAGGCACGTGGGGTAGAACAAGCTTCACGCCAAAAGTTGGGCACTCTAAAGTAACCACATATTATTACGATGGCGGCCAAAGCAGAGTGTGCAAAGCCAATGAGAGAACTACATGGAGCGCTTGCTTACCATCACCCATATAGGCAGCATCAAGAACAAAGCAGTCATTGACAACCAGGGAAGAGAGGCTTTCCGTTTCCTCAAAATCTGGGCAGTTCAGTAGATTACTAGTTATATCGATGATTACACCTGCTGTTGTGTCCGATAAATTCTTTGTAGATAGCAGAGCAAATGCATTCAGCAGTACATCGAACTCGGGATGTCCAGACTTTTGTTTAGCAAGACAAGGAAAATACCTATCGAAAAATATAGCCACATATCCACACTATCAATACAAATAAAGGCACATCTCATGAGTCAAACATTTCAGTCTCTCTTGTGTGCACTGATAGAAATTTGTTTTAATTGAAATAGTTATTAAAAAACAAATCATTACGTAATAAAAGTGCTCACAAAGAAATTAATGGAATAAGATAAGCAATTATTACTGATCGGGTAAATCCCTAGCTGCTCCAGTGCGGCCACACTGGTGGTCCTATCAGTAGGGATGGTGTTTATTTATTCGCAGGACCTGGTCCAGTGGCCATATCAATCTGTGGCAGCAGGGATGGGAGCCCTGTGAACTGCCTCTTAAGTAATGGCAGCCCCAGCATTTCTTTTGATTAGCCGGCCTGGTGTGACGTAATCATTGCAGTAGGACATGTGACTTTCTGCCAAACCCGCAATTGCCGACACGGCCGCTTGACCAGGTCCTGCAAATCGATTCACACCAACTCTACTCACAAGTCTTTATTACATGTTTTGCTGTAATGGCTGGCAAATAATGAGAACAGGACAGTTAAAGGGAACCTAACAATCCTAAACACCAACGTGCAGATATAAAGTTAATCTACATATTAATAGCATTCCAATGCTGTCCGACCATTTTACTGAAAGTGCGACGAATGGGAAAAAAGTGAACTTTATGATTCTCGTCAGCAGCTTGCTTTCAGTCATAGATGAGTGTGTGTAGCGGCAATAGTTTTCACTCTCAACATTGTGAGCAGAGGCTGTAAGTACACCCAAATACTTTGATTGACAGCTCGCTTTGCACAGATGTGCTGCAGAGCCAGCTGTCAAAGTGACGGGAACGTGTTTACAGTCACCTCTTACTATGTACTGAATGATGACTATAACCACTACACACACATATCTATGACTGAAAGCAAGGGCAAGCAAAAATAAAGTTTATATTTTTCCGATAGCGGTAAATTCAGGAAGGTGGCTGGACAGCATTGAAATGCCATTAACCTGCAGATTGACCCTATATCTGCAGGTTAGTACAGTTTGGGGAGATAACAGATTTCCTTCAACAAAGAATGACTATGTGCGCCAAAGAAGAAATTACTAGGCAAACTATAGGCATGTTATTTTATAGAGAAAATCTAGCTCACCATTA
Organism: Oophaga sylvatica; assembly: GCA_033576555.1. Classification (NCBI taxonomy): domain Eukaryota; kingdom Metazoa; phylum Chordata; class Amphibia; order Anura; family Dendrobatidae; genus Oophaga; species Oophaga sylvatica. The sequence continues at coordinate 179,682,435 of JARQOD010000004.1, forward strand.
GTTAATCTTTGTGGTTCGTAGCACAGAAAAACGCTCTTTCATAGAGTAAAAGCAATCAATTTGAAGAAAATCCAGCAGTGAACGTATTTTTATTCACATAAGTGCATTACAGAGGAATAAAACCAAGATTTTCATGGAGCGTGGTTTTATTCCTCTGTAGGGCAAATATGTTCACTGTTCGGGAGCTGGATTTTCTTCAAATGTTATTTTATTGCTTTGGCTGCTTTGCAGGGCTGTGGAGTCCGAGTCAGTAGGTATAAAATGGACCAACTCCAAAATATAAAATGGGTACAGTAGTTCAGTGCAGGATGTGCTGTAAATGTTTCCATAAGAATTTGGGAAAGTTATGAAATGTCCTATAAATGTCTGTTCTGTTCCTGATCTAAGGATCTCGGCTTTTAGTAGAGGTGAATCTGTGCTGCACTTTATGTACATGCGCAGTAGTGATGCAGGGCTGTGGGGTCAGAGGTTTAGTAGAGGTGAATCTGTGCTGCACTTTATGTACATGCTCAGTAGTGAGGCAGGGCTGTGGAGTCGGAGGTGAGATGAATCTGTGCTGCACTTTATGCACATGCTCAGTAGTGACCAGTGCTGTGGAGTCGTAGCCAAGATGAATCTGTGCTGCACTTTATGTACATGCTCAGTAGTGACCAGTGCAGTGGAGTCGTAGATGAGAGGATTCTGTGCTGCACTTTATGTACATGCTTAGTAGTGAGGCAGTGCTGTGGGTTCGGAGGTGAGATGATTCTGTACTCCACTTTATGTACATGCTTAGTAGTGAGGCAGTGCTGTGGGTTCGGAGGTGAGATGAATCTGTGTTGCACTTTATGTACATGCTCAGTAGTGACCAGTGCTGTGGAGTCATAGTGGAGATGAATCTGTGCTGCACTTTATGTACATGCTCAGTAGTGACCAGTGCTGTGGGGTTGTAGCTGAGATGAATCTGTGCTGCACTTTATGTACATGCTCAGTAGTGACCAGTGCTGTGGGGTTGTAGCTGAGATGAATCTGTGCTGCACTTTATGTACATGCTCAGTAGTGACCAGTGCTGTGGAGTCATAGGTGAGATGAATCTGTGCTGCACTTTATGTACATGCTCAGTAGTGAGGCAGGTGTGATACTAGTGAGATAATCTGCTCACTTAGTAATGCCGTAGTGACATGCTGAGGATCATAGTGGAGATGAATCTGTGCTGAACTTTATGTACATGCTCATAGTGCATGCTGTGGAGTTAGCTGAGATGAATTGTGCGCACTAGTCTGCCATAGTAGGCAGTGCTTGATAGAGTTAGTGAGATGAATCTGTGCTGCACTTTATGTACATGCTCAGTAGTGACCAGTGCTGTGAAGTTGTAGCTGATATGAATCTGTGCTGCACTTTATGTACATGCCCAGTAGTGAGGCAGTGCTGTGGGATCAGAGGTTTAGTTGAGATGAATCTGTGCTGCACTTTATGTACATTGCTCAGTAGTGACCAGTGCTGTGGAGTTGTAGATGAGATGAATCTGTGCTGCACTTTATGTACATGCTCAGTAGTGAGGCAGTGCTGTGGAGTCATAGTGGAGATGAATCTGTGCTGCACTTTATGTACATGTTCAGTAGTGACCAGTGCTGTGGGGTTGTAGATGAGATGAATCTGTGCTGCACTTTATGTACATTGCTCAGTAGTGACCAGTGCTGTGGAGTCGTAGATGAAATGAATCTGTGCTGCACTTTATGTACATGCTCAGTAGTGACCAGTGCTGTGGAGTCGGAGTGGAGATGAATTTGTGCTGCACTTTATGTACATGCAGTAGTGAGGCAGTGCTGTGGGATCAGAGGTTTAGTTGAGATGAATCTGTGCTGTACTTTATGTAAATGCTCAGTAGTGACCAGTGCTGTGGAGTCAGAGTGGAGATGAATCTGTGCTGCACTTTATGTACATGCACAGTAGTGAGGCAGTTCTGTGGGATCAGAGGTTTAGTTGAGATGAATCTGTGCTGCGCTTTATGTACATGCGCACTTGTGACCAGTGCTGTGGAGTTGAGATGAATCTGTGCTGCACTTTATGTACATGCGCAGTAGTGAGGCTGTACTGTGGAGTCGGAAGTCAGGGAAATTGAGGCGTCAGCTTTGGAGTTAGTGCTTTGGCTTACTGACTCCAGAGCCCTGCTGCTTTGTGGACATTAAAAAAAAAAAAAAAAAAAAAAAAAGAGCCCTGGCCCTGAATTACAATCTTAAGGGGAATTATCAGCAGGATTTCAACTCTCAAACTATAACTTCATGTAGCTCTTTCAAAGATCGGTCCAGGAATATTTTTACATAGCCAGTCCATTTCTCCTTTACTGAGAGATCAATATTTGAATGGATATGTAAACGAGTCTGAAGATCTTAAGTCTTAGGGCCCCGTCTCACATAGCGACGCACCAGCGTTCCCGACAACGATATGAACTTGTCAGGATCGCTGGTGTGTCGCTACATGATCGCTGCTGAGCTGCCAAACAGGCAGCGATCAGGACAGCGACACTGCGGGTAACGTCGCTTAGTAGCCCGCAGTGTACGTTGGATACCAGCCCACTGATGCACCGCGCAGCGCCTGGAAACCCGATGTGTACCATGGTTACCAGCTCCCCTGCAGCAGCGAGCTGGTATCCAACGTACACATCGGGTTTCCAGGCACAGCCCCGCGCCTGGAAACCCGATGTGTCGGGTACCTTGGTTACCAGCTGATCGCTGGTCTCCTGCCTGCCACACGCAGCGATGCGTGCTGGCCAGCAGGAGACCAGCGATCAAAAAAAAAGTCCAGGCATTTCTGACACGACCAGCGATTCACAGCAGGGGCCTGATCGCTGGTACGTGTCAGACATAGCGAAGTCGCTGCTGAGATCGCTGTTGCGTCACAAAACTTGTGACTCAACAGCGATCTCGCTATGTGAGACGGGGCCCTTAGTCACTCCACCTCTATTCCCACCCAGCAGTACCTCCTACTGCTTAAATGATGGCTCCTTTGCCTGAAGTCATACAGCATACAAGCTCTCAGGTAAGCAGGAGGAGGCAGCGATGCTGGACAAGGAATAGAGCTGGAGTCACAGATTTACCATTTCAATTGCGTATCAATTCAAACACTGACTTCTCCGTAACAGAGGAACGGACCGGCCATGTAAAGATATTAGTGGATTTGTCTTTGAAAAAGCTACATAAAATAGTTTGGCCTGAGAAATCCTGCTGACAGATTTGATTTAAATTGCCACAACAAAGGAAGTATTACTTTAGTCCCACAATACGAACTTCCATTGACATGAAAAGATGACAAAGCAGGTAATTTTCAGGCATGTTGGATTCTCAGCTCTTGAGATTGGTCTAACCTTGACTGAGATAATTACCAAGACCTACCCTATTTGTTATGAAAAGGAGCTAAACTGCGCTACCTGATAGTGTATAGTCATACATCCAAGATATTACATTTAGCAGCATGCTTTTAAAATGGTTATCTGCTACTTTTACATTGATGAGCTATGGTTTAGATGAGGGTACTGCAGATTAACCCAAACTGAAAAGAATAGGAGCTGAGCGGCAGAACCTGGCAGGACCACTAAACAGTAAAAGTGTGCGTAGGTTACACTCTGCACATGGTGTACGTTCTATGGCCACCGCAGAAGCTGGTAAATTCTGAACAATGGGGAACCCAGGTATTGGACAACAGCCAATCTGATATTGATAACCTATGCAATGGATAGATCATCAATATCAACATAGTAAAAGTATTTCATACAATAACTAGCTTATGGTCACAACTGCATTACCTGGAATACTGACTCCAAACATGAATCAGCTTCAGAACAAAAGAAGGCGAATGCTGACTTTCCAACGCAAGCCTGCAAATCTGTAACATAAGATAACAGAAATTATAAAAAGACATATGCAGGTGATGCCTAAAATATGTACATCCATTCTCAATTACATATTATTAAACCTATATGTACCTGTGGCCAAACCACTGCAAAAAATACAGCGTCAATCTCTTCAGCAGTGTAGGGGTAGGTTTCAAAATCAGTAAAAAATTCAACTATGCGTTTCATTCCAAGACGCCTCAAATTTTTTAGTGGATTAATAAGTTTAAGTTGTATCTATGAAAAAAAAATTAAGATTAGTAAAAGAAGTATTCATTTTTACTTTTCTTTACATTTTTTCCTACTTATCTCTAGGCAAGGAGTGTCAAACGTTTTAGGGATTTTTTTCCACAAATGTTTTACAGGGTTCACGGTATTTGCCAGTGCTTTACATTGAGAGGATATCCTGGTGCCTAATTCTGAATGATGAAAATATAAAAAGGCATACAGTTGTATCCGTTACACACTCACAACAACTACATACCATGCCTCTGGATTTGAGAACGCTTACATCCACTGAAGATAGTGGTCATTTCTCCAAGATGTTTGGAACAATCTCTCTGCACACGTCATTCAAACACTATGTGCAAGTATATGCAGAAAAAATGTGGGATTATGAGTACAGCACCTTCTGCTGTTCCTTGCCTTTTTGGACTTTGTAGGTTACTACATAGAACTAAAGTTATCAAGATCTGAGAAAATGATGACTTAGCCGTAAAAAGATGAGAAAAACATTTGCAGGACGTTAGTCCAGCAGTTATATCAGTATTGTGGCCACCTGACCAGAGTCCTACAAACTTCCTTTTACTTGCTGGCATCCTCAGAACCTCCTCTGATTAGTAGGCCAGTGACATGCGCATGAAATTGTACCAGGCTTACTAATCATAAGCAGCGCTGGGTATGTTGGCAAGGTAGGAGATTAGCAGGGGTCTGGCCCAATGGAGCAGGACCCTGCAAATCTTTTTGCTAAACTCTAATACTTATGTTTCAAGGGACTAATTCAGCTCAAGATAGATAAGGGTTATACACTCTACAATTAGAACCAATTCACTGACGGATTCTCAGTTCACTCATTCTGTAGCCAACAATACACCGTGCAACAGAGGCTATAAAAGACGTTAATTTTTTAATGAAGCACAATTGTAAAATTTAGGATTATCAAAAACGAAAACCTGAAAATGTCCATATTTTAACTCCTCAATGGTGCACATTGTATTTTTCAGGTTCCATTCGCAGTGCTCAGTTCAATAGAATTTCCTCGACAGTATACATTAGAAGGAAGGGTTTCATGTGATACACCACTTTGGAGCTTTCAGGTATGGTTTAAAGAGGACCTTTTATCAATTTTGTCACGTTGAACTAGACACCCAATGTAATAGTGGCAGCAGAGCAGAAAAAAATATATTATATATTATATTTATTGCACCCAATGAGCAAAAGTTATCAGATAGTTTTCATTCCCACCAAGGACAACATCTGCAAGGAGTTTATTTTCAAAAAAACATACTAATCGACAATTTAGATTGTGAGCCCCAATGGGGACATTGATGCTGTTGTCTAAAGCGCGGTAGAATTAATGGCGCTATGTAAGCGAGTAAAATAAATAAAATGTCTGCTTTCCACATGCAACTTGTACTCGCTCTGCAGTGAGATTTGGGCAGAAATTACATCTCACACAGGAGCAGTCAGTTCTGGGCTACACCTGCGAGATGTCAGAGGACCCCACTCTGATCTCATTCCAATTATACATTTCTCTGAGCACAACAAGCATAAAGTGTGATTACGCACATCTCCGGACAGATATTATGGGCGGAGATGCAGTACATCAGTGGTGCTATGAGAGGAGAAGAGCTGACAGAAGGGTATTTGTTTGTTTGTTTTTTTAAGTGAAACAGCTGTCCTATCCTGAAACCAGTTCGTCATTCAGGATTTTTAATCATGCAGGAGGTTAGACCATGACTGAGTCTTTCAGACACAAAGAAACCTGCTGTAAGCTATGCGAGAGGGCATGTTCTATTTTACCTTTAAGTGTTGCTGCCTGCTTATGATTTGCCAGCACCCCACCAGTGAAAACTATCTGATTACACCCACTTGGATTTACCAAAAGTTAACTCATTGGATGCCAAATACTTTGACAATATCTCTGCAACAAAAAGGCAAAAACAAAATAAGATTTTTGGTTACTCACCGTAAAATCTGTTTCTCAGAGACTTCATTGGGTGACACAGGAAATGCTCTTGCCACTAGAAGGCTGACACTATGCAAAAAAAAAATAGCTCCTCCCCAACAGTGTACACCCCACCAAGTTAATTGTTTAGCTTAGTGTCAGTACGAGGTGGACACGGGTCTTCCATTAGACCCATATGTACCTCGATTTTTGGCATGTTCCAGTAATGATTTTCCCTTTTCCTTTTCAGAGGGTTCCCTCTTTCCCTGGAGGGATACAGTGTGAAAAGTCACACTGCAGTCCCACAGTGGAGTGTCCAGCCAGGAGAGGATCTACGCTGATATCAGTGATCTAATGTGACAGAATCTACCTTTTTGGGATTGTACTTGTGTGTTGGGGTCTTATTAAGTATGTACCTGTGTTTTTACAGTAACAGGCCATTATTTCTACTTTATTTCACAGTATACAGTACAGACCAAAAGTTTTGACACACCTTCTCATTCAAAGATATTTCTGTATTTTCATGACTATGAAAATTGTACATTCACACTGAAGGCATCAAAACTATGAATAAACACATGTGGAATTATAGACTTAACAAAAAAGTGTGAAACAACTGAAATTATGTCTTATATTCTAGGCTCTTCAAAGTAGCCACCTTTTGCTTTGATTACGCTTTGAACACTCTTGGCATTCTCTTGATGAGCTTCAAGAGGTAGTCACCGGAAATGGTTTTCACTTCACGGGTGTGCCCTATCAGGTTTAATAAGTGGGATTTCTGGCCTTATAGATGGGGTTGGGACCATCAGTTGTGTTGTGCAGAAGTCTGGTGGATACACAGCTGATAGTCCTACTGAATAGACTGTTAGAATGTGCATTATGGCAAGAAAAAAGCAGCTAAGTAAAGAAAAATGAATGGCCATCATTACTTTAAGAAATGAAGGTCAGTCAGTCCGAAAAATTGGCTCACATGAGGACCGCCCCAGGAAAGGAAGACCAAGAGTCACCTCTGCTTCTGAGGATAAGTTTATCCGAGTCACCAGTCTCAGAAATCGCAGGTTTACAGCAGCTCAGAGTAGAGACCAGGTCAATGCCACACAGAGTTCTAGCAGCAGACACATCTCTACAACAACTGTTAAGAGGAGACTTTGTGCAGCAGGCTTCATGGTAAAATAGCTGCTAGGAAACCACTGCTAAGGACAGGCAGCAAGCAGAAGAGACTTGTTTGGGCTAAAGAACACAAGGAATGGACATTAGACAAGTGGAAATGTGTGCTTTGGTCTGATGAGTCCAAATTTGAGATCTTTGGTCCCAACCCCATTTATAAGGCAAGAAATCACACTTATTAAACCTGACAGGGCACACCTGTGAAGTGAAAACCATTTCCGGTGACTACATCTTGAAGCTCATCAAGAGAATGCCAAGAGTGTGCAAAGCAGTAACAAAAGCAAAAGGAGGCTACTTTGAAGAACCTAGAATATAAGACATATTTTCAGTTTCACACTTTTTTGTTAAGTCTATAATTCCACACGTCTGCCATTTCTGCTTTCTTCTCTGCTCGCTTTCGAAAACTGAACATGGACAAAACAGAATTCATCATCTTTCCCCCATCTCACTCTACCCCCCCACCAGATCTGTCCATCAACGTCAATGGCTGCTCACTTTCCCCAGTCCCGCATGCTCGGTGCCTCGGGGTGATCCTAGACTCTGCCCTCTCTTTCAAGCCACATGTCCAAACCCTTGCCTCCTCCTGCAGTCTCAAACTCAGAAATATTTCCCGGATCCGTGATTCCTTGACCATGAAACTACAAAAACACTAGTGCATGCCCTCATCATCTCCCGCCTCGACTACTGCAACCTCCTACTCTCTGGCCTCCCCTCTAGCACTCTGGCACCACTCCAATTCATCCTGCACTCTGCTGCCCGACTAATACACCTATATCCCCGTTATTCCCCAGCCTCTCCTGTCTGCCAAGCCCTTCATTGGCTTCCTATCGTCCAGAGGCTCCAGTTCAAAACCCTAACTATGACATACAAAGCCATCCACAACCTGTCTCCTCCATACATCTGTGACATGGTCTCCCGGTACACACCCATACGCAACCTTCGATCCTCTCAAGATCTCCTCCTCTACTCCCCTTTTATCTCTTCTTCCCACAACCGCATACAAAACTTCTCCCGTGCCTCTCCCATACTCTGGAACTCTCTACCCCAACACATCAGACTCGCGCCTACCATGGAAACCTTCAAAAAGAACCTGAAGACCCACCTCTTCCAACAAGCCTACAACCTGCAGTGATCCTCAGACTACTGAACCACCGCACGACCAGCTCTACCCTCTCCTAGTGTATCCTCACCCATCCCTGTAGACTGTGAGCCCTTGCGGGCAGGGTCCTCTCTCCTTCTGTACTTGTGTGTACCTTGTATTGCTCACGTTTATTGTACTTGTCTATATTTGCCCCTTTTCACATGTAAAGCGCCATGGAATAAATGGCGCTATAAAAATGTATTATAATAATAATAATAATAATGTTAATTCATAGTTTTGATGCCTTCAGTGTGAATGTACAATTTTCATAGTCACGAAAATACAGAAAAATCTTTGAGAAGGTGTGTCCAAACTTTTGGTCTATCCTGTATATATCCTCCGTGTCGCACCCCCACTCCTGCACTGGCCTCTTCTCACTTGAGGCCCCGACTTCAGTGTGCTCTAGCAGTGGTGTATGGCTCCGCCCTCTCCTCTTCACGCAGGCTTTTTCTGAACACGCTCCTTCTTCTTCTGTAGCTCGGGCAGCTGTGCACTCTCTCTCTCATTGAGCTCACCTCTTCACCCTGCAGTCGCCATTTTCTGGCTCAGCAGCACAGGAGTCCCTCCTGCCAACAATCAGCATAGAAAGCCTCTCCAGCCAGCGATTCTGAACCCTCAGCTATGCAGAACCTCAGCTTTACTGTGGAGTAAGCTCTGCTTTGCAGAAACACTACTCAGCAGTCCTTTTTTTTCTCTGTCCCCTAACTCCTGGCTTTGTTAGCGAACTCTATCATGCTTAACCCAAAAGGAGAGGGTTCTCATCCTCCGGCATCTACTACTCTTGTCGGAGTAGTAGAACTTTAAGAGGTCCTTTCAAGAGAAAGGGAAAATCCAACCAGAGGCTTCCAGAGAGTAGAGGAAAGAGACTTGAGATTTTGTATCAGTTTGCTTCACAGCTTACGGAAAATGTGTCCATCTCTTTAACAGTAGACTCTCCAGTCTCCAGACACGTCTATCAACAACGTCCTTCCCCTTATAGAAGGAACATCACTTAAGTACTCCAATGACAGACTTTGAAGCTGCAGGTTCTTCCTGATGCCCTGCCTTTGCCACCACATGGGTGTCAAAGTCTATTTCTACATGGGCTAAGCAACTCAGTTCTTGTGGAAGCCGCACCTCAAGAGTTAGCCAACTTGCCGGACCAAATCTCACAAGCGGGAAAATATGTAGTGGCCACCTCCTTGGCAGCTTCCTCCTGCGCAGCTCAAGCATCCAGTAACATTGTAACCATCTGAAGAACCATATGTCTAAAAGGCATGGCAGGCAGATTTGTTCTCCAAAAAGTCTCTGATCAGTCTGCCCTTTCAGGAATGAGGACTGTTTAGATCCAAGCTGGACCAGATTGTAACAGAGGCCACCAGTGGAAAGAGTTCTCTCCTCCAAGTTAAATGTTGGCGCCTTCTCCTCAAGTGCAAATTTCTGCCCTTTCAGCTGTTTCTCGTCTATGGAGGATTCCTACAGTCAGGAGAGACAGCAGGCACGGCAGGAAAGGAGAAAACCTTCCTTCAAGCAGACTCCTTCCTGACGCCCCATGCAATTCACAAGGCAGGTCCTCTAAGAGCAAACCTAGCAGATTCTCCTCCACATGACATTTCTCTCCAGACAAGGAAGTCCTTCAGGGTGGGCGGTCGTCTTCTGTTTCCAGGGACACTTGGCTTGCCTCCATCAAGGATGTCTGGGTCAGAGAAGAGATATCATCACGATACAAGATAGATTTCACTTCCCGGTCCAGAGACGGTTTTTTTCGAATCCGACACCCAAGGGACTCCTCCTTGGTTCTTCTCGCTCCTGCACCGCCTCAGGAACGTTTTACAGGTTTCTATTCAAACCTCTTTGCAGTTGCAAAGAAGGACAGGATGGGTCGACCCATCCTGGATCCCAAGCTACTGAACAAATGGGTCAGTCTTCGTCATTTCAGAATGGAATTCCTTTGTTCAGTCAGAGCTTCCATGGAATCTCAGGAGTTCCTATATTCAGTGGATATCCAAGACTTCTCTCCATGTCCCGATTTGTCCAAGTCATCAGAGATTCCTGCATTTCGTGGTATGGCAGGACCACTTGCAATTTAGTTGCCCTACTTTCGGCCTGGAATCCGCACCCAGGATCTTTACAAAGATTATGGTAGCCGTGATGGGCATTCTCGGGACCAGTGATGCTGCTAGTCTTAGCTTACCTCAACAATATCCTCATCAAGGTCCCATCCTCCTCTCTAGCTCAGGAAAGTCTATTACTTTCGACACTGTCACATCTTGGTTGCATAATCAATAGGCCAAAACCTTGTTTTGTCCCTAGCCAGTGCCTAATTTTCCTGGACAAGTTGTTCAACACCCTTCAGGTGAGGATCTTTCTCCCAGAGGTAAAAGGAGCAGCTCTACAGCCGGGTATTCGCTCTCTTGAGGCCACGCTGTCTCCATCCCTTTGCTCGTACATGGCAGTTTTGGTGGTGACTGTGTAGGAGATTCCCTTCCAGGATCCTTCAACAGATTATCCTGCCCAATAGAACAGGGTCGTCCTCTACCTGGATCGTCAAGTCTGGATTTCATCCCAAATCAAGGGGTCCCTAAACTGGTGGCTGTCTTCCTCCATCATTCGCTGGGGTCAGTCAATTATCTCCATCCGCTGGCGCGGGGTCACAACGGATGCAAGTCTCCCAGGCTGGGGAGCGGTCTTCTACAACCTCACGGTCCAGGGTCGCTGGTCACCAGAGGAGTCTTCGATGCCAATCAACATTGTTGAGATCAGAGCCATTCTTCTGACCCTTCTCCACTGGCAGGACCTTCTCAGGAGCGACTTAATAGTTCTGGTCTAGACATACAATGCCATGGCAGTGGCTTATCTCAACAATCAGGGAGGAACCTGAAGTCCTCTGGCCATGGCCAAAGTCTCCAAGATTCTTCTCTGGGCAGAAAAAAAGGTTCAGGCAATATTGGCAGTGCACATCCCCAGCATAGACAATTGTGCCTTGCGTTGGTAGAATGATCGCTAAATCAGGATGTCTTCCAGCAGATTTGTCTCCGGTGGGGATCTCATAGCGTCCCAGATGAACAGAAAGGTCCCTCAGTTGGTCTCCAGAGCCTGCGATCCTCTCGTATTGGATGTCGACACTCTGGCGATACCCTGGTTTCGGTTCGCGCTTCCTTATCTGTTCCCGCCACTTCCCTTTCTTCCAAGGCTCTTGAAAAAGATCAAAGCAGAAGTGTTGCCAATCATCCCGATAGCACCAGATTGGCCCAGTAGGGCCTGGTATGCAGAGGTCATCAATCTACTCGCAGACCCTCCTTGGTGACTCCTGGACAGACCAGATCTCCTTTCTCAGGGTCCCATCTGCCACCAAAATTCCCAGTCGCTCGATTTGATGCATGGTTGTTAAAACAGCGGGTGTAAGAGCCTCCGGTTTCTCGGGCAGTGTGATTCAGCCTCTGATCCAAGCTCACAAGCCTTCATCAACTCAAGTTTATCATCGGACTTGGAAAGCCTTTTTCTGTTGGTGTAAGTCTAATCAGACTGCGCCTATTGCATTCTCCCTTCCTTCCATTCTGGCCTTCCTTCATGCAGGATTAGATGAGAACTTGCTCTCGGCTCGCTGAAGGACGAAGTCTCGGCGTTGCCTATTCTCTTCTTAAAGTGCTTAGCTCCTCACTTAGGTCAGAACCTTTCTTCAGGAGATGGCTCATGCGGCTCCCCTGTATCATCCATCAGTGGATCCCTGGGATCTTAACCTGGTCATGGAAGGTAGTTTTTCTTGTGGCCATTACTTCGATTAAGTGGGTGTCAGAAGCTGGCAGCGCTTTCTTGTCACTCTCCCTTCCTTGTTCTACATCAGGATAAGGTAGTTTTGTGGCCAGTTCCCACTTTCCTTCGCAAGGTAGTTTCTACCTTTCATCTCAATGAGGACATCGTCCTTCCTTTCTTCTGTCCTTCTCCAGCACATCCCCTGGAGCGGTCTCTGAACAGATTGGACCTGGTCGGGGCGATTCGCGTTTATCTTTCCAGAACCGCTCCCTTACCAAAGACGGATTCTCCATTTGTAGTTCCCGAGGGCTCTCCTAGAGGCCTTCTAGCATCTCAGGCCACGATTGCTCGCTGGATCCGTGTGGCCATCTTGGAGGCATACCGGGTTAACAATAGAACACCTACCCCTGGGATTAAGGCCCACTCTACCCGAGCAGTGGGTGCTGTACATCATCATGCATCCACCTTACAGCTTTGCAAGGTGGCGACATAGTCTTCTATTCACACATTCGTAAAGTTCTACAGAGTTCATGCCTATGCCTCGGCTGATGCCAGCCCAGGTAGGAGACTCTTGCAAGCATCTGTGGCTAGATCCCTGACCTGAATGGAGTTTGCATTTTTTTCTCTCCCTATGTACTGCTTTGAGACATTCCATGGTTTCCAATGTCCCCCAATGAAGTGGCAAAGAAAACATGATTTTTGATTAGTCGCCGTTAAATCTGTTTCTCTGAACCTTCACTGGGGGACATTGCACACTCCCGTGTATGACAACTGTATTGTTTCTTTCTATTGTTACAGTTTTAGGTTTTGTGGTATATTCTTTTTTATTTCGCTCTTCCTACTGTTTTCTCATTAACTGATTAACTTGGTGCCAGTTGGTGGTGTGTACACTGCTGCTGAGAGGGGGTTAATTTTTTTGTGCGTAGTGTTAGCTCCTAGTGGCAGCATCATACACCCATGGTTTCCTGTGTCCCTCCAATGAAGCGATCAAGGAAAATTGTTTTATTCTACTCTGCAGCCATTACAGCATCGTTTGTCCAGTTCAACACAAAAAATTTGATGAAAGGCAGTCTAACTTTGCATATGATTTTAGACTTGTATCATATATTCCCATGTGGAGCAACCTCCTATCTCTGGGTTTTGAGAATTGCCAACGAACTTTAATTATAGAAATTAGTGAGGTAGTGGTGCGTATTGTACTGTATTCAAAACTTTTACACAACAGCAAAGGGGAGTGGTGGCTTTTTTATTTTCTTGTATTGTTTTGCTATAATGTTGAAATCCTATCTGAATAAATTCAAGATTACCTAAATATTAACTTTATAATTTTTGATCTTATTGGATTTTGTACATTGACTTCTATATACAGTATATCAAATATATTGCATAGTGACTTAATGATGCATGATAAGTTATCACTTCGATCTTACTTTGTGAAATATAAAAAAGTGATTTAACAAAACATCAGTTCACGGGTTCCTACTCAGAAGTCGTAAAAGCAATGACAAAGTTTAAAAACTTCCAGTATCTGGACTCTCTGGGTCAGAGACCTGCCTTAAGACAAGTGGAAATTTAACTAAACCATATTTTTCCTGATCTAGCTTTAGAATGTTTCATAATCATTACCCAGACTGTAGCCTGTGGTATTTAACTTATTGAACTTTTAACACCTTGCTGTCTAATGAAGCGATAAATGTACTCCGCAAATGACTGCCTGGCATACGAAGCACATATCTTCAAGTTACTGAATCTGAAAACCTGCTATAAAAACAAAGTTAAACAATTCATGTATGGACATTACATGATGTTCAATGTAAGCTTGTTTATAATAATGTTTAGAAAAATGTAGTGATCAAGTAACATCTAGTTTAAGTGAAGCAAATACTTCTGGAAAAAAACAAAAAAGAAAAACAGGTCAAACTGAATTTTAGATAAACCTTTGCAATCATTTCTAAGAAGCTTTCTTCCCTTTCCCTTCACAGTTTAAGAAATCAATAAACAAAACAATGCATTTCCTACTATTAAAACTTCTCTGGTGGTGTAAATTAGCACAAGGTCAATCAAGTGCTCAGTGGAGCTTTATAGGGAGTTTATAGACAGGTTAACAGCCAGCTCCTGTTAAGGGTATGCCACACTAAACAATATCGCTAACGAGATCGCTAAAAAACGTCACTATTTAGCGATCCCGTTAGCGATATTGTTCAGTGCGGCAGCTTCCAGCGACGAGCTTCCTGCTGTGATCTCGCTCGTCGCTGGAATCGTTCCGGACCCTATTTTCTCGTCGGCGCTCCCGCTGGGTAAGTATCTAATCGCTGTGTGGCACCTTTTCTTAGCGATTTAGCGGTACTTTTGTACCGCTAAAGTCGTTAAGAAGATCGCTAACGGCGATAGCGTCGTTAACTATATCGCTAAATGTGGCCGCATTTAGCGATATAGAAACGATCCCGCTAGCGATCTCATTAGTATGCAACGCTAACGAGATCGCTAGCGGGATTGCTTAGTGTGGCAGTACCTTTAGGGTTCCTCTGCAGCACTCACATTATGAATACAACACAGTGCTGCATGTGGGTACGCACGCACGCGCAGCAGACAGACGCACACATGGCAGGCAAACATACTGGGTTTTCTTTATACATATATTTCGCTTCTCCTTTGCCGAGATATTGGCAAAGTATTTGGCAACTAATGAGTTATTTGTCGTTAAGTCCAAGTTATCAAAGTTTTCACTGAGGGTGTGTACTTCTTCCTTCTTTATGACTGACCAATCAAAAAGGCAGCAACACAGAGCAGAAAAACAACAAGCCCCATAAAAACTCAATGTTTCGGAGTGTGCGAAATGTAATGAAAGATGTTCCTGATCTTCTGGTCTAACTTTGTGTATAATTAGAAAGTGGAGAACCATACACTTTCCAGATAAGGACACTGTAATCAGTGTCAGGGGAGGGGAGCTATGTCACATTACAAAATCCTCTATCAGCTCTTCCCTTCTCACAGAAATGTCAGTTCTGCTGTACAAACACCTTGACCATCCTTCCTCACTGCCTTTCTGGAGATAAGAGTTCAAAGTTGTCAGTAAGGCTAGAATCACACTAGCGTGTGACCGACCTGCGTCGGTCTGCGCACAGCCGCCGCTAAGCTCCACCCCCGGCCGCGCCTCCTCCCGATAGCTTCGCCTATGGGCCCATGACGCTGCATGCGACCTGCGCACCCTATCTTTAGCATTGGGTTCGCAGGCCGTACGCAGGCCGTGAGCAGGTTGCGTTTGCCGGTGCCTGCGTCCTTTTGACGGTGCGCCGAGAGCACCAAAATGCAACACTGCGTTGGGCGCAGGTCGGCGCACCGTCAAAAGGACGCAGGCGCCTGCAAACGCATACCTGCGCACGACCTGCGTACGGCCTGCAAACCCAATGCTAAAGATAGGGTGCGCAGGTCGCATGCAGCATCATGCGCCCATAGGCGGAGCTATTGGGAGGAGGCGCGGCCGTGCGCAGACCGACACAGGTCAGTCAAACGCTAGTGTGAAACTAGCCTAACACAACTTATGTCTGTTGTGCTCATTGCAATCGCTCTGCAGCAAGAACAGCAGACTGTCATTTCATCTCACACAGGAGTAGCCTGTTCTGAAATATGGTGGGGGTGTGCTCCTTTCCCTGCTGTGTCTTGCTTCCCGTTTACAATTGGGCAACATCATACAGGGGAAATAAGTAAAGCTCACTTGTACTTAACGAAAATTAACTCACTAGGTGCCAAATACTTTGACTGATAATATCTACGCTAAGTAGAGGCAAAATTAAAAATAAAAAGTTTCATTCTGCTCTGCAGCCACTTTTACATCGAGTGTCCAGTTCCAACATGAAAAATTTGTTGAAACTTCCTCTTTAAGCAGTTGTTACACCACAGTTCAGAATTAGTTTTGTGCACACAGCAAAATGGGGATTTTTGTGGTACTCACAGTAAAATCCTTTTCTCCGAGACGCTCATTGGGGGACACAGGACCGTGGGTGTATGCTACTGCCGCTAGGAGTCTGACACTAAGTGAATACAAAAAAAGTTAGCTCCTCGTCCGCAATATACACCCTCGTTCTGGCTTTAAGTGAACCAGTTCAGTGCAAAAGCAGTAGGAGAACAAAAAAAAAAATCAACCTTAACACGGGTACAACATGTCAAGAAACCCAATGAGCGTCTGGGAGAAAAGGATTTTACCACGAGTATCACAAAAATCCCTATTTCTCCTTCGCCTCACTTGGGGACACAGGACTGTGGGACGTCCCAAAGCAGTACCTGGGTGGGAATTTGACCCAACGACTTAAGTCATGAGTACCAACTGTCTATAGGTGTGCTACCGCTGCCTGGAGAATCCTTCTGCCCAGACTTGCATCTGCTGAAGTCTGAGTATGGATATTGTAGTGCTTTGAAAATCTATGTAGGCTAGACCAGGTTGCAGCCATGCAAACCTGTTCTGCTGATGCCTAGTGCCGAAGAGCCCAAGAGGCGCCCACCGCCCGGGTGGAGTGTGCCCTGATTCCTGCTGGAATAGGTGTGCCTCTGATGCGGTAAGATTCCTGAACAGCCAAACGAATCCACCTGGCAATTGTTGATTTTGAGGCGGCAAGTCCTTCCTGCGAACCTCAGGGAGCACAAACAGTGTGTCTGTCTGGCGAAAAGATGCCGTCCGAGATACGTACCTCCTGAGAGCTCTCACATGATCCAACGTATGAAGGGCCCTTTCCACGTGGTGCACTGGTGCTGGGCAAAACGAGGGCAAGACAATGTCCTCGCTAATGTGAAACGAAGAAACGACCTTTGGCAGAAAAGGAGGGGCCGGCCTAAGAACCACCTTATCCCGGTGAAAAATCAGAAACGGGGCCCGACAGGATAGGGCAGCTAACTCCGAAACCCGTCTGATTGACGTTATGGCAACGAAAAAAACCACTTTCCATGAGAGGTAGGTTAACGAAACGTCCTGCAGTGGCTCAAAAGTGGATTTCTGCACAGCACTTAGGACCAGGTTAAGGTCCCAGGAGTCTATAGGAGCCCTATAGGGAGGTACCACATGGGAGACCCCCTGAATGAAAGTCTTTACCTGTAGGTTGGAAGAAATCCTGCTCTGAAATAAGACGGATAAGGCCGAGATCTGTCCTTTGAGGGAGCTCGGTGCTAGACCTGAGTCCAGGCCGGCTTGGAGGAATTCTAAAATGTTGGGGATGGAGAAAATGAGGGGAGGACGACCGTGATCTCTGCACCACGCAAAGAAGACTTTCCAGGTGCAGTAATAGATCCGCGCCGAAGCGGGTTTTCGGGCGACAATCATTGTAGTAACCACATCTCGGGAAAAGCCAGCTTGGGTCAAGATCCAGGACTCAACGGCCAGACCGTTAAACACAAGGCCCCTGAGTTCTGGTGGTAGATCGGCCCTTGGTAAAGTAGGTCCGGACGATCCGGTAGCCGTATTACTGGGACCCCCTCTGCCTTGATCTTTCTGATGACTTTCAGAAGCAGTGGTAACGGGCGAAACACGTACGGGAGACAAAACTGGTTCCATGACAGAACCAAGGCACCCATGGCGATGGCCTCAGGGTCCCGGGACCGAGCGACAAACTCGGGCACCTTGGCGTTTAACCTGGAGGCCATCAGATCCACATCTGGGGTTCCCCAACGATGACAGATTTGTTGAAAAACCTCGGAATGGAGAGACCACTCCCTGGACGCAAGACCCTGCCGGCTGAGAAAGTCCGCCGCCCAGTTCCTTATCCTCGGAATATGAACTGCCGAGATCACTGAGTGATTCTCCTCGGCCCAGCGGAGAATGTGTTCTACTTTGCGCATGGCCGCCCTGCTGCGGGTGCCCCCCTGGTGATTGATGTAAGCCACGGCTGTGGCACTGTCTGACTGAATCCGGATGTGGCGACCTGCCAGCAGATGATGGAAATGTCGCAAAGCCAGCTGGATCGCCCGCATTTCCAGGAGGTTGATCGGGAGGTGTGATTCCCAAGGTGACCAACGTCCTTGAGCCATGTGCTGACGGAAAACAGCTCCCCAGCCGAAGAGACTGGCATCGGTAAAGACCACCAGCCAATGGTTCGGAGGAAAGACTTTCCCTGAAGAAGGGAAGACCTCAGCGTCCACCACCTGAGTGCCTGCCTGACCTGAGCGGACAGCCGGCACGGGCGGTTGAGAGAAAATGGGCTCTTGACCCAAGTTGCCTAAAGGGCGTGCTGCAGGGGACGAAGGTGAAGCTGGGCAAACGGAACTGCTTCCATTGCTGCCACCATTTTCCCCAGGACCCTCATGCAAAAACGGATGGCACGAGGCCTTTGTTGGCGGAGTGCTTGGACTCCTTGACGGAAGAATAGGGCTTTGTACCGAGGAAGAATTACCAAACCCTCGGGAGGTGTCCAAGAACATTCCTAAGAAGGAGAACTTCTGAGCTGGGACAGGAGATGACTTTTTTAAGTTGACGCATTCCTCGCAAGCCTGGAAGGACGGTCCTTTGACTAGGTCGTCTTAATATGGCAAGACTATGCCCGAGAATGCAGGATGGACATGACAGCCGTCATGACCTTTGTGAACACCCTGGAGGCAGTGGCTAGCCCGAAAGGCAGGGCTGTGAACTGGTAATGAAGGCCGTGGACAGCGAAGCGTAGGAAACTTTGATGCGAGGGAAAAATGGGGATATGAAGATAGGCGTCTTAGATGCCGATAGAGGCCAAAAATTCTCCCTTTTCTATTGATAAAATAACAGAGCGAAGGGACTCCATCCGGAAATGCCTGATTTTGACAAATCTCTTTAGGAGCTTTAGGTCCAGAATGGGCCTTATAGTTCCGTTCTTCTTCGGGACCACGAATAGATTCGAATAGAACCCCTGCAATCTTTTGTTTTCCAGCACTGGAATGATAACTCCGTCATGACGGAGTGACTCGATGGCTTTAAACAAGGACTGAGAGCGTGCTTCCACTCTGGGAGGACGGGAAAGAAAAAAAAAATGTTCCGGAGTGTGGTTGACAAACTATTTTGTACCCAGAGGACACCAGATCTCGGACCCAAGCATCGTGCACGACGGTGAGCCAGACAAGGCGAAACCCGAGCAGGCGACCGCCTACATTGCTGGTGTCCCAAAACGGCCTGGGGCTGCAGTAAGACCTGTGGCTTATCTGGAGGCCAGGATTCAAAGACAGGGCCTTTTTGTGAAGCGCCGACGGGTGGGCGGTCCACCGGAAATAGACGCGCCTGGGGGCGGGACATCCGGTTTGCAGCCTAGTACAGGCCGAAGCCGGGCCTAAAGTTCCGGCGCCGGCCAGGAGACGCTGGGAGCGCGTGACGGGAATACAGACTCACGCGCCTGAAGTGGCACTAGCCACAAGGCCCAAGGCACGGAGTCACAAGTGGCGCTATGAGAAACAGAGGCACTAAGGCGCTATGAGGCACAGACTAGCGCCACGCTTGCTGTGACCGGAAGCTGCACCCTGAGGATGAACGCAGCGCTGCACGAGCCCTCCCAGCACATCCTCCTTCCCCATGCTCCCTCCATGGTCAGGTTAGAGGGGAGCGGGGCTCCAGGCATAATGTCCCACGTCGCAGGAGAGGATACGTGGAGGCGACACTCCACGTGCTCGCCTTTTGTTGGTTTGGGGAGATCGGACCCTTTCAATAGGGTCCGTCGCACGTCTCGTCTTCATGGTGAGGGGAAAAAAACGAATGGTCTGAAAACCAAACCTATGTGCCTCCTACGGACACTAAGCATAAACTGGTTCACTTAGAGCCAACATGAGGGTGTATACAGCAGAGGAGGAGCTAACTTTTTTTGTATTCACTTAGTGTCAGCCACCTAGCGGCAGTAGCATACACCCATGGTCCTGTGTCCCCCAATGAGGCGAAGGAGAAATAGGGTAATTAAATGTTGAGCAAATGTACTCAGATAAGATGTTATCAAATCATGCTTGTGTGCTAACAGTATTTTCGGCGTGCTCATATAGTATGTTCAAGTCGCCGTGGCTGCATGTCTTGCCGCTGTTCGACAGCCACAACACACACAGGGATTGCCCATTAGCCACAGCAACGCAAACATATTTTTTGAGCATGACGAAGATACTGTTAGCACACAAGTGTGCTCGGATAACACCTCATCTGAGCATGTTCACTCAACATTAGTCATTTAGTCATTACTTATTAGAATATTTCTGCAAATATTATATTTTCTACTTTAAATACGAGAAAAAAAATAATTTAGATAACCTAAGTGTGCACAGGTTGTAGAAATTTGTGTGACTGAAAATCAGTTATAATCATCTGAATGCAGTTGCTTCTGATAAATAGAACAGCTGTAGAATTTTCTGCAGCAAAATCTACAGTACGTGAATTCATCCTAAGGGTAAATGGACTAACTGGCCACACAAATGTCGCTAACAATTCATTTTTAAGATACTTTATCAGGAGCCTGTGATCCGTCCCTTGTGTGGTGCACTGCTCCTCCAAAGCAACACTTTTAATTGAAAAATCTTGCTGTTCTGCTGATAGCACTAGGGCAGTGAAACTCTAAAAAACTTCCATTTTGGATGCCGCCTTTTGAATATGAAAACAAGTTTTTCCTTCATTTATACATAGAGGGATATGAGCTATTTCCCTTTTGTTACCTGAAAAATTCCATGTTGGCTTACTGTCCCTACAGAGTTTCCGCTGGTGATCTGCTTTATGGCAAGTAAAAAAGTCAGGCTGTGTGCAGTAACCCAAGAGAGATGATGTGCACACAGACAGAGCTAGAGCAGTAAATGTGAAATTAATAGTGCTATTCGTATATATAGCAAATTATTTGGACCATATACAAGCTTGGTTGTAAGACTGTACGTATTATCAACGCAGAATGTTTTAAACACAAACTTACCTTTTCCTTCTGTTCTAGAATATGAGACACAGTGGCTGTCATGCAAAGTAAAATCTGGAGTATCTTGGGTAAGTAAGGGCTGATCAGGTGACCTAAATTTTTAAGAACAACCTCCAGACTATTGTACAAACTGTGCTGTTGCCCAAGAGGAAGAACCTTAGAGAGGTCCATCAGTTCTACCGACTGCTGCACCAAAGCCAGACAGTTTCCTGCAAAGAAAACAATGAATAGGACGTCAGCAAAGACAACAGAAAAAGAGAAAATGGCATTCCAGCCTGGCGTAAAGCAATGTCACAGCAGATATAGGTGTGTATAAATGTGCATAAATATGACAACTATCCTACAAAACGAGATCTCATCTCTAGTAGGGTGTTTGTGATAGCTTCATAGTCACTTTGTAAGGCCTTTGAGCGACTTTATATCCTTTTCCACTTCACAACTTGTAGTATGGAAAAGATACTAAGCACATTAAAACACAGTGTATTTTATATACGACTCCATTACATATGACTTACTACAGATAGCCATTAGTAAAGGAAGTTCCCAAAACACTGACTAAAAGGCAGAGGTGAGAGCCACCAAGTCTTCACCTGGATGGCCAGAAAGTAATATTACATAATGTCTGGCTTCCTCTGAAAATAACAGGTGGCTGCCAGCTATACAATGGGTACACAATAACAGGTCAAGGAAAAATTTACATGCACTGAATCATATCATACCATCCTTCAGATGTTTTACTGGCTCATACAGAAGATCTAGGAACATTCGGATCTCTTCAGACTGGGATCCGGCTAAGAAACGGATAACAATTGACATTCGTGTGCTAGAAGCAGACTTGCCCTGTGTTTTCCTGCCTGTTTTGCTTCTCATGCGCCCATATAATATTCTATAAGGGAGAGAAAGATAAATCGGAAATACACACACATATATATATTTTTTTCAAATTTCTGAATTTTTTTCACTATTTAAATAACCAAAAACTATACGTTTGGTATCTGCGTACTCGAACAGACCTGGGGAATCATATTGTCATATCAGTTTTACCATATATTGAACATGGTACATAGGAAACCCCAAGAAACAATTGAGGAATTGCACTTTCATTTTGCTGCACTTGCAATTTTTTTTTCCAGTTTCCCAGTACACTATGTGTCACTCAAAAATAAAAGTAGTCCCACAAAAAAAAAGGGCCTCCTAAGGTTACATGTAAAAATAAAAGTTATGACTCTTGGAAGAAGGGGAGGAGAAAACGAAAAACCATCAGTGGGTGAATAGGTTATTAATATGGAAAACTGAATTAAAAACAGCAACTTTAAAAAAAAAAAATACATTTTAATACCTAAATTAAATAACAGGTAATTTTTTTGATGCCACATTCACTTGAAAACATTTGTTTCTGCATGATATTGTCATGCTGCACTTAGGACTTACCTCATGAGCATGGGCATTAGGTCTTCCCTATGCATTGGCTTGACTACAGAGCTTTCCTTGAAATGCTGAAATGGACAATTTCTCCTTTAAAGTGGTTATCTTCAAGCAACCTTTGCAAGTTTTCCCTGTAACATGTAAAATTATTAATCATTTAATTGTTTAAAAATATATATTCAGAATGTGACAGAACAATACAACTAAGAGTGCTTTTTTTTTTTTTTTACTAATTTTGAAACCATATCATAGGGTCAGGGATGAGAAGTATAGGCCTGGTATAAGTTAAATCTCTCTGGATATGGGATTGGCTGATTATTAATAATTATATGCTAGGGAGAGAGATTTTGCCATAGGACAGAAATGACGATACAACAATACAGTAAGGCTATGTTCAGATGTCCAGTAATCAGAACGGATCCAGCAGCAGTTACCAAAAAAGTTGTGCAGACAACTTTTTTGTCCAGCTTAAAAAAAATAAATAAAGATTTCAACTGAATCCCATTCTTAACACTGAAGTGTAAGGACAACGGATCCGTTAAATAGCCACCAGTTTGCTTTCTTTTGAAAAGAATCAGTTTTTAGGAACAAAACTGATGGCTATTTAACAGATTTAAAAGTCCTGGACAACACCTTAAACTTCATTTTTGTACAAATTAACAGAAAATGCACCAAAATATTTTTTTTCTACTGTAGGTGTCTAGTATTTAGTTATCTGCTGTACTTTCTATTTTTTAAGATTTCAAGTTTCCCAAAATTGATAAAAAATGTTTGACAATAGTTACTTGTAGGGTAGAATGTGAGGATGTTTGTAGCTCAGCACACAATCTAACGCAGATTTTTGGACATTTTGATCTTGATGACACAATAGCTGGAGAGAGAGAGAGAGAAACGTTTTGTAAGTGCATTTTATTAACAGAGATATTGCCATTTTTCTTATATTTAAATAACAAAAAGTTCAGCCATATTAGTGGTCACTTCTAAAGTAGCATGCAAATGGAAACCAACACTTATAATAAATATTCCCTCGTGTCTAGGAAATCTGGAAATCATTATCAAAAAAAATCAAGCTCTTATTTCTTAAAGTACCAGTAAAGAGTTTCTTTTCATTTCTCCATTTATTAGCCCTCAGTATCTAAATTACAATATTTACTGAGTGCTGTCTTGTGCCGTTTCCAGCGCTGCTCTATACCTCTGTAGGGTCACGTGATTTTAGCTGTAACGAGCAGGCTCACAACAACATATTCTGGGACAGGAAGTCCCTTTTTAGGGCTCACTCAAACGAACGTATTAATTGGACCTCTGATATCTGATGTTTTATTGGATAGCACTTGGATCAGTGTTATTCAATGGGGCAGTGTAGACGACCAATTTTTTTTCACAAATAAAACCTGTCAGTGAAAAAAATATCACAGCATGCTGCAATTTCACTTTGAAATCGGATGGCACTTACCCAATCAAGTCTATGGATGTGTTGAAAACATTGGAATGCAGTCCGATTCTCATACTCACAGATTGGAGAAGATGGAGACATTTTTCTCTCCATCTTCTTCTCACAGTGTGCAGTGATTTTCTCATCTGACAGAATCGGATCACATTTTGCTCCCACTCTGACCAGAGTGTCAATAACATATGCGGCCCGACTATCGGATGAGAGAATCTCCGCGCGTCTGACCGTCGTCTCAATGTAAGTCTATGAGACTTAGCATGAGGCTCTTAGATGTACACTAAGGGAGGAACTAATAGCCCGAAATGCGAGCAGGCAAGAAAGAGCTGCAGAATATGGATGCAGGAGAGGACAGGAGCAGAGTTAGAAACGGCAGAAGACATTACTGATAGCTAACAGTGGGAAAATAAAAAGAGCTAGAATGGGACTTGAGAATAATATACAAGACATTTGTAATATATTGTTCATATACAGTACCTTGAAAAAGTATTCTTACCCTGTAAACTTTTCCACATTTTTTTCAAATTACACCCAAAATCTTAAATAAATAAATTTTATTGGGATTTTATGTGATATACCAAAACAAAGAAGTATTTGTTTAGTGGAAAGGAAATGATACAGAGTTTTCTAATTATTTTAAAGCTAAAAATCTGAAAAGCTTTTAAATGTAGTTGACGAGCCCTTTAAGAGAGAGTAATGCATAAACACAATTGAGAAATTACATGATGACAGCTGAATTGGGATCTAAATAGTCATAGCAGTGGATATATGATGTGTGTTACAAGGTACATTCTCAAATGTCAATAAACTAGAAAACACAAGCTAGGTAAAGAGCACAGATGGCATTAACTTTAATAGGCAGTTCTATCTTCACTGACACAAAGTAGTGCGGGCTATGAAATTATATAACTACATAAGTTATAAGAAAACATACAAAAATATTTAGAGTTGAGAGTCCTCAGTGGTTGATACCTTTTAATGGCTAACTGAAAAGATGGTAACAAATTGCAAGCTTTCGAGACTACTCAGGTCTCTTCATCAGGCATAGACTAATACAACATCTGAAGAATCACATATTCAGATGTTGTATTAGTCTTTGCCTGATGAAGAGACCTGAGTAGTCTCGAAAGCTTGCAATTTGTTACCATCTTTTCAGTTAGCCATTAAAAGGTATCAACCACTGAGGACTCTCAACTCTAAATATTTTTCTATCTACTGACTAACACGGTACAAAGATATATATCTTTACTGTAAGAAAACATACAATATTATTTACGCCGGCTTCATAGGGATTGACAATGAGTAAACTATGCTATGTCGTGTGTTAAAAATCACAAATTCAGATGCATCTACAGTGACTTGCAAAAGTATTCACCCCTTTGGCATTTTGCATGTTTTTGCTACCTCAATCTGAAATGTCACAGTCGTCTTTCTTTGAGGGTTTTCATCAGTTCACAACATGCCTCTACAATGCCTCTACAGTGCTAAACATTTGGCTTTTTATTGTGATGTAATTAGGACAAACTTACTGTAAAGTTCAGTGTGCATAACTATTCGCCCCTAAAATAAGTCCTTTGTAGAGATACCTTTTGCAGAAATTACAACTGCAAGTTCCTTTGGATAAGTTTCTATGAGCTTCATCATCTTGACACAGATTTTTGTCCATTGCTCAAGGCAAAACTGCTCCTGGAAGTTAGATGGTTTCCTCTGGTGAACAGCAATCTTCAAGTCTGACCACACAGTCTCAATTGGATTATGGTCTGGGCTTTGACAAGGCCACGCCAAAACATTAACACTAGTGTTGAGCATTCCGATACCGCAAGTATCGGGTATCGGCCGATATTCGCGTTATCGGAATTCCGATACTTAATTCCGATACTTTTTCCATATCGTATACCGGAATCGGAAGTTCCCATAATTCTTTGAGAGGCAATGTGATTTTAGTCAGCCAATGAGGAATCCTACGAAGTGTGGGCACATCCTGTAATGATGCGGTCATCTTAACTAATGGCATGGCTGTGATTGGCTGCTGAAATGATGTCAGAATGCACTATAAAAGGCGCCGCAGCCATTTTAGCGTCACTGTGCTGTGAACTCAGTTAGGGACAGAACGCTGCTGTGCTGACTCTGAGGGACAGTTAGATATTGCGATTTTGTGTACTACTGTGCTTGAGGCAGGCTAGTTTACCAACCGCTGTGTAAAGCTTCATTTTGCCAGTGTTGTTTTAACAGCTCTGTGCAAGGTGTGTGTGTGACAGTGCAGGTGACGCTGCAGTTTGCTCTGCATCCACCGCTGTTTGTAGGCATCTGCACGTGTCACTTTTTTTTTTTTTTTTTTTTTTTTATTTAGTGGAATTGGTGCAGCTCCATTATATTAGAAAAAAATCAAATCTATTTAGTGTGACGTGCTTCCATCCGTATACAATACATTGGTTGCAAACACTATAGAAGTACAGAAAGGAGCTTTTCACAGATTGTGGACAGTTGTGTTTCAGTGTTCACTTCAGTCTGTGTTTTTTACTTTTTTTAGTGCAGATCACGCTCCAGTTACATGTTCAAGCACTGCTGCTTGTACTCTGCTGAGCGTGTCTCAGTGGCTCATCCTTTTCATTTATCTCCAATTGGTTCTGCTACATTCCATTTAAAATAAATCTAATCTATTAGTGTGACGCGCTTCCATCCGTATACAATACATTGGTTGCAAACACTATAGAAGTACAGAAAGGAGCTTTTCACAGATTGTGGACAGTTGTGTTTCAGTGTTCACTTCAGTCTGTGTTTTTTACTTTTTTGAGTGCAGATCACGCTCCAGTTACATGTTCAAGCACTGCTGCTTGTACTCTGCTGAGCGTGTCTCAGTGGCTCATCCTTTTCATTTATCTCCAATTGGTTCTGCTACATTCCATTTAAAATAAATCTAATCTATTAGTGTGACGCGCTTCCATCCGTATACAATACATTGGTTGCAAACACTATAGAAGTACAGAAAGGAGCTTTTCACAGATTGTGGACAGTTGTGTTTCAGTGTTCACTTCAGTCTGTGTTTTTTACTTTTTTGAGTGCAGATCACGCTCCAGTTACATGTTCAAGCACTGCTGCTTGTACTCTGCTGAGCGTGTCTCAGTGGCTCATCCTTTTCATTTATCTCCAATTGGTTCTGCTACATTCCATTTAAAATAAATCTAATCTATTAGTGTGACGCGCTTCCATCCGTATACAATACATTGGTTGCAAACACTATAGAAGTACAGAAAGGAGCTTTTCACAGATTGTGGACAGTTGTGTTTCAGTGTTCACTTCAGTCTGTGTTTTTTACTTTTTTGAGTGCAGATCACGCTCCAGTTACATGTTCAAGCACTGCTGCTTGTACTCTGCTGAGCGTGTCTCAGTGGCTCATCCTTTTCATTTATCTCCAATTGGTTCTGCTACATTCCATTTAAATAAATCTAATCTATTAGTGTGACGCGCTTCCATCCGTATACAATACATTGGTTGCAAACACTATAGAAGTACAGAAAGGAGCTTTTCACAGATTGTGGACAGTTGTGTTTCAGTGTTCACTTCAGTCTGTGTTTTTTACTTTTTTGAGTGCAGATCACGCTCCAGTTACATGTTCAAGCACTGCTGCTTGTACTCTGCTGAGCGTGTCTCAGTGGCTCATCCTTTTCATTTATCTCCAATTGGTTCTGCTACATTCCATTTAAAATAAATCTAATCTATTAGTGTGACGCGCTTCCATCCGTATACAATACATTGGTTGCAAACAATATAGAAGTACACAAACGGGCCTTTCACAGCTACTGAAACATGGGTTTTTAATTTTTAACTAAAATATGTATTTTTTCAAATGACACAAATATAAGTAATGTTGAAGAGGAATAGTCCTACATCCATTGTTTGCACAATATTACAGGTGTACATCATGTCCCTTAATCAACAATGTATTATTATATTTACTTGTATGCTTTTATTTAAAAGCCAAGAACACAGAAGGATAACCTTCGCACTGCAGCTGTTGTCAAAGTTCAACCCACATTATGCACTTCCAACATTGCAGCATTTGGGCATGATGTGAGTTGGATTGGTCAAAGTTATGGAGTGAGAAGGTTCACCATCAGTACCCTATAGCATAAGTATGCTTTTGTGTTAGCATTTGTGTTAGACATGTGGATATCTGCCATAATATGTCACAATTATTTAGTTACAGATTTGTTACCAACACTAATCATTGAATGGTTTTTAAATTTGACGTTTCACTTGTTTACAGCTTAGAAATAAGGGTGTAGCCTGATATCTATGTGTAGCACTAGCCACTTTAACATGTCATGTTTTTTTAAACATGTGTAGCTAGGTAGCAGTAATTTTTGCCGGACACACAGCAGGGGAACAGCAGGCGTTACTGAACCCCACTATCACTATAGCTTGTGTATTGGTCTGTGGACACGACACTTCTGAGCAGCAACTGGCAGTGTTGTAGCCCAGGGAGTATAGCTCAGGTGGTAGAAAGATGAACATAACAGGAGACATGGAAAACGTTGTCAACCAGTTAGTTAATCTGAAACCGGACAGGCAAATTCAGGCGAGATCCATGCCTAGTTCATTTTCAGAAAAGTAAGCCGTTCTACATTATCGTAGGATAGTCGCATGCAACGGTCTGTTAGTACACCACCTGCAGCAGTAAAGACGCGCTCCGATAATACACTGCCAGCAGATCAAGCCAGCACCTCCAATGCATACTGGCTAAGCTCTGGCCATGTATCCAGCTTAGAGACACAAAACTTGAATGGGGAAGAGCCATCTGGGAGTACACTGAGAGGGCAAGACATGTAGTCTGTCACCATCTTACGGAAATGTTGCCTCCTGCTGACTGGAGCCGTCTCGGATGGTGTAGACATTGGTGGCGCTGCCACAAAACTTCGACACATTTGGAACATACTGTTCTTGCCCTGTGCAGAGGCGCTGCTTGTGCTCCCTCTTGTTGCAGAGCTGTCTCCACTGCCTCGACGCACAGAGCTGCTTTGTAAATCAGTAGCAGCAGCAGTGCTCTCGGCTGGAATGGAGAACATTATGGATTGCACCAGTGTGTCTTGGTACTTCCGCATTTTACGCTCCCGGTTCAACGGTGTGATGAGGCTTTGTAAGTTGTCCCGGTAGCGAGGGTCTAGGAGGGTGTACACCCAATAATCAGACGTGGTGTGAATGTGTTCGATGCGGCGGTCGTTTCTCAGCCACTGCAGCATGAAATCAACCATGTGCTGCAGACTCCCAACTGGCCAAGAAACGTTGTCCCCTGCAAGAGGCGTCATCTCCGCCTGCTGTGCATCACCCCACCCTTGGTCTACATACTGACTAGAGCATTGTCTACCTCCCTCTGGAGCGATGTCTTCCTCCTCCATTGACCCCCTCCTCATCCTCCTCACAAAGTCCTTCAAATACATATAAATTTACAAAATTTAAAACTCAAAATTTAAAAACTTTGTATCATAATTCTGTAACATCAGTTTAGGGAAACCAAACATTACAAAAGGATAGACAAAAAATGTACATTAATGTGCTTTGTAAAACATTAAAAGTTTGTAATGGTTATGAAAATAGACAGCGACTCGGAGGTTCAATTGTTGATACAGCATGGTACTTTGAAAGTCCTCCAGCCCTTTGTGAGGAACCACGTTGCGCTGACTGTCCAGAAGGTGATGGAATTTTGTGACTCCTCATCCTCCACCTCTTCCAAAACCTCATGCCTTAGTGCTTGCAGTGTTTTTTGAAGCAGGCAGATAAGGGGGACAGTCAGGCTGACTAGTGCATCATCTGCACTCGCCATCCGCGTTGACTCATCAAACGCACGCAAAACGTGGCAGATTCCTTCATAGAGTTATTCGCACTCATTACACTGGCAGTGGCTGCCCATTATTATAGGATCCAATTCTAATTACTGGTTCTCACCAAACATAGCTCTCCACAGCGCAGCACCCCCCTACATCTCCTCCCTATTTTAAATTTAAGGCCTAACCGACTGCTGCACTCTGCAAACGACCTTCGACTAACCTCTGCACTAATCCGTACCTCCCACCCAACTCCAAGACTTCACCCCGTGCGCCAATCCTCTGGAATGCTCTAACCCCAAGAAATTAGGACTATCCGCATTTGGATGGTTTCGGCGCTCCCTCAAAACAATTTGTTCACAGTGGCCTATCACATTCACTAAATCAAAGTCATTTCTATGTGTAATTTGTGTGTGTAGCCCATTCACTATCTCCATGCACCCTCACTTCCTTAAAATGGCTACCTCATGAAAAAACACCTTGTATATAACACCTGTACTTTGTATCCCCAACCCCCATTGTAGTTGTAACTTTCACCAGCAGGGGCGGCTGATTTTGCTTTAATTATTGTATTGTTAACGTTTGTTACTTATGACTGTTTTTTTGAAACTGTTAAACGTAAAGCACTGCGGAATATTATGGCGCATATAAAAAATAATATATTATTCTTATTAAGGGCCCCACCAGTATGGTGAAGTGTGACCCGCAAATTGCGGTTGACTGCGCCTGTGCAGTGATACTCCAATGTTGGCGCTGCTCACACAACCGCTCCAACATATTAACAGGATTCACCTGGGGGTAGTCCATAAATGCGTTTCGAAGGTGAAATCTGCGTTGCCGACTGCAATCCGATCTGGCAGCTGGGAAATCGCAAAGTGAGCGCACTTAGGCGGACCTTGTGCAGCATGCATCAAGATCCGGATAGTCCCTCAAAAAACTTGCCGACCAAGTTGAGACAAGACAGAATGGTATGGACTGAGGTTGCCAAGGCCCAAGCTGACACCAAATTTCGGCCATTGTCACACACACCAACCTGCCTGTAGATTCTTCTTCCAAAAACCCAACGCGCTCTCCTGCTTTTGGCATTACAGAGCTCCTGCGCTGTGTGGCTAAGATTCCCCATGGAAATTAATTTCAGGATGGCCTTTGACATTTGGACACGGCTGTGCTCATACGGTCCAACGGTAAACGTTCACGGGTCCGTGGAGGTAACCTGACGGCCCTGCAGCGTGTTCTGAGGAACTGGAATAGGAGGAGGAATCAATTTACAGACTGATCCTGCAATCCTTGGAGTTGGCAAACGTACAGCGCCACTCGCAAGATCAGACCCGGCTGCACAACATTGACCCAATGGGCAGGGGAAAGGTATTGTCCCTGGCCATGGTGTTAGAACCCTCTTGTTAGGTTTTGTTCAGTTTGCTGGTCACAGCCTTTTTTCCCTATTTAGTCTGGCTCCGCCCTTCTGGCTTTGCTTGACTTCATTGTATTATCTACTTTAAGCTGCCGGGTGTTAGGTGCCTTAATCGTGAGTTTTTGCTTGATGTTAGGATCACAAAGATTTATTTTTCTTTTTTAAATTATCCATCTACAATTTATGTTAGGAGTGTCCACCTTTTCCCCAGTCCCTAGACTTGTAGGGATTACTCCTCGCAACTAAGGTCTTCGTTCACACAATGAGGACTTTGCGGGTCGGCGAGGACGGTTCCCGTTACATCGTAGGGATTCAGTTAGTTGTATTGTAGGGA
The DNA here is from genome assembly GCA_033576555.1 of Oophaga sylvatica. Lineage (NCBI taxonomy): Eukaryota > Metazoa > Chordata > Amphibia > Anura > Dendrobatidae > Oophaga > Oophaga sylvatica. The sequence continues at coordinate 179,713,828 of JARQOD010000004.1, forward strand.
CAGAATTCCCTTCTTTCCTTATGTTTAGCAGATCATAACAATGGGTAGGTCCACGCATCGGTGGTAGGTGGACCTTGCTACTGAGGGCTTTTAGTACGATGTTTAATTTTTCCCCAACATGCTTTGAGACCAGGGACGGCTCCTGCGAAAGAAAATCGGCTTGGCACATTGTATTGTGGGATTGACAAGATATTCATTACGGAACGTTTGTCCCCACCAGCCTGAATCACAGCATTCAAGGGACAGGAGTTTTGCAATGCCAGCATTCGAGCCTGTGCTCGGCATGGTTTGCGGGTATGGCCGCTTTATCCCATGCCTGTGCTACCGCGGTTTTTGTGGCCGGGAGTGTGAGGATGACAGGAATTGCTGGGGTGGAATAACAGTTTTTCTCTGGAAACAGTGGCCGAGGTTTTTCCTGGCGATCCTTGAGGAAGCATAACCAGCTGTGGTGAGCTTGATGAAGAGGCTTCACACAACCTGAAGAGGAGGTCGCTGAGGTTGGCCAACATCCCCCATTGTCTTTGAAATCAACTACTGTTTGCCGCCATGTTTCCACATTTTGTGGTATTGAGGTGACTGACACTTTTAGCTTTTTAATTTTTGATTACACGCTTGCATTTACATAGCAAATATCTTGCAAGTGTGTGAAAAAAGGACCGCAGGCAATCCTGGGAGCGCACGTTTTGACTTTTGGAAAACAAATCTCCAAAAAAGGTGCAAATGGAGGCTAAAGGCAACCGATCTGCAGCCTAACTCCCCCCTGTTTGTACTGTTGGGCAAGTCTTCCTCTTCTCCTTCAACACAACCATTTTCTAGCCTCTCCCAGCTTTAACCAAAGTATGTTCTCACCCACAAAGCTCTCCACAGTGCAGCACCCCTCCTACATCCCCTCCCTCATTTCTATCTATCGGCCTAACCGACGCGCGCTCTGCAAACGACTTTCGACTAACCTTGCACAATACGTACCTCCCCCTCCCGACTCCAAGACTTCTCCTGCTCACGCCAACCTCTGGAATGCTGTACCCCAAAAATTAGACCCACAATTTGCTGTTTCAGGCGCTCCCTCAAAACACATTTGTTCAGAGCGGCTATCACATTCACTAATCAAAGTCATTCATGTTTCTGTGTAAGTGTGTGTGTGCTCAGCCCTTCACTATCCCATCCCTCAGTCCCTTAAGATGGGGAACATCATTGTAAATGCCCATTGTATATAAACACCTATACTTGTATCTCCCCTCTCATTGTCATTGAAAGCTGTCACGACCCGGGCGACTTATATTAGCCTAAATTATTGAATTGTTAACGTTGTTACTTATGACTTGTGTTCTGAAACTGCTAAACTGTAAGCGCTGCGGGGAAATGATGGCCTATATAAATAAATATTATTATTATTCCTCTGAGCGCTCCCACCACCCCTTTCCCGTTCTTATGCCATGTTGGGTATTGGACCTCATCACTCCACTCCCCTCTCCAACACCTGCTGTTGGGTGGTCTGGCCAGCACATGCTCAACAGAAACTGGCACCTGGGTCTCACATATCATCAGATGCTTCTGCGGTGGCTGACCATCGGCACTGTCTCACCCGCCCTTCAGATTCAAGAGACCCAGCTGTTGCGCATCACTGCAACTCCCCTTCTTACTTACAGAATGCTGCTTGGCTGGCCCTGTTTGCAAGCCAAAGATTCTGAGAAAGAAGCAGCACTAGCTGGCTCTGTAAGAACTCCTGCGCCGGGCAATTTCCAGGCGGTGAAAGACAGATGGTTGCCCAACAGTGCTGGGTCCGAGAGGAGGTGGAACAATTGAAGCGTGCATTGGCTGAGATCCAAACAACAACGGCTTCAATTTGTTCTTCCGAGCGGGGGGTACCCGAGTCCACAAAAGTGCGCATAAAGGAACGCTACGGCCCGGGGAAAACTGGTGGATGCTGTGTCACTGGGGCCGCCACCACAGAACCCCACGCCCTCCCTGAAGAAACTCCACGACCAGGCCTTACTCCCTGCCTTCTTATCTTGGTAGATTGATAAAAAAGTCTGAAAAGTTTAAGGCCAAGTGGGTTATTCCGCAGAGATGCAGTGAAACACTGCCACAAATGTTCATAGGTGTGAAAGGCCCCTTTTGTACTTCTTATGTTTGCAACCAATTATTTAAACGGATGGAAGCGCGTCACATAATGATTTTTATTTATTTGTAATAGAATGGAGCGCAACAATTAGAGAAAAATTTCAGGATGTGCCGGGCACACCTCAGCAGACTACAACCAGCATGGTTGAAAAAACTAACTGGAGCGTGATCTGCACTCCAAAAAGGAAAACCTCAGCTACAGTGAACACCTGCCACAACTGTTACACCCAACGCTTCTCGCAGGAAGGCAGTTGTCGTCAAAAAAAGGCGCAAGCTACATCCACGTACCCTGTTTATAAAGTAATAAAAAAAATTGTATAAGTGACGCACACTTTTGGGTACAGTAACATCCCATTCACCATCTGTGGCTATGCAGGTATCTATATAACCTTATCATCCGTTGTCATGCTTGCAATCGACAGTCGGCATAAATGCAATTTCACTATGCCAGGCACTTTTTAAAGGAATGTTTGTTAATAAAATGTTATTGCCACATATTATGATATTACTGAGGAAAAATTTTGTATAATTTTGTAAAACTTTTAGTGACATTATTCAGCAAAAACATTTTAGTAAGTCACAGATAACTTGTAATGCGATGATGTTTGAAGTCAGCATTCAGTCATACAAAAAAAAATGGTGTCCTCTGTTAATTTCCATCTTTAAAATGGATTCAGTATGTACTTGTATCTTTTATGTACAACCGTATAGCAGATTCCTTAACTAATTATTTTGTGGTTTGCATTGCTGTCAACGTTATTATGTGTTTATGTTTGTCAATTCTTTTTTATCTAGATATTGTTTAAATGAAATCATCATCTTATGGAGTAAAGGTTATCTTTCTCTTGTTTAAGTATAGACATTTAAAATTGCAGGTAACAAGGAAATAACTTGATTAGATTTAAAAAACCTCCTTGACCCTGGGCCCAACACCGCCAGTTGTTGTCGGAATGCTGTTACACAGTCAAACTTGCTCCTGGTTACGGGGTTCAGTAACGTCCTGGTCCTCGGTTGTGCCATTGGCTTTTTCCTTCCTGCCCCTCCGGGTTCCAGCACAGTCACTGGGTCCTCGTTACGCATTGGTCTTGTACCTTCTGTACCCGTCCGGGTTTTCCCTACCTCAACTGGTTCTCCGCAGTGCCTTTGGCCTAGGGCCCCATCTCGGAACCGATTTTTCCGCAACGTCTGCTGGTCCTTGGTAGTGCTTTGGAGCAAGTACCTCCTGTTAGAAACCGTGTCCCAGTAACTCAGTGGTCCTCGGTTGTGCCATTGGCCTTTCCTTTGCTGCCCCTCCGGGTTCCATAGTCAACTGGTTCTCCGCAGTGCCTTTGGTCTAGGTGCCCCATCTCGGTATCCCCAGTTCAGCAACGTCTGCGGTCCTTGGTATGCTTTGGGGGACAGGTACCTCCTGCTTAGTAACCGTCCAGTAAATAGCTGGAAAAAGATTGTCACAAATACAAAACGAAACAAAGACACAAAACAATAAGCAGAAGTCTAAAAGCAGAAGAAAAGAAGTATAAGACCAAAATGAAAGCAAAATATATGCCAAATTCTAAGCGAAGAAGTAAGCGTGTATGGGGGTGAGTCCGTTCCTCCCGTGGGCCCCTGAAAAATGCCTGGCGCAGGCTAAACCTGAACACGGACAAATACGTTGTAATTAAATCTTTTGTGACGCAAAACGGAAGGAGAAAAATTCATACTTTGACAGATTACAAGTACAGGTTCTCTTCACAATAAAATATGATTAAGAAGATGAAGCAAATATGAATAAGAATAATATTTTAAAAGAAGAAAATGATAATGTTAACAAAGATGAATACAAGAAATTTAAGAAGAAGATAAAGAAGGTGAAGTGAAGAATAATTGATGAAAAAGATGAGCTGCAGAAATTAAAGAAGGAGAAAGTGTGTAAAAGTTAAAAAGGTGAAGATGAAGAGGGAAGTTGTGTAATAACAAATTTGCCAAAATATAAAAAACGTTAACAAATTGTCAATTCTTCCAATCCGAACACTTTTAAAAAAAAAAAATTACATCCATTTGTGGGTTAAACATCTAGCCTTTAATGTCCCTCAACCTTCCCCAATACATTCTACATTATCTTTTTGTTTTCCTTCATGTACAATTAACCAACAAGGCAAGAAGGGTTTTTTTTAATTCGAAATTTTTTCCCAAGACTTACATGGACTTCCGGACGGATCGGTTCGCCGATATTTTATGTACGCGTACCATTCCGTCCGATACTTAGGATATCGGAAAGTACGCCAAAATCTAATTAACACGCTTCCGCTAAACCATCGTGTGCACTTTAGTAGTAGCTTTGGGTCATTGTCTTGAGGAGGGAACCTCCACCCAGTCTCAAATAACTGACACAAACAAGATTTAATCAAGAAACCCTGTATTTCGCACCTTCCATCTTCTCCTCAAAATCGGCAATTTTTCCTTCCCTGTTGTCGAAAAACAACCAACACAATGATGCGGCCCCACGTTCACTTGGGATGGTGTTCTTGGGCTGAAGAGCGGTGTTGGTTTGGCGCCTCATAGCGTTTACTGGTGGCCAAAAATTAAAATTTTAGCTTATTACCACAGCACCTTCCCCCCTACATTGTGAAGTCTCCGCATGTCTTTTGGCAAACACAAAAATGAGCCTTACAATGTGTTTGCGTGGGGTGGTGTAATAAGGATTTTTCTTCTGGCCCTCTT